>CM024672.1:17999142-18645074 GCA_014182725.1 Eucalyptus brandiana | reverse complement strand
TGCTGCTCTGAAAGCTTTTGTTGCCGCCGCATGTGTGAAGGCTCTAATGTTTCATTAGCTGTTCTATTAATCTCCCTTACCCCTTTTCTTCAGGTGGAAATGTTCATTGTACTGGCAACGACAGGACAACTCGGTGTTCTTCCTGGACATGTGGGCGACTATTACAGAACTAAAAACCTGGAGTTCCCTCGGTTCATGAGGGAAATGATGCAACGAAATACTTTGTTAGCTGTGGCTTTGCATTCGTTCATGCGAACTCATATGCAGATATTATCACCATCGAGGCTGTACCACTCGATCAAATTGATGTAAGCTTGGTCCAGAAGGGGCTCGCCAAGTTCACCCAGAAGCTGAGCTTGGCTGCCGGAAGCACAGATTGGAGTGCGTGCGCATAGTGATCTCAACTCAGCTAGGTTCTTAATATATTAGCTTGATTCGCATCTTGATCTGACTTGAAGGTGAGATGTCTGTGACATTTTTGTACTGTTTAATCTTGAACTTCTTCTATAGAATAATCCTCAAGTAAAATTCTTTTGGCTTTCATAGGTGGAATAAGGGCATCTTGCATCTTGAGATTGCATACCAGAAAGAAATCCTCAACGTTTGTGGCATACTTGGTGTAATCTGAGTGCAAAGTGATAACATAAAATCCTTCATCACGGAGCATTTTCGCCGGCCTCCACCGTCATTTGGCTCACTATTTGCCACCTTAACTACAGAACGTTCACCATGTCAACAACAACTCCAAGAGCAATTGCCGCCCCAGGGCAGATCAAAGGATGGCAACTCGATTTTCCCTCAAATTATATTCAGAATGGATTCGCAATTGAGTGTTTGATATGTTAATCCCACAAAATTTTGAGATTAGAAAAAATAAGAACCCGCCCAAAATTTTTATCTTCAAATTTAAAAGGAATGTCAAACCTGATTTATAATAAGTATGGAGACGCATTTTCTACCAAAGGCTCTGACCGTGGCTGTTGAAACTACAAGGATGGCAAGCATCTGCTTGTGTTTTCTTATATGAGGTTCAAATTTGGAGGACCAAAGTAACTACAGTGAAGCCAAATGTTTGAAATCGAAATGAAAACATACACAAATAGTCTCTGACGTTTATCCAATTTTCAAACTCAATACTAAACTATCAAAAGTCCACATTTAAGCAACTGAAGTATATTGTACATTATGATTACACTGATTATTGCAAAACTTTGATTAGTCATCGAATTAAGAGAAAATGTACCATTGTTTGAACTTGGGTGTTCTTCGGTTGAAATAATATATGTAACTGCATCATTGTGTCATGAATTTTTGTGAGTTACTTCATTAGAGTTGAAAATAAAGTTGCATATCATTGAAGGTGCTCTAATTGGAATTACCATTGCTTATCTTTTTTAAGATCCACCATTTGCATAATATCAGGGAAAGTCTCTCTCTCTCAGACACATAATATTCAAAATGCCTAGCTCTTTTACAATTTTACATAAGATACATGGAACCCGAACGCATCGATCATTTAACTTGTTCCCAACTTCTCTTCCTTAGTGATTTTATGGTGAGGGAGAACGGTGGCTTACCACCATGAGGCAAGGTCTCCAATGCAGCCAACAGCATGGCAGCCTTGGTTAGGCCTCATGATATCTCCCTTATTTTTGGCTTTATGCGCTTGGCCATTGAGGATGGCGTGTAATGCAATTGCTTTGGATCGGATTGTACTCTCCTGCATCTTCCGACAGCAAAGTAGCGTTCCCTAATGCTGGAGACTTTGCTTTTGCCAGAATTCTCTACACTGCCCTTGCTACTCAATGCCTCACGCTGTCATTCAGAAAAAGGGATCTAGGTTAATAAAATCGTCATTTTACAGAGAGAGAGAGGGAGGGAGGGAGAGAGGGAGAGAGAGAGAGAGATCTTACCAAGCATGAAGCATTCCTTTTGGTAAATCACTGATCTGAAACTTATTTATATTCAAGGTCGGAATATGTGAGGCATGATATTGGATGTATGTCAAAAGAGTTTTTTTTGAAGATGTGAGTGAGATATGATGCTTGATGTGATGTTTTGTAGTCATCATTACGATCTTACTTTGAAGCATGAGTCAGCTAGTTGTGGGGTGAGGAAAATAGCTCCACTTTAGTTTTCTGTTTTTCTAAAGGAAGCAACGCATGTATTTGTTGCATATTTATAATCTTTGTTGGTTTTTAACTTAGACTTATAATTCAGCAACGGTTTGCAGGTCACACGTTCAAATGTTTGTAACAGGGTATATTGCGGTAGGTTAGTTTATGGATGGCTGCCGCCTTGTCTAGAAGCTGAAATCTGCTTCCACTGTATTTTCGCTGCAACAGTTTACTGCATCTCTTTTAAAAATAAAATGGCTCTTTCTTCACTCAGTAGCTGGAACACCACGCAACTCGATCCACTGAGAGTTACGAAAGAAATGTGATTGTATCTCCTCTTCATACTATTTGTTCATCTTATGTGGAATGATGCCCGAACTTATAGTCATAGGACAAGCCATTAGCAGTTCTATTTTTTCGAGTTCTTGCTAATTTGTGGGTTTCTCTCATGGTTGTGACAAACTTGATAGCTGGTTCTGTATTTGTTTTGGTCAGTCGGGATCCTCTAGAAGAATGTGTTTTCTGTGTATATCAATTTGCTTTTGCCCATTGTTTATATTGACTCCTTTAAATCTGCTAGTAATCATGATCTGCAAAGATAAAGCTCATATTCTCTACTGTCCACATCTAATCTGCTTTGAATCGCATGACATCATAATGAGGAAAATAAAGATGCGAAGCTTGGAGTGGCAATACAAGAAGAGGGTATTGTCAAAAAGGTATGATAGCTCCTTTTATTTCGGGGTTCTAGGATGAAAATTTAGACCAATCTCGAATGCTGTACGCTTCATAACGTTCACTGAAAGCTGTTACTGCATCATTGAAGCACAAAATCGCAGAAATGCTGCTCTGAAAGCTTTTGTTGCCGCCGCATGTACGAAGGCCCTAATGTTTCATTAGCTGTTCTTTTAATCTCCCTTACCCTTTTTCTTCAGGTGGACATGGTCAGTGTACTGGCAACGACAGGACAACTCGGTGTTCTTCCTGGACATGTGGGCGACTATTACAGAACTAAAAACCTGGAGTTCCCTCGGTTCATGAGGGAAATGATGTGACGATATACTTTGTTAGCTGTGGCTTTGCACTCGTTCATGCGAACTCATATGCAGATATTATAGCCATCGAGGTTCTAACACTCGATCGAATTGATGTAAGCCTGGTCCAGAAGGGGCTCGCCAAGTTCACCCAGAAGCTGAGCTCGGCCGCCACCGACTTGTTAAAAACGGAAGCACAGATTGGAGTGCATGCGCATAGTGCTCTCAACTCAGCTAGGTTCTTAATATATCAGCTTGATTGGCATCTTGATCCGACTTGAAAGTGAGATGTCTGTGACATTTTTGCACTGATTAATCTTAAACTTCTTCTATAGAATAATCCTCAAGTAAAATTCTTTTGGCTTTCATATTTGGAATAAGGGCATCTTGCATCTTGAGATTGTATACCTGTAAGAAATCCTTAACGTTTGTGGCATACGTGGTGTAATCTGAGTGCAAAGTGATAACATGAAATCCTTTACCACGGAGCATTTTCGCTGGCCTGCACCGTCATTTGGCTTGCCATTTGCCACCTTAACTACTGAACGTTCACCATGTCGGCAACAACTCCAAGAGCAATTGCCGCCCCAGGGCAGATCAAAGGATGCCAACTCAATATTCCCCCGAATACGTCATGTATTGGCACGACCATCGCTCTAGATCAACCGGCAACTACCGTGCCAATAAAAATAAAGCCTTCGCCATGGAATTGCCTTTACTTAGAAAATGGGGATAGCCAGGTACCATTATCATCGTTGCCGGTTAGCCTTCTGTCACCTCATTCCGTGAAGACTAGTGTAACGCAAGATGACCCTTTCCTTGGCAGCGATTGCTGACTTGGCATCATAAACCCAATTGACTAATGAGAAATGGGGCAGCATGTCAGCGGTGTCGGCCACATCAGCACGAGTTCTCCACCGCCATGATGAGATCGACAGGAAGGACCAAATCCAAAAGCTAATCTCTCTTTTACCTTTTTCATCACTTATATTTGCACCTTCAAAGCAGCAGTTTCCTGAATTTGCATCTCTTACACAAACAAGCTCATGTGACCAATACCAGCTATTAATAGAACCCAAATGAAGAGGGAATTTCTCAAGAGTGACTGGATCAAATCAAACAATGCAAATTATAGTCCAAGATCTACATGACACTAAAATTGACTTATTTTACCGCTTGCAATGCAGTTGACACGGACAGAAATATCTATACAAATGAAACCATTGCTGCCATCGGTGATCAAAAGAAATTGCAACGGTAGTCTATGTCTTGGTGATATGAGCATGTTTGTAAAAAAGATGCAAATTCAGGAACCTGCTGCTTTGAAGGTGCAAATATAAGTGATGAAAAAGGTGAAAGGGAGATTAGCTTTTGGACAAAAATATCTATATAAAAGAAATGATTGCTGCTATCGGTGATCGAAGGAAATTGCAACAGTGGTATAGGTTTTTGGCCTTTAGTTTTTTATGAATTAAAACTGGCTAAAATGAATTTTTGGTATTCTGATGTTATTCTCTAATATTTTCAACCTCGGGCATTTCTGATGAACCAAAGAAGTAGTAGACCTGGGGTAACTATTGTACTCCTATTCTATTTGAATCAAATAGCTATACAATTCCTCCCTTATTCCACTAGTATATTGAACTTAGTACAACTTGGTCAGCTGAGAGTATAAAAAAAATATAATTCTATCTCCTCTCTATACGTTCTGTTTATCTAGCATAGAATAATCCCTGAAGTTATAGTGCAAGTCTACGAGCTGTTAGCAGCTCTGTTGTATAAATTTCTTGTGATCTCATGGGTTTCTTACTGTCGTGACAGACTTGGTAGTTGATTCCAGATTTGTTTTGGTCAGGTAGAATCCTTTAGAAGAATTTTTTTCTGTGATGTCGGTATTTTTCTCCTGATTGATTGTAGTTACTACTTTATCCTGATGCTGTTCATGCTCTGTAAAGATAGACCTTATATTCTCTCCTGTCTCATTCTTTAATTTGTCATGCTCATTTAATCTGTTTTCGAATTTTCGATACCACAACAAGTTAATGCTACCGAGGAGAATGGAGATTGGATGCTTGGAGTGGCAATGCAAGTAGGGACTATTGAAGGAGTTTGATAGCTACAATTATCGTGTAGTACCAGGAGGAACAAGTTCAACTTTCAATGCTACATATATCATATTATCTTGCTGCAAGCTTATAATGCATTTTTCGCTAACGAAATTAAAGCACAACTTGGCTCAATAAGGCTTCTGTAGCTGCAGCGGACGTGAACATGCTATCCTTGCATTTGCTGTTGTGGATAATCTCCCTTTCCTCTCCTTCAGGTGGACGTGGTCATAGTACCAGCAACAACAGGACAGCTTGGTGTTCTTCCTGGGCATGTGGCCACTATTGCAGAACTAAAACCTGGAATTATGTCGGTACACGATGGGAATGGAGTGACAAAGTACTTCGTCAGCAGTGGCTTTGCATTCGTCCATGCAAACTCATTTGCTGATCTTATTGCTGTTGAGGCTGTACCGCTTGATCGAATCGACGCATGCCTGGTCGGGAAGGGGCTCCCAGAATTCACCCAGAAACTGAAGTCGGCCTCCACGGACTTGGAAAAAGCCAAAGTACAAATCGGAGTGGATGTGCATAGTGCTCTCAACTCGCACTAACTGGCTAAGCCTTCAAACCCTGGGGGCTGTTCTTGGTGGTCATTTTCAACATCCCCCGTTTTTATTTTATTTTATGTGCTTGATTGATATCTAGAACCAACGTGAGAAGAGATGTCTCCGACACTCTGTGCTGGTCGATCTTGCACGGTAATTTCTTCGACAAAATAATCCTCAAGTAAAATTCTTCGGCACATCCACTTTTTAACAATTAGACTAAATGAGTTATGTGACTTGTTTTAATAACGTGGAGCATCTTCAAGGCCTCAACAAGCGATAGCAATCCCTTCTAGGTACTACCATAAAGGTTCTGCATTTGTCATTATTATTCCGCATCACTTTCAACTCGAAGACTTGAGATTGCCGTAGGTTGCAATTAGGCAATGCAACATGAACCATTTAAAAGTTTGCTCACTAAAGTGAATCAAAATTATGATCTCGTGAATAATAGAATACCCTTTATCACTAAGCGAATCATTTTGGTGCTTTCACCCGAGTAATCTTATGCCATCGAATTTGACTTTATAATAGACCGTTGGTGTTAAGGCTTCTTCAAACACAATGCCCATATGTTATCCTGCACATATCTACTATGACTCAGTTCCCTGATACAACTTCAGACAGGCCCAAAGACAAAATTCCTGCTTGCCATCTCCTGCACAACTTCCTTTGGAGCTGTATACCCTAACTGCTCCTGAATTTCTTAGCAATACGTTCCAAATATTTGAACTCTTTTGATTTCCCAGATCTCTCCTAGCGGATTCCGTAATCCCGGGTGCTCCTGCTATCTTTTCCTGCTTCCGCTTGATGCGCCCCGACACCCTCTTTGCTCGTCTTAGTCAAGATTTCGCACACTCTGGTTTCCTTTTCTCTCTTCCTTCGCGGTACTTTCACCGGTGCACTGTTTCTCCCTCTCAGCATTTTCCTTCTCTCTATCTTCTTGAAGAAGATGGTCCTCACCCCATAGGAATTCCGCGAGTCTGAAGAACTTATTCAACCATGGTTTCCTAGCTCTCTCCCACTTGGCCCCACGATCATTCTTGGCATTTTCATTCGCAGACGCTTGCTTGCTGCTGCAATCCTCATGCTTCCTCTTCTTTTGCGGTTGTCGGCTGCTGCGGGACATGCCCAAATCCCTTGCCTTTCGACCTCTTACTTTCAATGAAGTCGTAGCTCTAACGACAGGATCGGAATCCGACTGTACATGCTTTCCATATCTTTTCTCCTCCATTCTTCTGTCAACTCCAGAGACCTTGCTCCAGGAAGTTGACTTCCCCTGGCTCTGATTTGGTCGGTCCTCCTCGGGCGCTCTCAAATTTCTTGTTTCTTCCATCCGCCCCATCTTTCCCTTCTCATTGATGAGAGAGACATCTGTTTCCGCATTCACTCCATCGAATTCAATCTCTGCTTTGCCTTTCTTCTGCATCCGTTCAACATCATCTTCACCCCCGCGTCCTGTTTCTTCCATTTCCCTCGATCCTCTGCACTCCGATGCGCTAGAGTTTCCTCCTTCCTCCTTCTGCCCACTATTTCCACTGTCGGCATTGGAAGGACAGTCGATTTCTCCATTTAATGGATCCATATCAATCACTTCTTCCTCTTTTTCCTCCTCCACATCATCCAGCAACCATTCATTGACCCACAAAACATTCTGTTTCCTTCCCAAATCGTCAATCATCGGATAATCTAAGCAGTCAATAGCAGGCTTCTTATTATTCTTCGTTGCACTGTGTAAACTGCTCGATTCGCCTCTGTCCTCGCTTTTGTGCAGATTTTCGTCACGCTCGCTCCCTGACACATACTCTTCTGTGCTCAAGCTTTCTGACATGTACGCAACAAAATCTTCATCACTGCTGTCATCAGCCTCAGATGAGCTCTCGGTCGAAGAGGACAAATAATCTGAGCTAAGATCAACCTCAGAATCTTTGGTCACTAATGGAGTCTTCTTCCGGGACACATTCTGCACATAATTGTCATCCTCGGATCCGAAACTTCTGCCATTTCCTTCGTCAAAACCTCTTTCTTCATCACAGCCTATCAAGTCATCATCAGACAGAAAGTCTTCGCTCTCCTCTTTATCAGAGTCACTACCAGCACCATCATCAACGACAACTACACTCTTACCTTTACAAGAAACCCGGCTAGGCTCGTCTTCATTGTCGGTAATTATGATGACCTCATGGTGGTCATCAGTGGCCGCTCCTCTGGCTCCCAAACCACCCGAAACAGAGGAGGCTCTTTGTCGCACTCCGCTGCCACCAATCTCTGCTCCTGAACGGCCTTTCCTTCTATTATGCTCCGCCTTGGAAGAACATGTGGCGAAGGGATCTTTTTCCTTCGTCTGAACTCGGATTCTTGATGACACAGGAAACCGAGGAGCCATGATAAGCAGCAAGAACCTCGAAGACTGTGGGAAAAGCAGAGAGAAGAATTTTCCTTCTCTCTCTGAGAATGGAGGACTCTCCTCAGGCCAGAGGGGAAGAAGACGAAGACTCTAAAGAGTAACCTAAGCACCTAAGCTTCTCCGCATTTCTTTTCCTTCTTCTTCTTGTACCGAAGAGGAGAGAGAGAGGAAAACGAGAGAGAATCGGCTGAGTGAGATGAGAGGGAATGTGTAGCGATGAAGTTTCTTCTTCTTTTACACCCCCAGCTGTCTTCCAATTGTTTTAGCATGTGTTAAGACGACTATAAGTAGAGCCAGAGGACAAGTTCATTTCCTTATATCGACTTAAAAGACTTTGTCCGATGAAGTCTTGCCTACCGTTTGCTTGGTTGGAAAGCGAGCGGTGAGAGACGGTCGAACAAATTGCAATGCCGACCCGACATTATGACTCGCGAAAGCAGCCTACAAACACTCTCTAATCGACTAAGGTTGCAACTTCAGTGAAGAAAATATCGACCTTTTCCGCCTATCGAATGGGGTGAGGAATAAGAAAATTCGTGAATTCGGAGACTATGAGTGGCTGACCACATTTTTGGCATCAAACGTTGGATCCCTCCTTCACAATGGTGAAGTTTGTAAAAGGCTTTCCCATCTCATGCTGAGTGGCTGACGTCATTTTCGCGTTGATTGAATCTTACAGCAGAAATAATGAGCTCTTTTCTTTTTGCTCTTTGTTCTTATTTTGGGTTTCCCAAATTTGCTGATGAAAATGTAAATACAATAACTAAGAGAGAAGCATGGTGCATAAAAAGATGAAAGAATGTGTATAAGTAGGCAATGTGCTGGCCATAATCATTGTAACTGTGGACGCACTTGCATATCTACATTTGATACACATTTCCATACAAGCAGATATCGTAAAAAGCAGGTCTGGTTAGAATTGTTTAATCCTAAAACAGGGTTGCAAATTGATTTATAGATAATTATTGGAGATTTTAAGGAAATTTGATGACCAACCTAAACATTCCGAGAAATCACTATCGATGTGGGAATTCAACGATATTTGACGTGATTTATTAGATATACCGAAATCATGCTTAAAAGCACAAGTTTCACCTAGGGGGTGCTGTATGCGGCTAAAAGTCACAAAAGGTTAGTCTTTGTTAAACTCGGCATGTCTTTTCAATTATATACATGAGTACCAACTTATTAAATTAGACGCATTTACAATGTTGATCAAATTCATTGATCTCGCATCTATCTTATAACTCAGCTTTACAAGTCTAATCATGTAGACATTCATGTTAGACCAAATAATCCTAACCTAATTCTAAGATAAGTAGCGAATCACATGATCTTCACATAAGAATAATAGTTTATGTCGTGTTTATTCTGCTTCTTATATATTCTTCCATCTACTAGAATCGTATGTACTAAGACTAACTCAATATCGGTGCATGAATTGTATTTACCCATTTCAATGATTTCACAATTGAGTGTTTGATATATTAATCCCACAAAATTTTGAGATTAGAAAAAATAAGAACCCAAAGAAATTTTTTGTCTTCAAATATAAAAGGAATATCAACATTGATTTATAACAAATATTGAGGCGCATTTTCTACCTAAGGCTCTAAATGTGGCCATTGGAACTACAAGGATGGCAAGCAGCTGCTTGTCTTTTCTTATACGAGGTTCAAATTTGGAGGACCAAAATAACCACTATGGAGCCAAAGGTTTAAAATCGAAATGAAAACATACACAAATAGCCTTTGACGTTTATTCAGTTTTCAAACTTGATACTAAACATTTAAAAGTCCACATTCAAGTGACCGAAGTATATTGCACATTATGATTCCCTCAATCATTGCAAAACTTTTATTAGTCGTCAAATTAAGAGAAAATTTAACATTGTTTGAATTTGGGAGTCTCTGGTTGATATAATTTATGTAACAAGCATCATCTTGTCACGAATTTTTGTGAATTACTTTATTAGAGTTGAAAATAGAGTTGCATACCATTGAAGGCACTCTAATTGGAATTACCATTGCTTATCTTTTTTAAGATCCACCATTTGCTTAATATCGTGGGAAGCTCTCTCTCACGTACACAATATTCAAAATGCCCGACTCTTGTACAATTTTACATAAGATACATGGAACGCCAAACCTAGCATAATATCAAGGAAAGCTCTCTCTCTCACACACACACCCACACACAAACACAATATTCAAAATGTCCGGCTCTCGTATAATTTTACATAAGATACATGGAACACCGAACCTATCGATCATTTAAACTTGGTCCCATCTTCTCTTCCTCCGTGATTTTATGAGGAGGGAGAACGGTAGCTTGCTACCATGAGACCAGGTCTCCCATGTAGACAATAGCATGGCCACCTTGGTTAGGCCTCAAGAACTCTCCCTATTTCTTGACTTCAAATGCGATGATGGCGGGTATTGTGACTGCTTGTGATAGAATTGGACTCTCCTGCATCTACCAATAGCAAAGCAGCGCTTCTTAATGCTGGAGACATTGCTTTTGCAAGAATTCCCAGTACTCCCCTCGCTATCTCTGTGCCTAACGCTGTCATTAAGAAAAACGAATCTAGGATATTAGAATCATCATTTGAGAGAGAGAGAGAGAGAGAGAGAGAGATCATTAAGAAAAAGGAATCTAGGATATTAGAATCATCATTTGAGAGAGAGAGAGAGAGATCTTACCACATATGAATTATTCTTTTTGGTAAATCATTGATCCGAAACTTTACATACAAAGTTGGAGTATGTGAGATGTGAGCATTGGATGCATGTCAAAAGAGTTTTTTAAAGATGCAGGGGAGATATGATGCTTGATGCCATGTTTTGTAGGCATCACTAGGATCTTGCTATGAAGCACAAGAAGGACCGGTAAGAAAGAAGAAGATATTTTGTTGGTAAAGGCTGAGAAACACCAAAGACGAAGGGCTCTATAAATAGGTAAATACTTAGGCATACTCATTATTGTCGTGGATATACTTACTCGGTTTGCATTTAGCACATTCCCATACAAAGAAATATTATCCATGGTAGGTTATGTTAGAATTGGTTTTCACTAGAATCATGACCATATACATCCTCTCCCGATTACTTAACTAATTGAGAAAACTCAAATCTAGACCATCGGATTGATGATTGTTGAGATGGATGGGAATATCAATGGCAATTCACAATATTGAAAGTTCCTACTACATGTGTGTGATAAAGCTCTAAATTACGTAGATAGTACCTACTAAAAGTTATAGTTTGTTGATGTCGTAGCTGCATTTACCATTGATCGGAAATATCTTCAACAACGGTTAAACTCATTATGCACGTGAAAATTTTGTTCTACATATTTAACGACTAACTTCTAAAGAAAATATGCGACTCTTATATGAATGGATATACCGTTTCACTATTAAATATTATCCTTAACAAGAAGACGCAGTTATATTAATTAACTTTGAAACACATAAGTTTGTAATAGCAAAAGATGCAAAGACATAAATCCGTCTTTATAGTTAATTAATAGGTAATCACGAGCAATGTAAAAATTTTAAGAAAATCAATACAAAATCTATGACGTACGTGCATGGTACAGTTTTATTCTATTTATGTTATAAATTGATGAAATATTTATGAGTTCTTTTTATTTATACGGAAAAAATTATATTATTGAAGCACATGATGATCTAATGGTATTCCTCAAATTAGGTTTATGATGCTAGTGAAATATTGAATGTAATGCTCTTTTTTCTGTCTTGCAAAGATAACTTCAATCTCAAGCTTCGTTTATTTCACCAAAAATGAATTATTTCAAAAATATTGCCGTTAAAACAATTACTTGTATGAATTCAAATAATTAGTTAATAGAAAATGTTTTCATTAACATTTTCATGGACAATAAAAATATTTTCCATTCATTTATTTTTGTTACCAATAAGAGTGATCTTCATTAGAATTTTTTTTTAAAAATAATTCATTTTCTAGGAAACAATAGTGACCTAATTGTGAAAAATAAAGTAATCTTCTGTACAATAAGAAGAGAGCTTCCTACTAAAATCTTTATTTGAGGTTTTTGTCGATGCATATATAGACAAAAATAAACTTCTTTTTGAATAAAATTAAACAAGATGAATAAGTCAATAATATTTTTTTTAATATTACACTCTCTTGTTTTCTTCATAGATATGTGTACACATTCATAACAACATATTAGTTTTAGAACTTGATTTTTTAATATGAAATGCAAGTACATTGATATTACCTTAATAAGAATTATAGCTAATATTTGACATATCCAACAAAGCTTTTTAAAACCCTTATGGCAATAGTTTTTATCTCAATAGTGTCAAGATATGTCATCTTTCATTTAAAAGCATGTCTTTTTCAAAATTTTCTTTATATATACTTGTCGTGACCTCTCTTTTTCTGTCTAGGGGAAAAGGAAGATGTTTAGGAGTATTCACCTAAAGAGACGGGCCAACAGCCCTGGATTAGGCATGGACCCTCCCAAGTCCATATCTCGCACGGCATTAGATTTTGTATTTTAGTTCTTAACAACCTATGTATTCTAGGAGTTGTCACTAGTCTATTGGGGTCGGCTAGAAACCAATTAAGACATGGGAGTGTTGCCTCGATTCTTACGCAACAAGAGATTTCCACGAACGGGTACTTGTTTACGCCAATGTTTCTATTAGCGCCCTTGCAGTACCACTAACTTGGAAGGGTGTTTATCTAGATGGCCACATAATCTTGATTATCAATTATAATCCTTATGAAACCACTAAGCGTCCATGCAAATATTTTTATAGGTTTTTTTCCTTAATGTCTAGACTAATCATAACCTAATTTAGAAGAGAAATTTACACTAAAATTAATGAGAAGTAGTGCGGTACGTAAACATGCAAGAAATTGAAATGACTTGAAAATAAATGCGGAAAAGGAAAACCTAATACAAGTCTGGCAAATAATATTATATGGCCTTGTTATCACACCCCGGGACAAGACCCCCATGAGCAAAATGGGAATTTAAATGTGCATGAAATTACTCTAAATGCATGAAACTACTTTAAATAATTTTAATTTACGTAAAATGGATTATTTACAAAAAGGATCATATAATACCAAAATAGCATTAAATTAGGAAAAATGACCTTATAAAATTAGGAAAATCTCATAAATGTCATTTTTGCCTTAATTTGATACCATCCATCATTTTTATATATTTTTTTGAAATATTTGGATTTTTTTTTATTTTTGATTTTTTTATTTGAAATTAATTCCATAAACCGATCCATGCTTGATTTACACTAATATGGAAGAGAGAGTCCCTCAAAGTTAGTCATTTTCTTGCCCGAGAATGTTCGATTCAATGCCATTTGGTTCTTTTTAGCCGATTCGATTAATTAGACCGACCCAAGTTCAATTTTAACTCAATTGGGGGCCAAGATGATGATTTAAGGGCTTGAGCGAAATTTTGCAAAATTCGCGAATTGGTCCCTCAACTTTTGAAAATTGCATTTTAGCCCCAACTTGTCATTTTAACTCCAATCTAACCTCCTGGGCTTGGCTAGTCACATTTAGATCATTAGCCCCAACTTGCTTTTTTTTTTTTTTTTTTTTAACTTTTTTTCTTCTTTTCTTCTTCTTCTTCTTTTTTTTAAAGGAAAAACATCTTCCATTTAAAAAAGTATACTGAACACCTAGATGATCAATATACAAGAATTTGACATGAAATATTTTTGTGGAAAAATAAGTTTCCATTTTTCGGAAATTATCTGTGGGCAAAAATTTAGGTGTCAACAATACTTATGCTAATTCATGATAATAATTGTTTATAGAGTATATTGTGCTTGCTCTGGCAAAGCTTCTTCTACTTTGCTTGCTTCATTCAATATATTCTATTTGCAAATCAAATTTCGATTCAGTTTTATGTTAGAGTAATCAAAATAATCAATGAGTTGTAATTTATTGCCCACGATGTTTTTTTCATGGTAACATGTTACTCGTTTGAGTCCCCATATAACATTATATTTGATTTTCTGATCATTTCGATTATAATTAACAATGCTTTGGAACTAATTGAAATAGTCTTCGTATTGCATTAAAAAAGAAATCGAATGCAACAATTTTTTTTGTCCACCTTGCAGATTTAAGCTCCATCTAATTATAAACAACTATTTACTTATACAAAAGAGAAGAGAACTATCCATTTTTACAGGTCGAATTTCCTTAAAAGGCATCAATTTAAGGATGAGTCTAAATTCTAGCCCGAATTCTTTTTATCTCCTGAAAAAGCATTAATTTTCAATTGCTATTCAAAACCGATCCCGTCAATGTTTTGTCCAATGACTGTTAAAGATTCAACACGTGTACATCTCTCTCCCTCAGCGTTTCATTCTTTGTGGTCTTTAGATTTTGCTCCATTTTCCAATTTTTCTTTTTCTTTTTTCCCCTTTCATCATCCCTACACTTGTCTTTTCATATCTTTCAAGCTCTCTCCCTTTATTTGTACAAGCCACGAAATTATACTTCTCGAATTACTCGAGCAGCGGCTTTTCTTAATTTGGGTTCCTCTTATCAGAAGTTTCATTTGGATTCCATCTTCTGCTGGTGTTGTTGATACGAGCATGCTTGTGTAAGAGATGTTCAGAAAACGGCAACTTGGAAAGCGCTTATAAAACTGATGGAAAAAGGTGAGTGAGAGGTTAGTTTTTGAACAAAATTTTTAAGTCAGCTAGTAGTGGGGTGGAAAATAGCTCCAATTTAGTTTTTGTTTTTTTCTAAAGGGATGCATGTAATTTTTGCATATATATAATTTTTCCAGAAGCTGAAGCACAGATTGGAGTGGATGTGCATAGTGCTCTTGTTGGAGGCTTGTTTGTCAAAACAAACTGAGTGCGCTTTCTTTGTCCCACATAGGAAAAGTGGAAGGAAGTGAGTCGATTTATAAGTGAAGGGTTTCCTTCTGTACCTTAAAGAATGATCAGGTGGGGTAGCCCCACCATACTCTCGTGCGGGTACGCGATTATTTGGCACACTTAGCACTAATCCCTTTTGTTATTTTATTTTATTTTTTGGTTATGTTATTAATTTTTAATCAATTCAAAGGTTGCTTTTTATTTTGAGAATTTTCGGAAATGAAATATAAAATGAAAATTCGAAATTTTATTTATTAAAAAAACTATTATTCCAAATTTTTTGTTTGTGTTTTTTTCGAGACAACCTTTGGAAAATATACTTATTTAGTTTGCAATTTTCTCGAATGATTGCAATTGTTCGTTTTTCAACTTCTTCTGAATGGATGCATTTGTTCAATTGGACAATTTCTGAAAGGACACGTTTGTTTAATTTTCGCAATTTTTCACGAAGAATTGCATGTGTTTTAAGACTGTTTTATATATATACTCGTCATTTTTCGAAAGAACAATGGTGATCATTTTCATTTTTTCAAGCTTTCTGTCCGAAAAAAACTACTACTATTTTTTCAATTATTTCATAGAGAGACCCTAGAAAAATACTGGAATTGCTATATAGCATTCTCATATGAGACTTTGTTATATCTTGGAGGATTTTTGCCGGTGACCATTAGCAACATTATGGGGCAAAATAAATCTTTAAAAAAAAAGTGATATCATGTCTCAAAGTCCGACTTGAGTACTCTGAATATCCGTCTTCATTGTTCTAACCAAATTGGAAGCCATATTTTCCCAACAGCTCTCAACTCAACTAGGTTCTTAACATATTAGCATAAAAAATCCAACTTGAAGGTTAGATGTCCGTGACATTTTTGTACTGTTCAATCTTGAAGTTCTTCCATAGAATAATCCTCAAGTAAAATTCTTTTGGCTTTCCATATTTTTTTTTTTGGTCAGTCCTACTCTATTCCTACTCTACACTCACTCTCAGACTTTTGCCCTGTCTCTTGCAGGGCGTGGGAATCGAAACCCACTCCTGAAACTTACGCGTCCCCACCCCATCCTCTCTGAGAATGTGAGGATTTGAATTTTTCACCTCTCCCTTCCAACATGGAAGGGTGGCCACTAGGGCGAATTCCAGTGGTTGCTTTCCATAGTTGAAATAAGGGCATCTTGCATCTTGAGATTGTATACCAGAAATTAACCCCTAACGTTCGTGGCATAGTTGATGTAATCTGTGTGCAATGTGATAACAAGAAATCCTTTGCCATGGAACATTTTGGCCGCCGCCGCCGTCCTTTGGCCCGCTGTCTGCTATCTTAACTACAGAACGTTCACCATGTCGACAACAACTCCGAGAGCAATTGCCGGCCCGGGTAGATCAAAAGATGCCTACTCAATACTTCCTCAAATGCGCAATGTATCGGTACAACCATCGCTATAGATCGACCAACATCTATTGTCATCGTTGCGTGTTGGCCTTTTTATCACCTCAATAATCCTTGAAGACTAGCGTAATGCAAGACGACCCTTTTTTCTTCGTTTCTTTATCTGTTCGATTTTGTCATCATACTCATAGAGCAAGTGCCATCTGGCCTTTCCATCATACTTCCTAATGGCGATTGCTGATGTGCCGACATAAACTAGGGGAGTCAACGGTTCTGTTTGGTTCGGTTTTTTTGAAAAACCGAACCGAACCGAACCCAACCGTTAGGAAAAACTTCCGAAGATAATTGAATGAGACCCAAATCGAATACAAACTAAACCTAAATTTTGGTTTGGTTAGGTTTTTCGATTTTTGATTTTCAATTTTTAGTTTTTGGTTTTTGTATTTATTTTTTATTTTTTGGTTTTTTTTTGTTGTATATATTTTTCATTTCGAAGAAATAAGGTCTTATCGGTTTGTTGGTTGGTTCGGTTCGATAAGGCGATAAAAAAAATGATTTTTAATGAAAACGGAATTAAATGAAAATTGAACCGAAAAAATCGAAATTTTCGATTCGGTTCGGTTTTCGACATCCCTAGCGTAAACTCAATCGACTAATGAGAAATAAGACGACACGTCGGTGGCATCATTGCAACACGAGTTAGCCAGAAGGCAACAGTAGATCGACAGAAAGGACCAAATCGCAAATATTTAAAAAAGAGTCCGAGGATGAAATTGAACAAAAATGAAAAAATTCGGGGCGTAATCGAATATTCGCGAGAGTACGAGGACCATTTCTATGCCGTAAACCCAAAAGAAAATCACAGTGACCTTGCAAGTCTCTCAAATCGCCCCTTTTCTCCTTCTTCCGCCGCGCCTCCGCTTCTCCGACCCTGCGAGAGCCGAGCGAACTCCGACCTCCCGCCGCCATGTTCCGGCACGCCGCGAAGCTCCTCCGCCGGCCCGTCCCGACGACCTCCCCCGCCGCCGCCGCCGCCTCCCGCCGCCCCTTCTCGTCGGATCTCCCGGCGCCGGCGGACACGGCGGACCCCGCGTTCGTGGAGGCGTGGAAGAAGCTGATCCCCAACATCGACCCCCCCAAGACCCCTCTCTCCTTCATGCCGCCGCGGCCAGCCACCCCGGCCTCGATCCCGACCAAGCTCACCGTCAACTTCGTCCTCCCGTACGCCTCGGAGCTGTCCGCCAAGGAGGTCCGTCTCCGTCTCCCCGTCACCGATCGATTCCCGAGATCGATTTTGAGCTGATTTCGTCGCCGTTTCTGTTTGCCCGCGGTTTCTTTCTCTGTTGATTGCGGATTAGTTGGGTGCGCGCGGATGATTGCGGCGGGGGCGGCGGCGTTTGTTATGTAGTGATTTTCGATGCCCATGGTCATGCTTTTACAATGCGTTCTTTGTGTTGATTGTAGTACATTGAGGTGGTTTAGGGGTTCGTTCGCATTCGTGTTTGGCGGATTGAATTGCCGCTGCGATTTACATGTGCTTTAGGAACGTTTTTATATCTTTCAATTTGCTTTCGGAGCATTGTGATTGGAAGGTCTGTGGCACGCATGGAGTTACACGTTGAGAACTTGCATTCCTGTAAGTCGTCGAGTCAAAAAAATTTCCTCTGCTGAGGAACTTCCCATTGTGGTCTAGGGTAAACGTACTTGAGATATGGTGTTAGTATGCGTTTGTTTCATGGAGAATTCAAGATTTGGAAAGGAAAATGTTTAGTTATATCGCTCACAAAAATGGACAAATGAAAATATTTGCATCATTTCTGAAAATAGTTAGGTATAAATTGTTGTTGATAATGAAAATATTTGTCATTGACTGATTTTTCTAGGCGATGTAACTAGATGTTTTTCGGAAATTGTTTTCCAATTCTTGAGTTTTCTGTGAAACAAACGTTTTAAGTTGAAGTTATACTTCGAGATTGAACGTCTATTGTTTGGGTGAAGACTTGATTATAAATGGTGCTTTCTCTTGTTGTAGTTCTGATTTCTTCTTCTATGGTTGTTGTCGGGCATCTCGTCACCATGTTGATCCTTGTTCCATTCTGTTTCTTGTTCACTATGAGCAAAGTGAAAGGATACTTGACTATGGAGGTGCTAGAGAAAGTGATTGGTATAAAAGTAGAGGTCAAGCCTAGAAAGAAAGCTGATTTACTAGAGAGAGAATCTCCTACATCTTCTGTCAAAGCATTCGTTTGACAGACGTAGGAGAAGCACTTTTTCAAGTGATGATAGTGGTATAATGCCAAAACCATTATTTTGTCAAAGCATTCATTTGACAAAAAAAGCTCATTTACTTGATCATTCCTGGAAATTTTTCAAGCATACTGAAAGCATTAAAGTTTTAAACCGTCTGTCTCTAAAAATGTTTATAGAAGCACTTTTCCATTCGAAAGCCCATGTTTTTGTTTCTTCTGAACATGGTGATAATACTGGGAAATCCAGCAAGACAGACTTTCTCTATGGTGGAGGGGACACTGATTTAACTCTCTTGCTTTACCTAACCTTCTGCAACCCATGTGTAGTTGTAGAATCAGCACATCTGAGGGCAACGTCGAAGGAGATTAGCAGCAGTGTGCTCTTCACGCACGATGAACTCTACTTTCCCAAAATCTAGGGGAAGTAACTTATTGGAGGAGCTCAGAATGAGAATGTGTCCCCACACAATTTGGAACAATGAAAGTAACCTATTCTGGAAAATTTCTTTCCCGAGTTGCCTTCTAGGGAAAATATGAGTGACGTTGTTTCTTTGGCCCAAACCAAGGATTCATTGAGATGTGATATTTATTAGTTATGGTCCAATTTGTCCTAAGTTTGGCTTTTGTGACTGGTAAACTGCATTTTTTTTTTTGATTTTGTAATATAAGTAGCACATGGGCAAAGCAAGTGAGCATCATGGATTAGACAGCAACATTGAGCTACTGCAGAAGTAGTTCACTGTGAAAACCCTTAATATACTCTGTTTCATAGAAGTATGTCATCTCTTTTTCCAGTCAATTGATTCTCATATATCTTATAAAGATACATGAAAATAAATGATGAAAACTGAGTGAGAGATAAGGTTTGAACAGAAATATGAATACACAAACACAACTAGTTGTGTGGTGGTGAGGAAATAGCCCTTTTCCCCCCCCTTTTTTTTTTTTTTTTTAATCTAAAAGCTTGCATGTGCAGTTGCTTGTTTGGTGGCTTCTAACTCAGCCTTATCATTCAGGAGTTGTTTGCATGTCACTTTTTCCTTTGTTTCTGAGCAGGTACATTGTGGTAGGTCAGTTTAAAGATGCCTGCTTCCTTGCCTAGAAGCATAGAAACTGCTTCTACTGTATTATCGCCGTTACTGTATCACTTATCTCTGAACAATCAATGAATTATTTCTTCACTTTGTTTATGGTAGAGGTGATGAGAAATATTTCTAGAGAAAACTACAGAAGGGAGATGGAGGGATTTAAGTATTAAGTTGTTTGTGCGCTAGTAAGAAGAAAAGTTTTGTTTATCCACTACATCTATCCCTATCCTTCATAAATGGATGGAGTTGTAGGGATTTAAGAAACTACATGAGAATATGTATTTTTTCTATGGATTCTATTTGCTCATCTTAAATAGAATAATCCCCAAACTTATAGTCTGAGGACAAGCCATTAGCACTTAACTTTTCAGAGTTCTAGGGACTTCATGGGTTTCTCATGATTGTGACAGACATGATAGTTGGTTCCATTTTTATTTTGGTTAGTCTGGACCCTTAGAACAACTTATTTTCTGTGATATCGGTTTTTTTCCCATTGGTTTTCTTGTAGTAACTACATTAAACCTTCTATTAAACATGATCTGCAAAGATGGACCACCTTATCTTCTCTGATGCCCATTATTTGAGAGGTCATGGTCATGGTCATTGAATCTGCTCGATGCCATGAAATTGTACTGAGGAAAATAAAGATGTGAATGCTGTGCACATCATATTGCCTCGTTGCAAGCTGTTAATGCATTTTTGAAGTGTGAAACATAGCACTAGTTGAATCAACAAAGTCTCCGCTGCATGCACATGAACGCTCCTAAGATGGACATGGTTGTGAACAAGCTCATTTTCCCCTTCTTTTCAGGTGGACATGGTCATAGTGCCAGCAACAACAGGACAACTTGGTGTTCTTCCCGGACATGTGCCAACTATTGCAGAACTAAGACCCGGACTAATGTCGGTTCATGATGGAAATGACGTGACAAAGTACTTTGTCAGCAGTGGCTTTGCATTCATCCATGCAAACTCATTTGCAGATATTATCGCTGTTGATGCTGTGCCGATTGATCAAATTGATGCGAACCTGGTCCAGAAGGGGCTTGCCGAGTTCACCCAGAAAGTGAACTCAGCCTCCACCGACTTGGAAAAGGCCGAAGCACAAATTGGAGTGGATGTGCATAGTGCTCTCAACTCGGCTCTAACCGGTTAGGGCGTCAAACTTTAGGGCTTCTCTCGTTTGGTCATTTTCAGCAATACCCTTACTTTTGTTTGATGCGCTCGATTGACACCTAGATCTGGCTTGAGGAGGGATTTTTCTGACATTTTGTACTTGGTTAATCCTGCGTGAAAATTTCTTTGATGAAATAATCCTCAAGTAAATTGTTCTTTTGGCTTTCAGAGTTTAAAAAATGGCTTTGCTGAGTCTCTCTCACTCTCTCTCTCTCACACACATATCACAAACTCACGCTTGTTCTTATGGACGGGTGTGTATGCCCATTCGCGCAAATGTATCCATGGAAAGTACTCAGGAGTCAAAGTCGTACTGATGGAGCTGTGTTCTTAGGTTGATTGATGTAGATTATTGATCGAAATGGAGCTTATATAGTAACTAAGAGGTGAAGTTATTATGCATTTCTGATGATGGAAGCATGTCGCCTGGGAAATGATGAATATAAAGACAGAAGCTCTTTACACCACTATAAATCAAATGCTGTCAGAGGATGCTCTTTGCCATTTTAGCAGGAATTCCCGGAAAATTCCCGTTGTTTTTGTAATCATCGTTTTATGTTACCCCGTTCTCATTTGCGATAGCGCAACTTTTTTCTGCTTTTGCAACTGGCTCTACGGTCGGAATTCACCACGTAAACCGTGAGTCCCGCCCAGTTGATTATCCTAAGTTCTTCAAGTGGACTTCTTGTTGGGGTATGACTAGGCCTGTCAGATGGGGTGGGCCGAGTCGAAATGGGTCTGATCCAAAGTGACTTAATTATATGTAACATAATTTTAGAGGTTCATATTTGACTCGACTCAATCCCAAAACATACCTGGCCCAATTAGAAATCCAATTCCTTGTTAATTCTTCTCCCTTAAATATGGAAATTAGCATACTGAAAAAGATAGAAGAGAACTAGTCGATGCTATTGCGGAAATAATCATAGAACAGACTATCACTGTTACAGAATATGTAAACGCATATCTTTTCATTTAGTTGTTCTCTCTTGGTCTCAAATCCGAAGGTCTAACGCTTGGCTTTTCATACTCATCTTTCATTCTTCTAATATATCGTAATTAGTTTTCAATCTTTTTTTTTTTAATTTCACTCCTCGAGAGTTTGCGCAATCTAAAATGCCGTGTTTGTAGGAACTTCGATTGAGGGAGAGTCTCTCTAAATAAGCAATTATACGTACTCAATTCTAACGCTCATCAATCTATACTGCGCCCACCATTTTGCCACCTCTAGTGATGAAAGTTCAAATCGACGTCCCTGGTAATTCTCTGACCACGAAAAGAAACCCACTTGGCAGTAGATGGCTACGAATTAGTGCACAAACTTAAATCAATAGATAACGTCTACCTAACGTAATGTCCCTTGTGAAGAAAAGCCATGAAAATCTACCATGACTAGACGTAAATGGTTCGCTCCATACTTTCAATCCCAGTGCACCATAAGATCCAAACGTGTAATCTTTGCAAACTTGGAACGTAAGATAATTTTTTTTTTTTTTTTTGACTTTATGTCCTCGTATAATGACCCTCCTAACCTAAGAGAGAGGGATCATTCTAAGCAATAACAACGAAAGGAGACGTGATCAGATTCTCTAATAGATTGTATATCTGCATAACTTCGAGAGGTTCTAATTGCTCCATCTATTACTTGCCTTTGCCTGGAGTATAATCCCCATCTTCATGGACTATGGATTTTTGGTAGAGATTGGGACTTCTTCCTTCTGCGATGAAGTAAGGTAAGCAATTTTATTCGTGGTGTTGGGTCGATGGCTTGTTCATATTTATGCCTCAATCTCATGCCAAGTTAGCGCTTTGGTGGAATTGAGAACTCAAAATAGATAGTCTTGCTTGTAATTAACCCTTCTTTTATTAGGAGACTTGGTGCTTTTGCGTGTAATGGTTAGCAAGATATAGATATTCCTTTTCTGTCAATATGATTGATTGAAACATTAATGTTCCCACTTCAAATTATGTTTAATGAGATTATCGGGTTTTCAAAACTTTCGATTAGCTAATTATGCTTTGAAATGATTTAAATGAAGTGATGTCGTCAATTAGTTAAGAGGTCAATAAAATGTAGATGGAGGCATGGTAATGCCCTTCGTGGATAAGCTCCCACGTCGACTTCCACCATCGCTATACTAATTCCGTGGATGATTCAAAAAGCGACATGATTGGTAATTACGAAAGTTGAATCACTCGATTGAAAAGTTTTGAAAGTTTTCACTTTATCGAAATTAGTCCTAAAAGTGAATGATGGATCATGTAGTTTGCTAAAAAGTAGGCAAGTAAACTGCGATTTGTTTCAGCCTTGTCAAAATCAACCAAATTATTTAACTGAATTTAGATCATTATCATCATTATTAATTGTTCAAAATTGAACTTTCTTCTTTTTTGTGATATTAAATAAGACTAGTGGGCCACTCACCCCATTGGTGGTTGCGTGGTTTGCGCTCAATCCCTCTTCTGGAAGGGAGCTAGTTCGAATCCCTGTGGTCGCTTGTGTGACTCATCTTAGTCCGGAAGAGGTGGGTCGCCCCGGGTTTATGCCGTCGGCTGCTTGGTCAGCGGCGGTTAAGTCCCAAAAAAAAAAAAAAGACTGGTGGGCCCATCATGATTTCCTACTTCTAAACCATGCTCCTGGAATTCATAGGAAAACGAGGTTCGACGTATTCATAATACAGGTTGCATTAATTCTTGACAATTCACCTTCAATCTTTTTCTCATTTTTTTATGGGCATGTTTGTTTACCCTTTAGATTAAGCAAAGAAATGTCTTCTTATTTTCACCGTCAAAGACTTAAAATACTGTTCGAATTTCTGACAATTAAGAAAAGATTACATTTGGATATGCATATTGACATTTAGGTACTATGGAAGTTTTAAGAGACATTGTAGACTTATTCTATATTCGTTTTCTCTATTTGAATAATAACAAATTCGTCCAAAAGGCCAAAGTTCAGATAAGTGATCAAATTTCAAGAAAGTGTAAATTTGGACCTACTGTCAATTCTTTCAAAAATGGCTTGATCGAACTTAACAGCATATTGAAATAATAATATCAAGAAAGTGCGCCACATACCTGCACCGGATTTATAAGTGATCTCATCAGATTCAATTTAGTGGAACTGAGTTTGCAAAGATTTCTAAGACAAATTCTACTTGGTGCTCTCAAACTTGATGGGCATCCTCTGTGTACGAAGAGTGAATAATTAGAGGGTCATATGAAAAAGTAAAAAATTGAGAGGTAGGCCGTTTCCTTTGAAAAGGTCAAGTCAGGAAATTAGTAATCAAATGGGCATCCTCTGTGTACGAAGAGTGAATAATTAGTGGGTCATATGAAAATGTAAAAAATTGAGAGATAGGCCGTTTCCTTTGAAAAGGTCAAGTCAGGAAATTAGTAATCAAAGGGATGTGTGTGTGTGTGTGTGTGAGAGAGAGAGAGACACACAGGCCCTGTTTGTTAACGGTTTTTTTTTTTTTTCTGTTTATGAACAAAATTTATATTTTTTTGTTCCAAGGAACAAAAAAAGAACAGAAACGCATTTATTTACATTTTTGTTCCAAATCTATTTTTTTATTAAAAGAACACATTTGGAACAAAAACGAGAAATAAGAAAAACATGTTTATTGTTTTGGAATAATTTTTAAGAATAAATTTTCTCTCTCCTCTCCTTTTCTTCTCTTTTTTTTCTTCTTTTCTTTTTCTTTTTTCTTTGGCTAGTTGCCGGCCTCGGCCATGGCCGGCGACCAGCCGTCGAGGGCCGGCGACGCCGTCGAGGGCCGGCGACCTCACTAGAGCCTCGCCGGCCCCTAGCAAGGCTCGGCCTCGCCTTGGGCCGGGCGAGCTTGGGCTCGCCCGGCATTCGGCGAGCCCAAGCTCGTCCGGCCTCGCCCGGCTAAGGCAAGGCCGCCGACCCTCTCGGTTGGTCGCCGGCCATGGCGAGGCCAAGCAACCGGCCAAAAGAAGAAAAAAATAAAAAAAAAAAAGAAAGAAAAAAATTACAAAATTACAAAATTAAAAGAAACAAAAAAAAGAACACAAATTTACCAAATGTGTTTCTGTTCATTTTTTATTCCTAGAACAAGTTTACCAAATGCTTTCTTCGTTAAAAAATTATTCCCCGAAACAAAAATAGTTTTTTTCTATTTCGTTCCTAGAACAATTTTTTAACGAAACATTACCAAACACGCCCTAAATGTTTTTATTGATATGGAAAGACTGGTGATCATTGACTCAGCCTTGTTGATTTTAAGGTTTGGCTTTCTGATTTTCTTGAGCTCACATAAAAAGATATGAAAAATATAAGTATCTAGAATTACAACGTTACCTGATTCTTGTGTACTTTTTATATTTATGAATGATTCAAATGTAACATAAATTTGGAAGCCTATGTCCCTTCAACTCATGGCTTCTCTCCAAACCAAGTGTTTGGTGAAGGAAGTCATGCAAAAGCATTGCCCAAAAAAGTACATAAAATTATGAATTTTGACTTGAATTTTTATTAAAAATTTTCAATAGCTTGAAATCATGAAAATTACAACTCAGTTTATACGTAAAGATATGTATGCTTTAAAAATTTGAGTCGCTCCCGATGGTCACTTATTTTAACAAAAGATAGAAGGCATAATTAAGATTCTGACAAAAAAAATCACAAATATCTAAATCCCATACATTCACGCAAAGGAGTTAGACCCTTTTTCAATAATGAGGTGTTTAGAGCTAAGAAAAGTATAGGAGTAATGTGCCAAACTCAATAGCCAGCTCCTAAAGACAGTAGACTGCTAGAATTTTGCCAGTAATTCACTAAACAGTTCGGTGGCCGGACGCATAGTTTCTCTCGCATGTGGTGTTGACCACAATCATGTCGTAACGCTATATTTATATGAGACAAGAAATTATCAGGCACATGGTTTCTCTCGCATGCGATGTCAACTACTATCACGTCGTAGTGTGGGAAGAATTATATCTTAAAATGTGTACCGACTTCTCTAATAATATATAGCCTTGTTTATGTTTACAATATGGAATTATCTTATTCATGAAAATAAAACCTCTTGCTTTTTACATACGTAGGGATGAGCAAAAAAAAGGGAAAACTAAATAAAATTTCCGAATCTCATGGTGACATAATTTAGAAATTTTCACAGCCTTTGCTCTTTTTTAGACTAACCTCCTAATTTGCATCTCCCCTAAACTCAGCCCACCTAATCACACTCACTGTGTTCCAACCTATCTCTTCTTCTAACCAAATGCCTCCCACAATAGATCTGCAAATCCTCTCTACATCTATTTTCAGCTCCTCCACTTCGGTTTCTTCTTCTCACTCATCCAACGCAGACTCGCGTTAAATTTAAAATTTCTAAAACCCCCCAAAAAAATGTAATTTCTCTCACTCTTTTCGTAAAGAGACACCGACTTGTTACTCTAAGACTATTCTTTGACCCACGTTAGAAAGAGGCCATGGCATGCGAATTTAATGCCTTGGTTATCAATCGAAGGCAAGATCTTGCACCTATTGATGTTTGTAAGAATTTAGTCGGTTGCACATAGCTTTTTAGGGTCAACAAACAATTCGATGGAGCTGTCGAACGCTTCAAAGGTCATGTTGTTGCACGGGGATTTAAGTAGTAGGTCGAATTGCACTATGACAAGACTTTTAGCCTGCTTGTTAAACTTGCTACAATTTCGGTTGTTCTCTTTATGGAGATTTCTTTAGGATGCACCATCTCAACTTGATGTCAAGAAAGCCTTCTTGCATGACATCATTTTAGGAAGTTTACACTCACCAATACATCCTTCATTAGGATGTTTATTTGCACCAACGTCCTGATTTTTCTCATCTTGAGTTCCCGAATCATGTGTGCTATCTTTAGAAAGTCATCTATGATTAAAAACAAGCTCCATGTGCATCTTTTATTGTTTTAGTGGCTTTTTTCATCTTTAGGTTCATGGCGAGTAAAGTCGATTCTTCATTATTTCTCTATACTTCTTCTCAAGGTCGTTTGTATCTTTTCATGTATGTTAATAATAGTATTATCACTTGTGAAACTCCTCATTTATTAAGGTCTTTGATTACTCGACTCTAGTAGATATTTGCAATAAAGGATTTAGGACCATTCACTATTTCCCCGGCATTAATTCTCATCACTGCTCTCATGGTACACTTTTATCTCAAGCCAAGTAGGTTGAGGGCCTTTTGTGCAAGTTTGACCTTGTTTAGGTCAAGCCCGTGTCTACTCCTTTAGCCTCGAAGACTTTGTTGTCCCTTAACAGTGGTGAGCTTCTTTCTTCTCTGACGTTCTATTGACACATGGTTAACGCAATGCAATATGAATCCACAACTAGATCTAATATTAGTTTTGCTATTAATTTGATTAGTCAATTCATGCATTTATTCAAATGACCTCATCTCTAGGCTGTCGCACGTATATACTAGTATTTAGCTAGCATGTTCACCCACAAATTGCTTCTCAAATAATATTCTCTCACTCCATTGATAATGGCTTATGCAGATACAAACAGAGTTAGGTCTTTTGATACTTAACCGTTCACCTCAAATTTTTGTATTTTTTAAAGCACCAATCATTTTACATGGGGTCCCATGAGGTCACAAGAAGCAATCCGCTATAGCTTATTCCAGCATAGAGGCCAATTATCATGCCGTGGCTCACCATGTTATTGAGACAATATGAATTCATTATTTACATCATATATATGTACCATGAGATTTTCTGTAATTATGATTATATCTATACCCCGCACACAACCAATCCATCTTATAAATACATGTAATGTAACCCTAATTGAGGTCGGGCCCCCTCTTTTCTTTACTGAAAAATAAGCTCGAACTTGTATAATTGTCAAACAGCTGGCTGACGAAGTCCCACTTGCCTTCCTCCCTGCCGTCCCACATGTCTAAATCACAAAAGTTAGAAGGGAAAGAGGTTCTTCAATCGAGAGAACATCGACCAAATAAACTAATGGTCCCGCGCATTTTAATCGGGCATAGCGTGCCAATGATAGAACATATATAATGCTTTGTCGAGTCACTGACACGTTCCCCGGCTCGCACGAGCGGGTCCGCTCGTGCTTCAATGTGGGGCTTTTCTGGCCCGTAGTTGGTGGGGGCCGAAAATAGATATATTTTAAAGGACTTTTGTGCTGGAAATTGAAATATGAAATTCAACATGATAATTGATTGGGTTTGAACTTTTTTAATAGATTTTAAGTACGACCCACTTGTTAAAACATGTAGTCTTAAGTTGCCTCGTCCTTCTATAGGTTAATTAATCATCTTGATAGATCTAGTATTGTCAAAAAATTTATAATGTGACGGCCGATTTGATTGTTCTAAGTTAATTAAAAATCTCGTCGATAACATGAAAAAGCACATTTACACAAGTTCATGAAATAAGAACCATCGATAAATTTTACAATATTTTTGTTGGTATTTTACGCAACGTAAATCTCTGTTTATTCTCTCATATTAACTTTCCTCGCTAATTGAAATTCACATTCTCATCCTACTCATTTTACTAGTTCAAGTAGACCTAAGGCGGATTGATGCATGAGCTAGTCAGTAATGGATTGTTGCGGACGTATGTATGTCCTTGTTTTTTTTTATTAGCAAAAAGTCAGTCTTTTTATGTAATTACTATCATTTGCCTTTCCTTTCATTGAAGATTCGTTGCATGATGACTCTCCCTAACCAAAGAAATAGGGATAACGACGAAACGAGACATGATCACATTCTCTAATAGATTGCACATCTGCATAATATCGAGAGGTTCTAGAACAATTCGATCTATTACTCGCCTTTGCTTGTAGTACAGTCGCCATCTTCATCGACTCTAAAATGTAGGTAGAGATCAGGACTTCTTCCTTCCACAAAGAAGTTAGATGTTAGGTTAGTCTTTTATAAGGAGACTTGGTGCATTAGCACGTAATGGCTAGTAAGATATAGATGTTTCTTTTCCGTCCTCGCGATGGATTAAAAGGTTAACCTTTCCACTTCAGATTATGTTTAATGAGATCTTTAGGCTTTCACAACTTTCGATTTGATAATTATGCTTTGAAATGAATTGAATCAAGTCATACCGTCGACTAGTTAAAAGGTTAGTGAAATGTAGATCAAGACAAGGCATGCCACATTGCACGTAGATAAATTATCATGTCAACTCCTGTCGCATGTTATGTAAATTCTCATGAATGATTTATAGAGTGATGTGACTGGAATTACAAAACTTGAATCACCCAACCAAAAAAGTTTTGAAAATTCAGTTTATTGAAAGTCCGGAAATTGAACGGTGGATGTAATTTGCTAAAAAAATAAGCAAGTAAAACCGGGATTAACTTGTAAACTTGTTAAAATTGACCAGTTTATTTATATGGTGGTGGTGACGTTGTCATTTTCATTATAATATTTGCTAGAACTATAATCATTATGACTATTGGTAATGTCGATAATTGAACTTTCTCCCTTTTTTGTGGTATTAAATAAGACTGGTGGGCCTATTTATCATTGCCCTTCTGCTGATCCATTCCTCTATAATTCTTAAGAGAAAACGGTTCGACGTATTCGTGACAATTATCTTCGATCTATTTCCATATTCTTTATCGGCATGTTTGTTTGCACTTTAATATAAAAACAAAAGTATATATTTTATTTTCTTTGCAAAAAATTTTAAAAAATTATTTAAATTTCAGAAAATTATAAAAGTATTACTTATAAATTTACAAATCGGTAATTAGAGATTGTGAAAGTTTCAAGAGACATTGCGGCCTTAATGCACATTCATTTTCTGCATTTATATAACTCTAAGTCCATTTAAAAAGGTGAAAAAATGAAGACAAGTGATCGAATATAATGAAAGTGTAAATTTGGACCCACTCGTAATTCTTTCATGAACAGCTTCATCGAATTAAAAGGAATTTGAAAAAAAAAAAAAACTGTTTTCATTTACTTCTCTTTTTTTTTTTTTTTTTTTTTTGGGAATTGAATAAACTAGCCATGCTCATAAAATGCTCCTTAAATGATTATTCTGCCATTGATTTAAACGTTGACTTGACTTCTAAAGGGTATAAGTGATCTCATTAGATTCTACTTAGTGGAACTGATTTTGCAAAGCATAGTAGAATAATTTTATTTATTGCATTCAAATTTGGCGGGCATCATTTGTGTACGGAAGAATCAGTGGGTAATATAAAAAAAATGATTTTGAATAAATTGAGAGGTAGACAGTTTACTTTGAAATGGTCAAGTTAGGGAATTAGTAAAGAAATAGATGAGAGAGAGAAAGAGAGAGAGAGAGAGAGAGAGAGAGAGAGAGAGCGAGAGTCAATTATAGGGAAATGAAATGACTGGTGATCATTGACTCAACCTTGTTGATTTTAAGGGTTTGCCTTCATGATTTTCTTGAGCTCACATTAAAAAGAAAGACATGAAAAATATAAATATCTAGAACACAATGTTGCCTAATTCTTCTATACTTTTTTTTTCTTTTTTGTATTGATGAATCATTCAAATGTAACCCAACCACAGGTAGCACAATTGGTGTAAGTTCTCTCCCTCATTGCAAAGGTCGAGAGTTCGAACCCTTTTATTGATAAAGTGTCTAAAGTTGGGGTCCTAGTGTTGAGGTCCTAGGCTAGCCTCCCTCGAGATTTATGCGGCTTGCGGGGAGACCTGACGGTGCCACTAGTTATTGGAAGGTCGTGTGATCCCCGAAGGATGATCTCCAACGGTTCCTCGGTATAAAAAAAAAATCATTCAAATGTAACATAAATTTGGGACCCTATGTCCCTTTAACTTATGGCTTCTCGCCAAAGAAAATGTTTGGTGAGAGAAGTCATGCAAAAGCATTGACTCAAAAAGTTCATAAACTTGTAAATTTTGACTCGAATTTCATTAAAAAAAAATTCATACTTGAAATCATGAATAATAAGGGTTCATTTGTTTGAAGGAAAACTGTTTTGTGACTTTTCGGTATTTGGATAGCAAAAAACTAATTGATTTATGGAATTTTTTTTCATGGACTGAAAAGAAAAAATGTCAGCCTAGATTAAGGGAAAACGATTTTTCATTTTGGCAAAAAGGAAATGACTTTCCATAAATCTCCAAACAAATGAAGAATAACTGTTTTCCTTGAAAATGATTTCCATGGACAATATTTCCCTTGAAGTTTTTGGTTAAATAAATGCACCCAGGACATCACTTTAGGCACGAATACAAGCATGGTCTAAATATTTGAGTTGTTCCTAGTACTCACTTATCTTAACAAAAGACAAAAGGCAATAATTAAGGAGCCAATACAAAAACTCATATACTCGAATCTCGTACATTTACAGAAATAAGGTAGATCCATCGTTTCAATAATAGAGTGTTTAGAACTTTTTAAGCATCCGACAAGTTTTCACTAGGTGTGAAAATTCTCTGCCCTCGTCAAGCACCTCAAATCCTATGACATATGAAACATTAAGAAATCCATTACTTCTTTTCCGCCTTTCCATTGTCCTGTGTTCTTGAATCATCGATTCAAAAATCTTCTATAACCACATCAATGTGCTCAAACTTGCTCTGTATAAACAGTACATGCGAGGCATTGTGTAAAAATTCATCAAGGAGAAGGAAACTATTACGACATCTTTTCATCATATATATATATATATATATATATATATATATATATTTTTCTGTTAGGAAACGAAAATCTTCCTTACATTATTTGGAAACGAAATAAAATATAGGAGAATGTACCAAACGCTCAGTAGCCAATTCAAAGGCTGGGTAGACTATTAAAAATTCGCCAATAATGCACAAAATAACTTATTTTCTGTCACATGTGACGTGGACCCCTCTCATGTAGTAGCTACATCATGTGACAGAAAAAAATTATATCTCAAAATATGTACCGATTTCTGTAATAATAGGTAGCTTCGTCAGAGTTTATATTCCAGCATTATTTGAATTTTGACTAGTGAAAATAAAACTATGTATTTTCTACATCTACATATATTGAGAGGGAAGAAAAGGAAAATTAATTCAAAATTTACCTAGTTCATGCTGAAATATTCCATTATTTTTCATAAAAATAATAGTTGACATGATGATTTATTTCATGATGATGTGTCGCGATTATATTATCACGACTATCTTGTTAAATTTCTTTCCTGAGTTGGGAGCATCTACATCATAATTATATAATTATTTTTTTCAATCGATCTTATTGACATTTGAGTTTATCCTTATTATTGACCTCGATCAATATCACCCATTTAACTATTTCATTTTGTTAGGTATACTTTCGATTTCTCATCTTCAGTACGTAATTATTCTGATTTCAGTGAGACTTTTCAATTAGGTTGATGGTAAAGTTTCACTTTTTTATTTATTTGAATAATATAATTGCATCGTACTATTAACCTCAGTGAATTTGTTTCGTAATTTGCCCTATCATCTATGCATATTGACACATGACAAATGATGAACCGGTGAGTTGTATGGAAAATTGTCCAAAAATTCCTAAATCTATTGCATTTTTATCAATTTAGTCATAAACCTTTCAATTTTATCAATTGAGTCCTAAACATTTTCATTTTTTTACTAATTGAGTCCATTCAGCCAATTTTGGCCAAAATTTTCTGACATGGACACCGGTCTTGATATGGACAAAAGTTTTAAAAATTTTAAATTTTTTTTTGGAAATTTAAAATTATATTTTTATGTTTTTAATTTATATTTTCTATTTTCCCTCTTTTTTTTTCCCCTTTGGCCAGTCCCCCAACCTCCAACAACTGGCTAGAGGCCACGACCGACGAGGGTTGACCTCACCGGGATTTGGTGAGGGGCGACCCAGCTGGCTGTGAGTAAGGCTCGCCCCCACCAGATTTGGCAAGGGTGAGCCTACCCAAGGCTAGCGAGGTTGCCCTCACTAGGGCGACAGATCCCGGGGAGGGCAACCTTGCCTAAGGCCCGCAAGGCCGACCCTCATTGGCCTCTAGCAAGGGCAAGCCTTGCCCAAGGACGGCGAGGTTGCCCCTCGCTAGATCCCGGTGAGGCGACCTCGCCTGAGGCCAAGGAGGCCGACCCTCGTTGGTCGTGGCCTCTGGCCATTTCTTGAGAGGCGGGCGACTGGCTTGAGAAGAAAAAAAAAAAAAAAAAGGCAAAAAGGAGAAAAAAAAAAGAAATTCAAAATACAAAAATAAAAATAAAAATAAAAATTTTGAAAACATAATAAATTTTAGGGTTAATATCTTGAAAAACCCTAAACCTGGTACATTTATGACAAATTTACCCCGACTGACCATAAAAAACCCTAAACTGGTCCATTTATGACAAATTTACCTCAAACTAATTTATTTGATCGCAAAAAACCCAAAATTGGTAAATTTGTGACGAATATACATTTCGTTAAATTAGATTAATACAAAAAAAAATCACAAAAATTGTAAATTGTGACAAATTGAGCGTAAAATCACAAATTAGTATATCGGTCAACTGTCACATGTTATTTAACTTAATAATTTAAAAGAAAAATTTAACAAATATTAACATAGGGTAAATTTGTTACAAGTGTACCCGAGCTTTTGGTAAATTTGTTAAAGGTATACCAATTTTGGGTTTTTGGTGGTCAAAAAAATAGTTTGAGATAAATTTGTCACAGGTGTACCAATTTAGGATTTTTCATGGTATTAACCCTAAATTTTATCCATATTAGCGCCGGCAGTGCCATGTAGGATAGTCGGCGTCCACGTCATCAAATATTAGTCGGATGGACTTAATTGACAAAATATTGAAAGGTTTATGACTCAATTGATAAAGTTGAAAGGTTTAAAACTGAATTGGCAAAAGTGCAATAGCTTTAAGACTTTTTGGACAATTTTCCCGTGAGTTGTGATGTCTTAAAATTCTTAAAATTGTGGTATTTAAAATAAATTCAGCAAGATCTTTGAATATGTAATACAAATTCAACGATTGATGTCACAAAATTAATATAGAAGAGTATCTTTTAAAACTAAAGTTCGTTATCCCGAAGAACTCAACAATGATGATAATAAAAAAGAAGCAGGAAAGAAGTACTTCTATAGCTTGGACTTCGAGTTATGGCTATTAGTGAAAGTCTGAGCCTATGATTAACAATTTCAGACCTATAAACTTCAGTCTTCTAGACTGATCGTGCGAATACGACATATTCTTAACAACGTAATCTTTCGAATGAATTTAATTTCAGAAATAGGTGGAATTGTAAGTTGAGATAGTGCTATCAACAAGAGTACTATTTATAGTCAATTTTGTTCGTGGTACTCTTATTTGCAATTCTATTTATACAAGGTTCACACATTTCACTTAGTCATGATCACCACCACCCCACAATTCTTTTCTCTATTTATATAGTCATTCATCGACATTTATGTAAATCAAAAGTGATTGGTGATATTTGACTAAACCTTGTCAAGTACGAGGTTTGCTTTAATGATTTTCTTAAGCTAACATAAAATAAACGTGAGACTACAAATTTTAGAATTACAAAGTTACCTAATTTTTCTTTTGTACTTTTTTGTGCTGATGAATGATTCAAATGTGACTTATTTTGGGAGCCGATGTCCCTTCAACTCAAGGGTTCTTTTCAAACCAAATGTTTGGGGACACAAGTTGTGCAAAAGCATTGATTCAAAAAGTTCATTAACTTATACAATTTTGGCTTGAATTTTTACTATTTGGAAACGAGAGAAAAAAAAAGAACAAAATCTACCGAACTCAATAGCCAACTCCAAAAGATGTATAAAGTATTAGAATGGCAGAAGAATTTTGCCAATGATATGCAAAATAATTAGGCGGGAGAAGAAAGTATACCTGAATATGTACTAATTTCTCTAATAACACGTAGCCTCTTGAGTGTTTCTAGTCCAAAATCTTCTGATTCATGAAGTAAAACTATGTATTTTCTACAATATAGAGATGAAAAAAGGGTTAATACCTTAAAAAACCCCAAAATGGTACACTTGTGACAAATTTACCCCAAACTATTTTTTTGACCTTAAAAAACCCCAAACTGGTATACCTGTGACAAATTTACCCCGACTAACTATAAAAAAACCATAAACTGGTACATTTATGACAAATTTACCCTAAACTAATTTATTCGATTGCAAAAAACTCCAAAATGGTAAATTTGTGACAAATATACTCTCTGCTAAATTGAATTAATATCACAAAAAAATCACAAAAATTATAAATTGTGACAAACGGAGCGTAAAATCCTAAATCGGTATATTGGTCAACCTGTCACGTGTCATTTAACTTAATAATTTGAGAATAAAATTTAACGAAAACTAACGAGAGGGTAAATTTGTCACAAGTGTATCGTTTGGGGTAAATTTGTCAAAGGTATACCGGTTTAGAGTTTTTGGTGGTCAAAAAAATAGTTTTGGGTAAATTTGTCACAAGTGTACTAGGTTTGGGGTTTTTTTCAGTATTAACCCATGAAAAAAAAAGGGGAACTTTGTTCATAATTTTACCTAAATCACGATGATATATTTCAGAAATTTTCATAGAAAAGACACTTGACATAATCAGGAAAAATTAGCTAATTTTCCTTCTAAATTGGGAGCATCTAAATCCTAATACATTTATAGATACTGATTTATAATGATTTTTTTTTTTTTCCGATAAATCTATTAGCATTTGAGTTTATTCTTTTTATTAGCCTCAATGAATATCGACCATTTAACTATTTCAATTTGTCACGTCTATTTTTGTTTTCTTATCCTCGTCATGTAATTATTTTGACATCAGTGGAACTAAAAATTAGGCTTACATCATAATTTCAATATTATCTATATAATGCAATGCATCTCATTTATTTACCTCAACCAATTTGTCTTCTTGGTCTTTTTTTCGTCATCGATACCTATCGACACATGAAAAATGAGCAAAGCTCCGATCTGGCAAGTCATAATGACGAAAGACCTTCATAAATCCTTGAAATTGTTAAATTTAAGATCAATTTGGCAAGATATTTGAATATGTGGTACAAGTTCAACGACCCAGACCATAAGATTAGCGTGAGAGTACATTTCTGAAAATGAAATTCCCAAATTTATAAAACTAAACGAAGGTGGTAACCCCCATCCCTCCCCTATGAAGTTGCAATTGGAGAAGGTTATAAGAGACAAAGCATTGTCTTTTAACCAAGTCCCTTCCAACACCACGAATTGTAGATTACTGCATTGCTAGTCTATAAACCCTTTCATTTTGGCAGACTGATCGATCGGTCGACCAATAGACCTTTTGGAGTAGTGGGTTCTATCACACCCTCTTCGGTTCGGTGGTTCTACTGGTCCTTGCAGCCGAGCCTTGAAGATGCCGTTTCGGATTTAGGAGCCTCTTTGGCGTGGTTTTTATACTCACCTACCAATCCTACCGTCGGGTTCCTTGCTATACTTGTGTTGTTGTTGGGGTCTTTGTTCTTTTTGTTCCCTGTTTAGATCATTTGGTTTGCTTTTGCCACTGTTTTGGCTTTCCTCTGCACTTGTGCAAGCCTCTTTGGCGTGGTTTTTATACTCACCTACCAATCCTACCGTTGGGTTCCTTGCTATACTTGTGTTGTTGTTGGGGTCTTTGTTCTTTTTGCTCCCTGTTTTAGGTCGTTTGGTTTGCTTTTGCCGCTGTTTTGACTTTCCTCTGCACCTGTGCAGGTGGTTTTGTCTTATCTTGGCTCCCTTCCACTCACTTTGATTATTCTTGTCTTCGTGAGTGTAAGTTTTTGATGCCGAGTTTTTGTTGTATAGCTTCTTGCTTCTCTTTGGCTTAAGTTAATATATTTCTTATTATTTACCAAAAAAAAAAAAAAAAAAAAAACGAAGGTGGTAACCCGAAAGAAGCAAAAAGAGGAGTACTTCTACAGCTTGGATTCAAGTTATGGTTATTGAAAGTTCGAGCCCTATGTCCGACAATTTCAAACCCCATAAACTTCACTCTTCTAGACCAATCATGGCAGTACAATCACGTTTTATATTTGACAACAACGTTTTTCGATCATAGTAATCTTAAAGGTCCTTTTTGTCGTTCGATGAATCGGGTCCCGGAACAATTTGCGAGCATAATTAGAGATTGGTTGAGTTGAAAGCTTCTGGGCGGTGAAATCGTTAGACAGTCAATTTCGTTGTTCGATTTATACGAGGTTCACACGTGTCGCTTATTCATTTGTCATGGTTACCATCACCCCCCACCCACCGCCCCCAAAATATTCTTGCCTACGTTATATAATCAAAACGACCGGTTGACAAAGACCCACTTGTCATCTCCTGTGCTCTTCCACATGTCTAAATCACCCCCCCCAAAGAAAAAAGAAGGAAAAAATTCAAAAATAAAAGCATAACAATACAAAAGGGTACTGAAATCGAGAGGTCATCGACAAAAATAAACTAATGGCTGGCTTACGTAATTTGGACATTAATAAAGCTTTGTCGAGTCACTGACACGTTCCCCGGCTCACTCGTGTGAATCCGCTCGTGCTTCGATGTTGGGTTGCGTTGGCTTGTACGTGATTGGGTCGAATTCTTTTAGTAGATTACTTTTTTTTTTTTTTTTTTTGGTCGGATCTTTGAGTAGATTACGACCCACCTTTTTTTTTTTTTTGCGAAAAATGTTTACTCTTAATTTTCCTCCAACTAATTTTGTAAAAGATTAATATCCTAAAAAATCCCTAATTGACACACATGTGATAAATTTACCATAAATTATTTTTTTGACTATCAAAAATCGGAAATTGGAATGCAGACACTTATCATGACTAACCATAAAAAATCATAAACACATGACATTTATAAGTTTATCCCCAAACTAATTTATTCGATCGCAAAAACCCAAAACCAGTAAATTTGTGATAGATATAATATCCTTAAATTGGATTAATACTATAAAATAATCACAAAAATTGTAAATTATGACAAACAAAATATAAAATTTAAAATTAGTATATTGGTTAAGCGTCACGTGTCATTTAACTTATTAATTTGATAGTAAAATTTAATGAAAAATAATAAATATTAAATTTGTCGAAGTGTCTGGGTTTGCGATAAATTTGTTAAAAATATACAAGTTTGGAGTTTTTGTGGTAAAAAAAATAATTTAGGGTAAATGTGTCGCGTGTGTACTTAGGTTTGAGATTTTCGGGGTATTAACTCTTCGTAAATGAATCTCGATCAGGAGGCCGTCTCGATACTTTGCGATGAATTTTTTTCTTTTTTTCTTTTCACAGCCTGATTTACGGAAAAAAAAATCATCAGCCGGCCCCAAATCACACGATTTGAATCCCTAATCTCGAGAGCCATTGCGCAAATAATTGAACTACACGAGGTGGCCGATAGTGAAAAGCGCCCGAAACCACATTAAAAAAGAGGAAGTAAAAATAAAAATTATCGACACGACCTGGCGTCGTCATCCGCCGTCGATTCAAGCGACGCTCACCCGATCGCGACAACAGGCTTCCCCCGGTAGATGACGCCGCACCGTAGTCGCTCTCGCTCCGCCTGGCCCCCACAGGCTCAGCTCGCGAGAGGCGGCCACGTAGCACGTGCGGCTCAATCATGCTTCCCCCCCGCCCGCTCCAGCTGGCGCTCTCCCACGTGTCCCGGGCAGGGTGGGAGGGCCTTGACCGCGGGACACGGGCAGCGGTCGGGGGCCCGCGGGACAGGGACCTCCGGCAAAATGTCGACACCGTGGTCCCCGCGTCAGATGGGGCCCGCCCTCCCCCACGCTTTTTTGTCCTTTTTCTTTTTATTTTCGAGTTTCGATTGGCTTTTGTTTTTTGCCGGGGGCCGACGAGGTGGGCCCCGATCCTCGTCATCTCCGAGTCCGGTTTGGTTGCTGCTTTAATCGCCGTGGGGCCCAGACAGAGCCCCCCCCGGCTTTGGCGCGTGGAAAGCAACCGGCCAGCAGGGGGACTCTCCCCCGCTACATGCCAGTCCACCGTGAATCCATCGAACTAGGGCCCTTGGTTGAATTTGCGCTTGAGCCCCTCGTAGTTTGGTCGAATTGCGTTTTGACCCCCCACATTTTTCAGATCGACCCATCACCGGATTAAGTAGGGGTGATTAATTCTCGATTCGGTCTGATCCCACTTATGAATCAGGAACTAGATTAGAGAGATCAATTTGACCAATCCAATCCTATTCTAAGGTACTTCAATAAAACCGTTCAATTCTATGATTTCCAAAAGGAAAACTCATAATTACCATGTAGTATCCCTCACGACATTGCCAAATCAAGTTTTACTCGATAGGACATACATAGAATGGAGATGAATGCAAGTTTCAAACAATGTCCCATAAATGCATAGCCTACAAACAAAAAAACTAAAGGAAAAGCAAAGTTCTAACAAATTTTTTAAAAAAATATTTGTATAAATATACAATCAGTCCCATCAAATTCTTATTTTGGAATGGAGAACCAAATCAAAAATAACTAATTCTATAAAATCGGACCAACACTTCTTAGAATTGAATTGAACTGGCTAGTTTGGATTGATTTAGGCAGTTCTGAGTTCATGCGGTCATTTATGCTCACTCCTAGGATTAGGGGCTTCAACTCATGATATCACAATGCGGATCATACCGAGGCGAGCTCCCGAATCGGCATGGGCGGCCAGGATGGAAGCTCTCCGAGTGGGGCGAGATGGACGGACGACACCTTAGTGCGCTGGCGTTTCGATGTCCGGCCGAGCCGGAAAGGCTCGAGGGCCGCGTGTTAAGTCCTAGATTCTAGGATTACGTCACTCGCAATACCGCTAATCTTACAATAATAAAATAATTGCCCCGCCCAAGGGCGTCTAGGTTACGTGGATCTATGTCAAAGCGAGTGGTTGGGAAAAAAAGAAAAAAGCGCATCGAACTTTAAGCAAAAAGAGCCCAAGCCACTACAAGGACCGGGCAATAAATAATGAATTCTCGTAGGAACCTCTCGGGGGAAAATCCAAGTGCATTGCACTTCCTCAAAACCTTGGGCCAACAAGATTCCGTCCCTTGGAATCAGGGGCAAAAAAAAAAAAAAAAAAAAAAAAAAAAAAAAACCAACCTTCCTTTTTTTAATTCTGAATTTTTATTAATAAGTATGCGTAGGCACTTATTGAGTAATTAATTAAATGCAATCTCCAGGTTTTTCAATACAGGATCTTATGTAATCAGTGTTTTGAGAATCGAGTAATTATTAGTATGACATACTGACGAAAGGCCATAGGAGTTTCAATTAATAAAGGGATTTCGCTAAAACGTGTCAAACAAGGGAACAGTGATGCAGCAAATGATTCGAGATCGGATGTTTCATATCTACCGTTAAAAAGACCCATAGTTAAATCCTTTCATTTGGCCATACTTTACCGAGCAATTATCGAGCCATTTAAAAACGAGAAAACAAAGAAATCATTGCGATTTTTCTACGCACTTCTTTTTCTAGACCTTACGTGGTCCGCGAAACAGGGGATCGCAGCACGCAGCTCTTCGTCTTCCTGCTCACCCTCACCAATCTGCCTTTATATATCGGCCCGACCTCCATCGTTAAGCTTCCCCCCTTCTCGCTCTCGATCGCCTGTTGGCCTCTGCCTGCTTCTCGCTGCTTCTTCTTCTTCTTCTTCGCAGTTCTTGAGCTGCTTTCGTTCCTGGTTATATTCCTGGGGCAATCCGCCTCCGCAGCTTAGCTCCTCGAAGCAGCTCCTCTGCTTAATCCTCCGCCCGCCCGCCCGCCGCACGCCGCCGTTGTTTCGGGATAGCGATGGCCGCTTCGCCCAGGGCAGCGATGCTGTACTACGCCGGGTGCGAGGACAGCCGCCCCGAGCCCCACTTCCTCCAGTCCTGCTTCCTCTGCAACAAGCCTCTTGGCTTCAACTCCGACATCTTCATGTACAGGTCAGTTGGTCAGCCCCGCGAATTCTTGCTGGGCATGGATCTGATTTACCAGACATCAAGCAAGAATCTTTTTCTTTGCCCTTTTCGTTTTAATGGGTTCGGAACTGATCGTGATCTGCTCTCTGGTTTCTCCCTTTTTTCAGGGGCGACACGGCGTTCTGCAGCAAGGAGTGCAGGCAAGAACAGATAGAGCTCGACGAGGCGAAGGAGAAGAGCTGGAAGAGGTCGAAGGCGTCGTCGTCTTCCTCCTCCTCCAACGCCTCCTCCTCGAGGGCGTCGAGAAAATCGGAGTCGTCCAAGGGCGGCAAGGCCGTACGGACCGGCACGGTGGCAGTCGCTTGAAATTCGTTCTTGACCCTGTAAAAGAAGAAGATCCCCTGGGAAAAATTCCTGGGAAATCTGTATCTTTAGCCCCCTCCTTCGATGTGTAAAGAGAGATCGGCAGGGGCTCAGAATCTATCCGATTGAGAAAAAAGGGGCCAAGAAAGAGCGTGAGAAAAGACGGACCCCGCCAGGAAAATTTTGTTTCTTTTTTTCTTTTGTTGTCTCCTATTTTTTTTTTTTTTTTTTTATTTCTATGCTGGAATGTTCATGAGGGAAAAACAAGAAGAGATGGTGGATCCCTTTAATGAGAATTGGCAATATTTTTAATTTGCTTTATTTTCGTTGTGTTATCATGGAAAAACATAGAAATTGGTGTGCTCAATCAAGTATTGGGTCGTCTTGGTGCTTTTATGTAAAGGAACTTGCTGCAGAACATGGAAATAGGCATACCTAACTATTGGAGAAGAAAAGTAAAAATAATAATTTCAGGCGGTACTTTTTTTTTTTTTTTTGATCTTGTTGACTAATTATATATGAATATGCTTAATCGACTGATACCATCTTCAACAAATTTGTTGGCGGTCGAATCGACTAATCAAAATTAAATCGATTAATGTTAGATTTGTTTCTTAGGAAAGGTGTTTGTCGCCGTTTGTGGAGTTCCTAAGGTGAGGGTGTATCTTGGATCACGTGGTAATATATGGACAAGGCCTTTTTTTGCCCTGTTTTCCAAGATTACTTCTTTAATTTTGTTAATGTTTTGACATTCATTATCTCGTAAATGTAATAAAGACACCGTTTTCATGTTTCATGTCGATATTTGATCATTGAAAATCATAGCATCTCACTGTTTTCCCTCTATCCTTAAGCCCACTTACAAGCTTGTAAACTATCCTTGGTGATGGCTCGCTATTTGAACACCACACTTATAATAAATAAAATACAGACAACGTTTGAAAAACTAATTTTTACAATCATTGGGTGCGATGGCTTGATTGTAAAGAGATTGTGATCTTCCATTAGGTCTACAAATTCAAGCTTTTTTGTGAGCGAATCTTTGATCAACTTATGCCTTAAAAATCATTTTCCTTACGTAAAGAGATTTCTTGATTTTTAACTAGTGACGGACTCAAATGCATATAGGTGAATTGAGTAGTTATAATTCAAAAACTAACATTTTGTATGAGAGTAACACCCAAGAAGGTAGCTATATATATATATATATATATATAATGATGTTACTTAGCGTAGTAGAATGCACATAGACAAGATCAACGGGTAAGCGGCCGGCTTCACTCAAATTTGTTACAAATGGGCAAGTTTGAGCAATGACTTTGCAATAAAAGGCTTGATCCACCTAACTTTGGGCCAACTCTTGCTGGGCCACCCCTAAGGTTTCATCATATATTGTAAATGATGTATGGGCCTTGGATAAAACATTGGGCTTAGCTTTGGGGCCATCCTACTTAATGATTGCCTCTAAATTTAGTGCTAGATATCTACAAAACATTAGATATAGAAGTTAAAAAGCATCAATTTTAAGGTCATGTGCCAATTTTGACATGGAGTTTTTTGTCCTAGTTAAAAAATAACAGCCCGATTCCATCTGTTTTATTTTATTCAAAAAGGAGCTTCCTATTCCCTATTGATGTATTTATTGACAAAAATCTCAGAATAATATTTTAGCAAAAAGATCTCTTCTTATTGCCCAAAAGATCGATTTGTTTGGTACACTAAGATCAAATATATGTGTGTAAGATAGAAATAAAGACAGTTGCATTCGATAATTTACTAATACCATAAATTTAATGTTAAAATATATAGTTGCATTACTATGTGCTTTAATAATATGTCATTTAGCATGACAAATAAAATGAGTCATAAATACTCTATAATATAAATAGAATTTAAAATTTATTGTATGGGTACAATAGTTCTTGTGTAGAATCATTTTATCATTAATGAAGATTGACATACGTGTACAATAGGAGTACCGCAAAAGAATACAAAACTTTCAATGGAAAAATGTTTTGATTAAAATTTCGACATTGCTCAAACGAAAGAAAATTAATACAAGCTTAAAATTAATATTAGATTTGAAACATTGAATAAAAAAGTGTTTTAAGGTGTTTCCAATCTTCTTTAAAATGTACCATTATCTATTTTATAGATGCAATAACCATGCAATAAATGTTTGAAATGCATTTACCACTTGTCGATCCATATATTCTTCTTTTGTGATTATAAACTACTGCGTTTCATAGTTAATTAATATAGCTATGTCTTTTTCTTAACCATAATATTTTTTTTTAGTAAAACGGTATTATCCATTCACATAATAGTTGCATATTTTCTTGAAAAGACAGTTGTTAGATGTGGAAAACAAAATTTCCACGTGCAATGCCCATATTTACGTAATAGTTATTTATATAAACAAAATTATTTCTTTGCATTTGTTTGTTTAATTGCTCAAACAATGTTAATTCTCTCATTCAGAGACATATCCGAGAACATGTAAGCTAGATGAATGAGTTTAACCATTACTGGAGACCTTTTCGATCAATGGCAAGTACAACTGCTTTAATTTATAATAGGTTAGATATGTGAGCCCAATATAACGAATCATAACTTTCAGTAGTAAATAGCAATTTATCAACGTACATTATGGTTTATTAGAAATATGTAATACATATTCAATATTGTGAAATTACCATTAACATTTCCATCCATCAAAATAATCGACAATCTAATGGTCTAGATTTAAAATTTCTCAAATAGTTAAGTAATCACGGACGGGGTGTATACGTTTACATTCCTAGAGAAAATCAATTCTAACAAATCTTGCCGTTGATAATTTTTCTTAGTATGGTAACATGATAAATGCAAATTTTGTGAGTCTATCTACACTAATAATGAGCTTGACTAAGTATTCACCTATTTATAGAGCCCCTCATCTTTTGCAACACCAGGCCATAGCCGACTGAATTTCTTCTTTCTTATCAATCCTTCAAGTGCTTTAGAGAAAAACCTTTGCAATGCCTCATCTTTGAAAACCTCTTTTGACATGTATCCAACGATCATGTCTCACATACTCCAGCCTTACATGTACATAAGCATCGGATCAGTGATCTATCAAAAAAATGCCTCATCCTTGGTAAGCTCTCTCTCTCTCTCAATGATGATTATAACATCACATGTATCTTCAATAAAAAGAAAATCACATATATCTTTTCTTGAATAACAGGATGAGGGATTGAGATGGTGCCACTATAGGTCCCGTTTGGTTAGGCTTTTGGAGAATGTCTTTGCAAAAATGCAAATACCTTTGGGCAAATGGAGTTTTCCAAAATGCAAATAGCGTTTGGTGAATTGTAATTCTAAAGTGTATTGGGAAACAACTTTATTGACTTTTGTTAAATTTAAAAAACAAAAAAAAAACATTTGTATTTTTTTTTGAAGTCTGACTGCCGACCGGCCAGATTTGATTGACGGACTGTCGGATCTGGCCGTCGAATGGCTAGATCTAGCCCCCGTATGCCATCACTTGAGGTAACACAATAGGCAACGACCGTCTGGGGTCGCGTGACCCTAGGCGATGGCCAAACCCAGGTGAGAGATGCCTGGGTGGTTCAGCCATCACTTGGGGTCTCGCGACCTCAGGCGGTTCTCACCTAGGGTAGCTTGACCCCAACGACCGTTGCCTAAGGTCACGCGACCTTAGGCGACGGCTTGGGTCATGCAATTCAGGCCATTAGTTGCTTAGGTCGTGCAACCTAGGCGTCGCCTGAGGTTCGATGACAGTCTTCGAGGTCGGGCGACCCTCAAGTGGCAGTCGCCAGTGTGCGCGACCCCTTGGCCGGTGATCGTCGGCCTCTGATCGGCTTTTTTGTGCGGTGGTTTTGGAGAAGATGAAAAGTAACGAACTTGCATTCCGAAAATGAAAGTTCCTAAAGTATCTTGGGAACATTTTTGGACTAAGGGCATTTAAAGTCCTCTGGAGATGCAATTTTATTTTTCCAAAGTTGAGCAAAAACACGAACCAAACACGTTTGCATTTGACCAAGGGACTTTAGAATTCCAAAGCCCATTCCAAATGTCGAACCAAACGGGACCATATATGTCGTTGGATGATGCTATAGAGGTCAATCCAATTTGGTGTAGTCACTGAACGGGCCATACTCCGTAGCTAAACGCTCATGAAGCCTCTCATCACGGAAAAGTCCCCAGCCATATCCTTGGGAGTGGCCCTCAGCTTGAGGTTTGTTTGCATGGAATTCCTTATCGTATAAAAGCAAGCTGCTGCTGGCCCTACTCAAAAAATCATGGAGGAAGAGAGCATGGGAACAAGTTAGATGGTCAATAGATTGGACATGTCATGTATTTGATATAAAATTGTATGAGAGCCGATAATGTTGAATGGTCATGAGCAAGAGCTTTCCTCGATATTATACAAAAAGTTGGTCTTATACAGCGATGGTTCTAGATACAATGCCTTCAATGACATGCAGCTCTATTTTCAACTCTACTGAAGTAATTCACAAAAATTTGTAACATGATGATATTTTTGCGCTACTTATTTTAATTCAAGATTTATTTGAGTTTAGATGATGGCAAATTTTCTCTTAATTCGACAACCAACCAAAATTTTGCAATTTCAACCAAACAAATCAAAATTTTGCAATGATGCGATCATAAGGCACAATATATTTCAGCTACTTAAATATGAACTTTTAAATGTTCAGTATCAATTTGAAGGTTGGATCAACATTAGGGGTTATTCATGTAACTTTCCATTTTGATTTCAAACCTTTGATTCTACAATAGTTATATTGGGGTGGGGTGGGGTGGGGTGGGGTGGGTAAGTACATTAGAAGTGTCAAAAGTTGTGTATAACACTCGCTTTGATGTCAAAAGTTTCGTTTGAATTACTTAAGTGCCACTTTTTTAAAAAAAGATCACTTAAGTGCCAACTCTAATTAAGGTTGCTGAAAATCTGATGTGGCGATATTTTATTAATTTCTCGATTTTACGTGGCTCGCCTCTTGTCCAATCAGCATATAACACTTAAACGACGCTGTGTAGACAAGTTAACAAGTGATCATTTGGGTACCAAAAATTATGAATACTGATAATTTGAGTGCCAATTATTGTTAAAAGTGATTATTTAAGTGCCGGTCGTTAGTAAAAAAAATCACTTCAGTGCTAGTCGTAATATAAAAGGTAATCACTTAGATGTCAATCTCATTTAAAAGGTGATCATGTGTGACATCGTTTTGGACGTCCACATGGAATATATATTTTTTTAAATGTGTCAAATCATATTAAAAGTTTAATTATAAATACTATGTAATCAATTTGGTTGGAATTTTTCGCCGAAGGTACTTAAATGACTATTTTTTTTTTTCGATTTGGCACTTAAGTAAATTGGTGAAAAGTTTTGGTACTAAAGCGAGTGTTGTACATAACTTTTTGTACTTCTAGTGTACTTACTCTTTATTTTGGTCCTTCAAATTCAATCTCGTATAAGAAAATAGGGATAAGTGCATAGAAATCCTAAAACTTGTCATAAAAGAGTAGTTGAGTCTTAAAAATTACAAAAACAAAAAAAAAAAACAAAATGGAATCAAGTTTTAAAATTTGTTAAATTGGTACAATTGAGTCATTCGCTTAACTACGTCCAATTAGATTATTAGAAAAATTTTCACGTGGTTTTGTTTAATATTTTCTCTCTCTTATGTGACTTAGACCTTACTAAAACATGAAATATAAGACTAAAACCACATTGTTTGGCCTAAATCCATTTTTTTTAAAAACAAAAAATGAGGACAAGGGAGGCAGGCGCTCACTGTTGCCCCACCTTCGTTGGAAAGGGTCGGTGGGTGCTCGGCAACGGGTGGTAGACCTTGGCCTTATTTGTCTTTTTTTCAAATTACCTTTCTATTTTTAATCTAATTTAATTAAGATTTCGGTTTAAAAAATTAGGACTTAGGCCATTACAATGTCATTTTAATCTTATATTTCATGCTTTTGTAAATGTCAATGCCATGTAGGAAGGGAAAATATTTTAAAAAGTCATATTAACATTTTTTGTTAGTTTGAAAGGACGGATGCTTGCTAAGCCCTACTAGCCCTTTTCGGCAACAGTGGGGCACCAATTTGATAAATTTTAAGAACTGATTGCACTTTGTTAGTTTTAGGGTTCAATTATACTTTTGTGATAAGTTTTTATGACTTTTAGTGCACTTATTCCAATAAAGTATAAGCAAATCCTTTCCATCATTTTGGTTCCCGATAGCCACAGTTAGATCCTCCCGTTGAAAATGCATCTCAATGTTTATCACAATTCAATGTTTATAGTACCTAAAATGACTTTAGGATACAATGTAATATAAAAAATGATTACTTCATAAGCTTAAATATACTTTTAACTTCACAAGTATCAAATTAAGAAAAAAGTGGATCAATTTTTATGGGTCGATTTTGATTGTCATCCCCTTTAAATTCATTTTTCAATTATTTTTTAAAGACAACAAATTTCAGTGGGATCTTAATTTTTCCAATCGCAAAATTCTATGGGACTAACATATTGCACACTTAGTCGCGGGATCATCCAAAAGGGATAAAAACAATCCAAGCACCGATATGGAGTTCCTCATAGCACATGCAATTTTGGTAGATAGAAGAAAGTATATGAGCAGTAAAGTAGAGTCAATATAAGCTAAGAATGCGTTTGGTAACTATTCTGTTCCCGCGAATAATTTTTGATCAGAAATGATTTTTTCTGTTTCTGTTTTTTAGAACAATTTATGAGTATAAGAATGAGCTTAGTAATTGTACAAAATTTTTATTCTTGGGATAGAAATGCGTTTGGTAGAATTGTATAATTTTGTTGTTTCTTTTAATTTTTTAATATTTTTCATTTTTTCATTTTTCTTTTCTCTCATTCTTCCTCCTTTGTGGATGGGTGCTGACCATAGTGGCGACTAGCGACCAGCTGGGTGAGGGCTGGTGAGCTCGCCTGGCCACACCGTGAGGCTTGACCTTGCCCAAGCGGCACGAGGTTGGCCTTGCCAGGCCAGCGCTGGGCGACGTTGACTTGGTGGTGGCCCAGCGAGGCTTGGGCCAATGAGCCTCACCATGGCTCGGCGTTGCCAGGGGCCGGCGACACTTCGGCGAGGTCGCCGGCCATGGCTGAGGCCGGCGACCGACCAAAAGGAAGAAGAATTAAAGGAAAGAGAAGAAGAGAAAAGAGAATGAGATAGAAGATAAATGAAGAGAAAAGAAAAAATTGTTCATGAGAACAAAAAATTACTTTTTTCTATTTATTATTTTTGTTTTAAATCTATTCATGAGAACAAAAATTTTACCAAACACATATTCTTTTCGTTCCCCGGAACAAAAGAATAGAAATAGTTGTTCCGAGGAACAGAAATTGTTTTTGCCAAACAGGCCCTAATTTTCTCACGTAAAGTTCATGCGATTTGCCAGTTGTCTCACAAATTAGGTTGTGTATATTTGGTTTAGCATGAATTTCTACACGGTTAGACTGTTATAAATTAAGAAAGGCTATATAGCTTGAGTGATTCTAGAAGTATTGCCTCGTGGCGTGCACCAAAGAGGGAAAGAGCTTGAAAGAGATGAAAAAACAGTGTCGGGCTCGTGAGATGGAGATAAAAGGACAAAAATGAAAATAAAAAAAAAGAGAAAAACAGAGCAAAAAACTAAATACCACAAAGAATGATGCGCAAAGGGAGAGAGAGGGAGATACGTGAATGTGCAATCATCCGTTGGATCATTAATGGCACCCGTAGACGAAAATTTGGAGAGATGAGATTTGGATACAAGCTGAAAATCAATGCTTGTTTTATGAGATAAAAAAACTGCACTAAAATTTTGGACCCAACTAAAATTGGTGCTTTTTAAGGAAATTGAACCCATAAAAATAGAACGCTCTATTCTATTTTGCATAAGTGAATCGTCGTTTATAATTAGGCGGAGCTTATATTTGCAAGATAAAAAAACATCTGCTGCACTCAAACTTTTTAATTGTCGTTGGAAGACTAATTCGGTTATTTCCAAACCCTTATTAACTTTAAGTGATATGATCGGAATATTAGACATAGAGTTATTTGGTGACTCCAGCGAACAATATATTACAAGGAATAAATATTGTGGGTAATAAAGTAGAGCTCATCGATTATTTCGATCAATCTGACATACAAATGAAATTTGCAATATAGTTGCAAATACAATATATTCCATGAAGCAAGCAAAGTAGAAGAAGCTTTGCTAGAGCAAGCACAATATACTCTACAAACAAATTCTTTTCATGGAAAAATACTAGCATTGGTCTACAACAAAAAGAAATTTTGAAAAAGACATGCTTTTACATAAGATATGACATAACTTAAAAGTTTAGACGCTATTAAGATAAAAGTTGTCGTCATAAGGGAAAAATAATGTATGTTTTTTTTTTTAAAATGTTTATCACTTAAAGATTTTTATAAGAGTTTTTTTTCTTGGATAAGTCAAATATTAGCCATAATTATTATTAAGGTAATATTGATGTGCTTGCATTTCATATTAGATGATTAATTTCTAAAATTAATATATTCTTATGAATCTATATTCTGTGCACATTTCTATGAAGAAAACAAGAGAGTGCACTATAAAGAAATACATTATTGAGTTAGTAGTCTTGTTTATTTTATTTTTTTAAAGAAGTCTAATTTTGTCTATTTACGTATTGACAAGAATTTCATAGAAATATCTTAGTTGGAAGCTCTCTTCTTAATGTAGAAAAGATTAGTTTGTTTTTCACAATAGATAGAAGTTATCTGTGCAAGATAGAAAAAGAAAGCATTACATTTACTATTTAACTAACATGACAAATCTAATTTGAGAAATCAAATTACACCATCATATGATTCAATAATATAATATTCTGCGTGACAAGTAAAAATATCTCATAAATGTTTCATTACTCCCTAATGTAAATATAATGAAAATGCACCGTTCACGTACAACATAGTTTTCGATTTTTTTTTTTAAATCTTTAATTTTGACATCTCTCAAATGAAGAGTGTACAACAACGCTCGTGTTTACCTACTAGATAACTAGAAAGACAGATTTCTCTGCATCTTTTGATATAATAAAAATAATGCGTTACAAAGCTAATTCATATAAGAGTATGGAAAATGTAATTTCCACGTGCAATGTCATGGTTAATAATAGTTAATTATATAGACAAATATATTTCTTTGCATATGTTTCTTTGCTTGCTTAGATAATGTTAATACTCTCATTTAGAGACATATTAGACAATATGTATGCTGGATGAATGAGTTTAATTGTTGCTGGAGATCTTTCTCATCAATGATATGCAACTACTTTAATTTGTAATAAAAAGGAGATGTGAGCCTGATATAACAAACTAAAATTCTCAGGAATAAATAGAGGATTATCTGCGTTCTTTGAGGTGTTATTAGACACTTGTAACAAGCATTTTCGGTATTGTGAAATTACCATCGATGTTTCCATCCATCCCAACCATCGACATCTCAACAATCTAAATCTTAATTTTCTCAAATAGTAAAGTAATCATGAGAAGGTATACTTGGTTGTGCTTAAAGAGAAACCAATTATTTCAAAACCTACCGTTGATAATATTTCTTCGTCCGGGAATGTTTTAAATGCAAGTTGTGCGAGTCTGTCCACAACAATAAATGAGAATGACAAAGTATTTACCAATTTATAGAGCCCTTCATGGTGCTCCCAGCCCAACCCTATAAAGTTTCTTCTTCTTTCTTACTAGTCCTTCAAGCACTTCAAAGCAAGATCCTTGTTATGCCCACAAAATAAAGAATCAAGCATAAAATCTTGCTTGCATCTTTGAAAACCTCTTTCGATATGCATCTAATGTTCACGTCTCACATACTCCGTGGCTTGTATGTAAATAAGCGTCGGATCAATGATTTACCCAAAAGAATGTTTTTTTTATTTTTTTATTTTTATTTTTATATATGGTATAAATGATATATATCTATCTCAAATGATTATTATGGTATCCTGGATCTTTTTATGATTGGGTATGCTCTGAATTACCCATTAACAAAACCCATTATTAAGTCCTTTTATTTGGACATAATTTGGCGAACAATTATCAAGCTATTAAAAAAATAAGAGATTGTGATTTTTCTTATGCACTTCTCTTTCTAGACTTTGGGTGGTCTGCGGCACAGAGGGTCACAGCACCCAGCTTTTCTTCTCCTCTCCCTCCTTCTCTCTTTATATATCAGCCCTACCTCCGTCGTTACGCTTCCCCGACTCGCTTTCCACAATTCATCAATCCACCGACGGCCTTCTTCTTCTTCTGTTTCATGGTTCTTGAGCACTTTTTCGTTCCTCTTATGGTCCTGGACCACCCTCCGCAACTTAGGCCTTGTTTGGCAAAAAATGTTTCTGTTTCCTGGAATAAAATTTTTTGTTCTTATGTTCCTGAGAACAAAAAAGAAATAAAAACGCATTTATTTGCATTTTTGTTCCAAATCTATTTTTTTGTTCCTAGAAACACATCTAAAACAGAAACAAAAAACAAAAAAAATTTTGTTTCTTATTTATGGAACAAAATTTATAAAATTTTGTTCTTATGTTCCCGAGAACAAAAAAGAAATAAAAACGCGTTTATTTGCGTTTTGTCCAAATCTATTTTTGTTCTCGAGAAACACATCTAAAAAAGTAAAAACGAAAAAAAAAAAAAAAATTGTTTCTTATTTATGGAACAAAATTTAGGAACACTTTTTCTCTCTTTTACATTTTCTTCTCTCTTATTTCTTCTTCTTTTTTCTTTCTTTTTTCTTTGGTTGGTCACCGGCCTTAGCCATGGCCGGTGACTAGCCGTCGAGGGCCGGCAACCTCGCAATAAATAATGAATTCTCGGAGGAACCTCTCGGGGAAAATCCAAATGCAGTGCACTTCCTTAAAACCTTGGGCCAACAAGATTCCGTCCCTTGGAATCAGGGGCAACCAATAAAAAAACCACCCTACCTTTTTTATTTTGAATTTTTTTTAATTATGCAAAGGCACTTATTAAGTAATTAATTAAATGCAATCTCCAAGTTTTTCAATACAGGATTTCATATAATCAGTGTTATGAGAATCAAGTAATTATTAGTATAACATACTGATGAAATGCCGTGGGAGTTTCAATTAATAAATGGATTTCGTTAAAATGTGTCTAACAAGGGAACAACGACGCAACAAATAATTTGAGATTTGATATTTGATATTTTCCATTAAAAAGACCCATAATTAAATCCTTTCATTCGGGCAATACTTTACCGAGCAATTATCGAGCTATTTAAAAATGAGAAAACAAAAAAATCATTGCGATTTTTCTACGCACTTCCTTTTCTAGACCTTACGTGGTCCGCGAAACAGGGGATCGCAGCACCCAGCTCTTCTTCTTCCTGCTCAACCTCGCCATCCGTCTTTATATATCGGCCCGACCTCCATCGTTAAGCTTCCCCCCTTCTCGCTCTCGATCTCCCGTCGGCCTCTGCAAGCGTCTCGCTGCTTCTTCTTCTTCTTCTTCTTCTTCACAGTTCTTGAGCTGCTTTCGTTCCTGGTTATAGTCCTGGGCCAACCCGCCTCCGCAGCTTAGCTCCTCGAAGCAGCTCCTCTGCTTAATCATCCACCCGCCGCCGGTCGCCCGCAGCCGTTGTTTCGGGATAGCGATGGCCGCTTCGCCCAGGGCAGCGATGCTGTACTACGCCGGGTGCGAGGACAGCCGCCGCGAGCCCCACTTCCTCCAGTCCTGCTTCCTCTGCAACAAGCCTCTCGGCTTCAACTCCGATATCTTCATGTACAGGTCAGTTGGTCAGCCCCGCGAATTCTCGTCGGGCGCTGGATCTGACTTCCAAGAACCTTTCTTTTTCCTTCTTTATTAATCGGGTCGGAAACTGATCGTGATATGGTCTTTGGTTTCTCCCTTTTTTTCAGGGGCGACACGGCGTTCTGCAGCAAGGAGTGCAGGCAAGAACAGATAGAGCTCGACGAGGCGAAGGAGAAGAGCTGGAAGAGGTCGAAGGCGTCGTCGTCTTCCTCCTCCTCCAACGCCTCCTCCTCGAGGGCGTCGAGAAAATCGGAGTCGTCCAAGGGCGGCAAGGCCGTACGGACCGGCACCGTGGCAGTCGCTTGAAATTCATTCTTGACCCTGTAAAAGAAGAAGATCCCCCGGGGAAAATTCCTGGGAAATCTGTATCTTTAGCCCCCTCCTTCGATGTGTAAAGAGAGATCGGCAGGGGTCCAGAATCTATCCGATTGAGAAAAAAAGGGGCCAAGAAAGAGCGTGAGAAAAGAGAGACCCCGCCAGGAAAATTTTGTTTCTTTTTTCTTTTTATCGTCTCCTATTTTTTTATTTTTTTATTTCTATGCTGGAATGTTCATGAGGGAAAAACAAGAAGAGATGGTGGATCCCTTTAATGAGAATTGGCAATATTCTTATTTTGCTTTATTTTCGTTATGTTATCATGGAAAAACATAGAAACTGGCGTGCTCAATCAAGTATTGGGTCGTGTTGGTGCTTTTATGTTAGTAAATGGAATTGCTCCAGAACATGGAAATAGGCATACCTAATTATTGGAGAAGAACAGTAAAAATAGTAATTTCAGGAGGTTTTTTTTTTTTTTTTTTTTTTGATCTTGTTGACTAATTATATATGAATATGCTTAATCGACCGATACCATCTTCAACAAATTGGTTGGGGACGAATCGACTAATCAAAATTAAATCGATTAATGTTAGATTTGTTTCTTAGGAAAGGTGTAGATTTTTTTCTTAGAAAAGGCGTTTGTCGCAGTTTGTGGAGTTCCTAAGGTGAGGGTATATCTTGGATCGCGTGGTAATATACGGACAACACCTTTTTATGCCCTGTTTTCCAAGGTTACTTCTTTAATTTTGTTAATGTTTTGACATTCATTTTCTCGTAAATGTAATATAGACACCGTTTTCATGTTTCATGTCGATATTTGATCATTGAAAATCATAGCATCTCACCGTTCTGCCTCTCTCCTTAAGCCCACTTACAAGCTTGTAAACTAACTTGCTGATGGCTCGCTATTTGAACACCACACTTATAATAAATAAAATACAGACAACGTTCGAAAAACTAATCTTCACAATCATCGGGTGCGATGGCTTGATTGTAAAGAAATCGTGATCTTCCATTAGGTCTACAAATTGAAGCTTTTTTGTGAGCAAATCTTTGATCAACTTGTGCCTTAAATATCATTTTCCTTACGTAAAGAGATTTCTTGATTTTTATCTAGTGACGAACTCAAATACATATATGTGAATTGAGTAGTTATAATTCAAAAGCTAACATTTTGTATGAGAGTAACACCCAAGAAGGTAGTTATCCTGGTCACACCCCCCTGCTATTTTAAGTCCTAGAAAGAACTATTAATTTCAAAATAAAAAGACACTATATATATATAATAATGATGTTAGTTAGCGTAGTAGAATGCACATAGTCAAGATCAACGGGTAAGCGGCCGGCTTCACCCAAATTTGTTACAAATGGGCAAGTTTGAGCAATGACTTTGCAATAAAATGCTTGATCCACCTACCTTTGGGCCAACTCTTGCTGGGCCACCCCTAAGGTTTCATCATATATTGTAAATGTGTATGGGCCTTGGATAAAACATTGGGCTTAGCTTTGGGGCCATCCTACTTAATGATTGCCTCTAAATTTAGTGCTAGATATCTACAAAACATTAGATATAGAGGTTAAGAAGCATCAATTTTAAGGTCATGTGCCAATTTTGACATGAAGTTTTTTGTCCTGGTTAAAAAATAACAGCTCGATTCCATATGTTTTATTTTATTCAAACAGGAGCTTCATATTCCCTATTTATGTATTTATTGACAAAAATCTCAGAATAATATTTTAGCAAAAAGATCTCTTCTTATTGCCCAAAAGATCGATTCGTTTGGTACACTAAGATCAAATATATGTGTGTAAGATAGGAATAAAGACAGTTGCATTCGATAATTTACTAATACCATAAATTTAATGTTAAAATATATAATTGCATTACTATGTGCTTTAATAATATGTCATTCAGCATGATAAATAAAATGAGTCATAAATACTCTATAATATAAATAGAATTTAAAATTTATTGTATGGGTACAATAGTTCTTGTGTAGAATCATTTTATCATTAATGAAGATCGACATAAATGTACAATAGGAGTACTGCAAAAGAATACATAACTTTCAACGGAAAAATGTTTTGATTAAAATTTTGACATTGGTCAAATGAAAGAAAATTAATACAAGCTTAAAATTAAGATTAGATTTGAAACATTGAATCAAAAAGTGTTTTAAGGTGTTTCCAATCTTCTTTAAAATGTACCATTATCTATTTTATAGATGCAATAACCACGCAATAGATGTTTGAAATCAATTTACCACTTTTCGATCCATATATTCTTCTTTTGTGATTATAAACTAATGCATTTCAAAGTTAATTAATATAGCTATGTCTTTTTGTTAACCATAATATGTTTTTTTAGTAAAACAGTATATCCATTCACATAATAGTTGCATATTTTCTTGAAAAGACAGTTGTTAGATGAGGAAAACAAAATTTCCACGTGCAATGCCCATATTGACCTAATAGTTATTTATATAAACAAAATCATTTCTTTGCATTTGTTTGTTTAATTGCTCAAACAATGTTAATTCTCTCATTCAGAGACATATCCGAGAACATGTAAGCTAGATGAATGAGTTTAACCATTACTGGAGACCTTTTCGATCAATGGCAAGTACAACTGCTTTAATTTATAATAGGTTAGATATGTGAGCCCAATATAACGAATCATAACTTTCAGTAGTAAATAGCAATTTATCAACGTACATTATGGTCTATTAGAAACATGTAATACATATTCAATATTGTGAAAATCAATTAACGTTTCCATCCATCAAAATAATCGACAATCTAATAGTCTAGATTTTAAATTTCTCAAATAGTTAAGTAATCACGAACGGGGTGTATATGGTCACATTCCTAGAGAAAATCAATTATGACAAATCTTGCCGTTGATAATTTTTCTTAGAATGGTAACATGATAAATGCAAAATTTGTGAGTCTATCTACACCAGTAATGAGCTTGACTAAGTATTCACCTATTTATAGAGCCCCTCATCTTTTGCAACACCAGGCCTTAGCTGACTAAATTTCTTCTTTCTTATCAATCCTTCAAGTGCTTTAGAGAAAAGCCTTTGCAATGCCTCATCTTTGAAAACCTCTTTTGGCATGCATCCAACCATCATGTCTCACATACTCCAGCCTTACATGTACATAAGTATCAGATCAGTGATCTATCAAAAAAATGCCTCATCCTTGGTAAGCTCTCTCTCTCTCTCTCTCTCTCTCTCTCTCTCTCTCTCTCTCTCTCTCTCTCTCTCAATGATGATTATAACATCACATGTATCTTCAATAAATAAATAAAAAAATCACATATATCTTTTCTTGAATAACAGGATGAAGGATTGAGATGACATGTATCTTCAATAAATAAATAAAAAAATCACATATATCTTTTCTTGAATAACAGGATGAAGGATTGAGATGACATGTATCTTCAATAAATAAATAAAAAAATCACATATATCTTTTCTTGAATAACAGGATGAAGGATTGAGATGGTGCCATTATAGGTCCCGTTTGGTTAGGCTTTTGGAGAATGTCTTTGCAAAAATGCAAATACCTTTGGGCAAAGGGAGTTTTCCAAAATGCAAATGGCGTTTGGTGAATTGTAATTCTAAAGTGTATTGGGAAACAACTTTATTGACTTTTGTTAAATTTAAAAAAAAAAAAAAAACATTTGTACTTTTTTCGAAGTCTCGACCGTCGACCGGCCGCATTTTATGCAGTCGGTTTGCCGGATCTAGCCATCGAACGGCTAGATCTAGCCCCCGTATGCCATCACCTGAGGTAACGCGATAGGCAACGACCGTCTGGGGTCGCGTGACTCCAGGCAATGGCCAAACCCAGGTGAGCGATGCCTAGGTGCTTCAGCCATCACTTGGGGTCTCGTGACCTTAGGCGGTTGTCACCTAGCGTAGCTTGACCCCAATGACCGTTGCCTAAGGTCACGCGACCTTAGGCGATGCCTTGGGTAATGTAATTCAGGTCATTAGTTGCTTGGGTCGTGCAACCCAGGTGTCGCCTGAGGTTCGATGACAGTCTCCGACCCTCAAGTGGTAGTCGCCAGTGCGCGCGACCCCTTGGCCGGTGATCATCGGCCTCTGATCGGCTTTTTTGTGCGGTGGTTTTGGAGAAGATGAAAAGTAACGAACTTGCATTCCGAAAATGCAAGTTCCTAAAGTATCTTGAGAATAGTTTTGGGCTAAGGGCCTTTAAAGTCCTCTGGAGATGCAATTTTATTTTCCAAAGTTGAGCAAAAATACGAACCAAACACGTTTGCATTTGACCAATGAACTTTAGAATTCCAAAGCCCATTCCAAATGCCGAACCAAACGGGACCATATATGTCGTTGGATGATGCTATAGAGGTCAATCCAATTTGGTGTAGTCACTGAACGGGCCATACTCCGTAGCTAAACGCTCATGAAGCCTCTCATCGCGAAAAAGTCCCCGGCCATATCCTTGGGAGTGGCCCTCAGCTTGAGGTTTGTTTGCATGGAATTCCTTATCGTATAAAAGCAAGCTGCTGCTGGCCCTACTCAAAAAATCATGGAGGAAGAGAGCATGGGAACAAGTTAGATGGTCAATAGATTGGACATGTCATGTATTTGATATAAAATTGTATGAGAGCCGATAATGTTGAATGGTCACGAGCAAGAGCTTTCCTCGATATTATACAAAAAGTTGGTCTTCAAATGTATAAGTAGCGATGGTTCTAGCTACAATGCCTTCAACGACATGCAGCTCTATTTTCAATACTACTGAAGTAATTCACAAAAAATTGTAACATGATGATATTTTTGCGCTACTTATTTTAATTCAAGATTTATTTGAGTTTAGATGATGGCAAATTTTCTCTTAATTCGACAACCAACCAAAATTTTGCAATTTCAACCAAACAAATCAAAATTTTGCAATGATGCGATCATAAGCCACAATATATTTCAGCTGCTTAAATATGAACTTTTAATTGTTCAGTATCAATTTGAAGGTTGGATCAACATTAGGGGTTATTCATGTAGCTTTCCATTTTGATTTCAAACCTTTGACTCTACAATAGTTATCTTGGGGGTAAGTACACTAGAAGTGTCAAAAGTTGTGTATGACACTCGATTTGATGTCAAAAGTTTCATTTGAATTACTTAAGTGCCACTTTAAAAAAAAAAAAAAAGATCACTTAATTGCCAACTCTAATTAAGGTTGCCGGAAATCTGATGTGGCGATATTTTATTAATTTCTCGATCTTACGTGGCTTGCCTCCTGTCCAATCAGCATATAACACTTAAATGACACCGTGTAGACAAGTTAACAAGTGATCATTTGAGTACAAAAAATTATGAATATTGATAATTTGAGTGCCTATTATTGTTAAAAGTGATTATTTAAGTGCCAGACGTTAGTAAAAAATGATTACTTCAGTGCTAGTCGTGATTAAAAAGTAATCACTTCAGTGTCAATCTCATTTAAAAGGTGATCATTGTGTGACATCGTTTTGGACGTCCACGTGGAATGGATTTTTTTTTTTAAATGTGTCAAATCATATTAAAAGTTTACTTATAAATACTATGTAATCAATTTGGTCGGAATATTTCGCCGGAGGTACTTAAATGATCGTTTTTTTTTTTTTCGATTTGGCACTTAAGTAAACCGGCGAAAAGTTTTGGTATTAAAGCGAGTGTCGTACATAACTTTTGGTATTTCTAGTGTACTTACTCTTTATTTTGGTCCTTCAAATTCAATCTCGTAGAAGAAAATAGGGATAAGTGCATAGAAATCCTAAAACTTATCATAAAAGAGCAATTGAGTCTTAAAAGTTACAAAAAAATGGAATTGAGTTTTAAAATTTGTTAAATTGGTACAATCGAGTCATTTGCTTAACTACATCCAATTAGATTATTAGAAAAATTTTGACGTGGTTTTGTTTAATATTCTCTCTCTTATGTGACTTTGACCTTACTAAAACATGAAATATAAGCCTAAAATGACATCGGCTGGCCTAAATCCAATTTTTTTAAAAACAAAAAATGAGGACAAGGGAGGCAAGCGCTCACTGTTGCCCCACCATCGTTGGAAAGTGTTGGTGGGTGCTCGGCAATGGGTGGTAGACTTGGCCTTATTTGTCTTTTTTTCAAATTACCTTTTTATTTTTAATCTAATTTAATTAAGATTCTGGTTTAAAAAATTAGGACTTAGGCCATTACAATGTCCTTTTAGTCTTATATTTCATGCTTTTGTAAATGTCGATGCCATGTGGGAGGGGAAAACATTTTAAAAAGTCATATTAGCATTTTTTTGTTAGTCTGAGTGGACAGATGCTTGCTAAGCCCCGCTAGCCCCTTTCGGCAACAGTGAGGCACCAATTTGATAAATTTTAAAAATTGATTCCACTTTGTCAGTTTTAGGATTTAATTATAACTTTTGTGATAAGTTTTTATGACTTTTAGTGCACTTATTCCAATAAGTATAAGCAAATCCTTTCCATCATTTTGGTTCCCGATGGCCAGGGTTAGATCCTCCTGTTGAAAATGCATCTCAATGTTTATCATAATTCAATGATTATAGTAACTAAAATGACTTTAGGATACGATGTAATATAAAAAATGATTGCTTCATAAGCTTAAATATACTTTTAACTTTACAAGTATCAAATTAAGAAAAAAATGGATCAATTTTTATGGGTCGATTCTGATTGTCATTCCCTTTAAATGCATTATTCAATTATTTTTTTAAGACAACAAATTTCAGTGGGATCTTAATTTTTCCAATCCCAAAATTCTATGGGACTAACATATTATACACTTAGTTGCGGGATCATCCAAAAGGGATAGAAACAATCCAAGCACCGATATGGAGTTCCTCACAGCACATGCAATTTTGGTTGATAGAAGAAAGTATATGAGAAGTAAAGCAGAACCAATATAAGTTAATGACGCGTTTGGTAACGATTCTGTTCCTGGGAATAATTTTTGATCAAAAATGGTTTTTTCTGTTTCTGTTTCCGAAAACAATTTTTGAGTATAAGAATGAGCCTGGTAATTGTACAAAATTTTTATTCCCAGGATAGAAATGCGTTTGGTAGAATTGTATAATTTTGTTGTTTTTTTTTTCTAATATTTTTCATTTTTTATTTTCCCTCATTCTTCCTACTTTGTGGTTGGTTGCGACCACGGTGGCGACAAGCGACCGGCTGAGTGAGGGCCGGCGAGCTCGCCTGGCCACCGTGAGGCTCGGCCTTGCCCAAGTGGCACAAGGTTGGCCTCACCGGGCCACCACTGGGTGACGTCGACTTGGCGGTGGCCCAGCAAGGCTCGTGTGCCATGGCTCGACGTCGCCGGGGGCCGGTGACACTCTGGTAAGGTCGCCAGCCATGGCTGAGGCCAGCAACCAACCAAAAGGAAGAAGAATTAAAGGAAAGAGAAGAAGAGAAAAGAGAAGAAAAGAGAAGAGAAATGAAGAGAAAAGAAAAAAATTGTTCATGGGAACAAAAAGCTACTTTTTTCTATTTATTGTTTTTGTTTCAAATCTATTCCTGGGAGCAAAAAAATAGATTTTTTGTTCTCAAGAACAAAATTTTTACCAAATGCGTACTCTTTTCGTTCCTTAGAACAAAATAACAAAAATAGTTGTTCCAGGGAACATAAGTTATTTTTGCCAAACAGGCCCTAATTTTCTCACGTAAAGTTCATGCGATTTGCCAATTTCTCACAAATTAGGTTGTGTATATTTGGTTTAACATGAATTTCTACACGGTTAGACTGTTATAAATTAAGAAAGGCTATATAGCTTGAGTGATTCTAGAAGTATTGCCTCGTGGCTTGCACCAAAGAGGGAAAGAGCTTGAAAGAGATGAAAAAACAGTGTCGGGCTCGTGAGATGGAGATAAAAGGACAAAAAGGAAAATAAAAAAACAGAAAAACAGAGCAAAAAACTAAATACCACAAAGAATGATGCGCGAAGGGAGAGAGAGGGAGATACGTGAATGTGAAATCATCCGTTGGATCATTAAAGGCACCCGTAGACGAAAATTTGGAGAGATGAGATTTAGATACAAGCTGAAAATCAATGCTTCTTTTATGAGATAAAAAAACTGCACTAAAATTTTGGACTCGACTAAAATTGGTGCTTTTTAAGGAAATTGAACCCACAAAGATTAAAAATTCTCTTCTATTTTGTATAAGTGAATCGTGGTTTATAATTAGGTGGAGCTTATATTTGCAAGATAAAAAAAACATTTGTTGCACTCAAACTTTTTAATTGTTGTTGGAAGACTAATTCGGTTATTTCCAAAGCCTTATTAACTTTAAGTGATATGATCAGAATATTAGACATAGTGTTATTTGGTGACTCTAGCGAACGATATATTGCAAGGAATAAATATTGTGGGTAATAAAGTACAAGTCATCGATTATTTCGATCAGTCTGACATACAAATGAAATTTGCAATATAGTTGCAAATACAATATATTACATGAACCAAGCAAAGTAGAAGAAGCTTTGCTAGAGCAAGCACAATATACTCCAACAAATTCTTTTTATGGAAAAATACTAGCATTGGTCTACAACAAAAAGAAAATTTTGAAAAAGACATGCTTTTACATAAAATATGAGATAACTTAAAAGTTTTGACGCTATTAAGATAAAAGTTGTCGTCATAAGGGAAAAATAATGTATTTTTTTTAAAACTATTTATCACTTAAAGAGTTTTATAAGTGGTTTTTTTTTTCTTGGATACGTAAAATATTAGCCATAATTATTATTAAGGCAATATCAATATGCTTGCATTTCATATTAGATTATTAATTTCTAAAATTAATATATTCTTATGAATCTATATTCTATGCACATTTCTATGAAGAAAACAAGAGAGTGCACTATCAAGAAATATATTATTGAGTTAGTAGTCTCGTTTAATTTTTTATTTATTTAAAAGAAGTCTAATTTTGTCTATATATGTATTGACAAGAATTTCATAGAAATATCTTAGTTGGAAGCTTTCTTCTTAATGTAGAAAAGATTAGTTTCTTTTTCACAATAGATAGAAGTTATCTGTGCAAGATAGAAAAAGAAAGCGTTACATTTAATACTTCACTAACATGAGAAATCAAATTTGAGAAATCAAATTACACCATCATATGCTTCAATAATATAATATTCTGCGTGACAAGTAAAAATATCTCATGAAATGTTTCATTACTCCCTAACGTAAATATAATGAAAATGTACCGTGCACGTACAACATAGTTTTTGATTTTTGATTTTTTTCTTTAAATTTTGACATCGCTTAAATGAAGAGTGTACAACAACGCTCGTGTTTACCTACTAGTTAACTAGAAAGACAGATTTCTCTGCATCTTTTGATATTATAAAAATAATGCTTTACAAAGCTAATTAATATAGCCGTATCTTCTTGTTAAGGGTAATATTTATAAATGAAACAGTAAATCCATTCATATAAGAGTATGGAAAATGTAATTTCCACGTGCAATGTCATGGTTAATAATAGTTAATTATATAGACAAATATATTTCTTTGCATATGTTTCTTTGCTTGCTTAGATAATGTCAATACTCTCATATAGAGACATATTAGACAATGTGTATGCTAGATGAATGAGTTTAATTGTTGTTGGAGATCTTTCTCATCAATGATATGAAACTACTTTAATTTGTAATAAAAAGAAGATGTGAGCCTGATATAACAAGCTAAAATTCTCAGGAATAAATAGAGGATTATCTACGTTCTTTGAGGTTTTATTAGACACTTGTAATAGGCACTTTGAGTATCGTGAAATTACCATTGATGTTTCCATCCATCCCAACAATCGACATTTCAACGATCTAAATCTTAATTTTCTCAAAAATAGTAAAGTAATCATGAGAAGGTATACTTAGCTGTGCTTAAAGAGAAACCAATTCTTTCGAAACCTACCATTGATAATATTTCTTCGTCCGGGAATGTGTTAAATGCAAGTTGTGCGAGTCTGTTCACAACAATAAATGAGAATGACAAAGTATTTACCAATTTATAGAGCCCTTCATGGTGGTCCCAGCCGCGAGTCTGTTCACAACAATAAATGAGAATGACAAAGTATTTACCAATTTATAGAGCCCTTCATGGTGGTCCCAGCCCAACCCAATAAAGTTTCTTCTTCTTTCTTACTAGTCCTTCAAGCACTTCAAAGCAAGATCCTTGTTATGCCCACAAAATAAAGAATCAAGCATCAAATCTTATTTGCATCTTTGAAAACCTCTTTTGATATGCATCTAATGTTCACGTCTCATATACTCTGAGTTTGTGTTGGATCAATGATTTACCCGAAAGAATGTTTTTTTTGTTTGGTATGATATATATAATTATCTCAAATGATTATTATGGTATCCTGGATCTTTTTATGATTGGGTATGCTCTGAATTACCCATTAACAAGACCCATTATTAAATCCTTTTATTTGGACATAATTTGGCGAACAATTATCGAGCTATTAAAAAATAAGAGATTGTGATTTTTCTTATGCACTCCTCTTTCTAGACTTTGCGTTCTTCTTCTTCTTCTTCTTCCTCCTCCTCCTCCTCCTCCTCCTCCTCTTGGGTTCAACTCCGACATCTTCATGTACAGGTCAGTAGTCAGTCCGCGTTTTCTTGTTGGGCAAGAATCTGATTTACCAGACTATCTCTTTCCTTGCAATAGACCATGGAAGAATCATTCTTTTAAATCAGGTCGGAATCGGATCGTGATTTGCTTTTCCGTTTCTCCATTTTCAGGGGCGAAACGGCATTCTGTAACAAGGAGTGCGGGCAAGAACAGCCAAACACAGAACATGAGCTAAATCATTACGAGCCAAACAGATGCCGATCATTTCGATGCGGCCTGGTTCTTCCTGAAGAGCTTGTGCTCGATGTGCTGAGCAAATGTGCGGGGAGGGAACAGCGCAGGCTCTGCCTCACTCACCAGCTCAGGCAGCGGCTTGAGGATGATCTTTTCCTTTGGGGGCTCGCAGAAGACGGCCCACGAGATCCTCACCTTCTCCTTGTTGACCAGCCCGCGGTGGAGGATGCTCTTGTACTTGCGATTGCTCAGAATCTCAATGGTGTCCCCAATGTGCATGATGATGGAGTTGGGGACACATTTGGCCGTGACCCACTTGCCCTCGTAGAAGAGCTGAAGTCCAGGGACCATGTTGTGGAGGATAAAAGTCAGGGCACTCACATCCGTGTGAGCCTCGACTCCTAGGGCTAGCTCTGGTTGGGGGCATTTCGGGTAGTAGTTGATCTTCATCTGGAGCAGCATTTCCTCAAGCCCGCCGACTTCCTTCTCCAACCTCCCTTCTTCGAGTCCTAGACTGATTGAGAGTGCTGACAGGATCTTGGTCGCGAGCTGTCTCAGCAGCTTGGCGTACTCGCTCGTCGCAGCTCTGCACGTTGACAGGCAACAAGTAACAAGTTAAAGCTTGCAAAAACAGCTTGAAAAGGACCCGGAGAGCAATGAAGACAGCGCTAGCAACATTTTGTGATTATGGAAAGGACCATGAATTTTCTCCCTGTTCATGACCAAGGTCACCATTCAATTAAATACGAATTCTAACTGCGTGTTGCCTTTTGCGCAAATGAAAGGATTCGACTTCGCTCACGTGTAATCGCTCGGGTGCTTGGGCCAGATGGACAAGTCACGCTTGTCCTCAGGGTAAACGAGGTGGAAGAAGTAGTCCTCCCACTCGAGCTGCCCGCTGGCGTTGTTGGCAAGCTTGCTCCCGTAGCCCTGGATCTTCCCGGCGCCCTGGTCGTTGGCATGCTTCTCCTTCTCCTCGATCGGGAGGTTGAAGAACACCTCGCCAGCCTTCTTGACACGCTCGATCAGGTCGTTGGGGATCCCATGGTTGACGAGGTGCATGACGCCCCAGTCGGTGGCAGCCTTCCTGAGCTCCTCGTGGCACCTCTCCCTCACCACGGGGTCTTCAGACGCTATGTCCTCGAGGTCGATGGTCGGGACCTGAGGACCCTCACGCTTCTTCTCCTCCTCGAAGATGTCGCCAATGCTTGTGAGCTCCTCCTTCGGCCTCACATACTCCTGCGGGATCGTCTGAATGCCACTGCTCGACAAGCTCTCGACTCTACCAGCCACAACGCTCACCATCTTCTCTTAGTAAAACGAAAACGGGCGTGTTTGCCTTCTCTCTCCTTTCTCCCTACACAATGTTGCAAACGCCAAATCTGATGTGGTCCAGCTCCAACTTCTCGTGGGGTTTTTATAGAGGATGCCAATCGAAATCTGAGGGAATCGAGAAAGAGGAGATGGGTCCAGATAATTCTTGCGAAACGTGAGAGAGCAAGAGCCACAAAATACTTTCGAGATAGAGAGAGAAATTACGTGTTTACTTTCCTGGTAAGTTGAACACGTGATGCCCCCCACTAGACCCAAACGTTCTAAGAGTGTCAAAGGTCAACACTGTGGGGAGTGAGCTGAATGGCGGGTCGAAAGCATGGGGAGTGAAGCGCCCTCTCAACCGTCGCCGCATGACTCTTTGTCATTCCAGCAAGAAAGGGTGAAACGATATGGAATTCGCGTGATTTGACACTTTGAAGCACAGATTAGTCTAGGAAAAACCTCTTATTATCCACGCGTTGTTGTCTTGATTAGTAGATGCAAGGCTGATGCCGTACTCAGAATGCTTTTGGCTCCATATTCCTTGACAATACCAAAGCGAGGTTAATCTTATATTGGAAACGCTGAGCATATGATATGATCCGAGTAAAGTTTGTCGATCAAACTTGCTAGGAATAAGGTTTTGAACAGCACGGTGAACGGAATTGCACAGCAAGTTCGTACGAACTGGCACGGTGGCGGTCGCGTGAATTCATTATTTAACCCCTATAGAAAGATCCCCGAGGAAAATTCCTGGGAAATCTGTACCCGGACACCCTTCCTTCGATGTGTAAAGAGATTGGTGGGAGGGTCAGAATTTACATGATGCGAGAAGAAATGGAGCAAGAAGAGAAAAAAAAAAAAAAAAAGAAGAAGAAAGAAGAGACCCCGACAGGAATATTTTGTTTTTTTTCCTATTCTTTTTATTGTCTCCTTTTTTTTAACAAAAAAAAAAATCTATGAAGAATGTCTGTCTATAAGGAAAAAAAATGAAGCGTCCATGATTTTTAATTTGTCTTATATTTTTCGTTATGTTATCGTTGAAAAAGGTGGAAAAATGGCGCACCCAATTGATTACTGGGTCGTGTTCGTGCTTTTATCTTAACGGAGGTACTTGTTGAAGAATATGGAAATTGGCACACCTAATTATTGGAGAAGAAAAGTAAAATAGTAATTTCAGGAGTTCCTTTTTTAATCTTATTGAATATAATATATATGTGGATATCCTCAATCGACTGATTACATCTCCCGCAAATTTCTTAGGATCGAAATCAACTAATCAAAATTAAATCAATTAATGTTGAGATTTGTTTTTTAGGAAAGGTGTCAGTCACCATCTGTGGCATTCCTAAGATACTGTTTTATGTTTCATCTTGATATTTGATCATTAAGACCATTGCGTTTCACCTTTGCCTCTCTCCTTGAACTCCACTTACAGATTTGTTAAACTTCCTGCTAATGGCTCGCTATTTGACCACCATACTTATAATAAATAAATTGCAAACGATGTTCTGAACAAGTAATTCGCGATCATTGGGCATGATGGCTCCATGATAAAGAGATCACGATTTGCAATGAGGTGTACAAGTTCGAGCCTTTTTGTGCATGAATACATGTGCCTTGAATATTATCTACATTATGTGAAGAGACTTCTTGATTTTGGATACAAATGTGGGGTTACAGTGACAGATTCAAGTACATATGAGTGAATTGAGTAGTTATAATTCAAAATCTAACATTCCGTATGAAAGTAACACCCAAAAAGGTAGCTACCCTAGTTACACCTTCCTACTATCTTATGTCATAAAAAGAACTATTCATTTTCAAAATCAAAAGAGACTTAAGATGAATATATATATGTATATTGATGCTCCTTAGCATAGTAGACCGCAAATAAACAAGATCAACGGGCAAGCAGCCTGCATCACCCAAATTTGGTCCAAATGGGCAAGGTTGAGCAATGACCTTGCATTAAAATGCCCGATCCACCTAACTTTGCATAACGCATTGGGCTTAACTTTTAGGCCATCCTTCATTATGATTGCCTCTAAATGCAGTGTTAGATATCTACAAAACATAAGATATGTGTGTTAGGTATAATTGGAAGATGACAGCCGAATTCCCTAAAAAAGCATCGACTACAAGGTCAAGTGCCAATTTTAATCCGAAATTTTTTTTCTGTCCTAATTGAAAAATAACAGCCTGATTCCATATGTTCAATTTTATTCAAAATGGAGTTTCCTATTCACTATTTATGTATTTATTGACTAAAATCTCAGAATAATATTCAAAAGGGAGTTTCATATTCACTATATATGTGTGTAAGATAGAAAGAAAAACGGTTGCATTCGATATTTCACTAATACCATAATTTAATGTTAAAATATATAATTGCATTACTATGTGCTTTAATAACATAACATGCAGCATGACAAATAAAATGAGTCATAAATACTCTATAATACAAATAGAATTTTAAATGTATCTTATGGGTACAACATAGTTTTTGTGTAGAATCATTTTATCATTAATGAAAATTGACATAGGCATATAGTAGGAGTACGCCAAAAGAATAGATAGCTTTCAATGGAAAAATATAGCTATGTCTTTTTGTTAACGATAATATTTCTTTAGTAAAATGGTATATCCATTCACATAATAGTTGCATATTTTCTTGGAAAGATAGTTAGATGTGGAAAACAAATTTTCCACGTGCAACGCCCATATTTACCTAATAGTTAATTATATAAACAAAATTATTTCTTTGCATTTGTTTGTTTAATTGCTCAAACAATGTTAATTCTCTCATTCAGAGACATATCAGAGAGAAGATGTGAGCTAGATGAATGAGTTTAATTGTTATTGGAGACCTTTTCGGTCAATGGCAAGTACAACTATTATAATTTATAATAGGTTTAGAGATGTGAGCCCAATATAACAAACTATAACTTCCAGTAGTAAATAGCAATTTATCAATGTACATTAAGATTTTATTAGAAACATGTAATACCTATTCAATATTGTAACATAGCCATAGAAGTTTTCATCAGTCAAAATCATCGACAATCTAATGGTCTAGATTTTAAATTTCTCAAAAAGTTAAGTAATCACGGACGGGGTGAATATGGTCGCGTTTCTAGAGAATATCAATTCTAACAAATCTTGCCGTTGATAATATTTCTTAGTATGGTAAAGTTTTATATGCAAATTTTGCGAGTCTAAATCTATATCAATAATGAGCTTGACTAAGTATTCGCCTATTTATAGAGCCCTTCATCTCTTGCAACACCACACCTTAGTTGATTGAATTCCTTCTTTCTTACCAATCCTTCAATTGCTTTAGAGAAAAACCTTTGCAATGCCTCATCTTTGAAAAGCTCTTTCGATATGCATCCAACGATCATGTCTCACATACTCCAACCTTATTTGTACAAAAGTATCGGATCAGTGATCCATCAAAAAAATGCCTCATCCTTGGTAAGATCTCCCTCCCTCCCTCTCCCTCTCCCTCCCTCCCTCTCCCTCTCCCTCTCCCTCACACACACACAATGATGATTATAACATGGCGTATATCTTTTTATGAATAATAGGATGAGGGATTGAGGTGGCGCCACTTTGTGGTTAGACGATTTCGTAGAGGCCAATCCAATTTGGTGTAGTCAGTATACCTGCCATACTCCCCAGCCAAATGCTCATGGAGCCTCTCATCGCAAAAAAGTCCCCAGCCACATCCTCCGGAGTGTCTCTTAACTTGAGGTTTGTGTGCATGGAACTCCTTATCGTATAAAAGTGAGCTGCTGCTGGCCCTACTCAAAAAATCGTGGAGGAAGAGAACGTGGGAACAAGTTAGATGGTCAATAGATTTGACATTTCATGTATTTGATAAAATTGTATGAGAGCCGATCATTTTGAATGGTTTGTGAGTGAGAGCTTTCCTCAATATTATACAAAAAGTTGATCTTCAGATGTGGGAGGATTACCAAAAAAGTCATAAACTTATTGCAATAGTGTCAATTCAGTCATAAACTTTTTTTTTAGTCAATTTAGTCCTAAACCTTTTACAATTGTGCCAGTTTAATCCATTCAACTAAAATTGGCCGGCCGGTGCTAACGTGGACGCCGATGTTTGGCGAAAGCTAACATGAAATTTTTTAATATTTTTTTGAATTTTTAAATATTTTTAATTCTTTTTTAATTTTTTTTTTCCACCATCTCCTTCCTCTAGCCAGCCAGAGGCGAGAGCTAGCGAGGTTAGCCTCACTAGCTAGTGGCGAGGCTTGTCCCCGCCAACCATTGGCAAAGGTGAGCCTCACCCACTGACGACGAGGCCGTCATTGCCAGATTTGGCAAGGTCAAGCCTTGTCATCCCTGGGCTAGGAGCCTCGCCAATGGCTAGCAAGGCCATTGTCACCAGATTTGGCGGGGCCTTGCCCAGGGATGGTGAGGCCAGCGAGGTTGGCCTTGCCGACCCTTGCCTTTGGCCGATCGGCCGAGAGGAAGGAGAAGGTGAAAAAAAAAAAAAAAAATTCAAAAAATATTTAAAAATTTGAAAAAAATAAAATTAAAAATTAAAAAATTTCCATGTCGGCTTTCGCCGACCGCCGGTGTTCATGTCGGCGCCGGATGGACTAAACGGCACAATTGTAAAATGTTTAGGACTAAATTGGTAAAAAAAAAAGTTTAGGATTGAATTGGCACAATTATAATAAGTTTTGGACTTTTTTGGTAATTTTCCCCATCAAATGTATAAGCAATGATGGTTCAAGCTAAAATGCCTTCAATGATATGTGACTATTTTCAGCTCTAGTTATGTAATTCACAATTATTTGTAACATGCTGACACTTTTGTGCAACTTATTTTCATTTAAGATCATTTAAGTTCAGATGGGGAAAATTCTCTCTTTATATGACGACCAACCAAAATTTTGCAATTTTCGACAAAAAAAAAAAATCAATCAAAATTTTGCAATGTTGTGTCATAATGAACAACATATTTTAGTTGCTTAAATATGCACTTTTAAATGTTCAATATCAACTTTGAAGGTTGGATCAACATTAGTGGTTGTTCAGGTAGCTTTCTGTTTTGATTTTGTTTAATATTGTCTCTCTATTATGTGACATTGACCTTACTAAAACATAAAATATAAGACTAAAGCGACGTGGTTTTGGCCTAAATCCTAGTTTTTTTAAGACAAAAAATGAGGGCAAGGGTGGCAGGCCCTCATCGCTGCCCCATCATTGCTGGAAGAGGTCGGTGGGTTCTCGGCAATGGGCAGCAGGCCTTGGCCTTATTTGTGTTTCTTTAAAGTACCTTTCTAGTTTAATCTAATTTAATTAAGATTTTGGCTTAAAAAATTAGGATTTAGGCCATTACGAGGTCATTTTAGTCTTATATTTCATGTTTTTGTAAAGGTCAATGCCATGTAGGAGAGATTAAAAAGAGTCAAATCAGTGTTTTTTTGTTAGTTTGATTGGATGGATGCTCGCCAAGTCCCGTTACCCCTTTCTAGCGATGGAGGGGCATCAATTTGACAAATTTTAAGAGTTGATAAGATTTTTTGTGAGTTTTATAACATAATTGTACTTTCGTGATAAGTTTTCTATGACTTCTAATGTATTTATTTCAAGAAAGTATAAGCAAATCATTTCCATCATTTTAGTTCCCAACAGCCACGGTTATGCATCTCAATGTTGATCATGATTCAATGTTTATAATCGCCTACATTGACTTTAGAATACAATGCAATATAAAAAATGATTACTTCATAAGCTTAGATACACTTTTAACACACAAGTATCAAATTAGGAAAAAAGCGGATCGATTTTTTTGGGCCAATTCTGTTTGTTATCCCCTTTAAATTAATTTTTCAATTTTTTTTCAAGACAACAAATTTCAGTGGGTTCTTAATTTTTCCAATCCCAAAATTTTATGGAACTAACATATTAAATACTTAGTTGCGGAATCATCCAAAAGGGGTAAAAACGATCCATGCACCGATATGGAGTTACTTATAGCACATGCAATTTTGATAGAAGAAGAAAGTATATGAGCAATAGAGCATAGCCGATATGAAAAAAATTTCTCATGTAAAGTCCATGCGATTTGCTAACATCTCATAATTAAGTTGTGTTTATTTGGTTTGACATGAATTTCTACATGGTTAGGCCATTACAAATTAAGAAAAGCTATTGCTTGAGTGATTCTAAGTATCACCTCATGGTTTGTACAAAAAAAAGGGAAAGAGCTTGAAAGAGGTGAAAAAACAGTGTCGGGCTCGTGGGATGGGGATGGAAGGAAAAAAAAAGGAAAAGATAAAAACAGAAAAACAGAGCAAAAAATTAAAGACCACGAAGAATGATGCGTGGAGGGAGAGAGAGAGATGTAAATGTGCAATCATCCACTGGATCTTTAACGGCACCGGTGGATAAAAATTTGGAAAGGTCAGAATTGAATAGTGAATACTAACTGAAAACTGATGCTTGTTTTATAAGATAAAAAAATTTCGGACTAAAATTTTGGACCTGACCTAAATTGGTGCTTTAGAGGAAATTGGACCCATAAAAGTAGAAAACTCTCTTCTATTTTGTATAAGTAAATTGTTGTTTATAATTAGATGGAGCTTATATTTGCAAGATAGAAAAACACTTGTCGAATTTAAATTTTTTATTTGCAGTTAGAAGACTAATTCGATTGTTTCCAAAGCATTATTTACTATAAGTGATGTGATCGGAATATTAAATCTAGTGTTATATGGTGACTCCAGTGAGCAACATGTTACAAGGGGTATATAACGTGGGCATTAAAGAACATAAAAATGAGATTTGGAATTTAGTTTGCAAATACAATATATTCTAGGGAAAATTCCAAATAAGGACACGAAGTGAATCTATTTTCTCAAATAAAAACTCAAAGTGAACTTTGTGTCAAATAAAGACCCGAAGTAGATCCATTGTTTCAAAGAAAGACCTAAAGTGAATTTTGTGTCAAATAAGAACCCGAAGTGATCAAGTTAATCTCTATTAAGGACCTTAACTCGCCGGCGGAGACATTTTCCATCGATTAAAATATGAGCAATTTTGTTAGAAATTTATGATTGGAAAAAAATGGAAAATTCTAAATTAATTAAGTTTAGGCTATTCATTTAGATGTTTATGTTTTCTTATTTCTTCTCCCTCACTGTTCCTCAACCAAATCACTGCCCGGTCATCACCGTGACTCGATTCTTGTCACTCCTCGCCTTGCTCGACCAGCGAAGAATTTGGATCTCCGCAAACAAAGAAAGAAGTATACGGTTTTCTTCTTGTTTTTTAATTTGTGTCTCAACCGGCAGAGAATTTGGGTCTCCGCAAACAAAGAAAGAAGCATATGGTTTTCTTCTTGTTTTTTAATTCGTGCCTCAACCGACGGAGAATTTGGGTTTTCGACTTTGCGGAGGATGGGCACAAGGCATGGGGAGAACTTCGGTCTTTAACTTTGTAGAGGACGGGTACAAGGAACGGGGAGACCGTAGAAAACCTAGGGTTTTTTTTTTCTTTCTGTTTTAGGATTTGTTAATTTTCCTTATATTATTTTTAGACAAAATTGTCCAAACTTCAGTCATCAGAATTGTCACATGCTTGATAGTCAGCGAATATTTCGCTGACCAGCAAGCTCAGGTTCTTAGGAATTGATTCAACCATTTCGAGTCATTATTTGAGACAATTGGTCCACTTTAGGTCTTTATCTGACATAAAGTTAATTTCAGGTCCTTATTTAAGAAAATTAGTCCACTTTGGATCTTTATTTGGAATTTTCCCTATATTCTATGAAGCAAGCAAAGTAGAAGACACTTTGCCCCAGCAAGCACAATATACTGTAAGAAGAAATTATTTTTCAAGGAAACATATTAGCATAGGTCTACAACAAAAAAGAAAATTTTGAAAAAGACATGCTTTGCATGACGGATAACATCACTTAAAAATCCTGACACTATTAAGATAAAAGTTGTCGTCAGAAGGGAAAAATAATGTATATTTTCAACTATTTATCAGTTAAAGGGTTTTAAAAGAGTTTTGTTGGAATATATCAAATATTAGCCATAATAATAATTATTACGGTATAACAACGTACTTGCATTTCAGATTAGAATGTTAATTTCCAAAATTAATATGTTCTTACAAATCTGTATTCTGTACATTTCTCTATAAAGAAAACGAGAGATTGTACTGTAAAGATAAATATTGAGTTAGTAGACTTGATTAATTTTATTCAAAGGGAAGTTTAATTTTGACTATATACATGTACTGACAAAATTTTCAAAGATATATCTCAGTCGGAAGCTCTCTTCTTATCGTACGAAAGATTAGTTTGTTTTTACAATTAGATTGAAGTTATGCGTGCAAGATAGAAGTTATGCATTCAATATTTCACTACCACGACAAATATAATACAATATTTTGCGTGACAAATAAAAAAATCTTACGACTGTTTCAACAATGGGATCAAATACATGTGTGCAAGACAGAAAAAGAGACAGTTTCATTCAATATTTCACTAATACAACAAATCCAAGTTGAAAGATATAATTGCACTACTAGGTGCTTCAATAATATAACATTCTGCGTAACAAATAAAAAAAATCATAAATACTTCATTATTTATAATATAAGCAGAATTTAAAATGTATCATGCACGTGCAACATAGTTTTGTGTAGAATCATTTTTTCATTAGTGAAGAGTGACGTAGGCATATATTCGGAGTACGTCAAAAGAAAACATATTTTCTATGGAAAAATATTTGGATTAAAACTTAGGCATTGTTCAAATGAAAAAAAAAAATCAATACTAGCTTAAAATTAAGATTAGGTTTTAAAGCATTGAATTAAAAAGCATTTGGGGTGTTTCCAATTTTCTTGACAATTTACCTTTATCATTCATATAGATGCAATAACCATGAGATACAATATTTGAAATCAATTTATGACTTTTTGGTCTATACATTGTTCTTTTGTAATTATAAACTAGTACATTTCAAGTTAATTGAAATAGTTGTGTCTTCTTGGTAAGGATTATAGTTTTTAGTAAAATGGCATTTCCATTCATACGTGGATTGAATATTTTCTTTGTAAAACAGTCATTATTTATGTGAAATATAATTTCTTGCTCGTGGTTACCTAGTAGTTAATTATATAGATAAAATTATTTCCCCACATTTGTTTGTAACTAGCTTAGGTAGTATTTATTCTCTCATTTAGAGACATATGAAATCATGTGTATGCTAGATAAATAAGTTTTAACTGTTGTAAGAGATCTTTCCAATCAATAGTAAGTGCAGCCAATTCAATTTATAATAGGAAATAGATGTGAGCCCGATATAATGAACTATAACTTTCAGCAGTAAATGACAGTTTATCTATGTATCTTAAGGTTCTATCAGAAACATGTAATGGATACTTTCGATATTGTGAAATTTGCTATTGACGTTTCCATCCATCAAAATCATCAACAATCTAACAATTTTAGATTTTAAATTTCTAAATTAGTTAAGTAACCACCAAGGGTGTGAATATGGTCGCAGTCCTAGACAAAATCAATTCTAGTGAACGGTAATATTTCTTAGTACAGCAATGTGTTAAATGCAAATTGTGTGAGTCTATCCATACCAATAATGAGCATACTAAGTATTTATTTATTTATAGAGCCTTTCATCTCTTGCTGCACCATGCCTTAGGCGACTGGATTTCTTCTTTCTTAGTAGTCCTACAAGTGCTTCAATGCAAGACCTGTTTGAAAACCTCTTTTGACATGCATTCAACAATCATTTCTCATATATTCCAACCTTGCATGTACATGAGCATCGGATCGTGATCTATCGGAAAAATGTTGCATCCTTGGTAAGATATCTCTCTCTCATAACGATGATTGTAACATCTTGGTTATCATTTTCTGAATAAGAGAACGAGGCATGGAGATGGCTGGGGGACGAAAGAGAACTTTTGCAGTAGCGAAGTCTTTGTCGAAGCACTACTCTGTTGCCAGACGATGCCCTAGAGTCCAATCGAGGGTGATGTAGTCGCTATACCCACCGGTCTCCGTAACCAAATGCACATGAAGCCTGTATCTAGAAGATGTCCTAAGGCATATTTGGGAGCTTCCTTGTTTTGAGGTTTGCCTAGGTTTCCATACTATTGTCGGCATGGAATTCCTTGCCTTATAAAAGTGAGCTACGGCTCTCCCTCCTCAGAAAAATCATAGAGGAAGAGAACATGGGAACAAATTAAATGGTCGATGAATTTGACGTTTCATGTGTTTGATATAAATTTGTATGAGAACCGCTATTTTGAATGGTGTGTTAGTGAGACCTTCCCTCGATATCATGCAAAATGTTAAGTGATGGTTGTTCCAGCTATAGTGCCTTCAATGATAAGCATCTCTATTTTCAACTCTAATGAGGTAATTTACAAGATTTGTAACGTGGTAATGCTTTTGCTTAACTTATTTTTATCGACAAAGATCTAAGTTCAGATAATGGTAAAATTTTTCTAATTTGATGACTAACCAAAATTTTGCAATGACACAAAAAAAAAAAATTGCAATTTTCTGGTCATAACGTAATATATACTTCAGTTTCTTAAAAATGGACTTTTAAATTTTGAATATCAAATTTGAAGATTGTGTGAACATTAGGGGTTATCGGGACAAAGGAAAAATAATATATGTTCATCAACTATTTATAACTAACAGAGTTTTAGTTTTTAGTTTTGTTGAATATGTTCATTATTAGCCATAATTATTATTAAGGTAATGTCGAATGTAATTGCATTTCATATTAGAAGATTGATTTCTGAAATTAATATATTCTTATGAATCCGTGAACATTTCTATGGAGAAAACAAGACTGTATTGAGGACGTTCAAAGGGGAAAGGTGGCGATTTTTCGTTTCTCCCGGACGCTCACGGACGTCCACCAAGACAACAAATCTCGGGTGCAAGTCGCCATCTCTGTCAAGAAAACCTGAGACCACCGAGAAAAATCAAGAAAAATCCCTTCAGAAATTGGTCGCCTCTTCCTCGCTGTCCACCCGTCGTTCTCCGCCCATCGTTCACCATCTCCGAGTGTCCAGAGTCTTTTGTCAAGTCTCCGTTGTAGGCTATCTTAAGCTTGCATACTCAGAGAGAAAGAGAGCGTCAAAGACTGTAACAGATGAGAGAAGAAATCCTCCCAGAAAATCTCGACATGGAGTCGTCTTCGTTGAACCCAGCTTCCAAAGCCACCGTCGTAGCCATCTTCCCCTTTGCCTTTATCACCGTGACGCGGTTCCCTTGTTGATCTATGTTTTAGCTGAGGAGATTCGAAGCTGTTTTTTTTCGTTTAAAGCTCCATTGCTGGCTAGAAAATGAGAAAAAAAGACTTGGCGTCAATCCTCTGTGGAGTTCCATATAGCGCCCTCTGATGGTACCTTTTATTGTCCCATCCACATGCCGTGTGTTTTTGCAAATGCATGATTGTATATGTTGGGCTGTCGTCGGTGAGGGACCGAGATAGTCGAAGGCGGCGGTCCCGGGTATTTTCAGTATAACGTCCGCAAGTGGTGCTTGTTCATTGAAGTTTATATATTTTTCTGGGTTCTTTAGTACATAGATATTCCAGGTTTATTGTGGAAGAATGAAAGTGGCAATTCTGGGAGTAAGAAGCCAAGCGTCAGAGTTAAAAGATGACGGGAGAAAGATCCGAAAGTTAGAATTAAGAAAAAAAGACAATGTGGAAGAAGAAGCAGGTGGGCCCAAGTTTGGTTATGAACGGATTGGGCTTGAATAAATAAGCCGATTTCATTTGTCAAGTGTTTCGGTTTTTCCTTGGCCCAGACTAATGAGACCAGCCTACGGTCCATATTCGGTAATAAAAAAATTATAATTAAAAAATCTCGAAAGTATTGAAAAATAGAACACAGCTTAGAAAATAGGACCAGACCTAGTCGTGTGACTTTAGTACTAGATATAGTTTAGTTTTATTTAGTTAGCTTAACCATTAGTTCAGGTTTACTTTTAGGGGATACTTTTGATATGGCTTATTCTTTTGGAAAAGAAATTGAACTTGATTTGAATTTAACTCATAAAGGATCAGGTCCTCGAACTTATAATATGGCTAGGTGTATCATTTGCTAGACGAATATCGAGTTTCATTTCCACAATTTTATTTTAAGCTTTTCAATCACTTGGTTGTTTCATTATTGCTCTATCAATCATTTCAATTACTTGTTTGTTAATTTTCTTTCTAGATAGATCATGACCAGATTAGGATCATAATGAACACCTCAAGAACATGTGCATGATCACTTAGTGTTTTGATACCTTTAGGATCAAAGTTAGTAATCAAGATTGTATGAGCACTTGGATAACTATATTCCAAGTTAGTGATGCCGAATCGGTGCTAATAAATATTAACATAATCAAGTCCTTGAACTAAAATCTTTGATTATGTAGAAATTGAAACGACACTCCTGCGTCTTGATTGGTTTTTAGCCAGCCTCAAATGTCTAGTGGTGACTCCTATTTCACCTAGAATCTTTTAGGCTAAATCAAATTTAAAATGAATCCAACGTCGTGGTATGATTTTGGGAGAGCTCATATCAAATGAAGGGTCATAGTCCTATTTTTTGGGCAATAACCCCAAATCTATCTCTTTCTCGATTGTGTTGGAAAATTTGGATGGCGATAGGATTCTGCCTCATGTTTATGTCATAAGTGTTTTGAAGATAGAGTAACTACTGGTTTAATATTAATAAAAATGATTTTTTTTAAATAAGGAAACATAAAAGAAATGAATGCTTTGATATCAAAAATATTATCATAGTATATGCTTAACAATGCCTCGAAAGCAACCATTAACAAGGCCCATAATCAAATTCTTTTATTTGGACATACTTCATCGAGCAATTATCGAGCTATCAAAAAAATAATAATAAGATTGTGATTTTTTCAATGCATTTCTTTTTCTGCACTTTGCGTGGTTTTTGACGCAAAGGATCACTGCCCTCAGCTCTTCTTCTCCTCACCCTCCTCCTGCCTCTATATATCGACCCAATTGCCATCGTTATGCTTCCCCCAATTCACTCACTAATGTCAATCACTTGAGTGCCATTATTTTCAGTTGATCACTTATATGCTAAAATTTTTTATGAACATTTCCTTATGTGTTGAAAATTTAACATGGCATAGCATTAGTAGTGAATGTTTTTAAAAAAATTATGACACTTAAGTGATCCATTCAAAAGTTATATAACATTCAAGTAATTGGAAAAAAAGAAGAAGTTATGGCACTTAAGTGAATTCCATACATAAGTTATAGCATTCAAGAAATCGAAAAAAAAAAGTTATAGCACCCAAATGAGCACCATATGAAAGTTATGGTATTTGTGTTGTCCTTTTCCCAATCTACCTAATGTGAAGAGATTTCTTGATTTTTGATATGAAGGTGGGGTTATAGTGATAGTCATATGTTTATGGTTGAATTGAGTAGCTATAGTTAAAAAGCTAATATTCTGCACAAAAGTAACGCCCAAAAAGGTAGCTATCTTGGTTGCACCTCCCAACTGATTTAACTCATAAAAAGAACTATTTTTTTTTCCAAAATAATAAAACGGCCCACTTCACTTAACTTTGGTTCAAATGGGCAAGTTTGAACAATGACCTTCCTTTAAAAGGTCAGACCCACCTAACTTTGGACCAAGCCTCACCTAACGTTTCATCACATAATTTAAATTATGCATGGGCCATGGACAGCGCATTGAGGTTAACTTTCGAGCTTGGGTGGATTTGGGCTTGTATAATGATCGCCTAAAAAAACTGTTAGATATCTACAAAACATGAGATATAGAAGGTAAAATTGGAAATAACGGCCAAATTTCCTAAAAGAGCATCAACTTCAAAGTCACGTGCCAATTTTGATTCGAATTTTATTATCCTAATTAAAATATAAGAGCCCAATTTCATATGTTTATTTTTTATTAAAAAAGAAATTTCATATTCCCACCCCAGTTATGTATGTATTGACAAAAATCACAGAATAATACTTTATTAGGAAGCCTCTCTTCTTATTGTAGAAAAGATCAGTTTGTTTTGGAAACTGAAATCAATTTGTGTAAGATAGAAATAAAGAGAATTGTCGTTTGAAATTTTACTAATATGATAATCTAATTTCAAAATATATAATTGGATTCCTAACTGCTACAATAATATAACATTCTGCATGACAAATAAAACGAGTCATAAATATTTTATTTCTCTAATATGAATAAATTAAAAATGTATCATGCAGATACAACATAGTTTTTGTGTTGAATCATTTATCATTAATGAAGATTGACATAGGCATATAACAGAAGTACATAAAAAGAATACACAACTTTCTATGGAGAAAGATATTGATAAAAATTTCGACATTGCTCAAATGAAAAAAATAAATACAGGCTTCAAATTAAGATTAGATTTCAAAACCTTGAATCAAAAAGCATTTAAGTTCTTTCCAATCTTGAAAATGTACCTTTATCTATCATATAGATGCAATAATTATGAGATAAAATGTTTGAAAACAATTTAAGACTTTTTGGTCTACCTATTGTTCTTTTGTAATTATAAACTAACGTGTTTGAAAGTTAATTAATATATTAATGTCTTCTTGTTAAGGGTAATATTTTTTTTTTTTTAGTAAAATGATATATCCATTAATATAAGAGTTGTGTGTGTATATATATATTGTAAAAACAGCCATTATATATGGAAAACATAATTTACATATGCAACGAATTTACCAAATAGTAAATTATACGGACAATATTATTTTTTCTGCATTTGTTTGTTTACTTCCTCAAACAATGTTAATTTTCTCATTCAAAGTATCGGAAAACATGTAAGCTAGATGAATGCGTTTAACTATTGTTGGAGGTCCTTTCAATCAATGTTAAGTGCAACTGTTTTAATTTAGTATAGTAAAGAGATGTTAGTTTGATAAAATGAACTATAACTTTTAGTAGTAAATAAAAGTTTATCTATGTACTTTAAGGTTTTATTAGAAAAATGTAATAGGTACTTTCGATGTTGTGAAATTACCATTGATGTTTCTATCCACCAAAATCAGCGACAATCCAGCTGTCTAGATTTTAAATTTCCCAAATTGTTGAGTAATCACCGACAGGGTGTATTTAGTCATGATCCTAGAGAAAATCAATTCCAACAAACCTTGCCGTTGATAATATTTTTTAGTATGGGAATGTGTTAAATGCAAATTGTGCAAGTCTATCTACACGAATAATGAGCATGATTAAATATTTACCTATTTATAGAGCCATTTATCTCTTGATGCACCACGCCTTAGCCAAATGAATTTCTTCTTTCTTACATGTCCTTCAAGTGCTTCAAAGCAAGACATTTGTGATGCCTTATATTTGAAAACCTCTTTCGAGATGCATCCGACAATCATGTCTCACATACTCCAGCCTTGCATATACATAAGTATCGGATTAGTGATTGACCAGAAAAATGCCTCCTCCTTGGTAAGATCTCTCTCTCACTCTCTCTCACATACACACGCACACACACACACACAAATGATGATTATAACATTGTGGATATCTTGTTTTGAATAACAGGACGAATCATTGAGATGATGAGGCAATGATAGACAACTCTTGTAGTAGTGAAGACTCTGCCGAGGTGCTACTCCGTTGCTAAAATGCCCTGGACTCCCATGCAATCCGATGTAGCCGCTATACCCGCCATACTCCGCAGCCAAATGCATATGAAGCCTCTTATCAGGAAGATGTCCTGAGCCATACCCTTGGGAGTGTCCCTGGTTGTGAGGTTTACCTAGGTTTCCATGTCGTCGTCTAGATGGAATTTCTTGTCTTATAAAAGTGAGCTGCTCTCCCTCCTCAGAAAATCATAGAGCAAGACAACATGGGAACAAGTTATATGGTCAATAGGTTTGACATTTCATGTACTAGATATAAAATTGTACGAGAGCCGGTCATTTTGAACAGCGTGTGAGCAAGAGCTTATTTTGATCTTATAGTTAATCTTCAAATATATCAGCAATGATGATTTCGGCTACAGTACCTTTAATGATGTGCAACTCATTTTCAACTCTAATGAAGTAATTCGCAAAAATTTGTACCATGACGATGCTTTTGTGCAACTTATTTTAATATAAGAATATCTAAGTTCAAATGATGGCAAAGAAGAACGAAATTTTGCAATGATGTCGTCATAATGGACAGTATATTTCGGTTACTTAATTATGGACTTTTACCGACCACCAAAAAAAAAAAAAAAGAGTAAGGACTTTTAAATATTTAGTATCAAATTTGAAGATTAGATAAACATTAGGGGTTATTTGTGTGGTTTTCCATTTTGATTCCAAACCTATGGCTCTATAATAGTTATTTTGGTCCTTCAAATTCAACCTCATATAAGAAAATGGTATAAGTGCATTGGAAATCTTAAACCTATTACTCCTTACCCAAAAAAAAAAAAAATCTTAAACTTGTTACAAAAGTGTATTTGATTTTTAAAACTTACAAAAAGTTCAATCAAGTCCTAAAATTTGTCAAATTAGTACAATAAAGTCATTATGTTAACTCTGTATAATGAAATTACCGGAAAATGTCGATGTGACTTTTTAAAAAAAAAATTATTTTGTCTCCTATGTGTCTTTGTTTAATAATTTCACTCTTTTAGGTAGCATTGTGCTTATGAAAAGATGAAATATAACATTAAAACAATGTCAACAAAAAAACAAATAAATTAATAAAGCAAAGACAGCAAGCGCTCGTCGCCATTGCCCCATCGTCACTGGAAAGGGCCGGTGGGGCCTTAGCACGGGTGGTAGGCCTTGGCCTTTTTTTTTTTTGTGTTTTTTTGTAAATTACCTTTTTTAGTCTGATTTAATTAAAATTTTGGTTAAAAAATTAGGATTTTAGCCATAACGACGACATTTTTATTTTATACTCCATGTTTTAGTAGAGGTCTCAATGTTGTGTAAGAGGGAGAAAATATTAACAAAAGTCTTGTCAACGTTTTCTGTTATTTTGATTGGATAGATTCTCGAATGCATCAGAAAATTTGGGTTGCGATAGAGAGTGTACTATATATATATATATTATTGAGTTATTAGTCTTGTTTAGTTTTATTCAAAAAGTAGTTTAATTCTGTCAATATATGTGTATTTGTTGCGACCTACCTTTTCTAGGAGTGAGAAGGCCGTTCAAAGGGGGAAGGCGGCGAATTTTGGGTTCTCCCGGAAGCTCACGGACGTCTACCGAGAAAACAACTCTCGTGGGGAAGACGCCATCTTTGTCAAGAAAACCTGAGACCATCAAGAAAAATCCCCTCAGAAATTGTTTGCCTCTTCCTCCCCGGCCATCCGTCGTTCACCACCTATCGTTCACCATATCCGAGTATCCGCAGTCTTTGTTAAGCCTCCATTGTAATCTATCTTAAGCTTGCACACCACAGAGAGAGAGAGAGCGTCAAACGCTGTGACAAACGAGAGAAGAAATCCTCCCAGAACTCTCAACATGGAGTCGTCTTCGTTGATTTCGGCTTCCAAAGCCACCATTGTTGCCGTCTTCCCTTTTGCCTTTATAACCGTGACGTGGTTCCATTGTTCATCCTTGTTTTAGCCGAGAAGATTTGAAGGAGTTCCTTTTTGTTTAACGCTCCATTGCTGGCGAGAAAATAGAAAAAAGACTTCGCATCAATCTTCTGTAGAGCTCCATATTGCGCCCTCTAATGGTATCTCATTGTCCCATCCACATGCCGTGTGTTTTTGCAAATGGATGATCGTATGTGTTGGACTGTCGGCGAGGGACTAAGATAGCCGAAGGCGTTAGTCCAGCGCAGTATCAAGATGGGCGACGATGACATGGGTATTTTCAGTGGAAGGTTCGCAAGTGTGCTTGTTCATTGAAGTTTATATATATTTTTTCTGGATTCTTTAGTCCATTGATGTTCCAGGTTTATTGTGGACGATAAAAGATGAAAGATGACGGGATAAAGAGCCAAAAAAAAAAAAAAAAAAAAAAACAAAGCGAAAGAAGACAAAATGTGCACGAAGGAGTAGGTGGGCTCAAGTTGGTCACGAACACCCAATTTGATCTAACCAATTTGATCTATTATCGATTCTCCCGAGAGGCCACAATTACAAAATGTGCGCCAAGAAAGTAGGTGGGCTCAAGTTTGGTCACGAACAGATTGGGCTTGAATAAATAAGCTCATTTCGTTTGTCAAGTCTTTTGTATTTTTTACTTGGCCCAGACCAATGAGACCAGCCTACGGTCCATATTCGGCAATAAAAAAATTAGAAAATAGCTTTTGATAGGTCCTGACCTAGTTGTTTGACTTTAGCACTAGATATAATTTAGTTTTATTTAGTTAGCATAACCTTTTGTTTAGTTTTCCGGTTAGGGTAACTTTTATATAGTTTAGTCTTAGTGGCCTATTATTTTGGAAAAGAAATTGAATTTAATTTGGATTTAGCTCAAGGAGATCATTTTTTGGGGCTTATAATGTGGCCATGTATATTTTTTGCCCGACGAGTATTGAGTTTTCATTTTTGCACTTCTATTGAAGCCTTTTAGTTACTTGGTTGTTGCATTATTGCTCCGTCAATTCAATAAATTGTTTGTAAATTTCCTTTCTAGATTGATTAGGACTAGATTAGGATCATAATGAATACATAGAGAACGTGTGAATGATCACTTAGTCACTTTGATGCCTTCATGATCATAATTGGTAATCTAGATTGTATAAGCACTTAGATTGCTACCTTCTGAGTTAGTTTACCGAAAGATTGCTTATTGATATTATATAGAAATCAAAACATTACTCCCATACCTTGATTGGTTTTTAGCTGAGCCTAAAATGGCTAGTGGCGGCTCACATAGAAGCTTCTATGTTAAATCAAACTTAAAATAAATCCGATATCACACGAGGTATGAGATTGGGAGTATCTAGGCCAAATTGAGGGCCGCAGGTCCACCTCTTAAGCAATATCCTAAACCTATCTCTTTCTTGATTACCTTGAAAGATTTAGATCGCAACAGAGTGTACTATAATAAATAAATAAATAAATAAAACTGTTGAGTTGTTAGTCTTGTTGGGTTTTATTAAAAAAAAAGTTTAATTTTTCCTATAAATGTATATGTATTGACAAAAATCTCAAATAAATATCTCTATAGGAAGCTCCCTTTCTTATTGTACAAGAGATTAATTTGTTCATCACAATTAGATTGAACTTATGTGTGCAAGACGGAAAAAATGAGTGTTGCATTCAATAATTCCAGAACACGATAAATTTAATTTGAGAAATACAATTATATCATCATGTGCTTCAATGATATAATACTCTACGTGACTAATAAAAACAACTTATTAATAATTCACTATTCTCTAATATAAATAGAATAAAGACCTACTATGCACGTAAAACGTAGTTCTTGTATTGATTTTTTTTTTTTTAATATAAATTTTGACATTGCTCGAATGAAGAGGGTACATCAACGCTTTTGATATTATCAACTAATGCAATTCAAAGTTAATTAATGTACCCGTGTCTTCTTGTTAAGAGTAATATTTACTAGTGGAACCGTATATCCATTTAAGTAAGCGTTGCATATTTTCTTTAAAAGATAGTCATTAAATATGAAAAACGTAATTTTCACGCACAACGATCATGGTTACTGATAGTTAATAAAGATAAATTTATTTTTCCACATCTGTTTCTTTGCTTGCTTTGATAATGTGAATTCTCTCGTATAGAGACATGTTAGACGATATGTATGCTAGATAATGAGTTCAACCATCACTAGAGATCGATCAATGTTAAATGCAACTACTTTAATTTATAACTGGAAAGATGGTGAGCCCAACATAACAAACAATAACTTTCAGAAATATATAGTGGATTATTTGCTTACTTTAAGGTTTTTTTTTTTTTTTTTTTTTTTCAGATACGTGTAATAGGTGCTTTCAATATTGTATAATTACCATCGATGTTTCCATCCATCACAATCATAGACAACTCAATGGTCTAGGTTTTAATTTTCTCAAATAGTTAAGTAATCATTATGGGGTGTACATGGTTGTGCTTATAGAGAAAACCAAGTTTAACAAAACTTGCAATTCATAATATTTCTTTGTATGGGAATGTGTTAAATGCAAATTGTGCAAGTCTATCCACAACAATAATGAGCATGACTAAGTATTTACCTATTTGTGGAGTCCTTTGTCTTTGGTGCTCCATGCCTTAGCCAATAGAATTTATTCTTCGTTCTTACTAGTCTTCAAGTTCTTCCAAGCAAGACCCTTGTGATGCTTACAAAACCCAAAATCATGCATCACATCTCAATCCCATCTTCGAAAATGTCTTTTGACATGCTTCGTATAATCATGTCTCACATCCTACGACCTCGCATGTAAATAAGTGTTGGATCAATGATTTACCAGAAAGAATGCTTCTCCTTGGTAAGATCTCTCTCAAATGATAATTCTGATATCCTGGATTTTTTTTTTAATAACAGTATGAGGCAGTAAGATGGCGGGGTGACAAAAGAAAATTCTTGCAGTAGTGAAGTCTCCGTCCATTCAAGGCATTGTTTTGTTGCTGGACAATGCCCTAAACTCCAATCCATTCTGATGTAGTCTCTATACCCGCCATACTCTGCAGCAGAATGAAGATGAATATTGTGTGTGTAAGAGGAAAATGACATGGGAACAATGCCTTGAATGGACGAAATTTGAATTGGGTTTCTTTTTTTAAAAAAAAAACCAATTCAAGGCATTGTTTTGTCTGGATGGAAATCCGCGTCTCATGGTGGCAAGCTGCAGTTCTCCCTCCTAGAAAATCATAGAGGAAGATGACATGGGAACAAGTTATATGATCCATAGGTTCGATGTTTTATGTATCCAATATAAAATTTTACGAGAGTGGGTCAATTCGAATATTGTGTGTGTGAGAGGGCTTTCCTTGATGTTATGAGAAAAATTATTCTTCAAAAACATAAGCAATGGTAATTCTAATTACAACGCCTTCGATGATATGTGTTGACACCTAATTTTGAAAAAATAAAATTGCATTTTGAAAAAAAAAAATAGAAAAGGGGAAAATTGATTTGATTGAATTATGCAAGGAAATATGGAATTCTGAATGATGTCCGGATTTTGTTAAATGCAGAAAAAATTTAAAAATCAAGTGAATAAGGGGCAAGAATTTTGCAAAATGGAATAAATCTGAACAAGATCGAGCTAATTGCGAAATCACGCTCTAATTTACAAATTTGATTTAATGTGATAAGAGATGGAAACTTAGAAAATACCTTAAAAATGCAGCCATCTTGAACCATTATAAAAGAGTGTTGCATTTTTCGAGAAAACAGGGAGAGCGAATTCAGAAAAATTTTCAAAGCAAAAAAAGTGAGAGTGTTCTTTCGTTTCGTTGGAATTCGAAATTCAAAGAAAAAAAAGAGTTCTTTTGTCTTTGTTTTCGTAAAAAGTCAAGCAAAAAGCTTCTGCAGAAAAGTGAATGGGGCAAAGGGGAAGTGACGTCAAGGGAAAGAAAAAAAAAGAGAAAAAAAAAAGAAGAAAAGAGGAAACGCTACAGTGTCATCTTCCCCGAAGGGGCCTCCCCGATCGCTCCAAGCGTGACCGCGCCGTCCAGCACGCCGGCACTGCCTCCGCGAGCCGCTACCGCGCCTCCGCCACCGCCACTTCGTCGGTCTCCCCGTGAAGCTCGCCGCGACGACCCGACGCCGCGCCTTCCTCGCCGACGCTCCCTGCAACCCGCCGATCCGCTGCCAGAGCTACAGCCCGCAGCAGCCGCGACCCGAACCCTCGCATCGCAGAGCTGCTAACCACCGCGACGCCAGCCCTTTCTACTCCACTGCCGCTTCGCCATCCTCCCCACGAAGCTCGCCCCAACGCCGTCACCGATTTGCAGAGCCCGAGCTCCTTGTGGCAGCCGCGACCCGAGCGCCTCGACGCCACCTCCGCTGTCGGTCTTGCAACCCACGAAGCCCTTCGCCGCGCCTTCCGCCCGAGATCCAGCCACACCGCCGCTACCCTCCTCTGCCCCGACGTTCAGCGGATCTGCTGCCCGACGCTGCTGTTCAGCCCCTCGCCGGTCTGCTGCCCCGTCAGAAGCCGCGCCGTGCCCTTGCTCCGCCGATCTCCGCTGCCCCGAGCTCAAGCCCGCCGCCGTCCACCTGCAGCCGCTCCCCGCCAGAGCCCCGACGACTGCCCAGCGCCGTCCACCGTCGGTTTACCCCCCCTTTTAGGTAGTTTTTGTTTTTTTTTTTGTTTTACTTTTATAGTTTAGTTTATTTTACTATCTTTATTTTTATGTTATTTTTCTGTTTATTTTATTTGATAGCATTCTTTTAGTTTAATTATTTGAATTGTAATATGTAATGCACAATATTTGTGCATTTAGTATGCATTATTTGTAGGGATTTTGTCCAAAATTAATATAATTATTAATTTGATCCGAGAGACATCGGATCATTTTTCTAATTATTTTTAATTTTTGAGTTTTTTGGTAGAATCTCAATTGTTAAGTCGTAATAATTATTTAATTTGGTCTCGTAAGATTTTGGACCAGATTTTTTAATTATTCTAAGTTTTGTGATGATTAGGGTTAGAATAATTGTTAATTTAACCTGTGAAACGATAGGTTATTTTTCAATTATTTTGATCCTTTATTTAGTGATTATATTAATTAGATTTAACCCTTATTTAACAATTATTCAACTTAAAAAAAACTAAAAGAAACTAAAAAATCAAAAATCAAAACATTCAAAAAAATTGCATAAGCATATAGGACATTAGGGTTTAATATAATAGACATGTAGGTTTAATTAATCAAATTTTTAGGATTATATTTCTAGGATTGCATTTTTAGATAATATTTTTAGGACTGCATTTTTAGATATTAAAAAAAAAAAAAAAGTTAGGATTAGACTTAAATAGCCTTTTTAGAGTCTTAGATATAATTGGCACATTTTCATATTCTCATCCTCTTTTAAAATAAAAAAATAAAAATAGTTTTCTAAGACGAGAATAGGGTTTAAGTCAAATTAATCCCAAAAATGGATTAGAAAATTACTTTAGATAGCTTAATTAGGGTTTTTATTAGTTTTGAATTTCAATAAAAAATACAAAAATACTAGGTGCATATTAACTAGTTTGCATAATATGATCATTTAATTAGAATATGCTCATTAACAAGATTAAGTCATTTAGTTAAAAAATGCATTTTTATAAAAGAATTCTAATTTCAATGAAAATCCCAAAAAAAATTGTTTGCTTTGTGTGATGCAATTTATTTATTGAATGCTTGAGCATCTGTGTGATCACATTTTTGCATAATAGTGATTTATGTTAAAATAAATCAATGCTGCCTGAAAAAACATTTTTGAAATTAAAAGGAAATGGTACCGAAAGGGCATTAGAAAATTCTAGTGTAACCAAGTCCCCGCACCCTTAGACTCTGGTTTGTAGAAGTAAAATAAATCTCCCTTTATTTTACTTAGGTGTCTAAATGACCTACCATAAACTGATTAGTGGCGACTCCTAGTTAATAATCTTTTGCATGTTTAAAAATTTAGACTTAAGTCGCGATTTGGTATGGGCTTGGGAGAGCCCGAGCTAAATGTAAAAACTTAGCAGTCCATTAATCTAGTTTTAGGTGGTGCACCCGAAAAATTGGTCGCGACAATATGCAACCCTGTTTCAACACTGGTAAAGTAATTCAAAAAAAATTGTGACAGGATTTCAACCAAAGAATACCCAAATTCAAATAATGGTAAATTTTCTCTTAATTCGACAATTAATCAAATTATCCTGATGATCGATGTGGTCATAATCTCCAATATACTTCAGTTACTTAAATATAGACTTGATATAAGTTTATAATTGAGTTTGAAAATTGGATAAACCTGAGGGACTAGCCGTGTAGTTTTCCATTTTGATTTCAAACCTTATGCTCTACGATAGTTTTTTCTTTTTTCTTGGTCCTTCAAATTCAACCTCATATAAGAAAATATAAGTAAATGCCTGCTATCATTCCAGTTCACAATAGCCACGCTAACAGTGTTAAGTCCGACGGAGATGATATGAAGTAATTTTCTTACGCGAAGTTTATGCAATTCACCTATCGTCTTGGAATTAGGTCGTGTTCTTTTGGTTTAACATGAACCTTTACATGCTCAGACTCATATAAATTAAGAAAAGTCGTCATTCAAGTGATTTAAGAAGTATTTCATCATGGCTTGTTCAAATTTTTGTAGTTGGGAGTATTAGTTTCTCTATTTCAAATAGGATTAGTATCAAGAAAGTCATCTCTTTTTAGGGTATTTTACTGTAATCACCGAAATTTGAATTGGTTTTTTTTTTTTAAAGAATATTAGAAGTTACTAGTTATTTTGGGCAAAAAAAATTATTATGAAATAGAATGACGAGAGGACTACAATGATTTTTTTATTTGATTTTCCTTTGCAAGTAATATTTAAGTGATTCTATCAATCTAGATTGAGAAGTTTTTCCAATGGATGAAAGACCAAAGAAATTTGAAAGCAAAATAATATACGGTAGAGATGTTAATGAGTTCAATCATTGTTGGAAATCCTTTGAATCAATTTTAAGAGTCCGTTTGTTTTGTTGAAAATGAATAATTTGAAAAATATTTTCCTAAAAAAATCGCTTATATTGCTTGAAATACAGTCAATAAAAAATATCTTCATCATCAATAATAATTTACGTTTAAATATTTTTGTAGATGATGACAATATTTTCTATTAATTCATTTTCATAAGCAATATAAGTAATTATTTTTATCATTTAAATTCCATGAAATAAACACACTCTAAAGCATTGTTACTTTTGATATATAATACCAAAAACATGCAAAGTCTGATATTATGATGTATAGCTTTTGGCTAGAAATATTACTTTTTATCTTCTTTTTTTACTTTGAGTATTTACTAGATGCACCTAATAACCACGTCGGATATTGTATTGTCAAAATCTTGTTGGTTATTTCATGGATAAAAAATTATCAACAAATCTAATTGGCGGGTTTTAATTTTTCTCATATAGTTAATTAATCATTTGGGATGTACATTATTATGTTGGTGGAGTAAATCAATTATAACCTAACCGACCAATTGTGCTATTTTCCGTTTTGAGAATGTATTCGATATGAAATAGACAAGTTTATCCACACCGATAATGAGAATACTGAATATCATGCCTACTCATACAAAACTCTTAAGACTAAGACAACTTTAAAGGAGGCCCATAGTTTTATGAAGTTGAGCTCTTGGTAATGAACAGGGCTTATGGCCCACCCAAGAGATACAACTTCTCATTGAACATCGTGAAATAAACCAAAAGAAATTGTTGTGGACAACAATCAAAGAATTCTCTACAATAAATGTATTTTATGTCACTCAAGTATTTAAGATAACCAAAACTATCTTAGCATACACGAGGCTGGATGGGAAATGAAGCTAAGCAACGTCGTTTTGATGTAATAATACAATTTGTATGCACATCGTGTGACAATTTGGGATTATCATTCAAAAAAAAAAATTCAATAATTCAAGACAAAGATTAGAAAGATTCATGACAAAAAAGAGGGAAGGGGCACGTTTTCCTCCATATGAGGTGGACATAATTTCCTCTTACCTGTTCTCTTCATCGGTCATTGATCACAACTATATCACCTACACGGGAGTTTCCTTTAGAAAAACTCAACCCTGAAATGCCTATCCATCTCATGCATCCAAACTGAATTTGTATTATTGAGTCTAGTATGCTCTATCATATTTATATATCGAGACCATCGAATTCAATGGTTCAAATAGGGTGGACTCATTTGGGCTATAAATCATTTCGCAGTTGGCGGGGAGGACGGATTTTTGTATACTTCATGGAAGTATGGATGAAACTTAGTTTTTTTTTTTTTTTAGTTGAAAATACCGATAGATTATATTAAAGGAAAAGTACAGCCTGAGACTAAAGCGTCGCTTAATACAATATCCTGAAAGAGAGGGGGAGGAAAAATTAGCCAGTGTTGGACCGGGCCGTGAACCTTATGGGCTTTGGCAGCCCAGTCAGCTGCTAGATTGGCTTTGCGGCGTACATGCTGGAGAGAGGCGTTAGGGCATCGAGAAAATAGATCTTGAAGAACCGCAAAGAGGTGACGCTCCATCCATGGCGGTTGTTGCTTCTGCCGAATGATCTCCACCAGTAACAAACAGTCCGATTCAAACAAGACGCGCTGGAGATGAAGCCCTTGCTGGATCAGATGTTGGATGGCCAGAATAAGAGCGAAGATCTCAGCTTGGAAAGCCGATTGAGCAGGAACGCTTCTCGTGAACATATCAGTGAGTTTTCCTTCAAAATTTCTATAAATACATGCGATCGTGCCTTGCTCGTTCCCTAGTAAAAAAGCCCCATCAATATTGCATTTAATAGTACCTTTTTCGGGGGGTTTCCATTGGCGATCGGGACTGACGTTGGAGTTTTGAAACCGATGTGCAGAGGGCTGTAGAATCTGGAATATCCTATGCTGGGCTAGGGCGTTCTCCATAGCTTGGATAGGATTCGGGGTTTGTTGCCTGAAGATTGCGTTGTTTCGCTGACACCAAATCTCTCACAGCAAATTGGCAAGCACTTCAAAATTTGGGGAAGTACTAGAATGAGTGGCTCTAGCCGCAACCCACTCATCCAGGCGACGCACAGAGGTAAGTGAGATTGAGATCCTGATCTTTTCATGAGTCCATATGTCTCGAGTCCAATTGCAAAAGAAGAACAGGTGTTCAATGGTTTCTGGAGTGTGTTGATTACATAGGGTGCAGTAGGGATTGGGGGAAATATGTCTGTGGTATAGGTTTGCCTTAGTCGCAAGGGCGTTTTTACAGGCTAACCACATGAAAACACGTATCTTAGGAGCAGTGTGCATATGCCAAATCTTTTCCATAATCGAACAGGATTCTAATAAGAAGAGGAAGCTGTAGTAGGATGGTTTGTTGGGTTGATGACAGATAATGGTAGCAGCTTTTAACTGTGAATTCACCTGAGGAAGTGTCAGTCCAAACTAATTGATCAGTTAGAAGTGAAGGGTTGATAGGTGTGCTTAAGATCGCTTCACATACCTGTCCATTAAAAAGGTTAGAAATAAGCTCCATCCTCCAAGCTGCAGTAGATGAATTTATTAAATCAGCAACTAGAACAGGTTCACCCTCCGCTGCTATGCCTCCTAATTTTCCTAGTGGAAGCCAAGTATCTTCTCTAATGCTAATCTTGGATCCATCCCCAACTAGCCACCGGAGTTTAGGGAGAATAGCATCTCGACCCTTTAGCATACTCTGCTATCCCCATGAAGGTCTATAGCCTGAGGTTGCACTTTGAAAAGAAGAGTATCTAAAGTAGAGTCCCTTGAAAAGTTGACTCCAAATAGCATTAGGTTGCTGGAAAAGACGCCAAGCTTGCTTACCAAGCATCGCCTGATTGAAATTGATTAGATCTCTGAATCCCATGCCCCCTTCTATTTTCGAGTGCTTTAATTCTGACCAGTTTGTCCAATGAACACTTGATTCACTATTGCTCTTGCTCCACCAGAATGTTGATATCTTTTTTTTTTTTGGTGACCTAGGGAACCTCCGGTCGCCGCTTCGCGACGGAAGTAAACCCTGGGGAGACACGTGGGAAACCACCACCCACGTGCCTCGGATAAGGCGCGGCTAGCACTGAAGCAACGACGACGCCGTGGATCGAACTTGGGACCTCTCGTGAAAGTTCCCTTGCTCAACCACCTACGCCACCACCACAAGTGGTACCAGAATGCTGATATCTTCTTCTCTATTAATCTGCAGAGTGACAGGAGAAGCTTAAAGATGGACATAGCATACTGAGGTAATGCCTGTATTATTGCTTTCAGTAAAATCTCCTTACCACCTTTTGATAAGAAGTTTTCCTTTCAACCGGCTAATTTTGCGTTTAATTTTGCCAGGATTCAGGAGAACATCTCACGTTTTGAACGTCCCCAGTCAGAGGGGATTCCCAGATACTTGCCATATCTGCTCACCACAGGTATTCGCAGTTCTCTTGTTAAATTAGTTTGTAGAGTCATAGGACAGTTCTTTCTGAAGAATAGCCCTGATTTGTTCCTATTAATAAGCTGTCCTGTAGCTAGGCAATACTGGTTTAGTATATTAGCAAGATTTTGGCATTCAGAAACTATGGCTTTGAGGAAAAAGACTGCATCATCAGCGAAGAACAAATGGGATAACTTAGGACAGGCTTGATTAAATTGAATCCCCTGTAATTGACCCATATCCACTGCTTGCTTTATAACTATAGACAGAGCATTGGCAAGTAATATGAAAATATAAGGGGAAAGGGGATCACCTTGACGGAGTCCTCTGGTAGGTTTAAAATACGGAAGTTGTTCCCCATTAAAACGAATACTAAAAGAAGCCGTTGTGATACAAGCCATCACCATAGTTACCCATCTATTTGTAAAGCCCAACTGCTGCAAATAAGCTGCTAGAAAATCCCATTCAACCCTATCATAAGCCTTCTGCATATCAGTTTTCAGAATAAGATTGAATCTTTTTGTTCTTGTTCTCACTTTAAACTGGTGAAGTACTTCCTGAACAACCATGATATTATCTTGTATCTTTCTGCGACTCACAAATGCTGCTTGTTCCGGTGTGATCAATCTAGGGAGCCAAATCTTAAGTCTGTTAGCCATAACTTTAGAGATAATCTTGTAAGCGAAGTTACATAGACTAATGGGATGATACTGGTCGATGCTTTCTGGATGATGTACTTTAGGAGCCAAGGCCAGAATCATTCTGTTTAAGTTAGGATGCATACAACCTGATTGAAAGAACTCTTGAACAGTTTTGACGCTTGTTGTTTTGATGATATTCCAGTGATGCCTGTAGAAAAGACCGTTGAGGTCATCTGGTCCGAGAGCCTTGGAAGCACCCAACTGGAATGTAGCTTGGTATACCTCCTCTTCTGTTACCATACTCATTAATTGATCATTCATTTGTGGTGTGACTACTGCTGGACATTGTTCTAAAAATGGGTGAAAGTCTCGAGTCCCCACTGATTGAAATAGATGAGAAAAGAAACCCATAGTCATGGCTTTGAGTTGTTCTGGCTTTCGTATCCAGTTCTGGTTTTCATCTTTAAGCATACAAATTCGGTTTTTTTGTCTTCTTTGCACTGTACATGCATGGAAAAATTTTGAATTTTTATCACCCCATGTCAACCTGTTAAGACGTGAACGCATAGCCCAGAACTGCTCCTCTTTGAGTCCACAGTTCTTGGATTTCAGTTCTAATTGAAGTGGCTAACTCCTTATCTCCCATCTGATAAGATTTCCTGTTAGTAATGGTCTGTAGATGTTGCTGTAATTGAAGAATGCGCTGCTGGGCATTACTAAAACGAGACTTGCTCCAGCTAGCTAGCTTGAGGGAGACTACCTGCAGTTTTGAGGTTAAAGAGGTATGACTTCTCTCCCATGCTGATTGAATCACCTCTTTACATTCGTAATGTTGACCCCAGAAAGCTTCGTAATAAAAGGTCTTTGGTGGCTTGACAGATTGATAATGAGTGTGCAGCATAAGTGGACAGTGATCCGAGCCAATAGGTGGAAGAGCAAGCACTTCTGCAGAAGGATATAATAAACTCCACTCCCAGGAGCAAAATACTTGATCTAACTTCTCCTTCACCAGAGCATCCCCCGCTCTATTATTAGACCAGGTAAATTCACACCCTTTACTTTCCAATTCTATTAAAGCGCAGTCATTGATCAATTTCCGAAAAGATGACATTCTAGAATAAATTGCTGGTCTTCTACCTACTTTCTCCCAGGGGGATAGGAAATCATTGAAGTCCCCTACGCACATCCAAGGTAAGTGATTTGCTGCATAGATTAACCTGATGGTATCCCAAAATTCCTGCCGAGCTTGATATGTTGCAGGGGCATGCAAGCATGTTATGTGCATCAAAGCAGCTGTCATCGGATCCAGAACTATGAGATCTACAAAATTCTGCCCCGAAGAAAGAACCGTAACATCAAAAAGGTCAGTCCAAAACACTACAAGTCCTCCAGACAAATCGGCTGGATCCCTTAAAAAAGAGTGAGAGAAGTGAAAGCGACGTTGTAAGTTCTTCAAAACTGATCCTACGTTTTTTGTTTCCATTAAGAAAACTAAATCGGGCTTTTCAAAGGCTAACAAAGCCTTTAGGGCTTGAATTGTCAGGGGATTACCCAACCCCTGACAATTCCAACTTAATAGTTTCATTGGGAACGTGGTGGCTGTTGAGGGTCAGTCGCCAAAGCCCGAAGAGAGTGATCATTAGCCACCAACACTGGGGTGTCTAACAGTTGGGTTTCATCCAAATCAGAAGAATAATTAGACCGAGTCTCATAAGGGGAATATCGCTTAGTTTTCTTGCTTGATCCCACTGCTGTCTATGTTCTAAGGATTTTTTGTTTCTTCTGTTGAGGAATGTCCATGGAAGGAATTTGAATACTCTTTAACTTGGCATTTGCAAGTACCAAGTTTATTGTTCTGGAGACTGGATTAATAGAATCCATCCTAGTGGAAGTCCCTGATGGAATAACTGGAGTCGAAACAAGGGCCTCTGAAACAGGAGCTATTGGAGGTAAAGTTGGGAGGGGGAGGGGCAACGTTGGAGGGGTTTCAGGTACGGTCTCTTCCATAGGCTCTACCGGAGATTTAGGATTGTAAAAAGCATCCCAATAAGGGCTAGGCTGTCTGACCTCTGCCCTCAGCCACGGGCCATAGACCATTGTTTCTCAACCCTCAAATTGAGCTTCCTCATAAGGGTAATCTTTACATGAGGTTGCATAATGCCCAAGTTTCCCACAAGAATAACAATAGTGGGATAATCTCTCATAAGGAAAATCGAGCCATAAAGGTTTTCCTGCGATACATGAGCTTTCCTGTCCTTAAAGGTGCTTGCAGGTCAATTTCAATGCGAACCCTCCTAGAGGTATCGGGTTTCACTTCTAGCACTCTTCCCATTTGCTGCACTGCTCTACTTAGAAGTTGAGGAGTATTCCATTCCAAAGGTAAGCCTATTACATGAACCCAGAATGCACACTTGGAGAAATCATAACAATGTAAAGGAGTATTTGGTTGCCATGGGCGTAGGTTGACTAGATGACCAGAGAATAACCAAGGGCTTCCATCTAATATACGTCGTTTTTCTATTTTAGATCGAAATTTGATGATGTAGAGCCCACCGTCGCCAGAAGAGATGTCAACGTGATCAACACGCCATGCTTTCTTCATCGCTATTTGAAAAGCAGGTAAATTGATAGTAGGGTTGGTGAAGATATTACCCATGAGGATGAGTCGACACTCTTTAATGTTGTCCGTTGCATGTACATCTTCCCATACCTCCAGTTCTTGTTCCGAACACAGTTGTCCCAAATGGTGGCACAGTGAAGCAATTCGCGATGAGTTGTCATTCTCATCCGTAGCCATAATGAAATGTCAAGTTACTGAAATAGATTAATTGACAGGAACCCAGTTCAAAGCACAAGCTTTCTTGGCTTGCATGTCAAGGATCGACCACATGCAACACTGGAACTTCGGAGGCAAAGCAAGGTAAGCGGCCAGTAGCCCAATTGACAGGGTAGAGAAACAGAGAAGAACTTCGATGAATGACGGAAAAGGTAGGATCTTCACATGCAATTCCAGTGACAACAACAGAGCTTAACGAGGATGAAAGCAATGAGAGTCGGAGGTAGCGAGGCCAAAATGTGAAGTATAGGAGAAGAAGCGAGAAGAGGAACGGAATATAGAGGAAGACATGAAAACAAACTCGAGCATGTCGCGAGAGAGAACTCTACCATAACCGAGAGAGGAACTTGCTCTGTTTTACAATGGCAAGGGATGATTCACTCACGGATGAAACTTAGTTGGATATGAGAAATAATGCAATTTTCTTGAGCAATTTGCTCTTAATTTTCTTATGCTTGATTGAGATATTTAGGTTACCTGATTTCTCCTCCAATATTTGGCTAAAATAGAGAGCTTGTTTTCCTAATTGGTCAAGGGATACTACAAATTTGTCATTGGATGACCATCGATTTGTTCATGGACGGTGGTATTTGCAATCATCCTCCAATGGATCTCTTAACTGATCATTGACCACAGAGTCAAGCAGTTCAATCATCATCAATGTGTGAATAATTGATAATCTCGTCCATTGACACAATAGGTTTCACTTAAGGTGAGATAATCTTGTACAGTAACACTATTTTTCATTAAGGTAATTTATAATAGGAAAGAGATGAGAGACCATAACTTTTAGTAGTAAATGTCATTGTACGTACTTTTGAGGTTTTATCAGAAAATACTTTCGATATTGTGATATCGCTGCTAGCGTTTCCATCTGTTAAAATCATTAACAATCTAACAATCTAGATTTTAAATGTCTCAAATACTTGAGTAATCATTGAGGTGGTTATATCGTTGCACTTATAGAGAAAATCAATTCTAACAAACCTTGACTTTGATAATTTTTCCTAGTATGGGTATCGAGCTCATGTTTTATGTAACCAGTGTTTTGAAGAGTGTGGGAATAATAGCTTATTGCGAGCCCAAATTCTTCAAGGAATTGATCTCGTAATATTTTATAATTATTTATTATTTGATTTTTTGTGATCTAAAACAAATCGATTTAATATACTCAATAAGTGCCATTGGAGTCTTACTAAATAAAAAGGATTTCACATATCTGAATAAGGAAACATAGAAGAAACGAATGCTTCAGCATCAAATATTTTATGATTGTACATGCTTAACAAATGTCCCGCAGAACACCTATTAACAAGACTCATAATCAAAGCCTTTTATTGGACAAACTTAATTTGCCGTGGCCGTTTCAAATAGCAATGGCCGCCTTGCTGACGGCAGCGATACTGTACTACGCCGGTTGCCAGGGTCACCACTACAAGCCCCACTTCCTCCAGTCATGCTTCCTCTGCAACAAGTCTCTTGGGTTCAAGTCCGACATCTTCTTGTACAGGTCAGTAGTCAGTCTCCGTTTTCTTGCTAGGCATGGATCTGCTTTCCAGATATTTTTTTTCTTGCAAAAGACTCCTGCAAAAGACCAAAAAAATTATTTGCTTTATTCTTTTTCTTTATTAATCGGATGGGAACTAGATCGTGATCTACCCTTTCTTTTCTCCTTTGCGTTTTCAGGGGGGCGACACGGCATTCTGTGGCAAAGAGTGCAGGCAAGAGCAGGTAGAGATCGATGAGGCGAAAGAGAAAAGCTGGAAGAGGTCACCCGTCGTTGCGTTCCTCTTCTTCTTCCTCCCTGTCAAGAAAATCAGGGTAGTCCAAGCGCAGCAAGGCCGCGCCGAGTGGCACAGCAGTAGTCGCGTGAAATCATTCTTGACCCTGTAAAGATCCCCTGGGGAATCTGTATCTTGAGCACTTCGTTATGTAAAGAAATTGGCTAGTGATGTTGATGGCTAGTGATATCAAAATCTCTATAGTAACGGGGGAATCATCAAGGTAAGCATAAATCTTTTCCCCTCATTCTCACGATCTCACTTCCTCTCAAACCTTTTCCTCCCACTTCATCCAGGGTTCGATCATTTTCCAACATGGATTATCCGAGTAATGAAGTTCTTAGGCTTGGAGAAGAGGGAAGTTTCAAGGTAACAGATAGAAGATTGTTGTGGAAACACTATGAATTCCTTATTAATAGTAAGCAAGCATCTAACGATATTATGCAGGTATTCTACAAGGATAATGAGAAAAGTTTTATTGTTGCATTTGCACCTCTATCTCCTTCTCTTTTAGTAGTAAGGAAATCATCATCAACTACTAACCACCAAGTTGCCTCCTAAACTTGGATGTTTACATCTATGTTGCATATTTATATTTATGCTTAAACTAATCGTATGTTTTGGATTGATATGAATATAATGACTATTAAATATATTAGTACTGGAGTTTAGTGATATTTTTCATCTTGTGAAAAATGTTACCCCGACCTAACATTACGACAACATAACATTGTATAAGAGGAGTTGTAGGAGAGGAGAGCCAATGTTTTCTTTAGCAATTGAGGGCCTTGTACGCAACTAATTATTACTTAATTGCTAGAAAATGAATAGAAACAAGAAAATGAAATCTAATGAAGGTTATTACGATCTCATTTCCTCTCAAATCTTTTCCCCTCCACTTTATCTAGGGCTTGATCATTTCTCAACATGGATCCTCCGAGAAATAAAGGTCCTAGGGTTTAAGAAGAAGCAAATTTCAAGTTAAGAGATAAAAGGTTCTTGTCGAAAAGTTATGAAATCCTTACTAAGAGTAGGCAAACATCTCGCTATATCATGCGAACATTCTAGGTTCCAAAATGAAAAAAAATTTCTAGTGGAATTTGCAAAGAAGCCCCCTCTTATAGCAAGTATTCATCAAGATAAGCATGAATCTTTTCCTCTCATTCTCAAGATCTCACTTCCTCTCAAATATTTTCATCTCACTTTATCCATGGCCTGTTTATTTCCCAATGTGGATCCTCCAAGAAACAAAAGATCCTAGGTTAGAAAGGAAGCAAGTTTCAAGGTAAGAGATGGAAGATTCTTGTGGAAAAGCAATGAAATCCTTATAAGGAGTATGAAAGTATTCGACAATATCATGTAAGCATTCTGGAAGGATGATGGGTTTTGAAACGAGAAAAGTATTCTTATTGCATTTGCACCTCCACCTCCTTCTCTTGTAGTAAGGGAATCATCATCAACCCCTAACCACCAAGTTGCCTCCTGAACTTGGATGTTTAAATTTATGTTGGATGTTTAAATTAATGCTTGAACTAGTGATATGTTTAAATTTATGTTGGATGTTTAAATTAATGCTTGAACTAGTGATATGTTTTGAATTGATATGAATATTATGCCTTATGAAAATATCAACATTAGAATTTAGTCATATTTTTTCATCTTGTGAAAAAGGTTGCCCCAACCAACATCACAACAACACAATATCATAGGAGACGAGTTGCAGGAGAGGAGAGTCGGTGTTTTCTTTGGCAATCGGGGGCCTTACACTCATTTAATTGTTACTTAATTACCAGAAAATGAAAACTATCAAGAAATTGAAATTTAAAAAAGGTCATCACTATTTTACTTCCTCTCAAATTTTTTCCTCCTACTTCATCCAGGACTTGATCATTTCCCAACATTAATCCTCTTAGGAATGAAGGTCTAAGAGTTAAAGAAGAAATAAGTTTTAAGGTAACATATAAAAGGTTCTTGTGAAAAAGCTATGATATCCTTAATAAGAGTAAGCAAATATCTAGCTATATCATGTGAACATTCCACAAGGATAATGAATTCCAAAATAAGAAAAGTTTCATGGCAGAATTTGTGAAGAGATGCTCTCTTGCAATAGCAAAGGAATCCTCAAGGCAAGTATAAATATTTTCCTCTCATTCTCACGATCTCATTTGTTCTCAAATCTTTTCATCCAAGACTCAATCATTTCCTAACATGGATCCTCTGAAGAATGAAGGTCCTAAGGTTGAAGAAGAAGTAAGTTTCAAGGTAACATATAGAATTGTGAAAATGGTATGAGTTCCTTACTAAGAGTAAACAAGCATTGACAACATCATGGAAGCATTTTACAAGGATAATGGGTCTCAAAACAATAAAAGTTTTCTTACTGCATTTGCGTATTTGCCTCCTCCTCTAGTAGTTGGAATATCATCATCAACTTCTAACTGTCAAGTCGCTTACTAAACTTGGATGTTTCAATTTATATTGGATGTTTATATTTATGCTTGAAATAGTGGCATGTTTTGATATGTTTTGCATTATTATGAATATTATGTCTTCTGCAAATATTGCACCACAGTTTGGTCATATGTTTCATCTTATAAAAAAGTTGCCCCAACCTAACATCATAACAACATAACATCATAATAGAGGAGTCATACGAGTGAAGAGCCAGTGTTTTCTTTGGCATTTAGGGGCCTTGCACAAATATAATTGCTACTTAATTGCCAAAAAATGAAATCTAATGAAGGTCCTCACGATCTCACTTCCTCTTAAATCTTTTCCTTTCCACTTTATCCAGGTCTCGATCATTTCCAAATATGAATCTTTTGAGGAATGAAGATCTTAGGGTTGGAGAGGAAATAAATTTCAAGGTAAGAGATAGAAGGTTCCTATGGAAAAACTATAAAATCCTTATTAAGATTAAGCAAGCATCTAACCATATCATACGAGTATTTTAAAAGGATAATAGATTTCGGAATGAGAAAAAAAATTTGGCAGAATTTGCGAAAAAGCCCACTTGCGTAATAGTAAGGGAATTATCAAGGTAAGCATAAATCTTTTTCTCTCATTCTCCTGATCTCACTTCCTTTCAAATTATTTTCCTCACACTTCATCCAAGGCTCGATCATTTCCCAACATAGATCCTTGGAGGAATGAAGGTCCTAGAATTAAAGAAAAAGCAAATTTCAAGGTAACATATAAAAGGTTGTTGTGGAAATGTTATGAATTCCTTATTAAGAATAAGTAAGCATTTGACAATATCATGTGAATATTCTACAAAGATAATGGATTCCAAAATGAGAAAAGCTTTCTTCCTACATTTATGCCTTCGCCTCCTCTTCCTATAGTAAGGGAACCATCATCAACTCTTAACCATCAAGCCGCCTTCTGAACTTAGATGTTTAAATTTATGTTTGATGTTTATATTAATGCTTGAACTAGTCATATGTTTTCGTATGTTTTGGATTGATATGAATATTTTATCTTTTGAATATATAAAGATTAAAGTTTGGTAATATTTTTATCTTGTGAAAAAGGTTGTCTCAAGTTAATATCGCAACAACATAACATCGTCAGAGATGAGTCATAGGAGATGAGTCATAGGAGAGGACAGTCAGTGTTTCTGTGACAATTAAGGGCCTTGCGTGCATTTTAATTATTACTTAATTGCCAAAAAAAAGAAAGAAAAAGAAAATGAAATTTAAATAAGGTCCTCATGGTCTCACTTTCTCTTGAATCTTTTCCTCCCACTTCATCCAAGGCTCGATCATTTCCCAAAGTGGATCTTTGGGAAATGAAGATTTGAGAGTTGAAGAAGAAGCAAATTTTAAGGTAAGAGATAAAAGGTTCACGTTGAAAAGCTATGAAATCCTTGCTAAGAGTAAGCAAGAATCTGACCACATCATGTGAACCATTCTATAAAAATTATGGGTTCTGCAACGAGAAAAGTTTTCTAGTGAAATTTTCGAAAAAGCCCCCCACTATACCAGCAGAGGAATCATCAAGGTAAACATAAATATTTTCCTCTCACTCTTGCAATTTGACTTGCTTTTAGATCTTTTCCTCCCACTTCATTCAATGCTTGATCATTTCCCAACATGGATCCTCCGATAAATGAAGGTCCTAGGTTGGAGATTAAAGAAGTTTCAAGGTAATAAGATAGAAAGTTGTTGTAGAAACGTTATGAATTTCATATTAAAAGTAAGCAAGCGTCTAACAATATCATGGGTGCATTCTACAAGGGTTTTGTGACGATAAAAATTTTCTTGCTACATTTAAGTATTCGCCTTCTCTTCCAATAGTAGGAGAATTATCATCAAACTCCTAAACACCAAACCGTCTCCTGAACTTGGATGATTAAATTTAGGGATAAGTGCAATTAGAGTCCTAAAACTTGTCACAAAAATGCAATTGATTCCTAAAACTTGCAGAAAATGCAATCAAGTCCTAAAACTTGTCAAATTTGTTTTAATCAAGTCCTAAAGTTAACATCGTCAAACTTACTAATGGAAAATGCGACGTGGTGCGGACGTGGTATTTGAAATAAATTTTCATTTTCCACGTGCCTTTTTTAAATTATTTCGTATTCAATTTTTTTAAATAGATTTAAAAAGTAAACAAGAAAAGCTAAAATTTATTTTCAAAAAATATTTTAAAAAAAAAAAGAAAAAGTGACAGCTCCTCCTCCGCTGTCGCCCATTGCTCTGGCGATGGGCAACGGTGGCGGCGTGGGAAGAGCTGCCATATTTTATGTTTTTTTATAACAATTTTTAAAATAAATTTTAGCTTTTCTTTATTTAGTTTTTAAATCTAATTTTGAATAAAAAATAATTAAAAAAGCCATGTGGAAAATGAAAATTTATTTAAAATGCCACGTCCGCGCCGTCGGCATTTTCTGTTAGTAAGTTTGATGATATTAACTTTAGGACTCGATTGAAATAATTTGACAAGTTTTAGGACTTGATTGCACTTTTTGTAAGTTTTAAGATTCAATTGCATTTTCGTGACAAGTTTTAGGACTTCTATTACACTTATCTCTTAAATTTATGTTAGATGTTCATATATATGCTTAAACTAGTGATATGTTTTGATATGTTTTAGTATGTTTTTGATTGTTATGAATATCATGTCTTTTGAATATAATGCAAAATAATATGGTCATATTTTTCATCTTGTGAAAAAGGTTGCCCCAACATAACATCATAGTAAATGAGTCGTAGGAGAGGAGGGCTGGTGTTTCTTTAGGAATTGGGAGCCTTGCGCGCATCTACTTATTACTTAATTGCCCAAAAACGAAAATTAATGAAGGTCCTCATGATCTCTCCTACTCTCAAATTTTTACTCCCACTTTATTCAAGGTTCAATTATTTCCTAACATGGATTCTTAGAAGAATGAAGGTTCTAGATAGGAGAAGAAGCAAGTTTCAAGGTAAGAAATAGAAGATTTCTGTAGAAAGTTTATGAAATCCTTACTAAGAGTAAGCAAGCATCCAACCATATCATGCGAGCATTCTACCAAGATAATGGGAAAATTTTTGTTGATAGAATTTGTGAAGAAGCTATATCGTGTAGCAGTAGGGAAATCATCAAGGTAAGCATAAATATTTTTCTCTCATTCTCGCGATCTCACTGCCTGTCAAATATTTTTCTCTCACTTCATCCAACATTCGATCATTTCCCAACATGAATCTTCCGAGAAATGAAAGTCTTAGGGTTGGAAAAAATGCAACTTTCAAGATAATCAATAGAAGGTTCTTGTGGAAAAAATATGAAATCGTTACTAAGAGTAAGTAAGCAACTAACCATATCATATAAGCATTGTACGAGGATACTAGAAAAGTTTTTTGGTAGAATTTACGAAGAAGCCCCCTCCTATAGTAACAAAATGATCATTAAGGGAATCTTAAATCTTTTCCTCTTATTGTCACGATCTCACTTGCCTTTAAATCTTTGCCTCGCACTTCATCCATGGCTTGATCATTGCTCAATATGGATCTACTGAATGAAGGTCCTAGTGTTGGAGAAGAAGCAAGTTTCAAGGTAACCAATGGAAGGTTATTGTGGAAAAAGGTATGAATTCCTTATTAAGAATAACCAAGCTTCTAACAAAATTATGTGAGCATTCTACAAGAATAATATGTTCCAAAACGAGAAAAGTTTTCTTGTTGCATTTGCGCCTCCGCCTCCCCCTTCCTTGGCAGGGGAATCATCATCAACTCTTAACCATCAAGCCGCCTCCTAAACTTGGATGCGCCTCCTGAACTTGGATGGTACATCCAAGTTCATGAGGCAGCTTGATGGTTAAGAGTTGACGATGATTTCCCTACTATAGGACGAGAAGGTAGAGAGGCAAATGCAATAAGAAAACTTTTCTCATTTCGAAACCCATTAACCTTGTATAATGCTCGCATGATATTATCAAATGCTCGCTTATTCTTAGTAAGGAATTTATAATGTTTCCAACACCACTTTCTATCTATTATCTTAAAACTCGTTTCTTCTCCAACTCTAGAATTTATGTTCTCAACATACAAATCATTTTAATATAGAGTCACCACTAATTAGTCTATAATAAGTTGATTAGATACCTAAATAAAGTGTCGAGAGAAATACTTTGTTACTATGAATTAGATATTATGGGTATGGGGACTTGGTTATATTATATTTCTCTAATACTTTTTCGGTATCGTTCTTTTCAAGAAAGAAATATTTGGCAAGCAGCTTGGATTCATTTTATTATTCCCTAACATATGAGATAATTATAAAGGTGCGCAAATCATTAATTTAACACCTAATAAAGCAGTAAATAAATTGTAAAACTTACCTTATAGCAATGAAATGTTAGCTTAGGATTTACATCAACAATCCTAAATATGATTTTTAATTAACACGCAATCACTCATTTTTTTGGGACTTTCTTTTATTTAATGAAACCTAATCTACATGTAACGCAATGTAATACAATAATGTATCATACTAACATGATATGCGACATACAATTAAATAAACTTAACATGCAAATTATATGTCATGCGACATTAATTTAAATGAATTAATCTAATGATGGGCAAATATTAAATGAAACTGTCCTACTTTGTCATATATTTAAATAATCCTAAACATGCAATAACTAAATGACGTGCAAAGGACAATTTAATTCTAAGTGATACCCGTTCTTTTCTTTTTAAGTAAAATTCGAAATTAAAATTACCCAATAATTAAACTTGCAATTTAAATTAAGGAAGAGCAAATCTAACATCCTAAAGCATTTTTTTTTTTTTTTGCATTTTTTATTTTAAAATTCTGAATAAACAATTTACCTAATCTAAACATCCAATCTAACCTAAAACAAACAATAGTTTCACAAGAATCAAATCTAATTCAAATATATTTTTTAGTTTTCTTTTTAACGCAAGCATTCAAACAATGGATAGATATATAATTAAATAATGCAATCTACAATTTTATATTATCTATCTCATGACACTGAATATCCAACAATATATCCAAGTGGTTATAGATATTGATAGAAAGTTATCCATTCAAATTCGGGGACAGGTAAATCAATGATCGTATCCAAATAGTTATGGATAGGATGAAATATTTTTCGTAACCTGGGCATCGTATACGGCCATCCAGTTATGTTGTTAAGTTAGGAAAGTTCCTAACTTGGGGTATCTTAGAATTTTGTGGGTATTTCGTCATTTAAGTAAATATCTAACGGAATATTTCAGTGTCTAACATAATATTTCTAATATCTAATATGATATATCAGAATAAACTGAGTCACTCAAATAAGGCAGTAAAATATGCATAATATACTAAAGATAAGCATCTTACCTAATTCGAGGATTTTATTTCCAAATTCTAATGCAACGCAACCAGAGTGGGATTGCAACCAGCTCCTTGACGGTCCAGCAAGTGGCGGCTAGTGGCAACGGGCAGCGGTAATATGGCTGTCAAGGACCTACAAAACAGAAACGTCAATAGGGTCGGATCGGTTCGGCGTCGGGGAGATCGCACGGCAAGAGACTCGTGTGCGGTGATGGTGCTGGCCTCTCAGTGCGACTTCCTCGCTCCGGTGAGGATTTGGCAACGACAACACCCCCTGCAAAACTAAAGCAAGAGCAAACAGCGTCGGGCTCGCAAATTGGAGCTGGACGTCGGGACTAGACCACGACCAAAAGTGCAAAGAGTCACGGCTTGGCTCGGTTTGTTTCGTTGGAACTGGGATTGCTATTCCTTCTCAAGGCCACCTGTTGATCTCACAAAGACCCTTATTTTCAAGCGGTGATCAGAGTCTCCTTCACAAGATTTTCACCACTTGACCCTCTCTACATATTATTTCTTTTCACTTCCCTCTCCGAGCAGGTGCTGGAACTCACGGCTCTCGGATGTCTCGTTAGTGTTGATGGAGACCGGACTGGACAGTGTCGTGGTAGAGAACAGTGACGAAAAACAGCGAAGACATGGCGGCGAACAAGTACGTCGACAAATTCGGATCTTGATTGAGATGTCAAGATTAGGGAAACTTAACCAATAGACACTCAATGTTAGGTGAGATGAACATTGGATTAAGAAATCTTAACCAATAAATTCTCCTTAAGGTCATTTGAAATACCTAGATCCAAACTAAGACATAATGAGAAAGATCGAAAAAATTCATATCCAAAATGAGATGTTTAACGAATAGATTTGTGACTTTCAATTACAAACTGGGATGTCAAGAATCGGGGAATTAACCAATAGACATTCAATGAATATTGGATTAAGATAACTTAATCAATAGATGTGCAATGTTAGGTGAGACAAATATTGGATTAAGATAATTCGAAATGTCTAGATCTAGACTAAGATATAATGAAAAATATCGAAAAACATTTATATCTAGAAGAAATGTTTAACAAAAAGATTTGTGTATAAATGAAAAATTTTCATTACTTTCTTCTTTGTTTTTGCATGGTCTACGAAATCAGTGTGGAATTGCAGTGCTTTCTTTCTTTAATGGTGGGAAGACCGGGAAGATCTGGTTTGGTTTTTAAAATTAAATTGAAGATCCTTGTTTGATTTATTCTTTCTTTTTTTTTTCTTGGTAATTTTGCTAGAGGTCGAAATTGAAAGTGAGTTTACATTATTATATGGGCCTACTAATCACATCCGGTTAGTCTCATCAATTTCAGGAAATAGCATAGAGATCTCAACTCACTTTCTTCCGCATGGCCCGCATATCTGGCATTCTTAAGGGTATGATAGTATTATATAATGTTTTGAACAGGACCTTAATATTGTCATTAACCAATTTTCTTTGATGCTAATTCCCTCGTAATTGTTCGAATTTTTAATTATCTTCAATTTTATCAAGAGTATTATTTCAAAAAAAAAAAAAATCATGAAATGCCTTGTTGAATGTTAATGGATCGATATGAATTGACGAAAATGTATATTCCCTACCAAAAATATGATGAAATACCTTTCAGATATGAACACTGGTTATAATATTGTCAACCATATAAATTCGAAAATCTACTTGGACTCGGAAAATTCAAATTCAATCTGGCTTCCATCTGGAGGATACTTAGCGAGCTTGCCTCTAGAACTCGACAACTCGTTCTTTCAGACCTGCATGGAATCACTCGTCGTTTTCCAAGGCGAGAAACAAATAATAAATCATAAGACGATGACTTAGTTACGACGTTTATAAGTTTAGCTTTATTGGTGTTCGTCCCAGAGAAAGTAATTCAAATATATACGGTAATTCTTCTTTATGCTCGGATTTTGTTTTTGCTTTCTTTTAAAGGCCAAAGACTTCAGTTTTGTCGTGCAGCCAAATATGAATCAATAAAGCATGGAGATTCTTTGTGTCGCCCGTTAATGTCTCTGCGGGAAAACTACCATTCTAGTCGTCGTGTTCACACTTGTATGAAGAAATAGCTTCATGCCATCTTCTCAGTTAGGAGAGGAAACTAAGCTATGAAAGAGGGTGGAAGATATGATCATTTAGAAGGAGAATTTGTCCAAGGTCTTAAACATATTGTATTGCAACCAATACAATCTTAATTGTGTCAATTTAAATATAAACCTTTTAAGGATTAGCTGATTTAGTTATTTTGGCTAATTTTGGCTGAAAATTACTGTTTATTAAGTGATGAAATGAATCTGAAATGAAAATATAAACATAATTGTTTATTAAGTGATGACCATCCTACAGGGTATGGCTGAATGATCGATCTTGACATGGACTATACATGGGCAATATGGTTTTTGCGTAGATTTTTTTTTTTTGGTTACTAAAAAGTGACATAGGCGTACAAGAGGAATACGTCAAAAGAATACATATTTTCTATGGAAAGTATTTAGATTAAAATATTGAAATTACTCAAATAAAAAAATCATAACAAGCAAAAAATTAAGACTAGTTTTTTTTTTTTTGAAACATTGAAATAAAAAACGTTTATGTTGTTTCCAATCTTCTTTGAAATTTACCTTTATCTTTTGTATAGATGCAATGACCATGAGATATAACGTTTGAAATCAATTTATGACTTTTCGGTCTATATATTATTCTTTTGTTATTATAAAGTAATGTGCTTCAAAGTTAATTAATATAGTTGTGTCTTCTTGTTAAGGGTAATATTTATTAGTTAACGGTACATTATTTATACAAGAGTTGCATCTTTTTCATATTACTATTCACTTAAATTAAATAACTTTAAGTTATACTGAATACACAATCATTATATATGGAAAAGATAATTTCGATGTGCAACTATCGTGGCTCCTTATTAGTTAATTATATAGACAAATGTATGTCTTCGCATTTGTTTCTTTGTCTGCTCTGATAATGTTAATTCTCTCTTATAGAGATATATTGGACAACGTGTGTACTTGATGAATGAGTTAACCGTCATTGGAGATTTTTCTAATTAACATTAAGTGCAAGCACGTTTATTTATTATAGGAACAAGATGTGAGCCTAATATCTAGCTATAACTTTCAGCACGAAATTCCGGTTTATCTACATACAATGACATCTTATTAGACACATGTAACATATATTTTCGATACTGTGAAATTGCCATCAGTGTTTCCATCCATCATGACCATTACCAATCTAACTATCTAGAATTTAATTTTCTCAAATAGTATAGTAAATCACGATGGGGTGTACATGGTCACGCTTCTAGAGAAATTGAATTCTACCGCAACCTGTCATTGATGATATTTCTTACTATGGGAACGTGTTAAATGCAAATTGTGCAACTCAAGTCACAACAATAATGAACAAGACCAAGTATTTACCTATTTATAGAGCTCTTCATATTTTAGTGGCATGTCTTAGCCAACAGAATTTCTTCTCCTTTCTCACTAGTCCTTCAGGTACTTCAAATCAAGACCCTTGTTCTGCCTACAGAACAAAGAATCTAGGATCACATCTCATTTGCATTTTTGAAAACCTCTTTTACATGCATCTAGTGATCATGTGTTTGGTACTTGGACTTTGCATGTAAATAAGTGGTAGATCAATGATTTACCAAAAAATGCTTTGTTCCTAGATGTGAGCCCAATATGACGAATTATAACTTGCAGCAGTAAAATAGCAGTGTATCTATGCACTTTAAAGTTTTATTGGGTAAGTGCAATAGCCAAGTTCAATATCATGAAATTGCCATCGACGTTGTCATCCGTCAAATGTTTTTTTTTTTTTTTTTTTGGTAAGGGTCATCCGTCAAATGTTTCATCCTTGGTAATATCATGAAATTTGCTATAACTCCTATTGCAGTAGATAAGGCCAATCCCTACTACTTACAACACGTGTAATGAAGTTCTTGGAGTCCAATTCTCCACCGCAATGGAACTACGGAGGTAGCGGTATTCGAACCTGCACTAGTCAAGTGTACTTTTTTTTTTTTGACGTATAAAGCCAACCCATATTATTATTGCGAGTGAGAATCATAGAGGAAGAGAAAAAAAAAGATGAATTAATAGCTAGTGACTCCACCTTCAAGTATCTAATGTAAACAATGGACAAGAGCTCGATGTGCTTAGAATCAAATCAAAAGTGTACATTAGGTCCATGAATTATGCATCTTCATTTCCTTATTAGAGATCTTTCATTGCGCTTTATCTTTTATACATGCTTTCCTTCGTGAATTATACCTGAGCATCACTTCCGCAATAACCCAGAGTGATTAGGGAAGTTCATTGCATTTTGGTTAACAAACGTGGTGATTTGATTCTATCTTGAGAGGGTAATCAATCTTCTTCTTTTTCAATTAAGTGTTATCAATCTAATTGTCACATTCATAACGTAATTTCTAAGGGTGATTGTAGTTAATATCACATCTAAGCGTGATTTGAACATCTTTCTTTATTTTTCGAAAATGACAAATTTGCGTTTCTTGCTTGGGTTACTATGCACAATCAATTGGCCACCAAAGGCCGTTTGCTTAAGTGGATCATGCAAGTCTCCTCTCTCTGCTGCCCCTGTTACTTATCTAATGAAAAGAGGAATCATCAATATTTTGGATATTTCTTTTCTTCTTTACATGCGCAATCCATAACAGGATTCGTCTGTTATCTCTTTCTTTTTCTCTCTCCCGTAACTTATTCTAATAATGGTCATAGTTCAAAGAGAGTGAGAGAGAATCAGAGATTTTTTCTAGAAAAGCGATTCGATTACGCGTGTTCTTTCACCTCTCTTATCAATTACGGTTACGGATAGAATTTGAGTCAGCTTTTCCTGGCTGCCTCCTCCGCCAATTTAAACCCCGTGCCATCACTACAGAGAGCACTTCCCCCGTAGCCCTTCCGACGCCTTCAGCCACCTTCGCTGCCGCTTCTTGCCGCTTCAAAGCCGTGTGTACCCTTGATCCCGAGACCGGGACCCGGAGGCGCGCCGAGATCCAGTTTCAAGTTCTTCTGCAGGTGCCAATCTCGATCCTCTAGCCTCACCGCAGCTTAGATATTGAATCCTCCATTGACACGATCTATTTGAGATTGTTTCTCTGATTGCCAGCATCTGTTGTTGGTTGTCTTGAACGTTGGAATCTGAAGTCAAAGTTCTGCTCCTCAATCAAATTGCACCACATATGTTCGACAAGAAATTCTAAAAACTGAATTTGCATAGATTTGTCTCTGATTGTTGGATTATTTTGAGTGCACATTGATTGCTCAGCACGATTACAGTCAAATTTCGTTGTTGCCGTGATTGAATCTGACCATATCTTTTTAATTTTGTTTCCACCCTATGTTGGCGTGTCTTCCCGCTGCATTCAATGGTGGTCGCCAGAGAGGCCGGAGAGGAAGTAACTTGAAAACGGCAGCATCAGTGTTCACCTTTAAACTCATTGGCACCGGTTTGGTCGTCGCTTTCCTTTCCATTTGTTTGTTTCAATCATGCTGTGGCTATGCTTGTGAGTATTGAATGACTGATAGTTGAGAAGGGTGGCCACCGAAGGCAGTCTGTTGGCGGCCAAAGGTAGTGGGCGATGACGTACGGATGCTTCTGGCTAAGCAGATAGAGGCTTGAAAGTTGATCTTGAGTAAGTTTGTTCGACCTGTGAATAACAAAAGGGTAAGAAAAAAAAAAAATATATATATATATATAATAACAAAAAGAGACAAAAGAGATAATAGAAAATGAGCTTGTTATTTTGAAAATGGACCTAGTGTGCGCATAGTGTGATTATAGTGGAATATGGGCTTGGTGCGGTTATAATAAAAAATGGGCTTAGTATGGTTAAATGCAAGATTGAGCTTGGTGAGGTTAGGATTGAAAGGGGTTGGATATAATAAGCCCATTTATGTCCATGGCCCAGACTTGCAAAGTCCAGTACAGTCCATATTCGGACCGAGCCCATCTCTAATAAAAAAAATAGTAGATAGTAATATATAATAAATATAATAAAAATGAATAAAAAATTTTAAAAAATGTAATGAAAATGGAAAGTAATTATTCAGACTTTCTTCGGAAGCAATAGGAAAATAAATAGAAAGTCATTGACCAATCCTCCTTATTTTGTAGGACCCTCTGTATTCTGTAGAATAATCCTCCTTATTCGTAGGTACCCTATTTATTTTCAACTATTCAACAATCCTTCATTCATCCTTTTAAAAGGTTGAGAACACCGGTTGATGCAAAGCAACCGATCACTCCAAATTCAAGTGAAAAAGTAGCTATGCAAAACATGACTCTGAACAAGTAAGTCTTAACATGCTGTGTCATGGGCTAAAAAATGCTAAAAACGAATTATTTAATTTCAATTAACATTATTTTCTTTTTCCTTTCTTTTTGTTTTTCTTTTAAGCCAAACAAGTTAATTTTCAATATAAAGTCCATTGCACTTATTATTTCTCATTATTCTTATATTATAATCACATATATTAAGATAGTTAACTCAAATAAAAAGGGAGGAAAATATGGCACCTAATGTTTTTCATTTTTAAGTTCCTGTACATGATACGCGTGGGAGCACTTTGATAATAAACAAGATTTTTTTTTCAAACTTCGGTAGATATAGGATTTTTTTTTTCAAACTTCGGTAGATATAGGAGTGATGAGTGGAACGTTAATACATATAAAATATATGAGGATATTTTATATGCGGGTTGAAATCCCAATGTGAATCTCAACTTGTTTTTGCTCCTTGGATTAGTGATGGCGGGTCGGACCTCCGACTAGATCGACTGTCATTACGTGATCTTGTTGGTGAGGGTCGTCTTTTTCGTGTGGCGCCTGTTCTTGGGCTTTGCCCACAACTATGTGGTCCTTGGGCAGCTTACTCACCAACATCGGTGTTCGCTATCCCTCATGATCACTTATATCTATGTCGTCGAGGTCTCGCCCGCATTCTATCTTGGCAAACTCACCTCCTTCACTGTACTATTCATTTTTTTTTCCTAATTTTGTAGCATTTGTTTTTTTTCATTTTTCATCAATTTTTGTCTTTTTCATGTTGAATGTTGATTTTTTTTTCTTATTTAAAATAAGCAGAATTACACATTCAACATGAAAAAGACAAATTGATGAACATTTTTTTTTAAAAAAAAAAGTAAAATGATGCTACAAAATTAGGAAAATAAAAGAAAAGAAAAGAAAATAAGTGAACAAAAGGAGATGAGTTTGCTATGTTTGAATATGGGAGAGATTTCAACGATGTAGCAGGGGTGATCTTGAGGGGTGGCTATTGTCGACGTTGGCTTATAAGTAGCCCAACAGGAGGACAATGTGGTTGCGGGCGAAGCCCATGAGCCAAAACAATCACACAATGGTAATCACTCTAGTCAGAGGTCCACCCCACTATTGCTGACCCAAAGAGCAAACTCTTTGAGGATTCTTGTTAGGATCTCAACTTGCCTGTGGAAATACTTAAGCTCCTTCATGTGTATTATTGTTCTGCTCATCGCTCCTATATTTGTCATGTAAATCTTAACCATACATAAAATTTTAAAAAATAAATAAAAATTATGTGCCTTATTTTCTTCTTTTTTTTTTTTTTTGAATGTATTTTCTTTATATATATAATTATGAGATAAGAATGACAAGAAATAATAAGTGTAATGGACTTTATAATTGAAATTGACTTGCTTGGCTTAAAAAAAAAAAAAGTGGATAGTGTTATATGAAATTAAGTAATCTTTTTTTTTTTTTTTGGCATTTTTCTTTTCATTTCCTAAAGATGACCTTTGGCAATATAAGGAGAGGATTTACTATATCCAATAGGTCCCTAACAAGGAGGACTATTCTATAAAATAAAGAGGATCCTTGCAAAATAAGGATGCTTTCTACCAAAAAAAAAAAAGGAGGATTGGTCAATGGCTACACTACAAAATATGGAGGGATGGGTATCGTACATAGCTTAAACTCGAGACATTTGATTTTAATTGAGCAGAACAAGAGAGATCTGATGAAGAACAATCTTTCATTTCTATTTACATTGAAAATTGGCTTGAAATTATATGCATTTGGTGTAGTGGAGACTTGTGCATGGACGTAACTGCCTTGTTTGACATGGTCCATAATCATCTTGTATTTGAACTCCTTGATGGTTTTGAGAGTTGTTTGTATATGGCTTTTAAGTTTTTGAGCTCTTTTTGCACATGGGTTCGCACCCCCTTAGTGCCTTATAGTTGATTTTTTTTATCTAAAAAAGAGAACATACCACTACTAGATTCGAGAATTGATAAGATCGAGTCAAATCATGGATAGCTGAATTGTTTGCACTTGGTTGTGTTGGAATTGAACTTTTGTCATCTATCAAATTCGTACAATTTTTTTTTCTAATACTTTGAAAGACTTTGTTGGATGGCAAATTCTTCATTCGTAACTCATATTGTGGGGTCGGTGAAATTTTGATTGTCCTTCGAACTTTTCTTTAGATTGAGTATCTTAACTTACTTGATATATTTAGTTGCAATTTGATCCTTCTGTCACCTACTGTTACTTGCTTCTTTGAAATGCTTTAATTGCAATCTGGCAATCTTCCATATTAAGAGCTGATTTGAAAAAAAGAGAGAGAGAAGCGGAAAAATTAGACTTCACTTTATATGATTCATGTGTTCGGTCACATCATCTAAGTGAGTCCAATTAGCATGGTCACTCAACATTTAAAGAAGCGGGTAGTGGTAGGTCACAAAAGCATCAAATTCAGAAATCAAGCAAGTTGGAGGAATCGATTGCAAGAGAAAGAGGATGATGAAATTGAAAAAAGGGGTACAAGTCAAGGGAACTAAACTAGACTCAACCTAGAATTAAATGATAAGTGCTATTGAGTCCTTTCATTATTCACTCTGAAATTGCTGATATGGCTAATGGTGCCTGTGGTGGTTTTCTGTCTTGTTACTACTCATTAGACAAGTTTTGTGGTTTGAGATTGGCAATGCAATGCCTTGTGGAAGCTGTATATGCACGAAACTCTTAACACATGATATATTCACTTCTCCAAAAGTTATGGTTTTGTATGGGATATTATCCTTCACATTGGTATTTTATAGACCGAGCTGCAAGTGAAGGGTGCACGTGATATATTTGTTCAAGTCAAATGTTGGTTATTGCACAAAGGCTCTTCAGTATAGGGATAAGGGTTGTGCTCCCGAAGGTGACATTCCTGGACTTTGGCATGAGTAGTGGGTTTGTTTAGCATAAATACGTACTTCATTTTTTTTATGAGTAAATGTGCAGATGAGCTTGATATTTCCCCACGAAACTGAAGATATCATACACCCTTCCGGTATCAAGGCTATCAGGCACCTGCATATCTCACCTTTTGATGGCAATCTTTTAGTATCAAAGCTCCCAGGTAACGTTCTCAATGGATGCTAGTTCTCTATTCTTTCGCCTCATTTGACAAATTTAGTTTTGTTTCATCTCTCGTAATCTTAAAAGCAACAACTTCATCCTCGCCTTTGACCTACCGGTAAGCATATTGTCTTTAGCTATTTCCTATTTTTTTCCTTGTCCAGGTTATTAGACTTCAGGTCATCAATGATTCTGTATATTACATTAACGTGGTAGAAATTTAGATATGATGTAAATGAGACGTTTCAGCATCAACGGCAACATCCAAGGATTAATAATATCTTCAATAGGCACTAGGAAGGTCCCTGTTCGATTATTTCAAGCATATGTCTTATCTTTCTTTCCTTGGGAGTATTTGAACTATTGTAATTTAATTTATTTAAAATATCAGCCGCACTGCTTATCTGTAAATTTTCAGGTGACTTATTGTGAATGGATGATTTATGTTCTAAGGCATGCAAACATGTGTGCACACTGACATGCGCATGCACATGGGTCCGGTCATTCTCCTCTTAAGAATTGTTATTTCACTGAAGTTTTGGTTCGTGGAAGGGGAAAAAAAAGCGACAAATTGGTGAACATGGTTGGTAAATGCAATTGATATCCTTCAGACCTACTTTTGGCCCTAATTGTTTAGGAGTAAAATATCTGACCAATTATGCATTCAATCGATTTCTGTTGCTAGGAAGCAGGAATCGAACTTGTGGACCAAATATTAATCATGACAGATTCAGCTACAAATACATCTGCAACTGAGTTCCTAATGTGATATTCATCCTAATTTACGTCCTTTTGCCAACAACTCCCAGATTCTCATCTCCTGCTTTCGCAGAGTGAACTGGGTTTGTTTCTGCCGTTCCTTTTCCTTTGTTGATGTTGATGTGTATATCATTCAAATCATATATGTGGATGCTCTTCATTCAACAACAAAAATTCTATTATAATATTACCAAAAACATGCGACTTTGAACTTGAAGCCTATATTAAGCTTTTCGTCCACGAAAAATAACTTCCAAGTTCCGGCATTTTTTTTTTCATGGAAAATGAATTGCTTGGGAAAAACATTTTTCATGATGGGAAAAAAATCTTCTAAATTAGGGGAAAATGTGTTCCACTTTTAAAAAGTGGAATATATTTTCCTCACTTGATCTCTTTTATCTGACATTCCTATAAGCCCTCACTTCCTTCTCCTCATTTGTTTTTTTAATTCAAATTATTATTTTTTATTTGTTTTCCCTCTTCCTCTTTATTTTTATGTTTTTTTTTTTTTTAGGTTGAGTTTTTGATTCTTTTTCTTTTTCTTCTTCCTTGGTTGTAGCCACGGCAGCGGCCAACGATCGGCGGCGGCCAGCGACCGGCCACAAGCCAACTCTAGCCTCACTCAAGGCCAAATCTAGCAAGGGCGAGGCTCGAGCTCGGCGGATCAAGCAAGCTCGAGCTTTGCCAAGGCTCGATCTAGGCGAGCCCGAGCTTCACCAAGGCCAGCGAGCTTGAGACTCAATCGATCCATGCGAGCTGTGCATCAGTTGGCAAGCGAGTTTCAGCCGAGCCTCGAGGTCGTTGGATCTAGCGATTGCATCTTAGTTGATCGCCGGGTAGCTGGCCACGTCGAGGCACATGGCAGTGGAGGAAGGAGGAGGAAGGAGGAGGGAGGAAAAGAAAAATAATTAAAAATTCGATTTTTAAAAATAAAAATAATTAAAAATTCAATTTTTTAAAATATATATTAAATTAAAATTAAGTTTTTTGGTCAATTAAAAATATTAAAATTTAATTTTCTTGGTAATTTTTCCTAAAAATTCAAAATTTAGATAATGAACAATGGAAAATATTTTCCAGTTAAATTTCAAATTTCAGCCGAATACTAGAAAATATCTTTTGGAAATGTTATATTTTCTGTAAAACGAACTGACCTAAACTTGAAGGGACGTCTTGGGACTACAAGTACTATTATCCGAGCCATAAAAGGACTCGAGGCCCATTGTTCAGCGCAGTTTAGCGGCTGGAGAGCGGTCTTCGAGGACTCATTTGGGCTCTTAGTGGGCCCAATTGCAACCGAAAATGCCACGGATGACATGACAAGGTATTAATGACGACCCCCAGGACCCCCAAATGGATCGGAACGAATTGCGGACTCCGCTGTCCAGTACCCTTAACGCGCTGCACAGCAGGCTCTTGGTGCTCGCTTTCGGCTCGAAGGTATGGTCGTGGCCCAAATGCAATCCTAAGGCCTAATATGATGTGCAGTACTCCATTGCCAACACGAACGAGTGCTCCAAATCAACCTAACTACATTGCTAAACGTATATGGGTTACTTCATGGATAACATAACACAAAACCTAACTATAATGCCACGTCATTAATACACAGTTGACCTATACCTTAAACTAACATGCACATGTCTCCCACCAAAATAATCCATGCTCCCTAAATAAGACTAACTGATATTCATGCAATATGAAAAAAAACTTGCTGTCCTAGAGTAATATGCCAACACCCATATTACACAAAATATGCCGAAGGCATCATGTCTTGAATTAAAATAACATATACATAATTATTACCTTAATTATTCAAAAGATGTGATTTATCACTAAAATTCCAACTTTTCACAAAAACACATAATTGTGCTTTTTCATTTATCAGTTTTTTGTGTTATCTATTGAAAAAAGAGCATGATTATACATTGTAATAACAACAAACACGTCGATTAACCAGAAGTAGACAAGGGCAACACAAATTCTAGCATAATATTATTTAAACATGCAATTTTGAACTTGAAACTTGTACCAAGCTAAAAACAACGAGGGCTTCAAATCAACCCACTACATGCTAAAAAAATATGTGTCATTTCATGGATAACATGGTGCGATCCTAACTATAATGCTGCATTAACATACTATGATGATGAAATGCCATAACCAGTGTATGGTTCATTTCCCCAACGAGTGTGAGGCAAGCAATCGTTCCTCGAATTTTTCGATTTTATCATTGTATCCTTTGGCGAACTATGCATAAATAAGAGGGGCTTCCTACCTTGAGTGAGGACGAGACAAAGCGACGCTGGAGGAATCGAGGAGAACTCTTGGCCTTGGGAGTAAGGAGAGGCTTGAGAGTTGAAAGTGGGCGTGGGTGAGGATGAGAAACAAGAGAGAGTTGCCTAGCAAGGCGGTGATGGAACTGAGAATGACGAGACGAGGGGGAGAGATGAGAAAATTGGCTGGTGATGATGAAGATGATCGGACCGGAAGATGAAGGTGGAGTGGAGATGATGGAGTTTGTGCGTTCGAGAGCAAAAATGAGATGAAGAATGGTCATATGGCAAGGATGAAGAGACGGCCAAAAGTGGGGAGAACTCAAGTGCTTTTGTCTCGGTTAGAGAGGGAATAAGAGAGCGAGTGGATTCCTTAAAGAAGAGAGAGAAGAGATGACCCATGCATGTTCCGTCTCCCATGAGCATATTTGACTAGAGAATGGAGGGAAAGAGGAAGGAGAGTGGCGCCGGGCCGGGCCTGGTTCTCCGGGCCCGAGTCCGCCTTGGCCCTCCTTTTTGTACTATTTTAGGCCTAGGTTAAGTTAGGAAGTTTGATGGGCCAAGAAATTAGGCTTAGCGGGCTTGGATTGAGCCGAAAAGTCCGATTGGGTTTTATTGCAGCGAGTCAGATCGGGTTGGTGGCGATGGTTGGCTTTTGGGCCTACATGGGCCGAAATTCCGGTTGCAAGGCCCGAGGTCTTGAAGCAATGATGTCTCTAGTTAAAAATTGCAGAAGAGGTCCGGTGGAGGGAATGAACACAACATGATGAAACGACGACATATTTTATTAAGGGTCGAATTCACCGATGACGAAATGGACTCCTAATCGTTGCAGAATGTGAGGATGACCTATGCAAATTGAAACTTGGACAATGGCCTATTATGCTTTTAAAAGTGTATGATCAAATCGCAGGCAAAATTCGGATGTCAAAATCACCCGCTATTCTAACATGTAAATCAATTTTTAGGATCATCCACCCAAAGTTGCAATCACAATCTAAATCCAACTCTATCATCCCTAGTGGTCGTCGTATAAGGTGTTTCCGATCTTCTTTAAAATGTACCTTTGTCTTATGTCTGGATGCAATAGCCTTGAGATAAAATGTTTGAAATCAATTTTTATAAACTAATGCGTCTCAAAGTTAATTGACAAAGCTATGTCTTCTTGTTAAGAATAATATTTTTTTTTTCTGTAAAATGTTGTATTAATTCATATAAGAGTTGCATATTTTCTTTAAAAAACAATCGTTGATATATGGAAAATATAATTTACATGTCAAACGCTCTTATTTACCTAATGATTAATTATATAGACAATAACATTTCTTTGCATTTGCTTGTTTACTTGCTCAGACAATGTTAATTCTCTCGTCCAGAGACATGTCGAACAAAATGTATTCTGGATGAACTAGTTTTACTGTTGTTGGAGATCTTTTCTATCAATGGTAAATGCAGCTACATTAATTTATAATAGGAAACAGATGTGAGCCCAATATCACAAATTATAACTTTCATTAGTAAATAGTTTAATTAGGAACAAGTAATAGGTACTTTCACTATTGTGATATTGTGAATTGACGTTTCCATTCATCAAAATCATCGAAAATCTAACAGTCTAGATTTTTCATTTCTTAAATAATTAAGTAATCATGGACGGGGTGTATTTGGTCGTGTTCCTAGAAAAAATCCATTCTAACAAACCTTGCCATTGATAATATTTCTTACTATGGGAACGCGTTAAATGCAAATTGTGCGAGTCTATCCACAACAGTAATGAGCATGACTAAGTATTTACCTATTTATAGAGCCTTTCGTATCTCGCCGTGCCATGCCTTAGCTGAGTGAGTTTCTTCTTTCTTTCTAGTCCTTCACGTGCTTCAAAGCAAGACCTTTGTGATGCCTCATCTTTGAAAACCTTTTTTTTTTTAATCTGATTTGAAAACCTCTTTCGACATGCATCACATAACCATGACTCACATAATCCAGCCTTATATGTACATAAGTATCAGATCAGTGATCTACCAGAAAAATATTTCACTAGTGGATTATACAATTCCTACCTAACCTACAATTTATCACATTCTCAATACGAGAATGTATTGTATGCAAAATATGCAGGTGTATCCACCAATAATGAGAATGACCAAATATTTTCCTATTTATACAGCTATGATCCTTTGATACTTCAAGCTTCAATATCTTATTCTGCTTGAGCCATAATCTTACCACTTCCCTCATATACGATCATCTCTACAAACAAATGGGGAAGTTAATCTATTGACGTCTACAGTCCTTTTGTCCAAGAACCTATTGGTGCATCTAAATTGTTATCATTTATTTCTTTAAAGATTATGATCCACACATGAAAAGCACATTACGAGATGCATCATCATGTGCTCTAACCCTGAAAAGTTGGATTAGTGATTTATTGGAATAAGCTTTTCGACTTCGTCTTCTAAGGGTATGGATGTCCAAGAGTAACATGTTTTTAGCTTAATTATTCTTGTCTTAATCCGATTAAATATCGTTCCTAGTTTTGATTTGGATAATTGCTGTAACTTTCCATTACTAATTGCAGATTGTGTGTCTCACTCTGGGCAGATTTAGCGTTATGAGATTGCCTGAGGACACTATTGAGAGGAAAATAAGTTTCAAAGTCTAATGGAGGGCGACGTGGTTGGTGACACTCCACCATAGCCCCTTACCACGTTCATGGCCCATTCTCCTCCCGAATCACTATCCTTGAAGGTAGTGAACTTTGCGAAGGTTCTATGTTGTCCCAAGAAATTCCAATTTGCAAAGCAAATCTTCAATGGAAAAGATAGAGGAAGATAACTTAGGCCTTCTTTAGGGTGAATAGTTCGACTTTCAAGTATTGCATGTAAAATCTTAAAGAGCTCGGTGTAAGGAGTGATATTCCCTTAATTGTTTCATCACTCAAAAAAAAAAAAAAATTGTGAGATCAAATTTTTCCTGCATTATGTTATCTTATATGCAAATCAACCCAAATAATAGTATTGATGTGAGATCAACGAGTTTGATCATTGTGAATGTGTCTAATTCAATAAGTTAGTACTTATGTATAAAGTTGAAGCGTGAGTTTGACAAAGATGAACCATTTATGACTTTCAGTTGCTTGCAGAACCCCTTGGGTTAAGCATGTGCTTTTAAGCATGATTTGGTACATCTAATATGTCACGCCCCGATCCTCAGGCACGCACACATCCGTCTCACTTGGTCGATTTTATAATGCGATATCCCAAGACAATGTATCGCCGACCCTTTCATTTTAAGCACATGCGGAAAGCGTTAAAATCCCCAGACAATAAAACGATGGGATAGAAAAGCAAGGCCATATTTTTCATATTGAAATTTATAACCAAACTTTTATACAAACCACAAATCACTTCATAACTATTCACATCAAAATGGAGATCTCAAAAGAAGACAGAAACTTAGACGAACTAGGCCGTACTCAAGACCCCTCTCAGGATTGTCTTCTTCGTCCAAAAATCTTTCTCCTTAAGATTCACCTCTGAGTTCTCCTTCTCGGATTCCTCCTCCTCAGCTCTTCAGCGGGGTCCTGAAATGGTTTTCCCCAAATTGGGATGAGACTACGTCTCAGCGAGTTCTACCCCACTAAGCCCGATTAGTAAACCACTATACTAAAGGCTGCCTAAACACGCACAGGGCAGAGGACTTACCTTGGCCTCAGATCCCACCTGCAAGTCAGTACAATTCACAATAGGCACTCATTTGCTCAAAACAAATCGAACCAGTCGATTACATGTCATACAATTCAATCCTCACTGTGGGATATTTAAAAGCTAGGCCACGTGCGTTCTCCAGGACGACCTTCCAAGTCTCCGAGCCACGTGCCTCAAACCTCGGACCCACGTGCATTCTCTAAGGCGACCTCTTCGCCAAGGTGGTACATCAAGCCACCGAGCCATGTGTCCTTTTTACGATGTCCGGGCCCACGTGCATTCTCTAAGGTACTCGCTTACCAAAGTGACGCATCAGATCACCGAGCCACGTGCCCTTTTAGATGCCTGGGCCCACATGCATTCTCTTAGGTGCTATCTCACCAAAGTGATGCATCAATTCACCGAGCCACGTGCCCTTTTAGATGCCATTCCAAATACTGGACCCACGTGCATTCTCTAAGGTACTCGCTCACCAAAGTGACGCATCAGATCACCGAGCCATGTGTCCTTTTAGATGCCTGGGCCAACGTGCATTCTCTTAGGTGCTATCTCACCAAAGTGATGCATCAATTCACCGAGCCACGTGCCCTTTTAGATGCCAAACTTTGTCACCGAGCCACATGCCCTTTTAGATGCCAAACTCTGTCACCGAGCCACGTGCATTCTCCAGGACGACATACCGAGTCTCCGAGCCCAATTAAATAAACGGACTTCACCACGGTCATCAGCATAATTTTCCGGTTCCAGGCCATCTCGGTTGAATTTTCGGAAAATAAATAATTATTTAATTTAATTCCGAAAATTAATATTTAAATACTAAAAAATCCACTTAGGCCCGAAAAGCCTAATTGGAGCCCACCAAGGGTCGGGAAAAATCCCGAGGCACTTCCAATAATTAGTAGACCACGTCTACTTGCTAATTGCGCAATCAATTTATTTAAATTGCATCACAATTGACTAATAATTGCTAATTTATTCTAATCTAACAACCTAAACATAATTAATTAAAACTAAACCAACCTTAAGCATAATTAGCCAACTAATCCTGGATTAGTGAGATTACTCACCAAATCACACGCAAATCGGATCAATCCGACGGCGGCGACGCGAGGAACGATTATTCCCAAAGCAACTCACGGATCCGGGGCCCGGAAACGGCCCAAAAGCGGGCCCGAAGTCGTTGAAACCCACTCCGTGGGCTTGCTGGACAGGGCTGATCGAAGCTGCTCCGGCGGCTAGGGCGGCAAGGGGAAGCCGGCGGAGGGCGGCGAGGGGAAGCCGGCGGAGGGCGAGGGGGACGAGGGGAAGGTCCGGCGGGGCTAGGCGGTGGCCAGAGGTGGCCAGACGGGGGCGGAATAGGGGCTGGGCCGCACGGATTCGCTCGGGGGAGGGGTGATGCAGCGAGCGACGGACGGCGGAACGGCGGGCGCACGGGCGGGCGGCTGTCGCGGGCGTGCGAGCAGCGGTGCGACGGCGGGACGGTGGCGACGACGAGCTACTGCTTCAGCTCCGGTTTGCTGGTTCGCACGCGACGAAAGAAAGAGAAGAAGAAGCCGGTTCTGTCGTGTGCGGGAAGGAAGAAGAGAGAGGAGAGAGAAGAGAGATAAGCATTGACTGGTCAAAGAGGAAAAGAGAGAGAGAATAGGCGGCGGGGGAAATCGCACGGAGGGGGAAAGGGGAGAGGAGAGAGAGAGAAAAGAAAAAAAAAAAGAAAGAAAAGAAAAGAGAGGGAGAGAGAGGAAAAAGGAAAAGGAAATACCTAGATATTTAATTCAATTTTCCTTTTCTCTTTTCCTTTTCCTTTCTATTTTCTTTTGGGCTTCAATTTTCTTCCGATAATTTCTTTATTGAAATTTCGGACCCGTCAATAAATTGACGAGCGATGAGACAGGATCCTAAAAATAAGAATTATGACGCGCTTAAAATTCGATTCCCGAAATCGAGTTCAATTTCGTGGTTAAAAATCAATCAGACGCGATTTTAGCTCAATCCAACCAATTAGGTAGCTTTTAGGGATTTTACCGCTGATACATCCCTTAACGGCTTCACCCAATAGATTAGTTAACTCGTGAGTGATCAGCTTAGAGAAAAAGGGCCATAGGCACGTCGACGAAATGTCCATTTCACTTTATCGAAACGGGGTCGAATTTCAGGATGTCACATAATACACCATGCCAAATATTATCGAATTGCCTATGTCTACAATAATATCTTGAAATTTTGAGATTGGTAGTCGAATGTCAATAGAATTTGAATATTCATCAATGAATTAATGTTCAACCCCGTTTTTGGATTGAAAAATTCTGACCAGATCTACCATTTATAGTATTTGCTAGTATAGAAATGTGTATTAAATGCAAATATGCAAGTCTAGCCTATCTTTTTCTACGGTCGCATAGTTCCCGAAGTACTAGTCTCCAAAACAACCCAAATCCTTCACCAATTAAATCTTCACTAATATCATATTATACACTTATTAACCTCTAGTGATCCTCCAATCCAATAATGCAATGTTTATGTGTGAACATAAGTGAAATTCACAAAACTTTCGTTGCGCACACTAATTCTAAAAACTCAGTCCCCCTGCTTCCCTTAATTCGATCAATATGCAAACACACAATACCAAACACCTTTTACATCTTTTAGAAGAATATTATGGCCCAAAAAATGTTAAATCCCTCTGCAATAAGATCATACCAATATTTTTACCTTTAGTTTGCTGAAAAAGATGCATAGTTTTCTCTTGCCAATAATTAGTAATATTAGCACCACATGCTATTTCCTCACATAAATGTGTCGCGAAATGCTTTAAGAGAGTATTTCTCTCCATTCTTTGTTTTACCAAGTCTATTTTATTTAGGAACCTATCTGATAATAGACGTGATACTAAGGAGTTTGATTTGTGTTGGAAATCCTTCTAGATAACAAATGAACGATTTACAGCTTTTAGCTGCATATCGAACCCCAAGGTTAAGTCCATGGCTTGCTGCATTTTATCAGCACATCGAATGTATCAATCATTGAATTGCCACATTCGCAATTTGATCAAGTAAAATCATAAAAAATTCCGAGATTGGACACGTCAATTTTCTATATAAGTCAAATGATGATTAAAGGATGTGCATCGACACATTAGTGGATTATGCAATTCCTTCCTAACCTATCATTTATCGTATTTCTTGATATGGGAATATATTGAATATAAAATATGCAGGCTTATCCACGAAAAATGAGATTGGCCAATTCTATTCCTATGAGACCGTGGACAATTTTTCCAAATTCACTTGTGCTATAAGGAGCTTGTCATGAGTTCCACATCTGATTTATAACTATTGAAGTGATTGGTCCTTTTCAGACTTTTTCATCACTCTTATGATGAAAAAGGCGTAGCAAAAGGCTTAGGTCGCAGCTCTGTAGATAGGAATTTCTTGGCTGTGTATGCAAATGTCAAATTCTATTTGTGTGGCTTGATTGAATTAATTCTGGCCCAAGAGAGTTTTATTGATCAGAGATTGTCACGCCCCGATCCTCGGGCACGCGCACATCCTTCAATCTTGGTCGATTTTATAATGCAATATCCCAGGACAATGTATCGCCGACCCTTTCTATTTTAAGCACATGCGGAAGCAGTTAAAATCCCCAGACAATAAAACGATGGGATAGAAAAGCAGGGCCATATTTTTCATATTGAAATTTATAACCAAACTTTTATACAAACCACAAATCACTTCATACTATTCACATCAAAACGGAGATCTCAAAAGAAGACAGGATTTCAATCCATCCAAACCGTACTCACGGCTCCTCTCGGGACTATCTTCTTCTTCCAAAAATCCTCCTCTTCAGATCTCACTTCCGAGTTCTCCTTCTCGGATTCCTCTTCCTCAGCTCTTCAGCGGGTCCTGAAATGGTTTTCCCCAAACTGGGATGAGACTACGTCCCGGCGAGTTCTACCCCACTAAGCCCGATTAGCAAACTATTATACTAAATGCTGCCTAAGCACGCACGGGCGAGAGGACTTACCTTGGCCTCGATCCCACCCGCAAGTCAGTATAATTCACAATAAATACTCATTCACTTCAAACAAATCGAACCCGTCGATTACATGTCATACAATTCAATCCCCACTGTGGGATATTTAAAAGCTAGGCCACGTGCATTCTCTAGGACGACCTTCCAAGTCTCCGAGTTCACGTGCCTCGAATCTCGGGCCCACGTGCATTCTCTCGGGCGACCTTTCGCCAAAGTGATGCATCAAGTCACCGAGCCCCCACGTGCCCTTTTAGATGCCCGGGCCCACGTGCATTCTCTCGGGTGCATCTCACCGAAGCGATGCATCAATTCGCCGAGCCCACGTGTCCTTTTAGATGCCTACACTTAGTCACGAGCTCCATCAATGCTCTCGGGCGTCGATTCGCCAAGGTGACGTACGGTGAACACTTTACTATGCTCTCGGGCGTCTTTTCGCCAAGGTGATACACCGATCACAGAGCCAACACAAACAATTCAATATGCTCTCGGGCGTCTTTTTTCGCCAAGGTGATACACCGATCACAGAGCCAACACAAACAATTCAATATTTTCAACCACTGAACTCACGTGCATTCTCCATGTGATATTCCAATTCATCGAGCCACGTGCTTCTTTCAAGTGGTTACCAATCAACTTTCAATGCTAACAACCAATGCCCAATGATTTCTCAATCAAATAATTAAATCAATTCAACAAAGCATTATAAATACTGAATAACATACTTGGCCATTTTCCAATCAACAATTCAATCTCAATCAATTCCAATCAATTTAGGGTAAATCCCTAAAATATCACAATTTATCCAATTCCATACAATGTGGAGCTCAAATAAATAAACGGACTGCGCCACGACGATCAGCACGAGATTTCGGTCGTCGGCCATCAAAATCTTAATTTCCGAAAAATAATTAATTAATTAATTATTAATTACTAAAAATTCAATTTAGCTCAAATTACAGCCCGATTAAATAAACGGACTACACCACGGTCATCAGCATAATTTTCCGGTTCCAGGCCATCTCAGTTGCATTTTCGGAAAATAAATAATTATTTAATTTAATTCCGAAAATTAATATTTAAATACTAAAAAATCCACTTAGGCCCGAAAAGCCTAATTGGAGCCCACTAAGGGTCGGGAAAAATCCCGAGGCACTTCCAATAATTAGTAGACCACGTCTACTTGCTAATTACACATTCAATTTATTTAATTCGCATCACAATTGGCTAATAAATGCTAATTTAATCTAATCTAACAACCTAAACATAATTAATTAAATCTAAACCAACATTAAGCATAATTAGCCACTAATCCTGGATTAGTGAGATTACTCACCAAATCGCGCGCAAATCGGATCAATCCGACGGCGGCGACGCGAGGAACGATTGTTCCCAAAGCGGCTCACGGATCCGGGGTCGGGAAACGGCCCAAAAGCGGGCCCGAAGTGGCTGAAACCCACTTCGTGGGCTTGCTGGTCGCGGCCGATTGGAGTGGCTCCGGCGGCTAGGGCGGCGAGGGAAGGCCGGCGGAGGGCGAGGGGGGCAAGGGGGAGGTCCGGCGGGGTTGGGCGGTGGCCGGAGGTGGCCGGGGATGGCTGGACGGAGCTGAAACAGGGGCTGGTCGCGGCTGGGTCGAGCGGCGGACGACGGGACGACGGCGAGCGGCGGGCGCTCGGGCGCGGCGCAGTTGCGAGCGGCGGTGCGGCGGCGCGGGACGGCGGCGAGCGGGCGGCGGTCGCGGCGAGCTGCTGTCTCCGATTTTCTGCTTCTGGTTTCCGCGAAGAAGAAAGAAGAAAGGAGGGGTCGGCCATGTGGGGGAGGAAAAAGAGAGAGAGAGAGAGAGAGAGAGAGAGAGAGAGAGAGAGAGAGAGAGAGAAGGGATAAGAGTTTGACTGGTCAAAGAAAAAGAGAGAGGGAAGAGTGGGCGGTGGGGGATCGCACGAGGGGAAGGGGAAAAAGGGGAGAGAGGAGAGAGGAGAGAGAAAGAAAAGAGAAAAGAAAAGAAAGAAAAGGAAAGAAATGGGGAGAGAAAGAAATGAGAGAAAAAGAAAAGGGAAGGGGAGAGAAAAAGAAAAATAAAATGCATACTTCCAATATGCAAATTTTCCTTTTCTCTTTCTATTTTCAGAGCTGATTTTCTTTTTCCGATAATTTCTTTATTGAAATTTGACTCGTCAATAAATTGACGAGCGATGAGGCTGAGGATCCTAAAAATAGGAATTATGACGCGCTTAATATTCGATTCCCGAAATCGAGTTTAATTTCGTGGTTAAAAATCGATCGGACGTGATTTTAGCTCAATCCAACCAATTAGGTAGCTTTTAGGGATTTTACGGCCGATACATCCCTTAACGGCTTCACCCAATAGGTTAGTTAACTCGTGAGTGATCGCCTCGAGAGAAAAGTAGGCATAAAGACGCCCGACGAAATGCCCATTTCACTTTATCGAAACAGGGTCGAATTTCGGGATGTCACAGAGATCATGAAATTCCCTCTCTTTAAGTAAGAAAAGAACAACCTGTCAATGCCTTGAAACTCCCAGATTCTCATCTTTTGCTTTTGCAGAATCAAAACGTGAGTTGTGCTTGTTTCAACCGTTCCTTTTCCATTGTTCATATTGATGTGCATATCATCCGCCTTGTATTTATGGATGATCTTCACCTGATGATAAGGTTATTACATTCTTCCTCGGTCAACAGAAATTGAAGTAATACCTTTTTGTAGTAAGCCATCTGAACTTCACATCATTGCCAATCTCTTTCAAGATCACTTCATGTCTCTCTTTACCACTGAAAAGATGTATAGTGGTCTCAAAATTCCTGACAAACATACCTTCCTGAACACTCTGGATTAGAATTTTCACGAACTTTCGTCTTGACAATATTGGTGGTTGAGGTTAGGAGAACATTGGGTTAATTTACTCATTGAGTTTGATAGAATATCAAAATCTTAGGAATCAAAGATTGGTTAGGGACATTTTGTAATGGCACTTGGTGGCGATGCCACATGAAGATGAATGGATTTAGTTGGCCTCGACACAATCTAGTGAAATATTATAGAAAATCATAGATATTTTGATTCTAATTGTGAAATTTTGTGGGATCATTGTCAATTATTCTAAAAATTTAAGCTATTAAATGAAGGTATAATTTATCATTTAAATACTCTAATACTTCCCCTCATGCTTAGTTTGATATTTTGCCTAACCTAAGTGTAGAAATTTAATTGGGGATGAAAGCATGATTTATCATTTAAATATTCTAACACTCCCCCTCATGCTTGGTTTGATCTTTTGCCTAAACTAAGTGTGGAAATTTAAGCCCTATTTGGTAAAAAATGTTTTTGTTCCCAGGAACAGAAATTTTTGTACTTTTGTTCTGGGAAACAAAAAAAGAACAGAAACGTGTTTAGTCAAATTTTTGTTTCTGAGAACAAAAAATTTATTTTTTTTGTTTTCAGGAACAAATTTGGAACAGAAACAAGAAGTAGAAAAAAGTTGCTTTTTATTCTCGAAACAATTTGGATAAACAAATTTTCTCTCTCTTCTCTTTTCTTCTCTTTCTTTTCTTCTTTTTCTTTTTTCTTTTGGCTAGTCGTTGGCCTTGGCCATGGCTGGCACCGGTGACCAGCCAAACCAGGGCTGGTGACCTTGCCGAAGGGTCGCTGGCCCCTGGAGACACCATGCCATGGTGAGGTTTGTTGGCCCGAGCCTCGTTGTGGCTGGGCCAGGCACGGCGAGGCTCGGCCTGGTCAGTCGGCGCGAGGTCAGCCTTGCGCTCACCCAACTCAGGCGAGGTTTGCCTGGCCACCAAGGCCATCGACCAGGCTGAGCCTTGCGGTGCTCACCAAGCCATCGAGAGGCTCGGCCTCGCCAAATTTGGGTGAGGCCGAGCCTTGCCGGTGGTTAGGCGAGGCTCCAACGAGCTCGTCGAACCTTGCCTAGCTGGCCGCTAGCAACTAGCCATAAAGAGGAAGAATGAGAGAAAAGAAAAAAGAAAGAAGAAAAAAGGAAAGTATAATAAAAATATTAAAAGACTAAAAGAAATAATAAAATTATACAATTTTACCAAACGCATTTCTTTCCTAGGAGTAGAAATTTTGTGCAATTACCAAGTGCATTCTTATACTCAGAAATTATTCTAGGGAATAGAAAAAAAAAAACTATTTCTGTTTAAAAATTGTTCTCCAAAATAGAAACGTTACCAAACACACTCTTAATTAGGAGGGCAAATGGGATTTGAAAAAATACTTAGGATCTCCAGCTCTGATACTATGTTAGATTTTGTGGAATCGCTGCTAATTATTTTAAAAACTTAAGTTATTTGATGAAAGCATGATTTATCATTTAAATATTTTAACATTAACCTCGATTATTTTATCAACGTTGACATTATCAAGATTGAATCTTTTATGGATTGAAACCCTATGATAGATTCACGCCTTAAACTAATTATTATCATTTCAACTGACATTTCCCCTTTTCTCCATTTTTATTCCTCGAGCACATAGTGTTCTATTGCCACCTTCTTCTTGCCACCTTCTTCATGACGCTGTCATTGACTTGGCCAACTTGAGGTGGCCTGAACGCATTACGTTCGTCATCACCTTCGTTGCCCGCTAATTCCTCTCTCTCTCTCTCTCTCTCACGAGGGACTAGCTGCAGTCTCTTTATCATCTAAACCATCAGTTACTTTTTGAATTTTTTTTCTTTTCTTTTTTTTCTTCTCTCTTCTTCCTTTGCCGATTGTCCAGCCTTTAACAATTGGCCAAAGGTTGCGATCAACAATGTCGGCCCATCAAGCGAGGGCTAACTTTGTCAGCCTCATGCAAGGTGGCCCTCGCCAGGATTGGGTGAGGCTACCTATAGTCTCTTTATCACCTAACCCATCAATTACTTTTCTTTCCTTTTTTTTCCCTCTCTCTTCTTCCTTTGCCGCTTACCCAACCTTTGGCGATCGACTAGAGGCTACGATTGATGAGGTCAGCCTGCCAAGCAAGGGGCGACCTTGCCGGCCTCACGCGAGGTTGCCTCATTGAGATCAGGTGAGGATGAGCCTCGCCCAACACCCGCGAGGTCTGCGAGGCCAACCCTCGCCGGTCACAGCCTCTAGCCAGTCACTAGAGGCTGGGCGACTGACAAAGGAAGAAGAGAGAGGAAAGAAGAAAATAAAATAAAAGAAAATAAAAATATTTTAAAAATTCAAAAAAAATATTTAAACATAATAAATTTTGTCCACATTAGTGCCGACTGTGTCACGTAAAATGACTAGCATCCATGTCAACAAATTCCAGCCTAAAGTGGTTGAATTGACTCATTTGATAAAAGGTAAAAATATTTCGAATTCAATTAACAAAATTGAAGGATTTAGTACTAAAATGGGAAAGTGTCATAAGTTTAAGACTTTTTGAACAATTTTCCTGTTTAAAAAACAGATAATTGGTATTCATGTTTTTTATAATCACCACCTACCATAATCTAAGCAAACCTTGTTAGGTCGACAAGACTATCCGACATTGGCTTTCGGTCTTGTGTAACTAAAATCGCCATCTCAACTGACCGAGATTGAAAATGCTGGAGCTTGTAGGCATTACCTTCCCTAGCCCATTCACAATCAAGTGCTTTTCTGGGTTCATTGCTGGATCCACCATTCCTTGGGATCCGAAAGGGATTTAGCTAACTTCTCGGGCCACATCCAGATGATCACATGATGGAAACCGAAAACCCACATGCTCATAAAAAGTCAATAAAAGCATTACTTATCAATAAAGTAGTGTACTGTTGGGGAAAAAGAAAGATCCTTGTTAAATAAAGTTGGGATCGGTTCATGTACTTACAATTTCATAATTATCATGGACAAAACTAATTAATGGCGAGGTTGGTAAATTTCATGGGAGTTTCTGCCTTTTTTTTGGTCAATATGAATTGGATCCTATTGAGAAAACTCATACCAAGTTTTAAAGTTGACAAAATTTTCTAGTTCTTTTTTTTTTTGAAAAAAAAAATACTTTTGAAGTTATATCGAAGACTTTTGCTAAAGTCTATTCATTCCAAAAATATTTTCCATTGTGACACAATCCAGACTGAAATCGTGTCTAGAACAAGGATAAAATTAGACTCAAATTTATTAATCTTGTGACAATGATTCAAAATGAACTTATTAGGAATTTATTCTACAACATCTAGCTCTTTGGAGAAGGATCTCACTTTCTTTCTATTGATAGAATTTATCACAAATTGATGAAATAAATCTTGAAGACAAGTTCCTTTTTGGGAAGTATCTACGTATGGAAACCTGATTGTATGGGCGACCAGAATCATGGATTTTCCATCTCAATCTTCAAACAGCTATAAGATCTTCTTACTCAATTCTGTCAAAGGATTGATTGAAAGAAATTCCTCCAGAAAATATCAAAGGCTAGTGAGGCGTGGATGAGTATTTAAAGAGATCATTCAGTCTATTTGAAGTGTTGATGTGAAAATTGAAATTCCAAAGTCTGAAACCTTTTCAACTACTTGTTCATCTTTAGCGATCTTTATAAATTGTATTCAAGAGAGAAAATCACAAAAAAGAGTGACTTAGTGAATGAAAAGGGATCTTCCACTAAATGTTTGCACTCATAAATTGTACTTCTCTAATAATGCTAAATCCCAGCCAAAAGGCTGTCAACGTGTGAGATTGGACGTAAGCTTGATCTAAGTTGAATCACTATAAATTTCATGTGCAATATTCTATTCCTTTAACTCTTCTTATTTAAATCTATTGCATTCTTGTAAGTATTTCAAAAATTAGTTCCATCACTTATCTGATTCTGAACATTCACCAGAAGTCTAGTGGCTTGTTTATCAAACTCTATTCGTTACTCAAATTTTGTTCGAAATTTATTTTATTCCTCATTTATTTATCAAAATTTCTTCTGAACACCTATTCACCCCCTCTCTAAGTGTTTATACTGGCATTATCAGGTTGAATGTATCTTCATTTGTTAAAATTTTGGTTTTGGAGATCAAGTTTATACAAGAACTACCATGTGTTTCAACGACTCATTTATGAGTAATGTATCGTACTAACGTTGAGCCAACCATATATCTTCTAAAATTGTAACATTAAAGATTTGGTGATTGTCAAAGAAATTATAAGCAGATTATTGACTTAGTGATACCACATCTATAAAAGAGTTGGGATCAATAATGCACACAATACTTTCTCCATCAGTGACGAAAATTCTACAGATAATTGTAACTCTAGTGATGCAGAACTTCGTGGCAAATGAAATGAGTTCTAGAAAAACTAGGAAAATTACCAAAAAAAGTCATAATTTTATTGTACTTGAGTCAATTCAGTCATAAATATTTTAATTTGGTCAATTTAGTCATAAATCTTTTGACAATTTACCAATGTAGGCCTTCCAGTTAATTTTGATTGGAAATTATTGACATGGATACCGGTCGTCCTTCGTGGCATGATTGAAACTGACGAAATAGTCCAAAAAGCTCTATACTTTGGGCCATGAAATTTTCTTAGCTAGAGCGTCATGGCAAGAAAGATATTTACTTTTAGTGTCAGCATGTTTCGTTGTTGAATAGTTGACACAAAGAACTTTGTACTTTTAGTGACGAGATATTTGGTTACTAAAAGTCCATGTGTTTTTCATACACCAAAAAAATAAAATAAAAATCATCCCTATTAGTATGCAAGTGGTATTTTCATCTATAAGCTAACTTTTGAATTGGACTATCTAACATGGTAATTTAGTTAACCCTACCCAGTTGATTTCGCATGTATGGACCTACTCTTCATGAGTTTATTCTATAGACACGGTCATTTAAAATTCTTTAGTTGGGCTTTCTAACAAATAAAAACCCTGATCTTGCTCAAGCAGATTGTAAGCTAAAGATCCAAAAGTCTAGTAAGGCATCTGTAATGTTGGAAACATTGATTTGCAAAGAGCCATAGATACTATTATAAAAGAGGTTGAAGATAGGAACAAGACCAAATTTGGTAACGTGTTCCATAACAAAAAGAGATTCGGAAAAGGTTCCAAGCCTGCAAATTCCTGTTGATCTAGAAAAATACCAAATTTTTTCACACAATAACCATTGCCGAGAGAGGATACAATACCACTCTTAGACTCATGAACGATGGGGAAAGGATAGGAAGAGCTCATTACTGATCTCATTCAAGATCACTTCATGTCTCTCTTTACCACTGAAAAGATGTACAGTGTCTCGAAATTCCTGAAAAACCTACATTCTGAACACTATGGATGAGAATTTTCACGAAGTTTCGTCTCAAGAAAGTTGGTGGTTGAGATTTAGAGAACACTGGATTAATCTAATCGTCGAGTTTGATAGAATATCAACATCTTGGAAATCAAAGATTGGTTAGGGACATTTTGTAATGGCACTTGGTGGCGGTGCCACTTGAATGGGTTCAGTTGTCCTCAACTCAGTCTGGTGAAATATTCTAACACGGACCTCCATTATTTTATCAACATCGACATCATTAATATTGAATCTTTTATGGATTGAAGCCCTCTGATAAATTCACACCTTAAACTAATTATTATCATTTCAGCTAACGTTTCCCCTTTTCTCCATTTTTCTTCCTCGAGCACATAGCGTTCTATTGCTACCTTCTGTTGGAGAAAACTTCCTTGAGTGTTTTGAAGTTGACAAAACGTTTTCATCAGTCTAGTCTGAAGTCTTGCAGACTCTTTTATCAAAGTCTGAAGACCACCGGACTGCCAGACTCAAGACTCAAAGTCTATCCTCATTGACAGTTTCTAGACCGTCAAAGAAGGCTTATCCAGAATTGAGTATTTCGTTAAGAATTTGATTCCATCGACTGAAAAACATCTCTTGGCTGGATATAGCATGTCGAAATCCATTATTCAAATTGAGATTGATTTAGGGATTTTGGATCCGTTGATTGGCAAAGTATACTTGGAAGATTCTACTTATGGAAACCAGGATTGGTAGGCTATCGTCATATTCCTTAAATAACTCGAAATCTCCCTAATTGATTCTGTCCAACAGGTAGATTGGAAGACCTCCTTTGGTAAGTGCCAACGAGTGTGATGGCATGAAGAAGTATATAAAGAAGACGTTCCAGTTATTCGAGTGAGTGCGCGATAGAAGAATTCCAAAGTCTGAAACTTCTTGTTCTTAGTCAATTCAATTGTTGAGCGAAATCTTGTACTCAAAAGAGAGTTTATATCTTTGTGAGACCTTGAGGAAGTGTAACAGAGTCTCTACATTGTGGAATCAAGGAAGAGCTATACTGTAACAACTCTTTTGATTCATAGTGAAATCCAGCCGGTGGGCTGTCAGTGCGGAAGAGTGGACGTAGGCTTGGATTAAGCCGAACCACTATAAACCTTGTGTTCTTATTCTCTTCCCTAAGCTCTTTTACTTTAATCGTAATTCTATTTGATTATTAGAGTCTGATTCTTTTTTCATAATCTATTACTGATCAGAGTTGTTTTAAAAGTAAAATCACTCACTTCACTCTGGAAAATTTGTTTTCGCACCTATTCACCCCATCTAGGTGCTCATACTAGCTTTCACACCTTCTTCACGACGCCGTCATTGACTTTGCTAACCTGACGTGGCCTGCACGCACCACGTTCGTCATCACCTTCGTTGTCCACTAATTCCTCTCTCTCTCTCTCACAAGGGACTAGCTGCAGTTTCTTTATCATCTAAACCATTAATTATATGGTCCAATAATAGAGCTCATCATCAATTGTTAAAATAAACTTGGTTTCCATAGTCTATAGAGCAGCTTACGTAAGACAATTGAATTTGATATTTCTTGTCATCCAGCCAATCATTAGACATTCGACCACCCAGAACCACACACAGAGGAGGTACATGCCTAAAAATTGACGACTTACAAGAACTAGGACACAAGATTTTACATCATGAAGAGTCTTGGCAAACCAAATACATTATATACTGAGAAACTACTATGCAAATTAAGAGAAAGATGTTCTTTATACCTTCATACATATCACAAGCCTCTGGAGCCAAGAATTCACGAGCCATTGTCAAATTGATCTATGGAGGCATTTATGCACATTTGCAACTGAACATCATATGTTGATGAACTACTGCAGAGGATGAAATCTGATTTGAAGTCCGTGTTGCGGTCGGTTCATGACGATATGAGCTGGGCTATGGATATATGCTGGGGACAACTCAAAGCTGTAGCGTTGGAGAATCATTGAAAGGGCGACTTTCGCTTCAGTCATCACGAAGCTCATCCCGACACAAGATCGAGGTCCAAAGCCGAAGGGGATGAACACAACCGCCTTGTTGTTGGTAGCTTTAGCTACACCTTCTGAGAATCGCTCTGGTTTGAATTGATGCACATCTTCCCCCCAGATTTCAGGGTCACTGTGAAGCTTAGGAATTGGAACAAAGATTTGAATATCAGCAGGAAGAAGAAGCCTCCCTAACCTCTGTTTCTTGCCAACTTTTCGAGTCAAACCAACTACAGGGGGGTACAACCGCAGAGTTTCATTTAGGATCATGCTAATCTGCACATGAAAAGGGGAACATAATTAGTTTGGCATCATGTCTAACCTATAATTTAAATGAACCAAAAAAGGTCGACCGAGACCAAGACTCAAATCGTTTTCTATACCTTCTTTAGTTTTCCAAGTCCATCAAAATTAGGGTCTTTATTCCCAAATACATTAAGAACCTCCATTCTTGCTTCCTCTTGCCACTCTGGATAAATCGCTAGGAGGAACAACATCCATGCCATCAGTGAATTGGCGGTTTCGTGTCCGGCAACATAGAATGTCTTGCACTCATCCACCAGATTATCGACCGTAATTTTTTTGCTCTTGTCCGCATCGTGCAAAGCCTTCACAAGTTGTCCTAGGAAATCATCCCCAAAGCAATCTACTTCACCAGCCATCACCTTCTTCTCTCTTCTCTTGATCATTTGTACGATGGAATCGCATATGCCTTTCTCAAGTTTCTCCGCTTCGACTTCATCCACCGTCTTCCAAAGCTTACTGTCAGCAGGATTCAGAATAAATTCCATAATTTTTCAGGCCTAATTGAAACTCTGATTCTAAGGTGTAAAATGCCTTAGTCCATTAAGGCTTGAAGTTTGTATTTGCACAATGAACAAGTTGTTGTCTCCATCATCAGAAATTTTCAGCTTGCTAAGTGTGATCTTACATCAGTAATTATAGCAATAAGAATGGTTATCAAAAAAAAAAAAAATTCTCTCCTTCAAATACATTTACTCAACTGGAAAATTTCGATAGAATTATCATATTAAAAAATCTAAAGTTCAATCTAAAAGTGGCCTTTGCTCACTGGACTTTCCTAGCTTCTGCATCCTATAATAGGCAAAAGAAAAAAATTTCCCAGGAAATGTTTGATACCTTAGTCCCGGTAACCTTATAGTGAAAGTATTTCTGGATGTTAACAAGGCCAATCTTGTCAACATCTGAAAAATATTCCTTCCTTCGATGTAGCTGCTTCCAAACGCAGTTCTTGAAATCACTTCAGCTGCCAATACCTTAAACTCTCCGAACACCTCGATCTCTTTCCCTTCTTGATTCTTCCATTTTCCTAGCATTGTGTGAACACTGTCCACCATTGCTGGTGCCATATTCTGCAATTTCAAATTTTCCCGGAAATAAATAGTAAAACTTCAACTCACACAAATCTCTTTTTTCATCGATTTCAAGTACCTTCAAACTTTCCCCATGGAAAGCATGGTTGGCAAGTTTGCGCTTCTTCGCCCATTTCTCGCCACCTGGTGTGCTTGCGAGCCCATCTCCCACAATCTTCTTGGCGAAGCCCTTGGTTCCTGTTTTTGGGTATGTTTTATCTCTATTAAGCAGCACCTCCTTAACCAGCTCTGGCTCTGTGATGACTAGCTGAGCTTGAGGTCCGAGCCAACTCAAGTAATTTCTCCCTACGAAGTTGCACGAAAACCCAAATTTTATATTTCACAACAGTAATAAAGCAAAGTTTTTATTTTTTTGGTATTTACCATATGTGCCTATCCATGTGTTGATTTGAGGCTGAATCTTGGGGAATATGTCGTGAGAGAGATTGCTCATGGGTGTGTTCCTGGCTTCCATATGCATCTTGATTGTTTCCTTGGTGCTTCCATGGAGGAACCTGTAGGGAGGGCCGGTGATTCCCTGTTGGGCCATCATCCTCTGTATTCTGAGCGGGTTCCACCATAGCTTGTGCAATAACTTGGCTAGAGACCAGAGAACAAGAAACAGAAACAGAGAGCTCAAGAAGATGACTAATTGCATGGCTCTTTCTGGGGAGCAAACAAGAAAGGAAATGGCAACCAGGAAAATAACAATGAATACGTATTCTTATGAAGTAAAAATGTTTGATTGGATTTGGCATTTGTTGTTTCTTTCGGAGGAATCGATGAGCCGGACGATGACATGGTCAGAAAATGATAAACTTTGTTCGAAGGATGTTGGAAAGGTCATTTTGGTTCGACATTTTGGCTCCATTTCGAAGAAAACTTGGGATAGCGACTAAATAATTAAAACACACTAGGGATGAGCAATAGAACTGGTTTTATTTGACAAGCGAACCGAACCGGCTTTACCCAGCCTTGAACTGTTCAGTTTCCGACTCTCAAGTTGAACTAGTTTTGAACGGGTTTCAAGGCTTGCTCTCCATAGAATAGGATTTGAACCGTTTCAAAACCAAACCGTACAAGTCTCTTATTAAAAATCTTTTGCAGAAACAATGAGGCTAAACATTTCAGCATAAGCAGTTCATTACAGTTTCCCAATTAGGAATTTTGGCAAAAATATGGAGAAAAACGATATTACAAGTGCCACAACTTTTATATGGGGCATATTTGAGTCTCATAATTTATTTATTTTTATCAATTGAGTGCCATATGATTTTTCAATCAATTACTTGAGGTGTATAATTATTTTAGAAACGGTAATTACAAGTATTATGCCATGTCAGGTGAGTGAACAGTTTTAAAAAGTTGTGATATTCAAGTGAATATTTTTTAGAAGTCATGTCACTCAAGTGATCAGAAAAAAAAAAAAAATGAATGCCTTATGAAAGTTATGAAAAACTTGTGATGCCCTTGACTCCAAAAATATGCATATAATTAAGCAGTGAAATAAAAAATAAAATAGGGAGAAGGTAGACCGGTTTCTTAAGTTGACCTTGATTCGGCCTAGAACCAATCGGTTGGGTTCCATACTAATTCGAGAGTCAACCTGCTCAATTTCCGATCTTAAAACTGGAACTAACTCTAACATGATAGGTTCGAGTTCCTTATTTGAGATATATCTATTCTAAAATTGGTCACCCTTACACGATACCAATACGTGGCCGATACCAATACGTGGCTGGCCAGTCTAGAATTGTCGAAACCAGCCTAGTAAAGGAAGAAGTTGACCAAAAAAAAGGAAGAAGTTAGGACAAGCGATTATTAAATGATTAGGGTGCATACACGTGCATCCAATCCACGAAAGCCATCAAAATCGTGTGATTTCCAACAAGGCCCACATGAACCAGCGTAAATGTGATGAACATATGAGCTCATTCTCTTTTGCAATCTAAAGCAATTGATAATCTACTATGGGATTTGAAAGTAATAAAGTAATTATTTTGGTGGTACGTTTGATAAATACATGAGCCCACTCGTAGAGTTGAAATTTTATGGATAATGAGCTTTGCAAGTTGAACGTGTAATATTATTTTTTTTTTAAGCTACTGATGAATAAACGTTCTCACTTGTAAAGCAAATATTTTGTTGATAACATACTATGCAATTTGAATTTGGAAAATGATGATTTCGTTAGTAAAATACCCACAAATAAACGGACCTACTTGTGAAAAATGAAAACGGGTTTATAAAGTAAGCGAATATATTCGTATTCTAAGTTTTCCTCTTCAAAATTCTAACCAGAAAGATATCATTTGCGAAGTACGCCACTTTATTCTCGGCAAAGATTCAATGGAAGAAACTTGTTTAATTTGAAGGGGTTGTATCACGTGAAATTTCAAAGATATAGTAATGCAAACTAGCTAAAATTTTTAATCGAGATCTTGGTGAACAAGCCAGCTGCATGCGCCATTAGCACACGGACCTTGTGTCATTTATTTATTTCTTTTCGAACAATGTCTAACTGAGAGGCACATTACACATTGGACTTTCCTAACAAAACTTCAAGAGGAAGGATAGTCAATAGAAGCCTATAGAACCCATCATCACTTGGAAACTTCATCCATCGATTGACCCATCAACTTGTATAACCCAGCTTTGTAAGCCGTGAAAGCACATCTCTATAACTAGAATCAAGAACACATATATAATTAAGTAGAGAGATTTACGTGCCTAATTTGGAATCTATCATTCTTGATGTGGAATAGCGATGATTCAAAGCTCAAGCACTTCTTCTCTATTGCTTTCTGTACCACTGGCTTAATGAGACCGTCCCTCATCCTTATCGTTCAGTAAACACTTCTTATGTGAGGATATTTATGCATTAGAGCTAGAGGAGAGACTACTAAACCAAAGAGATGAGAGATAAGCTGTTTGACAGTTTTCCATGATCTCTGCTTTACATAAATACTCGGCATAGTATTCTCTGGTGATGTTCTTTCGGGAAAAAGCATGGCCTGAAGAGAGGCCGAGCCAAGAGATATGTTCACCCACAGCAACTCGGTACTATCTCAGTAATTTCTGTTTATGAAACTTGGTTTCAATTTTTGAGTAGGTTGATGCATTACTACTTGTGTGCATCTACCCTAGTGAAAATCTTGATATGAGCTTTGCGTGGTGCTTCTCTTTATTTATTAAAGGTATCAAAACTGTTTTTGCATCTTTTATTCCCGAGGTGTTTAGCATGATTTGATGTCTACTGCCAATAGATGGATTGTGTTAATGTGATGCACATAAGTCATTATAGTCTCTAACTACTTACCAGAAAAGTCGGTTTTGCTCACCTCATTTGGAAACATTGCAAATTCTGTTAATTCTAAATAGAAGTTTTGGTCTATATAATGTTCTTAACCGCTAAAGTAAAAAGATCTAACTCTTATCTGCTTTAAAGAAACCGAATTATCTTGGTTGTTGAGTTCGCATCCGCTAAGAAAAATCCTGAATTTTCTTCCTGTCCTACCTAGCAATTGTTTCAGTTTTGGCCTTCAAAGATAAATACCTCGTCCTAGTAAGACAGCGTAATTGTCTGTCCTATAGGGGGAAGTTTTCATGTATAGAACTATACACACGTTTCGTAAAGTCAATCTAAAGATTGGCCCTTAGCCGATTGTGCCGATCACTCAAATGTCTCTCCGCCGGACCTTTGTGTAGGTGATGGATTTGCAAAGCTAGTAATGCATGTCAAGAAAGAGCATGTCATGTTCTAGCAAAGACCTGGTAAATCTCTCACAGTATCTTGAAGCGCCATGTTAAGTCCAGTGGAGCTCACCAAATGGTATGATTACGATATTACATATGCCTGTTGGAGACAATCAAGTGCCAAGAAGTCACTGCACAAGAAGTTGCAGTAAGTTCACTAGGTCTAGTGCTTGCTATAGTGACCTATGAGCTGAATTCGTAATCAATCATCTGTAAAAGGTTCTACGGCAACGTGTTGAGTATGGATGTCCTTCTCATTTCTCTCCTGTGATGATTCTTCTCCTCAGATAAGTCTGCTTCACTTTTTTTTGCTGGCTACAGTGCAACTGTAGCGAGTTTCTTGGAGGCTAGGAGATTTGCATTGTCAATGTCCACGGAGCTGTGAAAGTAAAATGTTATCTGAACGCAAATTTTGCTTTATGATTCTTCCTTTTTCAATCAAATTGCCCCGACAATTTTGAATGACTGCCAGAAGATCAACTGAGTAACCTCAGTGGTAAGCCAAAAAGATAAATTGTGATGCTCTGTGGTGGTGGTGGTGGTGGTGGTGTCGCTGACATGTTTTATCCTTGTCCTTTTACCTAGGAATTGTATTGAAACAATGGAATGATTGTTGCTGTTGTGGTGATCGTTTCACGGCAACAAAACCATATGTTGTGCAAATAATGTGTTTCCTTTGGCCTTAATGATCAAATTTGCATTTGTCCCTCTCCCCACGCTCAACTCCAAAACTAAGGTTACATTCATCACCTTCCCCAATTCATTGGTTACATTTGCACCTTGCACAAAAAGATTCAAGCAACTTCCTACAACAGTAGACATTGCACTACCTACTAGCACCATCCACGCAAAGTAAGATTGACGTCTCCAATCGACCTTCAACGTTGTCAATACAATCAAGGCTCCTATCAGCGCTGATATGACCCTCACTTAAATTTTCTCCTTCACTTGTGCTCTTACAATTCCCATTCCCATTTGTAAGCCTTAGTTCAAGTTGATCTATGCTATCTTGAGCTCATCTTTCTTGTTTGTTGCAGAATGGCCATTCTTTCCTCATTTCTTTCCAGATTTTCTGCATAAATTTGAGCTTCTCCTTCAACACTTCATCGTCTCTCGGCAATTGGAATAGAACTTCTTTCGTTTGTAATTTGGACTCAGCGTCAACCCATTTAAAGAAGCCCCAATCATCAAATTGCTAAATGAGCATGAATTTATCAATTCAAATTGATAGCCAACAATTGATCTTTCAACACTTATCAGTGCCCCCCAAAAAAAAAAAAAAAAAAAAAAGAAAAAACTGAAATCAAATCGAATCCAATCAGCTCAGTTGCCTTCAACAAATCGATAGTGCATTACCCTCCACAATGAACAGTTATAAAAACCTCCTTGTGGAAATCTCCGGTGTTCGCCAAGTGTGCAGCCCAGCACGCATCTGCTTCCCATCAACGACATTGCTGTTGATTTGCTCAAGAACCCTAATTTTTTATTTTTATTTTACCCCCAAGTCAAGAACTCTCAAGCCCTAATTTTCTGCCCCAAATTCTAATCACAACGTTTCCCTCAATTTGCCCCCTGTTTTGTGGCTTGATCAAACGACAGTCACCAAGATCTCGACGGTGCATGACGTCATGATCTCATTTGAGAGCCTTGACAAAACGACATCGTCATATCAAGCCCCACCTTAGCAACGTTGGCGAGTTCGCTGTGCATGTACGATGCCATCTCTTGTCTATTTAACCGCAAAAATGAACGGCGGCTTGATGGATGCCGGAATCGTGCCTCAACTCAAAAGTCGATACTTTTCGTTTGCACACTCAAAAGTTGGTATCGAAATCGGGTCAAAGCCACAAGTTAGTGCCTATTTAGAGAATTTGACTTTCTTTTTATTGCAAGAATTTGACTTTTTTTTTTTTTGTTCGAAGAATAGATTATACTTCCTTTCCTCAATTTAAATATATATATATTGGTAATGTGAGGTTTATCTACACTTGTTGTGCACACTTCATAAGGACGCACATAATGCCAATAGGCCTTTATAAAAAAAAAAAAAATAAGTAGAAAAAAAAATTGGGATGGGTACGGGATTCAGATAGTGCCCCGCCCCGTCGGGTCAAACTTCTGAGAAGAAAACAAGGGACGGGGCGGTGGAGCATTAAAGTAAAACAATGAATTTTTGAACTGAATAAATTCATTCATTTGTCGTCATTCTAACACTATAGTAATGAATTCTAACACTGTAATGATAATTAATAGTAGCATGAGCTGTATTCTTTTTGTTTAATTAAGCTGAATTAGTATATGTCGGCCTCTTCCTCTTCAAATTACAACAATGGAATCATGAATCACAATGCCAAAGCATATGACTCGTTCATGCATTTATTGTCCGGCCAAAAAAAAAAATTACTTATCCAAAGTTTAACATAGAGCCCTCAATTATGTGGCATTGCTTATATACGATGAATAATTGCCTAAGTACTCAAAAAGACATTGACAACCCTTTCAATTTCAATGATCATATGGTTCTAAAAGTACTAGTATCTATAACAATCGTTATCCTACACAAATTATATCTCAAAAAATATCTTCTTATACGGCAATTAACCTCAGACAATAAACTGAATTAAGAATGCCATATTAATCTAAACATAAGTGGAACTCACAAAGCTTTCGTTGTACACTCGAATCCAAAAAGTTTGATCTCCCCTACTATCCTCAACTCAATCAAAATGCAAACACAGAATAACGAAGACCTTTTACATCTTTTAGAAGGATATTATTACCATAGAACTATTAAATCATAAATGAAGATGACCATATTTGTTTATGTAATGACATCATAATGAATTATTTACCTTGCGTTTGCTAAAAAAGATGTATAGTTTTCTTTTGCCAATAAGTGATATTAGCACCGCCTGTCACGCTCCGATCCTCAAGCGCACGCCCATTCCTATTTGGTCAATTAAATAGCGACATCCCAGTATGCATTACCGACCCATTTATTTTAATACGCATGTGGAAGCATATAGAAAATCACCAAATAATAAAACAATGGGATAGGAAAGTAGGACCAATTTTTCTGAAAATACCTTTTTATAAACATGCAGGTCTAGACACAAAGGTTTACAAAGGGATCGGCTCCCAACAAAAGAGGATTGTCCTACGACTAGCTAGCCGGACAAGATCATTAATTCTTCAGGCTTCACCTCTTAAACTCTGGGGCTTCCAATCCTTCACCAACACTGTCTAAGGACCTGAAAATTGTTATACAATAACCAGTGAGACAATATCTCAGCGAGTTCTACCCCTTAAGACTCAATTAGAAAGCTAATGCATTCTGAGGCTGCCTAAGCACAACATGAGTCAGAAGACTTACCTGAGCATCAGTTCCTCCCTACAAATCAGTTCAATCCATAAACTTGCAACCAATCAATCATCACAGATCGAGATTTCGATCAATCGACCTAGTCAATTACATATCATCACAACTTTCCCCTGGTCGGTACATTCAATACTATCTATAAGGTCCTATCAAACCAGGACCGCTCACCCAAAGCTGAAAATATAGATAGTATAACTCGCTCAAAGTTGATAGATTAGGGCCCCCAGGCCAAGTTAATATATTATATATATGCTCACCCAAAGTTGATAATAAATTGCTCGCCCAAAGCTAGTAATATGGTATACAATTTATATGATCGTTAATTTAGGACTCCCAGGCCATTGTAGTCTACCACTCCCACCATACAATCAATTCATCATTTTTATCATACCCGATAAAAATATTTGTGTGTGGGTACACGGTCGACCTTAGCCAAAATACCATAATTTCACTTTTGATTTTTCCCACTTCTTTTAGCAGTCCAAAAATAGATTTTTGGCGCTGTAGATCGATAACCGGTAATTTTTCAATTAATTACCAAAATTTCTTAATTTAGGAATTAAATCCTAAAATCACCAATAAATCCATTCAACACAAATTAAGGCTCAATTAAATAAACAGAGAGTACCACTACAATCAACATAAAATTCTGGTCATCGGCTATCTCGATCTAATTTTCGGAAAATAAATAAATAATTAAATAATTACGAAAAATTAATAAATAAATGCAATAAATCCAACTTAGGCTCGTAATGCCTAATTGGACTCCGAAACAGACCCGGAAAATTTCCAAGGTTTGTTCAATAAGTACCGCAACCTATTTACTTGCTAATTGCACTAACCATATGCCTAACATGCATTGATAAGTCACTAAATTAATTACTCTACTATAATCTATCCACCTAATTGCACTTAATTAAATGTAATCAACCCCTAAGCATCATTAGTCTCCTAAGTGAGGATTAGTGAGTTAAACTCACTTGATTTGCGAAGACCGGATCATCGCGACGGTGGTGCGACAACGGCGTGACAGCGGACACTCGAGCCGGGCCAAAAGCCTTGCAAGCTCACAGCAAATGCTAGGCTTGGCTTCGGGCCTGGGTTGCTTTGTGGGCCTCAAGACTAGGTTGATCTTGCTTGGGCTTCAAATTGCTGGTCTGGGCTTGATCTGGTTTCAAGATGGGCTACTGAACCAGGCCCAAATCGCTGGTGATTGGGCTAGAATTGGCGAGCTGATTCGGTGGGCTTTGCTGGGCCGAAGAAAAGACCGAACTGGGTTGTAATGCTTCTGCAGATGGGCTGAACTAGTTGAACACACGTGTGGCTGAGCTGCTTCGGTCGAATTGATGCTGGACGAGGGAGCAGCGAAGGAGAGGAGCTCGGTCTTCGTTGCTAGCATAAGAGAACGGGCAACTAGCACATGGTGGAGGTGGAGAGGTCAACAATGGCTTCGGGGTTGGTGCTGCTGACTGAAGGAGACACAAAATAGTGGAGAGATGCGACTGTATGCAGGCTTCATGGAGCGATTGAGCGGATAGAGATAGAGAAAGCAGCTTTGGTGGGTGGTGTCGTGGACGACCGAACGTGGAGATGACGAAGAGAGCTGTAGCGTGGCGTCACGGGCGTGAATTCAGTGGAGAGATGAAGGGAAAATTTGAAGTTGCAGGGAAATGAAAACAAAACCAAAGCCAACAGAAAGGAGAGATCGCTCGAGTGAGGAGGGGAACGGATGAGTGTGCGGGAGAAGTCAGCTGGGAATGGGAACAAAAATCACCAACCTTAGCCAATATATTGAATGACTTGGTCCCAAGAGCTCTCAATCTAATCGCTCTTGTCCCCTAATTCTTTCTAGAAGGATAATTCCACCATTAATCAACTTTGAAGCCAAAACTTGTAAACCTCAACCATAGCTCTGACCGACCCAAAAAAAAAAAAAAAAAAAAAAAAAAACCATAGCTCCGAATTTCCCAATTTTAGGATCAATTTCTTCACTCAATTTCTCAAATTAAGATCCAATTCCAATGAAGAAAATCCCGAACAATTTTCTGTAAATCCCTAACACTCAAAGGCTCGGCTTGGAAGTCCAGATTTTCTTCAAATTGGCCCATCCAAATTTCCGTTAATTTTCCGCAACATCCAAATGGATTTTTCGTAAAACTCCTAGAATCTCTAAAAATTCCTTAGATGATGAGTCGACATTCCTAAAATAGATTGTGACATGAAAGAACCTTCAATTTCTGAAATCGGACTCGAATTTGCGGTTAATTTCCATTCGGCGCGTTTTTAGCGTGACCTAAGCTACTGGGTAACTTTCAAAAAAATTTAGTGCAAATGACCTGTGGTCGATTTTCTTCAAGCCACAATGAACCCACTCGACACATTGGCAACTCTCGGTTGTCGCAAAAATCTCGATGATTCAAATACAGACACAGGGTACCAAAACGATAGAAAAATCAATCTAGTGCCTATCGACGAGAATTTTCCAGTTTAGTAGTGTCACCTATGATTAGCCACACATCCTAGTCGAACCGACCTATCTCTGATCTCAAATCAATTTATATCTATGCCGTAATGACCTCTAAAGATAGATACGGTCGATAAGCCGAAATCCTGGTCGAATTCTCAAGTCTATTGCATTAAAATTCCTTAATGGCTTTCCCAGATTATCTAGTTATCTCGAGAGTGATCAACTCTGAGAACAACCCTATAGGCGCGTCAATGAAATGCCCGATTTATTCAGTAAAAAACAAGATTGAAAATCTGGGATGTCACACCGCTTGCTCTCTCTCTCTCACATAAATTTGTCGCTAAATGCTTTTAGAGAGCATTCACCTCCATCCTATCTGGGCCAATATCAAATAATATATGCGAGACTAATGAGTTTGTTTGACGTTGGAAATCCTTTTAATTCACAAAGATGATTCTTATATTATAGAAAATAGATGAACAATTTACATCTTAGCTGCATGTAGTAAACCCAAGGTTAAATATGTGGCTTTCGGCATTTTATTGGTGCAACCAATAACAATATTGAATATTGATCATCTTGTTACCTCCCCGCAATTTCAATCAAGTAAAATCATCAATAGTATGGGGTTTGATACATCGATTTTCTATAAAGGTCAAGTAAAGATCAAAGGATGTGTATTGACATGTCAGTGGATAAGACATTTCCTACCTAACCTAATATTTATCATATTTCTTGGTATGGGAATACATTGAATGCAAAATGTGCAAGTGTATCCACCAATAATGACAATGACAAATTATTTTCCTATTTATACGGCTCTGATCTTGTGATGCTCCAGGCTTCAATATCCAATCCCTTTTGAGCCATAATCTTGTCGCTCTCCTCATATATCTATTTCAATAAATGATGAAGCCTTTCGGTCAACCTTTGTATTGTTTTCCTCAAGAAACCTATTGATGCATCTAAATTGCTACCCATTTGTTTCATCAAGATCATGGCTCTCTTGATTTCAGTAAGAGATGCGTCATCATACACTTCAACCCTGAAAAGTCGGATCAATGATTTACCAAAATGATCTATTTGCAATGTCGGCTTCGTTAAAGGTATGAATTTCCAAAAGTGATGCAGCCTATATTCAAGACCAATTCATTAAGAAGATCTGCATGCATTTAAGATTGACAACACTCTCATCAAAAGGTCCCTCATCGATAAGGCCTCATCTTTGACTTTGTCATAAAGACTTGTCATTTTTCATGCATTGAAACTTGCATCAAGACTCTTTGGGAAAACCACAAGCGTTGGAAATATTGTACATTTAATAGCTTATGGTTTCCATGTACATAAATGATTACTGGGGTTTCTAGGTTTGAATTTAGTTTTTTCTTGTTTTCACTATAAGAAGTCATCAAAACTTTGTAAATTCCACCGAGTTTGATTAATGAAAATTTGGTTAGTGCAATTCCCTTAAACCTTGAAGAGTTCAAACCCCATGAAAGTCTAGAAGAGTTCTCACTCCGTCCTTGAAGAGTCAAGGCTTTTAAAGCTTGCATCCTTGAAGAGCTGCAGCCACCAATCTCAAAGAATCGATGCCATTTTAACTTCCTTGGAGGCCTAAAAGAGCAACTATTGAAGTTTCTATCCTTTTCTTCATTTCATCCATTCTCAATTCTCCCAATTCCATCAAAATTCGATAAGTCTATAGTGCTTATCTGAAAAGACTCGAAACACAAAAGTTGTAGATCTTTGAGTCTCCATTCTTTTGGCTTTGGAATCAGATCATTCTGATTTAAATCCACAAAATTATGCCTATTTTCCCGAGCTTGTGGAGAACAGAAATTTCTGCTTGATTTCATGACGAAGTTTTCATACATGTGAGTCACTCTTCCGATCCTATTATTTGAGTAGCTGGCCTTGGGCTACTATTTTTGTTTTAATCCAACTAAGTATCTTTCTTACGTGCGATTTGGATGATTGGTCTAACTTACCATCATGCACTAGTTGTAGATTGCGGTATCTCACTCTAGGCAGATTTAGTGTTCAGACTGGACAGGAAATCAGATAAAAGGGAAAACAAGTTTTGAAGTATAACAAAGGGCAACGCGGTTGGCGACTCTCCACCCTAGTTCCTTACCATGCCCATGGCCAATTCTCCTCTGAATCACCATCCATTGAAGGCAAGTGAAGTTTGCACAAGTTCTATATTGTCCCATGGAACTCCAATTTACAAAGCAAACTCCATGTATGATGGATAGATAGAGGAAGAGAATTTAGGGTCTGCTTGAGGGTCAATAGATTCACTTGCAACTGTTACATATAGAGTTGAATAAGGGGTCGATGTAAGGAGTGAGCTTCCCTCAATTTTTGCATCACTCTGAAGTAAATTTTTGTTACACGAAACATCCATCTACTTTCTCGTATTATGTGCAAATCTCTGATGAAATTGACTGTAATGTTTTCTATGTCACTAATGAAACATGTGACATGAATCTCTAGCAATTGTCATGTTAATCCTGCGACGGTAGCATAATGTTGAAGCAATGGCAAGCTTGGCACATTTTTTTGTCATATTTTGTCTAATCAGCAAAATCCGATGTGGATCATCTCTAATCACGTTACTTAGAAGTCCCATATATACTTTTGATTAATTCAAACTAAAAGAAATTTAAATAATACGTGACATCATTTTTCTAGTTTCAGTAAATGTTTGGTTTACGATATAAGAAAACACCTTTATTTACAGATGTATATCAGTTGGAAACAAGACCGCAAGTTCAAATCAATGTGCAATGCAAGTATCGAATACATGCAATAATTTTTCATATGAACTCTCGGCAATATACTCAAATGCATACACCAGTATGCATGATACCGTTCATCGTTTATATAATTTAACACAAGAGTCCACATTTTAGTCTTGTACAACATAATTTATCGTCTAAATTAGCCCTATAGACAAGTGAAATATTAGCAGAGCTAAAAACATCCATTTCCACACTATATACTACGTACTAACTCATTTACATGTCGAATTTGCCAAATTGCCATGTCCACAGTGATTTCTCGAAATCTTAAGGTTGGTTGTCAAATTTCCTTAAAATTTGAATATTCATCAATGAATAAATGTGCAACCCCGTTTTGGACTGGACCATTCTGATAGACCTACCCTTAATGACAATTGCTTCTATGGAAATATGTACTAACTGCAAATATGCAAGTTTATCCACAATAATAATGAGTATGGCCAATACATTTGCCTATATATATACAATCCATCATTTGTCGCACCATGCTTCTTTACTCTAGTTAATTGGCCTCACAATCAGCCCCAATTACAAGGTTATTGCGCATACAAAAACGACCAGATTCCAAGCAATTGTTACGAGCATGTTAGATTATTTTTTTAGTTTTTCGAATTTACAAACGTCTTAAATATTATCTTCACAAAAATAACATTTTTTTTATCTCCACAAAAAAAATATTAATAAAAGAAATTTGTGATATGTAAAACACTTTGAGGGTTGAGCGGACTCCAGTCCAGCCTTTTTTGCTTTGCCCCTTCGTTTTTTATTCTATCTTAATTCACAAACCCCACAAAACTAAAAGAAATCAAGCAAACTCAAAAGGAAAACCTGAAACCCAAAATCCAGCCTTCCCCATTTTGCCAATTTTCTCATTTTGTAATTGTTATTATCTTCTAGAAAACTTCTACCAAAACCTGCCATTGGTAATATTTCTTACTATGGGAACATGCTAAATGCAAATTGTGCAACTAAATCGACGACAATAATGAGTATGACTAGATACTTTCCTATTTATATGTGTCAAGTTTATCCAAAACAATAATGAGCATGACCAAATATTTATATATTTATAGAGCCATTCATCTTTTGGTGCTCCACGGCTTAGCCAACTGAATTTCTTTTTCTTTCTTACTAGTCCTTCAAGCACTTCAAAGCAAGACCCTTGTGATGCCTACAAAACAAAGAATCCAGCATGCTATCTCACCAGCATATTTGAAACCCTCTTTTGCATGCATCCAATGGTCATGTCTCCAGTATTCGGACCTTGCATCTAAGTAAGTATCGGATAAATGATTTACCAAAAAAATGCTTTGTTCTTGGTGAGGCATGTCAAAATATGTATACTAGTTTAATAGTTTAACTGTTATCAAAGATCTTTCCGACCAATGGTAGTGGAAACTACTTTAATTTATAATAGGAAATGGACACCTGGACTTCTAGAGTGCCAAAAGTTGGCACAAAGAAACACTTAAGTGCCAAAAGTTACGAAAGTGACACTTAAGTACCAAAACCAGAGCAAAATGAATCACTTAAGTGTCAATCCAACCAAAACGCTGATATGTCAATTTTTGGCGAAACAAGTGCAAAATGGCATCGTTTTGAAAGCGACATGGTAAAAAATTAATATAAAAATTTATTACATTAAATTTATTTAAAAAAAAAATTAAAATACAAATATTAAAAAAAAAAAAAAAAAAGGAGACGGTTGAGCCCTCGGCTATTGCCGCCTCCCCCTTTTAAAAATTTTAAATTTTTAGATTTTTGTATTTGTATTTTTAAATGTTTTGAATAAATTTAGTTTTAAATTAAATTTTATTAAATTTTATATTAATTTTTTACCACATCAATACCAAAATGATGTTGTTTTTGCATTGTCTAGCCACGTCGTTTTGCACTTACTTCTTCGGGAATTGCGCACGTCAGCATTTTGGCTAGATTTTGGTCGGATTAGCACTCAAGTAATCAATTTGTCTCCAATTTTGACACTTAAGTATCAATTTCGTAACTTTTGGCACTTAAATATCCTTTTATGTCAATTTTTGGCACTTGAAGCATACTTTTACCTAGGAAATGGATGTGAGCCCAATATGATGAACTATAACTTTCAACCATAAATAGCAGTTCGTCTATGCACTTTATGGTTTTATTAGGTACATGCAATTGCCATGTTCAATATCATGAAATTGCCATAGGTACTTTCATCCATCAAATGCTTCATCCTTGATAAGATATCTCTCTCAAATAATGATTATGATATCCTGGATCTTTTTTGTTTGAATAACAGCACGAGGCACTGAGATGGCGGAGAGATGGAAAAGAGCTCTTGCAGCGGTGAAGTTTCCATCTATTCGAAGTGCTACTTTGTTGCTAAACGATGCCCTAGACTTCAATCCTTTCTAATGTAGTCACTATACTTGCCATCCTCCGCAGCTGAATGTATATGAAGCCGAGAATTGGGAAGATGTCCCGAGACATATGCGCTGGTGCGTTTCTTAGTGTGAGGTTTGCCTAGGTTTCGATACTGTTGTCCACATGGGATTCCTCGTTTGATAAAAGCGAGTTGCTGCTCTCCCTCCTTCGAAAATTATAAAGGAAGAGAACACGGGAACAAGTTGAATGGTCGACAAGTTTGACGTTTCATGTATCTGATGTAAAATTGTACGAGAGGCAGTCAATATGAATGTTTTGTGTGGGTGTGAGCTTCCCTTGATATTTGATCAAAATGTTAATCTTCAAATATAAAATTAATGTTAATTGTAGTTACAGTGCCTTCAATGATATGCAAGTCTATTTTCAACCAATGTATTTCAGCCAAAAAAGTATGCAAATTCAAGTGAAGGTAAATTTTCTCATAATTGGATGACTAATCAAAATATTGACGTGATCAATGTGGTTCAGTTACGTAAAAAATGGACTTTTAGATGTTTAGTGCCGATTTTGAAAATTGGACAAACATTAGGGGTTATTCATGTTTTCCATTTTGATATCAAACCTTGAGCTCAATCTCATGTAAAAAAATACGAGCAAATGTTTGCCATACTTCTAGTTCAGAACAGCCAGGTTAGAGCCTCAAGTTGAAAAGAAGTCTTTATGTTTATCATAAATTGATGTTTATATTTCCTTCTGAAATTCATGTTTCGACTATTTTCTTTGAAAACAATAAATTTTCTATAGGTTATTTTTTCTAATCTCAAAATTTTATGGGATTAACATATCAAACACTCAGTTGCGCAATCATTCGAAAGGGATAAATAGAAATTATGCACTGATATGGAGTTACTTCTAGTACATACAATTTTGGTAGATAGATGAAAATATATAAGACAAAGAACAGAGACATTACTACGAACTTTTTTTTCTTACACGAAATTTTTTGATTCGCTAATCATCTCGAATTAGGTTGTGACCCTATAGGACTGCAATGACCGTTTATTTGATTTTCCTTTGCAAGTAATATTCAATTGATTATATTAATGTAGATCGAGAATTTTTTCTAGTGGATAAACGACCTGTGAAGTATGAAAGGAAAATAACATATGCCAGATGTATTAATGGATTCCATAATTTTTGGAAATCCTTCCAATAGTTAAGTAATCATGTGGGATGTACTTTGCCATGTTTGTGGAATGAGTCAATTATAACAAAACCTACCGATTACACTATTTCTGATTTTGAGAATATATTATTGTTTGCACCAAAAATTGACTAAGCGGTCGATATGGATAGACACGTGGCTGGAGTGTGAATATTATCAGGCACGTGATTCATTGTCGAAAACTAGGGGTGTCAAAAACCTAACCGAAAACCTAACTATACTGAACCAAACGGAACAATTCTGGTTTTTTGGTTCGGTTTTCATTCCATTCGGTTCTCATTAAAAACCGGAATTTTTGTTATCGGTTCGGTTTTTATTGGTTAACTGAACCGAACCAAACTAACAAACCGATAAGAGCTTATTTCTTGGAAATGAAAAATATATAGAACAAAAAAAAAAAAACAAAACAAAACAAATGCAAAAACTGAAAACTTAAAGTTGAAAATCAAGAACCGAACTGAACAGAACCGAACCCAAATTTCGGTTCGGTTCATATTCGGTTCAGGTCTCATTCAGTTCGATTCGGAAGTTTTTCCTAACGGTTCAATTCAGTTTGGTTCGATTTTTCAAAAAAACCGAACCCAACCCAACCGTTGACACTCCTATCGATAACTACAAGGATCGATATCAATATTAGGCACATTTCAACGATTACTACCAATCAGTTGTTGATACATAACAATATATGGTTAATGATGGTTGACAAAGGTATCGATTATTGAGGTTGGTAAATGTTAAGGAGCTGAAGGAAGTTGAATGCATAGAGAGTATAAAGATGTGGGTACAAGGTTGAAGTCGTTAGAGAAGAAAGTGATTGAGGTCGTGGAGTAATAAACACCCGTATTTAGCGGAACAATCGTTTGGAAACAAGGTCATGGCATCGTGGCTGAAAACTGCTTGAGAGCAGTTATGGCATGATTACTTCAAATACCGCCAATCACCCACTGGAGAGCTCCCCGCACAAATGAAAAAAATGCAAATTTTCAGTTATCTTCGTTTTCTTGCACTCTATTTTCAGTTTCTAGACTCGCATGTCAGTTAAGTTCCAGCATCTCGATTAAATTCCGGTGTGTATTTCTACCCTGAGTGTTGTGTTATCAATTAAATTCCAGCGTAAAATCTTAGCATTCTCAAGCTTTGTCATCAATTAAATTCCGGCAAGGTTTGTTTACGTGCGATTCCGTTGTAGCGCCTGTATTCTCTAAGCCTTGTCATCAATTAAATTCCGGCGCAACTCGTATTTGTACAGTTCTATCCGAAAGGAAATTGTTGAGTTCCTTATTTGCCCATGATATTTTTTGTCTGGAGTTATCATAGGACCTTGTCTCCTTTAAGTGAAAACCCAAAAACGATTTTTCGTAAAAGATACTTCGTCATGGGAGACATTATGGTGAAATATCTTTTTGGCGCGTCTGATAGGACCAGAGAGGCTAATTCGAGGAAATAAGATGATGAAAACCGTGAATCAACTTGATACTGACAATGCTATTGGGAACAACTCGTCACCACAACCTAGTAATGACAGAGTAGTCATAGCCGTGGCAGAACAACAAATGGTGGACATGTCGACATCCCCAGACAACTCACCGATAAGCAAAGAAGGCAGTTGGAACCAAATCCTGTAATGTTAGCTATCATGAGGAGAATTCTTGACGAACACCACAATGAAACGACTAACCACATGATGAAATAGTTTGTCACTATGGTCAAGCCAATAATCGTCAACACCTTCTATAAAGTCATGCATGGGCTGGGAGCATCGAGCCATTTAATATGGAATCAAGCAAAGCCTACTAATCCTGCACATTCTGGGTATGATTTGTTGGCTAAAATCAGGTGTCAACCAGAATATTGAGTTTTTATTATTGAATATATTCACTTAGACATCATTTAGGGTCTTATGGAAGCCTTTATTGCTCAATTTGTGGTAAGGAATTTGTCTCTGGACTTCATATTTCCCTTTTATTCTTCGTCCATTTTAAAATATAGAAACAATTGCGAAGCATTGACCGTAAACTTTTGTATGAGGGCTTCATCTCTCTTGGCTAATGCTGTTGATTGTACTGCTACGGCTATGTCCCATGACTTCATCTTTGTATCCTGTACTATACTGCTAATTCACATTGCATATTGTATATCTCGGTGATTTTGGTACGTTGTTTGTCATTTATAAATTTCAGAAGGATGGAAGAATACCTTTACATTCGGGATATAGATGGTCTGCAACGGCAGATGTCGAAAGTTTGGTGTGGGATCCACAGTCTGAACACTCCTTCATGGTGTGGTATGAACCACTGAAAGTTTTTAAAGTTCTTCTTTTCAAGTAGAAAGGCATCTGAAAGGATCCTGCTGGACATGTAGCTTATGGATTTAGTGGAAAGCTTGTGTAATGTTCAATTACAAACCAATTGAGTTTTTCAGGTGTCCCTTGAAGATGGCATCATTAGAGCATTCGATTTACGAGGCGCAACTTCTAGTTCGGCCTCCGAGTCACGACCAAGTTTTATTCTTCATGCACACTATAAAGTAGTCGGCATGATTTCGTACAACCCTTCGGCGCCTAATGTACAAATCAGGCAGTTCCTCCACCTCTGCTTTTCCATGTACATTCTAAACTTCACTCCCTAAAATAAGTAATAACTATTGCTTCCGCATGTAGTACAGCTTCTTGCGATGGGGTCAACAGATAAGATGCCATTCATTAGTTCTTCACGCAATGTTGTTGGCTTGATCTTTCCTGGTGGATGGAACTTAATATATGTATGTTCCTTGAACAAATGCATGTAAAACTTTGGGATCTATTTAATAACCAGCCTTCATGTATTGCTTCAAGAGATATAATAGCTGTAAGAAAACTATTTGAAGAAAATCAGCAGCTCCATCGGGAAGCGAAAGTTCTTGCTTGACTTGAATTTTACCCGGTGCTGGTACCTTGAAGATTTCCCCGATTCTGTCGGCAACTTAGCATCATTAATAAAGTGGATCTTTCCATGACAAGACTTACAAGCTTGCCTGATTCTACTGGAAAATTACGACGTTTGTTTATTCTTAACCTGTACAACTCATGTACCACCGAAAAACGGGGTCCTCAGAGACGGTTTTGCAGAAAAAATCGATGCCGACTCAGCCATAAAGGCGGAGGCTTTAGCCCTCCGTGTGGATCTATCGAAATTGGCGAAGGAAAGAGAGAGAAAGTGTCCTTCCACGCTTCATCTGAACTCCAAGATGGAAGTACAATCTGACAGCAAATCTATGGAGAGCTTAATGGGCTTAGCACCGAGCCCATGGAAGGTGGAACCAATTTTAGAGGACTGCAAAGTGCTACTGGCCCAACTCGAGGGAGTCTGGGTATCTTATGTGCAACAAATCCACCGACTGGATAGCAAAAGCTCACTAGGACAACCGCCTTCCTCACAGTTGGATTACATATCCCCCTCACCCACTATGGGTTTTATTTTGTAATGATTCCAAACTTAGTTGTGGGTCTACAACACATTAGTAATGAAAACAATCTTTTGACCAAAAAAGAAAAGCTCCAGCTCAATTGAAAGATCGGTGGAACTAAATTCTCCTTGTCTGCATGACAATAAGTTGGAAGGACTTTGCAACTCCATCAGAAAGTTAAAATCGCCGTATATTATGAATTTGTTTAGTCACTGGGTTCAATTGGATGGCAATCGACAGGAGTTTCCTAATATCATTGGACCATTGGAGATCTAGAAGAGCTTTGTCTTGGTCATCACGAAAATTTGGTAGGTGAATTCCTCTCACAATTGGAAATTTGTCCTCTCTAATAGTCTGGATCTAATAGAACTAGGATTTGTAGTGTTTCATGCTTTCTTGCCTCTTAACACTTGACTTACATTGGTGTGATGATATTGGAGAATTGCCCGAGCTTTTTGTGAGTTTAGTCTGTTTACATTTTAAATCTAGTTCACTATGGTCAGTCCCTAATTCGTCAAATCTTTACAATCTAAAAGAGTTGAGCCTATCTTATGGCTCTAAATATCGAGCTGAGGGATATAGAGTGCAGACCTATGACTTGGAGTGGATTGGGAGGCTAACCAAGCTAAAGAAGTTGGAATTGTGCCTTTCAAATGTCGCTGCACCGCCTACAGAGTTGGGCCTCCTTTCTCTTCGAGAACTGTTTCTCTTCGAGAACTGACTTTGACCAGACCAGACCTACCTTTGGCTGCTTCCACCTTCTTTACTATCCCTAGAACTTGAGTCCTTCGACAAGGGAGCCCTCGAAACCTAAGAAGTTTGTCCATTTATATTGTCCATCATTGTCGACTTCTCGAGAGAATAATCATCCCCTCAAGCGTAGGGACACTGGAAGTTTGTCATTGCTCAAAGCTAATTAAGATACAGTTCCCTAGCATATTGGGATTACTGGAGAAATCATCAATCAGAAATTGCAGGTTTATTGAAAGGATAGGGTGCAATGGGGAAGGAGCTGTTGGGTTTCTCAAAAAATAAGAGTCCTCCAGTGATGTGATTGTCGGTGCTGGTATGGAGACGTGGGAAGTTGTCGGTCGCTCATGGAAGTTCTTTAGAGATGACAAAGAACTTCGAGTTGGCAAGTAATCAATGGAAAGCTTCTGCGAGCAGTTGACAACTCTCAAATTTACATATCCATCTTCTTAAGAAATTATGTTGCTAACAAATGGTGTCTCCTTGAGCTCGCCAGAATTGTAGACAACACATCCATGTCGAAGGGGAAAAAACTAACCTCCCCAATTGTTTATAATGTGGAGCTTGATGATGCTTAGTTTAAAACCCCACTATACAAGACGGCAATACTTGCACACGAGAAAAAGTTTCCTCACGGAGTAGAATCCGGCAAGAATCTCTTATCAAGGTCGATTAGATCAAGGGCTAAGAACCTGCCAAAATGCAAAAGGTAAGCTCTAAAGAACTAAAATTTATGGCTCTAGAATCTTGCTCATCCAAATTACATGCTTTCTCACCTCTCAATGCTTGACTTAACATCATGTGATGAGATTAAAGAGTTGGTTGAGCTTCCAATGAGTTTAGTTTGTTTGTTGCGAAGAGTTGGTTGAGCTTCCAGTGAATTTAGTTTGTTTGTTGCAAAAAGAAGTGATTGAACAATAAAATACACTTAACAAGAAAATAAATTGGACATTAGACCATATAATTTGATCAATATGACCTAAATCCATGGGAAAAGTAGCAAAGAATTTTATTATAAATCAAACGATACAATAGAAATTACAACTACGCTGGAATCACTCAAACACTCTTAAGTATTTTCTAGTCCCAATTACATCCAATAATTTATATAGTATTTATTCCCACAATTGATCATAAAATAATTTCTCAATTTCACGAAAAAATTAACAAATCTTACTACAAGATTTAATCAACTTCAAGACATAAATCATTAATATAATTCCATAAAAATAAACCCTGTCAACCACTCGAAACGGCAACTTCAACCTTTGCGCATTAAAAAGAATGAACCAAGAAGTTTATTTCTTTCCTTTCACTGACCCAAACAGCAAATCCATAGTTTCCTCGTTGAAGTCTTCTTTTTACGGTCAAAGTCCGTCATCACTTTGGACTCCAAAGGAGAAATAGGAAACTGACTCCAATTCATAGATGGAAATCCACGTGTTTTGCTTTGCTCATTATCGAATGTCCAGAATCTCTAACTTTTGGACCATTCAGATTCCTTAAAATTTGGGTTGGGTTTTGTGCATAAATTCAAACTCGAGACATATTTTAACACTATTTACATGTTAAATCTCGCTCACTGCAAGTAGTTCCAAATCTCTTAAGGCTTACCAATTTGGTAGAGTGGGTCCTATCTGATGGCTCTAAATGTCAGCCTAATGCACACATGTGACTTGGGGTGGATAAGAAGGCTATCTAGACTAAAGGAGTTGGAGTTTTGTCTTCTCATTATCACTGCATCACCTATAGAATTGGATCCCCTTTCTCTTCTAGAAGGTCATGCTTTGTATAGAATAGACCTAGAACCCTCATGCATTCAAATAGCTAGTTTTTGGCAGTCATCAAGTGTGGTGGGTTAGTGGTAAAGAGATCACGATCTTCAATGAGGTCACAAGTTCGATCCATGTCGTGAGTAAACATTTGGTCAGCTTGTGCCTTAAACTTTAGCTATCACATGTGAAGAGATTTATCAACTTCTAATTTGGCGGTGGGGCTATAGTGATAGACGCACCTACTTATAGGTGAATTGAGTAGTTACAACTTCAATGTTATATTATGCATGAAAGTAGTGCTTGAAGAGGTAGCTATATCGATCGCTTCCCCTAACATTTTAACTCATAAAAGGAACTAGTTCTTTTTAAAATAAAAAGAGACTAAAATGAATATTTATATATACTAAAATAAATTTTCCTTAGTGTAGAGTACAAATAGACAAGACTAACGGGCAAGTTGCCCGCTTCACCACAATTTGGTCCAAACGGGCAGATTTGAGCAATGACCTTGCATAAAAAGGCCCAATCCACCTAACATTAGGCCAAGCCTTGCTTGGCTACCCCTTACATTTCATTACATGTATTAAATGATGGATGGGCCTTGAACAATGCACTGAAGTTAACTTTTAGGCCCGGGTTGATTTGGGTTTGCACAATGATCACCTCTAAACACGAAGTATTAATTATATGCAAAACATAAGCCGTAGAAGGTATGGTTGTAAAATAATGGTTGAATTCCTGAAAAAAAAAAATTCCTTTAGGTTTATGTCCCAATTATGATATAATTCTTATTATCCCAATTGAAAAATAATGGCCAAATTCCACATGTTTAATATTATTCAAAACAAAGTTTCGTCATCCCTATTTATATATGTATTGACAGAAATCTGAAAACATTATCTTAGTAGGAAGCTATCTTCTTATTGTACAAAACATCAGTTTGTATTTGTACACTGATATCGAATGTATGTGTGTAAGATAGAAAATGAGAGAGTTGCTTTTGATATTTCACTGTTACAATAAATCTATGTTGAAAGATATGATTGCATTATTAGGTTCTTTGATAATATAACATTCTGCTCGACAAAGGAGAATATCATAAATATTTCATTAATCTATGAATAGAATTAAAATTATATCATGCATGTACAACATGATTTTGTGTAGAATCATTTTTTAATTAATGAGATGACGTAGGTGTATACTAGGAGACTTTAAAAGAATACACATTTCTATGGAAAAATATTTGGATTAAAACTTTGACATTGCTCAAATGAACAAAATCAATACAAGCTTAAAATTAAGATTAGTTTTTAAAACATAGCATTTAAGGTGTATTCAATTTTCTTTAAAATTTGCCTTTATCATTTGTATAGATGCAGTAATCATGAGATACAATATTTGAAAAGAATTATGACTTTTCGGTCTATATATTGTCTTTTGGTAATTATAAAATAATGTCTTTTAAGTTAATTTATATATTTGTATCTTCTTAGTAAAATGGTTTATCCATTTATATGTGAGTTGCATATTTTCTTGATAAAATGGATGTTGCATGGAAAACATAATTTCTTACTTGTGGTTACCTATTAGTAAATCATATACACCAATTTATTTCTCCATATTTGCTTGTTTACTAGCTCAGACAATGTTAATTCTCTCATTCAGAGACATATCAAACAACATGTATGCAAGATGATGAGTATAACTATTGTTGAAGATCTTTCCAATTAATGGTAAGTGCAACTACTTTTATTTATAACGGGAAAGAGAACCCGATATAACAAATTATAATTTTCAGTAATAAATAGCAGTTTATACAATATTTTAAATTTTTATAATAAAAAAAAAAATGTAATACCTCCTTTCAATATTGTGAAATTGCCATCGACATTTCCATTCATCAAAATCATCAACAATCTAACGGTCTAGATTTAAATTTCTCAAATAGGTAAGTAATCTCTGAGGGGGTGTATATGGTTGCACTTCTAGAGAAAATCAATTCTAACAAACCTTGCCGTTGATAATATTTTTTAGTATGGGAATGTATTAAATGCAAATTGTGTGAGTCTATCCACGCTAATGATGAGCATGACTAAGAATTCACTTATTTATAGAGCCATTCATCTCTTATAGCACCACGCCTTAGCCGACTATATTTCTTCTTTCTTACTAGTCCTTCAAGTGCTTCAACGCAAGACCATTGTAATGCCTCATCTTTGAAAACCTCTTATAAAATGCATCCAACAATCATATCTCATATACTCCAACCTTGTAGGTACATAAGAATCAGATCAATGATCTACCAGATAGCATCCCTGGTGAGATCTCTCTCTCTCTCGTGCATGAGCGCGCACACACACAAATGATGATTATAACACCTTGGATATCATATTCTAAATGACAGGACGAGGCCACTATTGAAGCCTCTAATAGGGAAAAGATCCCGAGCAATATCCTTTGGAGGGTTGCTCGGTGTGAGATGTGCCAGCGGATAGCTCTCCTTTCAAACTTTGATCGCATTTAGACAAGAACAGAAGAGCTAAATGGGTAATGTCTCATTAGTGGGTTATGCAATTCCTACCTAACCTACCGTTTATCATATTTCTTGATATGGGACTGTATGAATGCAAAATATGCAAGTGTATCCACCGATAATGAGAATGACCAATTCTTTTCCTATTTATAAAACTCTAATCTTTTGATACTCCAAGCTTCAATATGTTAATCCGTTTGAGTCACAATCTTACCACTCCCCTCGTATACGAGCATCTCTATAAACAAATGATGAAGTTGTTCTATTGACTTCTTCAATCTTTTCCCTAAGAAACCTATTGATGCATCTAAATTGTTATCCATTTGTTACTTTAAAGATTATGGACCACATGAAAGGCACATAATTTAGATGTATCAATAGGTTTCTTGGGGAAAAGATTTTAGACGCAAGTCAAATAAGTGATCTACCAGAATAAGCTATCCGACTTCTCGTATTCTTTAAGGATATGAATTTCCAAGAGTAACATTTTTTAGCTTAATTATTTTTGTCTTAATCCGACTAAATATCGTTCTTACGTACGATTTGGATGATTGGTCTAACATTTCATCACTCACTAATTGCAAAATTATTGTGTCTCACTCTATGCGGATATAGCGTTAAGAGATGGCCTGCCGACACCATTGAGAGGAAAAGAAATTTTGAAGTCTAATCAACGGTGATGTGATTGTCGACCCTCCGCCCTAGCTTCTTACCACGCCCATGGCCAATTCTCCTCCAGATCGTCATCCATTGAACGTAGTGAACTTTGCACAGCTTCTATGTTGTTGAATTCCAATTTGCAAAGCAAACTCCATCTTCAATGGAAAGATAGAGGAAGAGAACTTAGGGCCTGCTTTAGGGTGAATAGTTCCACTTTCAAGTATCACATGTAAAATCTTAAAGAGTTCAGTCTAGAGAGTGAGCTTCCGATAATTGTTTCATCACTTAGAAAAAAAAAAAAGATTTGTTGCACGGCATCCATCTGTGTTTTCTATATTATGTGCATATCTCTGATAAAGTTGATTCTAATAATTTTTGTGGTGCTAATGAAACGTGTGTTATGAATGTTGAGCCATAGTCAACTTAATCATGCCATAGGAACATGACCCTAAAACAATGGTGAGCTTAACAAATCTTTTTAGTCAGACTTTTCTCTAATCAGCAAAATCCGACATGAATCTTCTAGTTATAATTCAAACATAAAGAAACTAAAATAAAATATTACTTCATATTTCTAGTTTTAGTAAATGTTATTTGGGTTGACAATATAAAACACCACCTATTGGAATCAAGAATTCAAATGGACATGAAATGTATGCTTCGGGTACACACAATAAATTTTCATATGAACAAAACAATATACTATAAGTCAAACAACAATATGCATGATATCCTTCATCACTCATATTATGTAACACAGAAGAGTCCAATTTTTTTTTCTAATGGAACACGATATATCGTTCATATTGACCCTATAGAACAAGCGAAATAGAAGAACTAAAGACATCCATTTTGCTATAGTATACTATGCACTAGCTCCATTTCCGTGTCCGCTATTTGATTTGAGTTTAAAGAATTAGAGTTACCATAAGGTGAACACATGTAATCATCCGTGCACCTCTCGATATTGATTTTGTGAACTTACAATGAAGATGTTGATATTTTAGAAGGTTCATATAGAGATGTGACCTTAGACAAGCATTGATTGAAATGAACTTTTAAATGGCAGAAAGAGTAGGTGATATAACATGCTTTTATTGAAAGGTGGAATTCCATTTTTGTTTGAACGTTAATGAAATAAGTTGTTGGTTTTTAGAGAATTTTTATGAATAGCAAGGTTTTTGAGCACCTATATCAATAAAACACTCCAAAGAGCTCAAATTTTTTGTGATTGATTCATACTATGTTAAGTTATATGTGTACTGACCTTTCCTTGGGGCAACTACATAGGAGATGGCTAATGAATTACCAAGTTTATACTTAGTTCTGGCTCTCCGAAACCCCAACCAATTTGCAACATTCAGGTTAGTTAATATGAAACATCAATCAATTTATTTAGGAGTTGCCACTGATCTATTTTTGATAAGTTGATTAGATACTTAAGTATAGGAGAATACTTTATTTCTACGAATAAGAGATTCAATGGAATTGGGGACTTGATTACGTTAGTTTATTTTAAAGCCCATTCGGTATCTTTTCTCTTTTATTAAAAGAAAAAATATTTTTACAAGCAACTTGCATTAATTTTCAATGTAAACATGAACATGTAATGGATGATCATGAGGGTGTGCAATTAATAAAGTAAAAACTAATAATCAAAACATGAAATAAATACATTGCTAGAAAAAAAAAAGAATTGAAACACTCTACAAATCGATTAAGTATTTTTTTCGATTTTTTATTTAACTTAATATAAAAACTATACTATATGCAATGCATGTAATGCAAACATAGAAATTCCAGTAAAACATATTACGTGACTTTTTAATAAAATTAGGATATATGCTATAGAACTCCTAAAACTTGTCACAAAAGTATAATTTGATCCTAAAACTTGAAAAAAAGTGTAATCAAGTCCTTAAACTTATTAAATCGGTGCAATTGAGTTAGTCCATTAATACCGTCAATCAATCTAACAGAAAATATTGATGTGGCATTTTTAAATGAATTTCTCCTTTTTCTTCAACAAATTACATTTATATATTTAAACTAGATTAAAAACCTAAAAGAAAAATTAGAAAACAACAATGGAAATAGAAAATAAAAAAGGGGAGGTCTTGCTAGCAGGGTGTTGCCACTGTCGCCTATTGCCAGAGCGGCCTAAGCAAGGGCCAATGACCATCGCCCACCTAAGTCAAGGGCTTGTAAGCCACAGTAGAGGGTCAACTAGGCTAGGCCTTACTTGGGGCATGCGAGACTCACCCAGATCTAGGCGATGCCTTGTTGATCCTTGCTTGGGGCCAATGCGACTCGCCCATATTTGGACGACTTCGACCCTTGCTAAGGCTCAAGGAGCCTTGCCAACCCTTGGCAAGGCCTCGTTGGGCCTAGGCAAGGGACGATAACCCTAGCTAGGCTATCGCCGGCCTAATTGAGGGCCTAAATTTCCTAGATATAGGCAAGCCTCACTCGACCCTAGTAAGGGTCACCAACTCTCGCTTGGGGTTGGCTAGGCCTCGCCTGGAGACAACAAGCACCAGCGACTTCATTGGTCTTTTCGACAGGGTGGCAATAGTGCTCTACCAACAAGGCCTCCCCTTCTTCTTTTCTCCTTATTGTTGCTTTTGTAAATAAAATTTTCCCTTTTTTACTTTTTAATTTAATTTAAATAAAACTTGAAGAAGAAAATAATGAAAAAATGCCATGTAAGAAATTAATTAAAAACGTCATGTCATTATTTTCCATTAAATAAATTGACAGAGTTAACGGAGAGGCTTGATTGTACCAATTTAATAAGTTTTAGAATTTGATTGCACTTTTTAAGATTTTTTAAACCTTATTGCAATTTTGCAATAAGTTTTAAGACTTCTAGTATACATATTCCTCAAAAATTTTATCTGTCTTAGCATTTTTATATTAAAAACAAGTCCACATGTACTGCCTGCTCATCATTTCCCTCCGTCTCTCTCCCCATCCCTCCCTCCCTCAATATACGTACACTCAAGTATGAAATACTTTCGTAAATGTTACCGGCATCCCATATTCCCATTCCTCATGTGCATCCACATATGTTTACGTAAGGTAAAGTACATTGGGAGTGCCAAAACTTGGCACAAGTAGACACTTTAGTGCCAAAAGTTCCAAAAGATATACTTACATGCCACTTTTTTGAAAATTGGGACACTTCAGTGACAAACCTAGCAACAGTGGCCAAAATTCCGATATAACTTATTTTAATAATATAAATGGTCTATGTGGCTCATTTGGAATGCTTACTCGGCAAAGTGAACGTGCAAAACGACATCATTTTGTCCTTAAATTTATTAATTTCATATTAATTAAAAATAAATTTAAAAACTAAATTATTATAATTAAAAAAAAAAGGTGAGTAGCAGGTTCGGCGAGGGCTTCCTAAGGGTCGGCAACCCCAACCGACCACCCTCGGTCCACTGTTATTGGCCCTTTCCGGCGATAGTGGGGCGGTAGCAATGAGGGTTATGGAGGCCCTCGCCGAACTTGTTGCTCAACCTTTTTTTTAAAAGAAAAATAGATTTTAAATTTATTTTTTATTAACATTTATAAATAAAAAAAATTAGGTTTACTGATGTGGACAATTCTTTGAAAAAAAATTGCTATGTGGATAATTTTTTTTAAAAGAATTGCCAAATTAGTTATAAAAAAAAAAAGTCACTAGAAAATGTCACTTTAGTCATTTTGCCAGAATTTCTCGCCGTTGACACTTAAGTGTTACATTCTTCTTCGATTTTGGTACTTAAATGTACCTTTTAGAACTTTTGGCACTTTAAGTATTCCTCTGTGCCAAGTTTTGGCACTTGCGGTGTTTGCACCTCTATTTGCGTGCCCCATTTCCATCTCTATCTCCATCTTCTCCTCACATGTGCTCTAGACCCCTACAAAAGCCCCAAGGGTGTGAAAGCTGCACTTTTTTTTTGGCAGCTAGACGAAGAGATGACTAGAGAAGAGATGGAGGATGACTGCAGAGGTGCATTACCACCATTGATTTTGTGAGTTTACGGTGACCCACATGTTGGTCCCTTAAAATCAATGGTGCTTAGGTGTTTGGTTCACCGGATTCGATTCAGATTAGTATTTTCCCTTCTCGAGTTTCGTACGTGCTCGAAATATATGCTGCAGGGGATACAGATTAGCGAATCAAATAAATCCCCTAGACTACACACCTCTTCTCCTTTGAGTTCAAGGATAAAATACAAACTAACCGTGATAACCTTTGAAATATAGAACCCTTACTTCATAAAATGCTGTGAAAATTTCCAAGAGCCACCGATAGGTAATGAGAAATGATGATCGTATGAGGCATGCAAATACTGTGGTCAATGATTATTCCCACCCTTCAGAATTTGCAAAAGGCAATGCAAGAACAATGATGATAGTAAACTAGCTAAAAGAGTAAAAGAAGGAAGTGTTATTGTATATTGATTTCTAATTAGGGGAAAAGTACTAAAAAAGTCATAAACTTATGACATTAGTACTAATTCAATCATAAACATTTCAATTGAATACATTTAGTCATAAATATTTTCATATTAATATCAATTCAGTTCATTCAGCCAATTTTGGCTAGCTGATGCTAACATGGACACCCATCTATGAATACTAATGTGACAGTTTTTAAATATTTTTTATTTTTCTAATTTTTTATTAATTTTTTTCTTTTTCTTTTTCTTTTTCTTTTTCTTTTTCCTTGATGCGAAGCCCTCATAGGCTGCCGACGAAGGCCGCGGCCCTCAGCCAAATGTGGGTGAGCCCTAGGGGTTGCGGGCAAGGTAGCTTCACCCAAATTTGGGCAAGGCTAGCCTTGCCATGACCTTGTAAAGGGAAGCTGCCTCACTCACGCCCTTAGGTGAGGCTGGGCAAGGGCCATCCTCACCAGCCACTACAAGGAGAAGAAGGCCAAGGAGGAAGAAAAAGAAGAAGAAAAGGAAAAAAATTAATAAAAAAATTCTAAAAAAAATATTTAAAATTTGTCACCTTAGCGTCCGCCAATCGGCTGGCATCAATCAACGTCCACATTAGCACTGGTTAGTTAAAATTGGCTTGATGGACTGAATTGATATTAATTTGAAAAAGGTTTAAAACTAAATTGATTCAATTGAAATATTTAATACTAAAGTGATACAAGTATTGTAGGTTTAGGACCTTTTAAATACTATTCCCTTCCAATTAGTGTTACTTCATTGATCTTGTAAAATCAGGTTCGGCCCAAGCTCATGTGCACACTTCACGGATTGAATTTGTTTCATTGCCTTCTCCAGCCTAGGGATGCTCTATGAGTTCTCTTTCTTTCAAATTGATCATACTCCATGCTTCGAATTCAACACTTTGTAATAACATATGTGATGATGTGCTTCAAAAATACCTAAAAACCTCTCTCGTCGGCTAGCCAGCTAGTGCATAAGAATCAGGCATAATGCTTTAGTCCTTGAGCTGTCATTTGATTAGTGTTAGCAAGAACGAGACAATCAAAACAAGAATTCGGAAAGGAATAGGAGTAAAGAATTAGAAGTAGGAAATGGTAATTTACAACTGAATCATCACATTTGATAAATATGTTCAAAATACAACAAGATGGGTGTTCCAAAATCAACGACTTAATTAAAGTATCCTTTGATTATTCTTTCCAATCTGCATGGCAAAACAACGATTAAAAAAAAATAGATATGTGGATCCAATAATCTAGAATGAGCCACTTATATTGATGCATAGGATACTTCTATAAATGCCTAAAAACTGCATCGATCCCAATTTTTATAAAATGTCAATGTGTATTGTTAATTGTAAAACCTTTAAATATTATGTCGACATTATGATACAATAGATTATGGCATCATCATGTCAATAAAAGTTAGGGAATGCAAATGTCAGTGAAAGTTGGAGATCCAGCAAGTGTACATAAGTGAAAGGAATTTAGGGTATTCAAGATATTAATTTCTAGAGGGAAGAGCAAATGGTATGATTACCGTTGCTTGAGGTACGCACTCTTTGTAGCATGCACAATTAACGGACGAGTCTCTTCAAGGGTTCGGTTTCAGACTTCTTGATCGTCGGTACTCTTTGGTTAGCACTTGAATTTTAGTTGAATTAGAGAGAGAGAGAGAGTCCAATTTGTGAGTAAGAATTTGGCTTGGTTCAGTATAAAAATAAAGGATAATGACATAAATGGTCCTTAAATTTTGATTTAATGTGGTAATATCTAAATTTTTTAATTTGGTCAATGTATACCCTGAACTTACCCCAATATATAATGTTGTCCTTAAACTTTTAACATATTCAATTTAGTCTATGAACTATATGAAAATGTTTACTATTATTCTTTCATTAATTCGAGTTCAAAGACAACATTAATCATTTTTACATAATCTACGGACTATTGAACATATCAAAAGTCCATATACCACATTGAACAAATTAGAGATCACATTGTACATTGAACTAAAATTTAAATAACAAATCAAGCAAATTAAAGTTCACAGACCACGTTATACATTGTGCCTAAGTTCAAGAATCATTTCGAAGCCCTGGGTTTATTATTGCACAGCCCAAGACAAACTCATCATCTGAGCCCACTGTGCGTAGCCCATTCCCTTCAAGCCCATCATAATTGAATTCACCAGGTCCACCCATTAATCTCAGTCAAGGCTTTGAAACTCCCCCGTAACCGACTTGAGGAATGATCTTATCTTTCGTTCAATGGCGATTTTTTCGATTACCGTTACCGAAGGAGTTGGAGTCGCTTTTCCTCGCCGATTTAAACACCGTGCCATCACTACAGAGGACTTCCCCCATCGCCCCTCCCCACGCCTTCAGCCATCTTTTCACCGCCGTTTCTTGCCATTCCGAAGCCGTTCGCACCACCCTGTTTCCGAGACGGGGATCCCAAGGCGTGCTCAGTTTGAAGCTCTTTCGTAGGTTCCGATTTCGATTCTCTAACCATTACCGCAGATCAGATATTGAATCCTCTGTTGACACGATCAATTGCACACCATATGTTCGACACGAAATTCTTAAACTGAGTTCGTATTAGATTTGTGTCTCTGATTGTTGGATTATTTTGAGTGCGTATTGATTGCTGTGCACTATTTCACTGAGATTTCGCTGTTGCCGAGATTGAATCTGATCATATTCTTTTTGTTTAGTTTCCATGGCGTGTCTTCCTGCTGTGTTCAATGTCGAAGAGGAGGTAATTCGAAAACGACAGCATCAGTTCTAATCTCTGAACTCATTGGCACCGGTTTGTTCATGGCGTTCCTTTTTGTTTGTTCGTTTTGATCATGCTGCGGCTGTGCGTATGAGTATTGAATGATTGGTAGTTGAAATGGTGGTGGATGGCGGCAGTCCTTCGACGGCCAAAGGAAGTCGACAACTTTGAACATTGATCTTGCTTGCATTTATTTAGAAGAGATGAATAAGTAAGTATGTTCGATTTTGTGAATAAGAAGGAGAAAAAGATATATGTGTGTATATCTATATACATACAAAAATAGAGAAAAAGAGAGAATGGAAAATGGGCTTGTTATAATTGAAAATGTACTTAGTGTGCGCTCCTTCAGATTATAGTCCAAAAGGGGCTTGGAAGTTGGTACGACATAATAAAAAATGGGCTTAGTATGGTTACATATTTGCAATTGAGTTTCATGAGGATAGGATTAAAAGGGACTGGTATAATAAGCCCCTTTATGGCTCAGATTCGCGTACAGTTTATGTTCAGACTAAGCCCAGTCCGTGTCCTTTTTCTAAAAAATATAGGAAATTATAATAAAGAATAGATTATAAGAAGTAAAAAATGAACAAGAAATACAAAAAAAAAATGTAATGAAAATGGAAAGTGATTGTGCAGACGTTTTTCAAACACGAGAGGAAAATAAATATAAAGCCCAGGAACAATTTTCCTTTTGCTTGGATATAGTAAGTCCCCTCTCTATATCGCCCGCTCATGCACTTTGCCTACAACTACGTCATTCTGTTATTGGTTATTCGTCAATGTTGGCATTGGCTATCCTCAGGATCACCTAAATCGACATCACTAAGATCTCGCTTGCATTCTATATTGGCAAATTCACCTCCTTTCTCGAAGTAGAAACTCATTTTTTTCCTTTATTTTTCTAATTTTTTGGCATCTTTATTTTTTTATTTGCCATCAATTCAATGTGAAAAAGACAAAATTGATGACAAATAAAAGAATAAAAATATGCTACAAAATAGGAAAATAGGGGAAAAAAAAGGAATCCTCACCTCGGGGAAGGATGTGAGTTTGTCACAATATAATGGACATCTCAGCAATGTGGAAAGGGGTGATCAGGAGGGGGTGGCCAATCTCGACATAGGCTAATAAGCAGCTCAACAAGTTGTGGGTGAAGCCTACAAGCAAACATCCCGTGAAAAAGAGAGATAATATCGTACATGGCTCAAACTCAAGACATAAAAGTTAACAATTCTTTTGGTCAATTTCAATGGAGCGGAATAGAGAGATTTTGATGGAGAACAATCTTTTCATTTATTGAAAATTGGCTTGAAATTATCCTCGTTTGGTGTAGTGCCTTGGTTGACATAGTCCGAAATCATTTTGTATTTGAGCTCCTCAAGGAATGAGGTGAGTTTGCCACGATATAATACATTGGATATCTTAATAATGTGGATTGGGGTGGTCAAGAGGGGTGGCCAATCCCATCGTGGGCTAATAAGCAGCTCAACAAATTGAGTGCAAAGCCTAAGAGCAAACGCCACACAAAAAAGAGAGACAATATCATATGTGAGTCAAACTCGAGACATAAATTTAATAATTCTTTTGGTTGATTTCAATGGAGCGGAACAAGAGAGATTTTGATGGAGAATAATCTTTCATTTCTATTTTTATTGAAAATTAGGTTGAAATTATCCACGTTTGGTGTAGTGGAAACTTGTATATGGATGTAAGTTCCTTCCTTGGTCATCTTGTATTTGAGCTCCTTTTTTGTTTGTTTGTATATGGCTTTTACTTTTTGGGCTCTTTTTGCACATGGGTTCGCACCCCCTTAGTGCCTTATAGTTGATTTTTTTATCCATCAAAATCATGAATAGCTGAATTGTTTGCACTTGGTTGAGAGAGAAAGAGAGAATGCTCATGGCACTCTACCTAGAAATCGGTTGCCTAATGTACCGTTCGTATGCCATTTGTTGGTATTTTATTTTTTCTTTTCTCCTCATTTTTAAGTTTTTCTTGATTGACTACATTTTGATGATATGATTGAAGTGTTTACTTACTACTCCATATGTGAAAGCCAAAAAAGTAGACTTCACTTTGTCGTTGATGTGTTTGGTCACATCATTTAAGTGAGTCCACTTACCATGATCACTCAACATTTAAAGGCACAAGTAGTGGTAGGTCACAAAAGGATCAAATTCATAAATCAAGCAAGTTAGAGGAGTTGATTGCAAGAGAAAAGGGATGATGCAATTGAAAAAAAAGGGTACAAGTCAAGAGAACTAAACTAACTTAATCTAGAATTAAATGATATGGGCTATTGAGTCCTTCCATTATTCGCTAAAATTGCTGATATGACCAATGGTGCCTGTGGTGATTTTCTGTCGTGTTGCTACTCATTAGACAAGTTTTGTGGTTTGAGATTGGCTATGCAATGCCTTGTGGAGCTGTACATGCACGAAACTTTTTCTTCTTGCGTGGGCTCGCCCACCTATCTCTTTACCTTTTCTCCCTTTTGCGCTTGGGCCGGCCCCCGTGCAGGTCATCTTCCTCCCCTCATGCCAAGAGTACGAGCAGAGGAAATAGGGGATCGCCATGGAGAAGATGGCGGCGTGATCCGCGGGTCGAATCAGTCCAGCCGGCAAGCTGGCGGTGGCAGGGGCCATGCGCGCCTGCCGGTTCTTTTGGGGGTTCGAGCTACGGAGGGAGAGAAATTGGAAGAGCTGGGGAGGGTTTAAGCGAGTGAGGGGGAGAGAACCAGATAGTGAGGGAGCGCGAGAGGGTGGTCGACCGTCGCCAAAGTCCGTTCGTCAAGCGCCGTCCTTGCAGTGCTTCCCCCGAACCAAGTAGGTCTTGTGCGTAGCTTTTTGATTTGTGTCGAGTTGCGTCGCCTTCCCGAGGATCTCGCTTCGGGAACACCGTGGGATGGCCAGTGATCACTCGATCCATTTCGAGTTTTTCTCTCCCGTCGCCCGCTGCCGAAGTCGAGTAGATCTCTCATTTTAAAAGCCTCTTCCTGTGAACCCCCCGCTGCTCCGTCCTATTTTGGTAGGATAGGATGTTGAGTTTTGTTCCTCCCGTTCGTGCTGGGCTTCTGGGGGCTAATGTGGTTAATTTCGAATGCCCATTTGATGATTTTTTTAAGTTTGCTGCTGAGTCCGAGCACAAAAAGGGTTGATATCGTTCCTCCGTTCCATGCCCACCACATGTTCGACGATATGTCTAAGCCGGCCTAGGCGCGTGCATTACCGATTCCCATGTGTTCTTCAACGCGGATAAGTACGTTTTGCATGTTATGAATCTTTTCCGCTGTGTTTTATTTGTCTCCCATTGGTTTCCTGGGTGTGGTGGTTGTAACTCGTAAGTGGTGCGCGGCTCGGAAGGGGCAGCAATGATGTCACGAAGTGATGGTGGCGGCAAGCGACGAGCTCAGCTGCTGCTTCGTTTATAGGGCTCGGCGTGAGAGAATAGGTTGGGCGTTCGGCGATGGAGGTATCGGAAGGAGGGGCCAATTTCGGGCATGGGAGGAAACCATCGAAGAGGAAGAGGATGGGCAGAAAGAAGAAATAAAAAAAGAAAAAAAAGTGTAAAAGTGGAAAAAGACAAAAGGAAAAAGAAGACACTCGGGAGAGGAAAATTCCTGGGGAAGAAGGCCAAAAGGGATGAAAAAGAGAAAAAGCAAAAAAAAAAACATAAAAAACTATAAAATGTCAAAAGTTGGCTTCGGAAGAACCGGTGAGCAGAAGGTGGAGGAAAAAGGACGAAGTGAGGAAAAGATAAAAGAAAGAAAAAAAAATTATTAAAAATTATAAAAAATGAAAAAAAAAAAATTTCTATCTTTTTTAATCGGACAGTGTTTTCGACCCAAAAAAAAAAAAAAAAAAAAAAATATCCGACAGTGTTGAATCCGGGTTTAGGTCGGGTCAATGGGTCGGATTGGGCCTACCCGGTCTAAACCCGCAATGGTAAGTGAATATTTTTCTAAATTTGCCTATGTAGTGATATATAATGATCTTCTTCTTGATGTGCTGAATGTCACTTCTTCTATCTGAATTAAAAAATATGTCAAGTACTATTTCGGTAAATAATAATAATGCAATATCTGCCATCTAGTCCTGTCTATTTTGTATGAAATTTAATTTAATTTTCTGGTTATTCAATGGATTTTATAAAAATGACGTGCTACAAAATGTGAGAGTAGAGTTATGCTGTCATTGAGCAATTATGTTAATTTTCTTCTGGGGTACACTGAAGGACCTTGGAGGTGTGAGTGTTGCGAATTGTAATATTGAATGAGCGTCTTTCTTTTGGTTATTGATGCAGACATGGAGGAGTGGTTCCAGTTGGTTGCATCTTGTTATCCAATAGGTGCAATGGACAGATCAAATGTGCCAAAACCAGAAAGGAAGATCAGCCTCAGGGAGAAAACGCTCTTGCTTGATTTCTTTCGAAAGCAGAGAGTCGGCATAGACTTGTCAAATGCTTCGAATCATCTGCAGATGTTGCTGTCAAAGCTAATAGTCTTTTCAGTTGGTTATTGTGCCGATGACTTCAATGGAGAAGATTGGGACTTCATATTGTCCATGACAAGGTATTGGATTCAATCAGCAGCTGTAATGATGGAGGATGTTGTAGAGAATATAAACGATTTGATAACTGATGACTCTTGTTCTGACAAGTTGGATCATAGCATCATTAAGAAGCTAGAGCAAATTGTTTTAATTAAGGATCATAATCAGCTAGACACAGCAAAATCTGCACTTCTAGCATATTCTTCTTTCTCCTGTTTCCAACTAGAAAAAGTTGCAGATGATCAAGATCCTTCAAGACCGAGAAATGGGAATCCATAAAAAATAGAATAACCAAGGGTGTACTTAGGATCTTTTTATGTGCTGGTCTTGCTGAGGCCATTGCAAGTATACACTCTCCTGAGGCTGCTTCTGTTGTAGCATCATCACTGCTTGATAATCTTTACTTTTGGGAGACAGTGGCACGTGGAGTTAATGAATCCTCTCCCCTTGCTAGAGAAAGAGCAGTGAGGTCAGTAGAATTATGGGGTATGAGCAAAGGATCTATAAGTTCACTTTACGCCATTCTATTTTCTCCCAAGCCAACACCATCGTTGCAGTTTGCTGCTTACAGAATGCTTTCCAGTGAACCTGTTTCTCACTTGGCCATCGGAGAAGAAACTATGCATATATTGGATGGCGAGCAGGATTCCAGCAACATTGATTTTCTATCAGAGCAAAATGTCCATATGAAAGAGGAAATATCTTCCATGATTGAGAAATCCCGTCAGATGTTTGAGATGGATATGCTGGCAGAAGAACGGGTATTAATGCTTGGTCAATGAGCATCTCATTTCATTCATATTGATATCACATAGCGTTAGAGTCAGACACCTGCATAATTTAGGCTCTTTCGTGTTGAACAGATTGATGTGGTCATGAAATACCATTTCATTTGATGTTTCTTTTGCAGGTGCACATACTTCTTGCTTGGTCCTTGTTGCTGTCACATATATGGTCTTTACCAACGTCACCTGCAAGAGAGAGATTGGTTCAGTATATACATAATTCTGTTGATCCGGTTATTATTGACTGCCTATTCCAGCATATTCTGGATGTGGCAATGCCATCTAATCAGAAAAAGAAAGACGCAGAGTTTCCTGCTGAAGTATATGAGGCTGCAACAGAGGCCATCACCAGTGGTTGTTTGTTGTCTTCAGTGGAATCTCTTTGGCCTATTGAACCACTGACAATGGCATCACTTGCTGGAGCAATTTTCGGAATGATGCTTCATCTTCTTCCTGCCTACGTGCGAGAGTGGTTTGGATATCTGCGTGACCAGTCAACAATAGAATATTTCACAAAAACATGGTGCAGCCCTCCCTTAATCTCAAATGAGTTAGGCCAGGTGTGTGTATTTTGATTAAGATGATGTCAGGTATTTTCTGTTGAAGAAACTTTAACATATTAAATTTGTTAGGTTTTGGATGAAAATTATAAGTTGCAATGCAGTTGAATGTTCAAGAAAGTTTGATTACGGCAAACTTTCTTTAATATATGATTAGCTTGATAATATGACTTCTTCTTTTGAAATTGTCTGATGCATCAATACTTGTTGCAGATCAAGAAAGCCAGCTTCATAGATGAAAACTTTTCAATTCGGGTGAGCAAAGCGGCAAATGAGGTTGTTGCTACCTATACAAAGGAAGAGACTGGATTTGACCTAGTCATACGTTTTCCTGCATCATACCCATTACAGCAAGTTGATGTGGACTGTCCAAGGAGTAAGGGTATTAGTGAAGACAAGCAGAGGAAGTGGTTATTGTCCATGATGTCATTCGTACGCAATCAGGTAAATGCTTTGTATGAGTTTCTAGTTCAATGTATATTTTTCATTGCCTTTTGGAAGGGGACGTTCAGGAATCTTAAACAAAATAATTATATGACAAGTTCAGGCCGCTATATTGTAGGAGGTCAAAATGAGCTCCCTCCAAGCCTTTTTTATGTACAGATAATTTGTGTGGGTGGGCGCCTGAGGGTGTGATTATCCAGCAGAAGTAATATTAATAATCAGAAGTACCTATACCATCTGTCCTCCAAATTATCCTTATTTAGGAGAAATGAGTGGCTAATATTTATAAGCTGATGGAAGGATTTTTTGTAAACTTAAATATTATGTCGTCATGTTGTGCAGGATGGAGCTTTAGCTGAAGCTATTCGAATATGGAAACGGAATATCAACAAGAAATTTGAAGGTGTTGAAGAATGCCCTATCTGCTACAGCATTATTCACACAGAGAACCATAGCCTTCCAAGCAAGGCTTGCAAAGTCTGCAAACATAAATTCCACAGTAAATGCATTTTCAAGTGGTTCAATACTTCACAAAAGTCAAATTGCCCTCTATGCCAATCTACTTTCCTACGAGGAGATTAGAAATGCAATATGGATTTGGCATATATTTATGGGTGCCACTATGTGATTGGTGACGATGATCTGCCACTGTATGGTGCAACCCACTGGAGGTCATTGAGTTGGGAGTTCATAGGATGAGCAACCATCAAAATTCTCTCTTTGCAGCGGGGTGTATATTTTCCTAGGTAGAGTCGTATGATGTTTAACATGCAGAGTTGTAGGTACTCTTATCTCCTTCCCTCTCAAATGTGCGTGCCCATACACAGAGCCATCGCTAATTTTGTTCTCTCTTTTGTTTCTCTAGAGAAGTGCTGTTTAACATGGCGCAGCATTGGAGCTTGGCTCAGAAAGGCGGCAAAATTGTATCTTCAGATGATTTCGTGAAGGCCTTTCGTGAATGAGTTGAGTGCCTCATCTCAAGTTCTGTACCTGCTAGGTCAGTCCTCATAGCTTCTTATCATGATCCAACTACGGACATTAGATGTGAGATGCATTTTTTGACATTCAAATTGTACATATCTGATATACTCATCGCGGAAACCATGTGGTCATATACAGGGGAGGCATGACTTTTTAGCTTTTTGCGATTATAAGCACATCATGGAGCACTTCCACACTTACTGCTAGAAACAGGGATTCAAGTGATACCTGTTAAGTGCCGTACATGATGTTGTAATTCTTTTTACCTTTGTAATAGGTTCTAGTTTGTTCCTGTCAAATGGATACCGGTTGAGTTATTATTTTGGGTGGCTAATGCGACTATGTCTGAGATGAATGGAATGGTTATGCAAAACTTTCATGAATACTAACAAAAGAAGAATGATAAAATTTCTTTTCCATGGTGCGCTTATCCGCATGTAAATAGTGCACATTTTAATGGCAAAAGCAGATGAAAATAAATAAATTAGAAGAAATGTGATGGAACGGAAAGTCGACGGCACTCGATCAAAGGCTACCGCCATAAACTAAGGAGGCATTCCAATATTCATGTGAGGTACTCTTATAAATTTGGATTATAATCCAGATATACTTGATCGAGTGTTATTTGATAATTGTGTGAAAGAATTGCATAGGGATTTTGATAAAAAAAGAAAAAGCTCCACAAAAATGGTGCATTTTCATGTTTCTCCGTTTTTTTTTTTTAATAAGATGTCAAGATTCCAATAGGTTCAATCTCGTTGTGCCTATGTAGGTGTGTTGATTTTTTAGGACAATTATACAGATGGTCCTTAAATTTGTCTTAATGGGTAATGTGATTTTTGAACTTTTAATTTGTTCAATGCGGCTCTTGAACTAGCGCAGTTTTTGAACTTTTAATTTATTCAATGTGGTTCGGATATTTGGGAAATGTGCAATCCAATCCTCGGGTTATTATATCCTTGGATCATATTAATCAAATTAAAAATTTAAGGACCTCATTGCATATTGAGTGATCATATTGCACCAATAAAAAGTTCAGGACCACATTATATATTAAGACAAAGATTGGATCTATTTTCCTCATTTTCCTCATGTTTTTTTGTGAACTAAAAGTAGGTATTATGCTACTAGGCTCCAAGGGGAAAAAGATAAAATAAAAAAAAAATGTTTGCCTTGGTGAGCTTGAATTTCTGGGTACACTTGGTTTTCCCTTTTCGCTTGGCCTAGTTTCCTCGAAAAAATATCAACTTTAGGTTGGGTTTCGTCTGACCCAATTTATATATATATATATTGAAAGTGTTAACTTTTAGTTGGTTCTCAAACTCATCTCTCGTCAAGTTTTGGTCTAATGATACTGTTAAAGATTTGATGTATTATTCCATGTTTATTCGGTGAAAATTCAACGGAAACTCGACGCGGACTAGATAGTATCTGAAAGTATGCTTAATTCTGAAGTATGATCCACAATATCCGAAGGAAGTCCCCCAACAGCTTTGACAATATCTGCAGCCAGCAAGAGGAAGGAAGAGGAAGAGGAAGAGGAAGAGGAAGAAGAAGAAGAAGAAGAAGAAGGGAAGGGGTGGGGTTTCGGCCGAGAGAGGGGGAAAGAGAAGAGAGAGAGAGAAGAAAAGAAAAAAGTTGGGGGGTGCAGGAAGTGACGGGAGGACGAAAAAGAGGAGAAAAGGAAGAGAGAGAGGGAAAAAGAAAGGGGAAAGGGAGGGAATCACGTGGGATCCGTTAAAGAATTGGTTTTTTAAAAAGAGAATCGTCCTCCACGGGTCGGTGCACCGAAATAGGCGATTTGAGCCCTTCCTTTCGCACCCATTTCGCTACAAGGTGGTGACCCGTGACAATGCGGAAGGTTCCTTCCTATTCTGTTGTTCTAATCTGATAAGATCAAATTCAAAAGTAATCACAAGCGGCTCTGTTTGAAATTACTTTTTACTTTTGACTCTGCAGGTCGCGCATATCTAGGCGTTTCTTCTACCATTAAAGAAATATTTCAAATTATACCTTATATGGATGTGTAAATTCACGTGTAATTCTTTTCTCTTTTTTTGGTGACTTGGTTATATTTGATTTTTTTTTTTGTGACAAAGGGGTAAAAAAGGATTTACATTTAATAATTTAGAAGTTGCAGCAAACAAGAATGTGGGTAATTACCCAATGAAAATGAAACCGGGTGATATGTAGATGAAACGTGAAGAGGAAAAAGAGATATCACATTAAATCGGGCAAATTATAGTAGCTCTAAAGAAAATGAGCAAAAAGAATATTGTCAATGGTAGTAGTAGACAAAGATGATGCAATAATTCTGGCAGTGTAGCTCGGGTTTGTGTCTCTTGACCACAACTTTACTCTTGCATGTGGATTATGTAGTCCCTTTTGAAGCCTATATGGCCGCTTTCACTTCCAGTTGATGCCAAAAATTGACCAACTCTTACAATTGACGAGTGGTGAACTCGATCGACTGTAAGTGAGACTTGTTAGAGAAGTTGCAAATGAATAAGGCGAGATCAATAGATTGTCAGCAAAGATTTGACAGCAATGTGATGGAAGTTATTGAAGAAAAGCTCTCGTTGATTGACAAAGCGCATTGACAATACATATATTGCCGATTTTGATACGTCTTGAAGCTCAAAGACAGAAGGCATATCAATTCCAACACAAAAGTTACCATTGGTTGTTCCACTAGCCTCGGAAGTTGTAACACCTTTGTCTCACACTAACATGTCAAAAGAATATAGTATCAACACAATCGTAAGTTTATTTTACATATTTTGTTATAATGAACACCAATTTTATATTGTGGCATTTACCAAAAAAAAATTATATTGTGGCAAAAATAAAAAGATCGCTATAATATTTGTATTCTTGTAGTGTGATTTAGCTCTTAATAATTTTTTTTATTTAGACCAAAAAAATTGTTAATATCTTTTTTTATTTAGACCAAAAGAACCTCCTGATATTTTTAATCAACAAATATCTATTTAATTGATGAATTACCGAGATAAATCGAGTCAATTTTGAGTAAAAGCTAAGTTGGGAAGATCTCTGTCCTCATCACACGTCATGCGAATCCAAGTACGGGCAGCATGCCTGGAATCTCAGTGTACCAATAAATGTAACTAGGGAGTTAGTTGTAATTTTACTTTGTCTTCACCTCTCGTAATTTTACTATTCCTACACCTTTCATTACTCCATTTGCAATTTACTTTTTTTTTTAACCCAAGCCATGGTCATACTTTGTTCAAGATCAGTGAAGAGCTATAAAAATGATATCCAAAATCGATCTCTTGGAAATGATCTTTCACAGTCCAAAAAAAAAAAAACTTTCACTTTCTAGGTGAAAACATCCTTTTTGCACTTGTGGTGGACCCTTTCTGTTGATCCAATGAAATTGTCGTGGCAAGAATAAAAAATCAACAGAAAACCAACAATGCTTTTGGCGACAATTTATTACCATTTGATGGCATTAAAAGAAATTGTGCATTATGAATCTTCAACCACTTTAGGATTGACAGAAGAAAACCATGTGGTAAATACCAGCATCCCAAGATGCCTCACTGAAGAGCAAACTAGATTAAACCCCAGCATGGTATTGACCATGAGGAGATTTTATGAGAAACAACGGAAGGATATGACCAGCTATATAGTGAGGCACATGTTCGAAGATATCAAGCGGATGATCATCAAAGCAATCAATGATGCCATTTCGAGGCACGGATTTTCCAACTAATTGCTTCCACTCTAAGGGAATCTAGTGGTTCAATGGTACATTCGTACTTCACACCATTAAATGTAAAAGAAAGTGAGTTGAGATTTCTTTACGGTATCCCAAAAATGATGAGACAAGCCAGATGTGATTAGTGGACCCATATAATAAAGCAAACTCACTATTAACTTTAACCTTAAGCAAAATTACCAAGAAAAGAGGGAAAAAAAAAGAAAAGAAATAAGACAAAGATCTTCATTTTGAATACCAGAGCCAATCCAGATCTTCCCAGCTCCTACTACCCACTAAAGGAAGAAGAGCACCCAAAACCTTTAGCCTTCTCTAATTTCCACACTTCAACTTTAGATAGGAAAAACAAAGATAGCACACGAAAGCGCGTTAAGTAACCAATAATTTCTTAACAGACAAGCTAGTCGATTCACTTTATAATGAATTTTAGATGGGACCAAAATGTGTTAGATAATTTGTGACTTTCTCAATAAACACATCAATTTATTAACATTATAATAAAGTTGGAAAAGATTTCCCATCATGACGAAAACTTACGAAGAAAAGTCTTGTGATGTGCTCTAACTTTCAATGTATTGTTTTTGTAAAGGGTTAATAGCATGAATAAACCCCAAATTAGCATGTCTATGAAAAATTTATCCCAAATGACAACAAAAAATTCCAAATCGATACATTTATGATAAATTTACTTCAAAAAAATTTTAGATGATCGAAATGTGTTAGGTAATCAATGACTTTCTCAATAAACACATCAAATCACAAGTTGGAAAAGATTTCCCATCGCAATGAAAACTTAAGAAAAGAAGTCCTGTGATTTAACTTTTAATGCATTGCTATTTAAATTCAAGTATAATTTAAATTATAGCTTATAGCATTAAGTGAATGAGTTACACTATACAAAAATTTCACCTAATTCAAAATAGAACGATATTAATAATTAAAAGATAAAAGAGATATGTCTCACTTAAAATGTGTAATTTTTCTGGCTTTTGTAGCCTTTCTTGCTAATTTCAAATTCACCCAATATAGATTCCTAGTGAATTCTTTGGCTGCCACCATGAATTCCACATGATCAAACCACTTAAAAGTGATTGGTCTGCACAATGGTGCAACATTTTTCGGTTAGGTAAAATGGATGACAAACTTCAAAAGAATTCAACTCAAGAGCAATTTATATCATTTCATAGGTAAAGTTGATCGTTCGCAACCATTACGAAATTTCTTTAGTAAATAGATAGTTGAGATTTGCTTAACCGTAATGGTTATTAAACCTTTTTGAAATCTTCATTGTAGTCCGTGTGAGACAACCCGGTTACGCATATTCCCCCAACTCTGCCCTTTAATAAGCAGAAATGAGGAATAGCATTGATAAATGGCAAAATGAACTGGTGGCATATTGTTTTGCATCTTTTGACAAATATTTATGATATTGCAATTGTTTCCAATGATATTCGCCCGAAATTTTTTATGAGAAAAAAGATAAGAGTTTTTAATCCAAATATTCTAACAAAAAAATATGTCAATACCATGAAAAATCTCAAACGATTATGATATATCCCAAAAGCTTGCAAGCCTGGGAGGACATTGATGCTTTGTCCCTGTAAAATAAAATAAAAATAAAATGAGTTTACAATGGGACGGGACGTGGACCTTGCTCACATAAAGATGGTCAAGGCACAAGCTTCGACCAAAAACATAAAAATCCGGCAAAAAACAAAAACAATGGAGTACGAGGGCTGGAGACATCTTCCTTCGAACGAAAATGTCGCTGTCCATAGTTCAGGGGCTACCTATTTTGAAAATACCACTTTGGAGATACTTCGAAAAAAAGGCACCACTTTAGCGATATTTTTGAAATTTTCGGCTTTTAAATTTCTGATCTAAAAAAAAAAAAAAGCCACTTTATGACAGAAAAAAAATCTGTTGGCCAAATTTCGATATGTCACGACAAGTTGCGCAAGTCACGTCGAAAAAAAGGCGCCACTAATGTTGCGCAAGTCCAACTCAGGTCTTTTCTAGAGTCTCACCGGTTGGATCTGTATTTAGATGTCCAAGTGCAAAGGTGTTCCAAACTATGTAGCACCGATACGCGACACGACATAACACGACACGTCGATATGTCATTTATAAAAAATAGAAAATTTCGATACGTCACGACACGTTATATATAAATTTTTTATTTTTAATTAATTTGATTTAAATTCATAAATAAATAATTAATTAAAAAAGAGCATATAATAAATTTACACTAATAATATTAATAAATCAATTCATTTGAAATTCGAAAGATATATTCATAATTAATGCGAAACATGTTTTTAACTTTAACAAAAATTATTGATAAAACTAATAATTAGTAAGAAATTAGAATCAATTTATTTAAATAAATCCATAATTTTCTAAAATAATAAAAATTTATCATTATCAAAATTCAATACTTTTATTTTTCGAAATTATTTTTAATTTCATTTATTTAATTTTTCAATTACAAAAAAATCCCTAAAGTTCATCCCTTCTTTCCGTCGTCCATTTCCCTCCACCCCAAAATTATTTTACTTTTTTCCCTTCCCCACCCCTGAACAGACAGGCTGTCAGCCTTCACTTCCCCTCCCCCAAAAGCTCAAAAGTACTATTTTTCTTCCGTGAGGTCTCTCGAATCAGGGCTTTCTTGATTTTCGCAACCCCCAATATTTATCTTTTCTTGCTTTTTTATTTTCTTTTGCTTCTCTGGGCAGTCCACCTAGAAAAGCTACGAGGGGCTTCGCATCAGTTCCTGCTTCAGTGCGTAACGTGTACTGTCTCTTCTCAGGTGGTGTTTAGCTTTTTATGGGAGTGTCCTTTGGCGGGGGGGTTTCGAAGATTCGTGTTGCTCCGGTAGCTTGTCCTGTGGGATTTCGTTGGGCCCATCGTCGAGGACAAACGAGTCCATCTCCACACTCGCTCCTCCCCAAAACAATAAAGACACGAGAAGAAGATAAAATAAAAAATCAAAGCAAAACACATTAATTTTTTATTTTACTTTTCCCTCTTTTGTTTTTTTGTTCTCCCTTCCCCCCATTTCTAAGGAAACCGCCCAAAAGTCTCTTCCATATTCCATTTCCTTTTCCGGCTTTCCCCTCTCCTTTCTTTAATTCCTCAACGTCCCTCTCTCCATCTCCCCATCCGCCACGCGCACCCATCTTTTCGCGAACCCAAAAAACAAAAAAAAAATAAAAAACAAAAAAATAAATAAATAAAAGAAGAAGTTAAAGTTCCCACCTTTTCCTCTCCTCCTGCTCCTCCTCCTCTCCAAGCCTCTGCTTCCCACAAAAAAGCTGCGGCGTTTCGATTCGCCCCCAACACCCGCGACTTCGAAATTGGCTCGGTCTTTGCTTCTGGGTCACTTCCACTTCTCTCTCTCTCTCTCTCTTTCTTACCGGAGCCGGGTCTCCTCCAATCTCCTCGGATTCCGGGTCGGTCTCTCGGGGGGTTCCAATTAGCCCCGCTCGAGTGTCGACGCGACTCGATTTGATCTCGGAAGGGGTGGCCGGCGGATTGATCGGTGGAATACAATTCGCCCCCGTCAGGTCAGTTCTTTTTTCTTTTTTTAACCTTCCTTTCCCTCCTTCGAATTTTTGCATGCTGGGTACTGGGCAGTGTTCGATTAGGACGTAGTTGAGCTACTTCGTACTTCGATTCGTACGAGTAGTGTTGGTCTTGTGGTTTTGTTCGCGTTTTTCGTTTCGTTGTCGTTTCTTGGGGTGACGGCGCGCCGAGCTAACCGGAGAGGGTCGTGTGACATTTTTTTTTTTTTTTTTGGGGGGTGGGGGAGGGGGTTCGTGGTAGGGGTGTGCAACCGGACCGGGTCAACCCGGTTCCCGGATCGGCCCACCCGAAAAACAGGGTCGGGAACCGTGGGCTGATCTAAATTTTGGGGCTTTGACTTTGATTGGCGAGGGTTGTTGGTGGCGTTAGGGAGTTTTGCGGCGGTTTTTGATGATTTGATTGAATTGGGTCGAGTGATTTGGTCATCGGTTTTTGCTGCGAGATTCGTTTCGGCGGAATTCGAGAGTGCTCGAGCTGCTCGGCGGAGCTGCATTGGGGCAATTCGCCGGTTTTGTATTGTGTTTATCGAGCGGCTGGTAGTTCTGGTAGGGTGTTGTTGGGCGCTTCGTAAATGGCAAGTTTGCTCTGTTAAGGAAGTGGTGTGGCATGGCGGTTTTTGAGGAATCAGCGAGATTCGCGGTTTGCTTTGAGAGTGCAGTGGCAACAGGGGTGTGATGGGTTCTGTGTGGTACTTTAAATTCGTCGTTGTTTCATTATTTTCACATGGATTTAACTTTCTGGAGAAATGTAATGGGACATTGAATGTTTAGATGGGTTGTGGTAAATGTTCAGTTTTTTTTCCGTGGATTGATCGAGGAGTGGCGTTTCATTCTTCTTGATAGGGAAAAAAAAGAGAGGAAGAAATTGGTCTACTTTCAATTTGTTTAGTGCCTGGATTTATGAATTCTGCCGGATGGGACTGGAGATGCTGGTTCGGAATGTTTGTGTTGGAAAATATGCGTGATGATTGATAGAACAGAACTAATTATTGGCTATGTTAAGGATTTGATTGAGAGATGAGTACATGTTCTGAAGGTTTTAAAGTAAAAAAACGGTCAAGTTTGCAGCATTAGTCTGGGTAGATATAGGAGTGGATGAACTGTGTAAGCATCGCTAAAGCATGCATTTGTAAGCACATCAGAAAGCTACAGCACCGCCAAATGAGGATTTCAAATGTCTAGATTGACAAGATGAGCTGCCTGGGGTTAATAATGAGTTCAGGCCAGCGATACTTGGTTTTGGTTTCCTGAAGCTTTTGTATTTCGGAATTAATTAGGTGGACGCCTAATCGAGTTTGCTTTTTTTTTCGATGTGTTGTTGAGTTGCTCTCAGGTAGCAGCTTTTGCATGTTTATGAGCTTTTGTATGTTTATAGGAAACTTGTATTTCCACAACACTGAAGTTGTTTCAGCAGACAACTCATCTAGACTTATTTCTCTAAGGTTAATATAAAGATAGCAATTTTTATGCAAAACAGGTTCCAAGTGCAAAGGTGTCCCAAGAAGAGTCCATTTCTAGTTTAGATCAGATGGAGAGGTTTTTAGCAGCAGGCAGTATCGATGAGCTGAAAGACTTGATCGAAAGAGATGGGCTCATCCTTGAGAAGATGGCTCTCAAAGGGGCCGGTAACACACCGCTGCACGTCGCTTGTCTGGCCAGCCGTTTGGATTTAGTCCGAGTGCTCTTGAAGTGGAGGCCAAAGTTTGCGGAAAAAGTGAACGCGGATGGTTTCAGTCCGCTGCACATTGCAGCAGCTAAAGGTGATGTGGAGATCGCGAGGGAGCTCTTGGGAGTGTATCCACACCTGTGCTCTGTGAAGGGAGTGGAGCAGAGAATCCCTTTGTATTATGCCATCTTAAACGGTGAGCTTGATGTCATGAAGGAACTGCTCTTGGCATCCCCTGAGTCCATCCAAGAGACAACCGCCCGAGAGGAGACGGTTCTTCACCTCGCTGTGAAGTACAATCGGGTTGATGCTGTCCATGTGTTGGTGGAGCATATGAAGGATTCTAACTGCGCGTCTGTCATCGATCAGAAGGACAATGAAGGCAACACTGCCTTGCATCTTGCTGTCGCCGCCCAAAATTTCAAGGCAAGTCATGCTACTCCCTTTTTTATCGCACTTTTCCTGGCGCAATATTTTGGTAAGGGTGTCAATTTGATATCGCTAAAAAGAAGATGATAAATTGCAGGTGGTCAACTTCATGCTTCACCAGCCACATGTGGTCGTGGACGTGAATGCCTGTGACAAGAATGGTAGGACGCCTCTTGATCTCTCGCGAAGGGAAGTGATCAGAAGCATTCTAACAAGAGCTGGAGCCAGACATGGAACCTTGAACAGAAGAAGAGATTCTAAGGGCGACATACGCGACACCCTGATGGTCGCCGCACTCATTGCGAGTATAACCTACCAAACTCTGCGATATCTTTTTTCCGACAATGGGATGGTGAAGAATGAATGTGAGAAAGATACGTTCATTTTGAGTCTCCTTTTTTTTTTAATTGTATTTTTTTTTACAAAAATAGGAAATTAACTTCTCTTTATCTTTTTTCCGACAATGGGATGGTGAAGAATGGATGTGAGAATGTGCCTTTGTGTAACTCTTTGGTTCTATAGCTATAATATTCTTACCTCTTACCAAAAAAAAAAAAAAAAAAGAATGAATGTGAGAAAGATACGTTCATTTTGAGTCTCCTTTTTTTTTTAATTGTATTTTTTTTTACAAAAATAGGAAATTAACTTCTCATTTTTTTCTGACAGATAAAAAAGAAAATAATAGAAAAATATTCAAATTGTATTTTTTGCTTCGAACCGCGAAAGATATACTCTGGAGTTTTCTATTCATCTGAAGTAAAAGGAAATATAATAAAAAAGACAATAAAAGAAAATGAAAGAATACAAAAGAATAAGGTAATAAAATATGAAATATAGAATTTGGCCTCCACGATTTATAACAGAATTCAACAATACTTTCACAGAAGGCTTCCTCCCATCCCTTGGCAGGTACCTAGCGTACATCCTCTTCACAAGTGGCAACGCTTTCGGATTCCTGGTGTCAGTCCAAATAATCATCTGCCTCACCAGAGATCTCCCCATTAGACTGCCCATGTTACTTTCCGTGACCGCAATGGTTCGAACTTACTATTGTTACACATATTACCTGCCGTTCAAGTCGCTGGAAAAAGAGATTGGCCTGAAAAACGTGGAATTGTTGGGCGTGTTGCCGCTAACAATTCCAATTCTTTTTCTACTACTGATACAGAGGCGGTTGGCGCTAGCTTTAGATTTTTACAAATCAATATGAAGATAACAAATCGAGCAGAATATCAATGGGTTGATCATTTTGAGATCTTTTTTGATTTGTCTTTTATTCAATTTCCTTGTAGATAATATTATTATCTTTTTATCTTTAACTTTCACATGGTAATATTTCTATATAAATATATATGTTGTACAACATATCAATAAATAAATAAAATGCTTCATCGACTCAATTTTTGAGTTTCTTCAACTCCATGCTTCGAATTCAACAATTCGTAATAACATATGTGATGATGTGCTTCAAAAACACCTAAAAGCCTCTCTCGTCGGCTAGTTAGCTGGTGCATAAGAATTGGACATAATGCTTAAGTCCTTGAGCATTAGTGTTAGCAAGAATGAGACAATCGAAACGAGAACTCGGAAAGGAATAAGAGTAAAGAATTAGAAGTAAGAAATGGTAATTCACAACCGAATCATCACATTTGATCAATCTTTCAAATACGATGGTATGGGTATTCCAAAATCAACAACTTAATAAAAGTATTCTTTGATTATTTTACCAGTCTATATAGGAAAACAACAATCAAAGAAAAACTTAGATATGTGGATCCAATAATCTAGAATAAGCCACTTATATTGATGCATAAGGTACTTCTATAAATGTCTAAAAACTGCATTGATCCTAATTTTTATAAAACGTCAATGTATAGTTAATTGTCAAACCTTTTAATATTATGTCGACATTATGACACAATAGATTATGGCATCATCATGTCAATAAAAGTTAGGGATTGGAAATGTTAGTGAAAGTTGGAGATCCAGCAAGCGTGCATAAGTCAAACTAAACAAAACTTTACTGCTTTGTATATGAGATCTCGAACTAAATTTTTGGATGTTAGTGTAATTATATTTAGCATGAAATAGGATGTAATCGTAAAATAAACACATGTTGTGGAGTTCACGATAATTTTCATTTGATAATGAAAGGAATTTAGGGTATTCGAGATATTAATTTCTAGAGGGAAGAGTAAATTGTATGGCTTTACTGTTGCTTGAGATATGCACTCTTTATAGCATACACAAAGACGAGTCTAGGGTTTGGTTTTAGACTTCTTCGTCGTCGGTAGTCCTTGTTAGCACTTGAATATCAGTTGACATATTAAGCATAAATTTTAGTATAATAATAATAATAATAATAATAATAATAATAATAATAATAATAATAATAATAATAATAATAATAATAATAATAATCATGATGATGATGATGATGATGATGATGATGAGTAAGAATTTGGCACGATTCCATATAAAAATAAGGGATAATGACATAAATAATCCATGAATTTTGATCAAATGTGTGATGTGGTTCCTAAAATTTTAATTTGTTCAATGTCATCCATGGATTTTTTTATATATGTTTAATCTAATCTTCGAATTGTATGAAAATGTTTACTGTTGTTTTTTCATTAATTCAAGTTTAAGGACACAATTAAACATTTTTACATAGTCTACGGACTAAATTGAACATACTTTAAAAGTCCATTAGATCACATTAAACAAATTAAAATCTAGAGACCACATCGTACATTGGCAGTTCAAAGACCATATTAAATAAATTAAAGTTCACATATCATTGTACGCTGTGCCTAAGTTCAATAATCATTCTAAAGCCCAAGGTTTATTATTGCACAGCCCAAGACAAACTCATCATTTGAGCCCACTGTGCGCAGCCCATTCCCTTCAAGCCCATCGGAATTGAATTCACCAGGTCCACCCATTAATCTCAGTCTAGGCTTTGAAACTCCCCACGCCTTCAGCCATCTTTTGGCCGCCGTTTCTCGCCATTCCGAAGCCGAGACGACCGGGATCCCGAGGCGCCCGACGTTCCAGCCTGGCAAACAAGAAGGGCGCTCGGAGGATGACACGTGTCCTCTCCGTCTCTCTCCCCTCCGCCTCCGCTGGTTGCTTCCATCGCCCCCCACCCGACGCCGACGTCGACGCCTCCCTCTCGCGACGTCCGCTCTGCTCCCTCTCTCCCCCTCCGCGAAGTCGTGCCTCTCTTCCAGCGAAACGACGAGCTCGACGGCGCCGGCGACGGCGACGAAGCAGAAGCGCGCGCGCTCGGGGTTCTGGAAATGGCTCGTCGCGTGGTCGCGTTCCGGCTCGCCCTCATCTACCTCCTCAGGAACCTCCGCCTGTCCACCCGCCCCGAGGTCGCCACCCCTCTAACCAGCATTCGCCGCAGTAACGCCGCCTGTCTTCGCTCCGTCGATCGATTCCCGATCCCCCGCCCCCTCCTCCCTTGAAATCTTGGAGGTTCATTTTCTGATACGATTTCTGGTTTTTCTTGTTTGTGCCGCCTGCAGTTGGCAAAGGCTACTGGTTGAAGCAGTAGGCGATGTCTCCCTACGCAGTTTCGGCTCCGTTCGATCTCTGGTGTGTCGCTGTTTGATGCTTTGATCCCTTCCACAGGTTCCATGTATCACGGTTCCCCTTTGCTGTTGCTCATTCTCGGACCTCTCGCTGTCAAAAGGTAACTACCGGGGTATAATCGCAGATGCATTTTGAAGGCTAGGTTGATTGTGAGCTTTGCTGGTTATCTGCTAGAACTGAACTAGATTTATCTGGCGTTATCAAAGCGGAGGCTGTGGCTTGTGCGAAAAGTTGTTTTCGATTCCAGAAATCGAATTTCTGGTAATTGGTATATGCTGTCATAGTTGAAACTTGGATCCACTTTCAGTCGAATCCAACCATGTTTTTCTGTACATGTCTCAATTCTATCTCCTTTGCCTGTGCTTGTGCATATGCAGCGTCTTTTGACCCATTATAAAAGGCCTCAGGTAGGGCAAGGTGCTACCTAAGTGCGTGAATCAGTTGGCCATCTGTGTAAGTCTTCATCTGGGCAGGGCATGGCCTTCAATTGGTTGTGCATTTGCATCTCTGTTTCCCGATGGCCTGCATCCTTTTCTCCTTCTTCTTTAAATTTGGTTGTTTTAGATTGTAGTGTAATGATAGCATGCTTATATTGGACTTTTTTCCACTTAGCTTTATGCTGATGGAGATTCACTTGGCCATGTATCTGGCCTTTTTGTCTGGTTGTGATTTATCCATTGATCACAATTTAAATCTGAGATATTTGCCCTGCATGGCATGCCGTTCTGCATACAGAGAACTTGGCAGTTATAGTGCTTTAATGTAGTTTTATGCCATTTACATATATGTTCCCTGGGTAATATCTTTGCCTATGCCATGCAGATTTTGCCGCTATTTAGCAAGCATAAGGTGGTACATTTCAATAAGACAGATGCTCGTTTGGCAAACAATGGAATTTCACTAGATCTTCAGAGGCTCAGATGTCGAGTCAACTTTCAGGCTTTAAAATTTACTCCTCAGATTGAGGCTCTGGGGAACAAATTAGTCCACCTCCTTCGAGATAAGGGGCCTTTCATGGCTTTGCATCTGAGATGCGAGATGGATATGTTGGCTTTCTCTGGATGCACCCAAGGTTGTACAGCAGAAGAAGCTGAAGAGCTCAAGCGAATGAGGTTTGTCTTGACATGTGCTTGCTTTATTGTTTGCCATTGGAATAATTTTCATTTAACTTAATCAGCTGATGTTGTGCTACTTATGCCTCAAGGAAAAATCACGAGCCTTTTGAAACCTCAAGGTGCAAATTATAGGTTCTTGAACGAAGGTGTAAAATTAGTTTAACTAGAGATGCATATTGTATTTAAGGGAAAGTCGATGAAGTTTTTGTACATTTCTCTGTACTTACTCATCTGATATTTCGCTCTAGGAAGGGATATGTTTTTTAAGTCTTTAAGTTCATGTGACTTTACCCTGAGATGGAACTCTAATATATTCCATGGCCTATGCTACATTTTAGTCAAATCCTGTGGCTTTAGCTCTGAAGCTCTAGGTGTCGCACCTGGGCAAAAGTAAGCTTGATTGAATACGAGGAATGTGGCATTAGATGTATTTCATCCTTTTATTTCATCAATTTATCTGTTTTTCTTGTTTCTCATATGTAAAATGTGTGGCCAGATGAATTGTGCTTTTCATTCAGGTATGCATTCCCCTGGTGGAGGGAGAAAGAGATTGTATATGAGGAAAGGAGATCACAAGGTCTGTGTCCTCTGACTCCAGAAGAGACATCATTAGTTTTACAGGCACTAGGTTTTGACAAAGACACGCAGATTTACATTGCATCTGGAGAAATCTATGGCAGCGAACGGAGATTAGCCACATTGAGGGCTGCATTTCCACGGATTGTGAGTTAACATATTAATGTGCTGTTATATTTCTAATTCAGTGACCAACATCTTCTGATGCTAGCGGTGTTGAACTCTCTGAAGGGGAAAATCGTAATGGAGAATGTTAAAAAGTTCCATCTTCACCTTGAGGGCGTATGTAAAAATGATCCAAGAACGGTAGACTGTATATAAAAGGATGCTTTAGCGGCTGCTAATGCTTGGAGCGTGTATTAGAACATCCATTGATGCTTTGCAATTGGCACTGGGATGAGTCCATCTCCATGTAATCTGACACTTAGTTCTTCTATCTTTTTTCACAGATTTTACTTTTATGTCAGGTTAAAAAGGAGATGCTGCTGGATCCAAAGGAGTTGCAGCAGTTCCATAATCACTCGTCACAAATGGCGGCTCTAGATTTTATGGTATCAATAGCCAGCAATACTTTCATCCCCATATATGATGGAAATATGGCAAAACTTGTGGAAGGTCACCGCAGGTAAGCTGTCGACTTGATTGATGTTCTTCCATTATTTCCCTTGGAAGAACAAGACAAATAAATTAGGCCTATCCAATTTTCTTTGAAAAGGCTGTGTGCAAACTGTGACATTTTTCTGCAGATATCTTGGATTTAAGAGAACCGTTCTCTTAGATCGTAAAAAGCTTGTGGTGTTACTGGATTTGTATCACACTTTCACAGAATGATTTTGAAGTTGCTGTACGTCTGGCAGATGAGAAGAAGATGGGACAGCCAAGTCATTGTAGAGTTCTTGTCGATAAGCCCAAGGAGGAGGATTACTTCTATGCAAATCCTCTGGAGTGCCTTTGCGAGCAACGCGACTGTGATGATTTGCTCGGGGGCAAGAGGAACTCCAGTGAAGTCTCTAGTTGATTGACGGCGATGATCAACTAAATTGTCATCTGAACATGTTCTGTACAATATGTTCACGGGCTTGGGATTCAAGTTGATCTCTACAAAAGTTGCAGTGCGCGGCATAGCTGCATTAGTTTTCCTTACATTAAGATATGAAGACACTCTTTGAGTTTGTTGCGCGAGCTGCTCTGCTTTCATCATCGTGAATGGTTTTTTGTTTGACCATGATAAGCAAATGCCCGAGAGCCTAACAAGCAGCAGCCAGCAAAGAATTCTTGTCTTCCTTCTAGGGCAACTAGAAAGATAAATTCATCATTTTTTCTTGTCCATAGTTAACGATTGTAATCTGTTGAGAAGTCCATGAAAGTGAGAGTGTACATATTGCCCTTTTTGTGATAACACAAAATGAAAGCTTATTTGGTTCATGTCTATAAATTTGGTTGGTTAAGGATCCATTGAGATGATGACTTGAGAGACATCTGCAAGTTCATTTCAATTTTATTTCTTAACCTCATTAGTGAGGTTTTGAGTAAGATAGTAAACGAAGTCAACTGTAGCCAAACCTAAATTTATGTGGGGGTCGCAACATTCGGCGAAGCAACATTTCCTTGAGCTTCACTTTTTGACCGTTACATGGAAGTAAGAGAGCGCACCCTGCGATCACAAATTTGTAGGGACACAGTGATGCAACTTAATGTGCTCTTCAAAGAGATTTGGTCGATTTTCGTACTGAACCAGTGATCGTTTCTTCTGGCAAAGCAATGCCACGAACCACCATACAAACAGAACTGCGGAAGTTTGGTTCTTTGCCTACTCAATGAAAATTGGCAGAACTAATACAAATCCCTGTAGTTTCTTTTGTTCCCTCAGAACTTCATCCAAATTGGAACTCACTCGCCAGAGTACGGTACACAAATTGTCGATCCATCTAAGCCGAGTCTGTAATGTTTAAGACTTGATACAACAGATAAATACACTGGTTTTGCTTACCATCCCTTGCATACTCCGGAAGTATGAAAAAGTTTCTACAGTTAGTTTCTTACTTTTAAAAACAACCTCAAGGCAACGGCAAGATTAAACTTGCGTACTGGCTCTATAAGGTGGGTATAGAATCCTTCTTAGGCTGGCAATAAGTTTCGCCTTCCTCGCCAACCAGACCAAGCTCCTTCAATCTCCTCTCATGGTAATACTCAAGGTTTATCCAATTGAGCTTCCTTCTCCTTGACAATACCCTCAATTTGCTGCAACACCCGCTTCTCACCTACTCTAACCCTCACGGCTATCTCAAGTTTGTAACCAAGGTTTCCTTCCTGAATTAGCTTCTCGTCCTGCAAGTCATTGCATTTGAATGGGGGAAAGCATAGAGCAATTAGGTGGGATTTGCTTCTACAGCTTTCAGGAGAAAACAAAATAACCTGATCTAAGAGTTGCCAAACTTTTTGCAGCAGAGACAAAAAGATGCATAGATATGTGCAAATGTGATCATTGACAGAGGTTTTAGCGCTTCATTTTCTTAGACTTCCCTACTTTTAGTGTCACTGGGCTTAGATCGGGAAATGTGAACGCTCTGCAAATACTAGAACTGTTAAATGACTTGGCTAATTCCGACAATCTAAAACATTTTGCCACATTTGGCATTGAGACTAACAAACATGAGATTATCATACCCTTAGCTACCAAAAAAGTTTACTACCATGATTGATTTCAGGATAGAGATGACATGCTAAAGAACTCTCAGCTAGGCCATTTTAACCCTGTATGGTTCAGCGAAGTCCAACCAAACCAATTCCCCAGGAGAAACCATCCTAACAAAGTTACCCAAGTGGAAATCAGAATGTTACATGTACCTGTTCAACTGTGGTGCAGTAGCCTGAAAGAGCTGATTCACAGGCATCTATGACCATCTTGCATACCAGCTCCTCGTTCACATGACTAACTGGTAATTCGAGAGTTTTCCAGATAGATTTCTTGTAGACAGGTTCCAGGAGGAATGCATCTGTTTCTTGAAGTGCCACAAGCCGCAGATATGGAAGAATTGCTGGTGGAAGAGAACGGTCCATAAAAATATCTAAGTATGCTGTCTCACCCAAATCATTGGCTGCTGCAATATCAAGCTTCTCCCGATGGAAGGGGTCCAACTCAGATATGTTGAATGTAAGTGTGTACGAGTCGCGATTGGTATTTGGTTCCACAAACCCGTAATAAAAAGCCAAGTCAGCATTGCTCTTCTTTATTCCATACTGGATGAAAACCTGTCCCAGGATTCTGTTAGTCACAATGAATGGTCACAAATCACTGCCCTACCGGATGAGGCTTGTGCAATACCATTTCTGGGTAATCAAATGAAACTTTCTCGACCTCTGGGGATTTCTCGACAGGTAATCAATTTGTTAATTACTACAGTTCAATTAGGTTAAGATTCATTTCTCTGTGACTGACAGGGAAAAAGATATGCGGGTGTGTTGAGAGTGATATCATATTCGTAATATGTCAAGTGGATCATTAATTACTGAATAAGTTCAACAGGCTTAAGAGGTTTACCTGCTCACCCTCTTTGACAGGCATTGTTGACTTCAAACAGAAAAGGAGGTCCCAAGAAAAAAGACCTGCTGGTCCATTAATCTCCTCTGCATTATCTTCTCTCGTTATGCTAGCGCTGTGGTTAATCTGATGCACGTAAATAATATGGAATTCATAAATTTTCTGGCAGACTGATTAAGCCCGAAAGAAATGCAGACAAGTTCATTATCGATTTAGAATAGGAAAGATCGATTGACTTACCAAATCCACAAGTGGAAGCATAACAAGTTGGCCCCTAAGGTGAGAGAATGCCCTTGATCTCAGCATGCTAAATGCCCAAAGAAACCCATCCAGCGTAATAGAAGATGGAAACAGCTGCTCATGCCGCGATATGATTTCTTCTTTTACTTTATGGTATTGACTCTCTACATGCTCTTTCATCTCCCTGGTCATCTGCAATAGTAAGGTTCCTGGATGATTCTGCGAAAAAAAAAGAAGGTTCATTCGTTGATATCCAGAGACAAGGCAATTAAACAAAGGCACATAGAGCAAGGGACGTCTGCGATGGAGAAACCACGCGGACCTTTTATCTCTGCAAGCTCTTCTTCTGACCTGCCCTGGAACCAGAAAACAGAAGCACACAACTAACCACCCCACAATCTTAGACTATCCAATAGAATTAATAACAAGTCTTAAATTTTTTATAGGATTCGCAAAGCAAACATGAAACCCACCAATACAATGTCAAGTCGGTTCGCTCCGGCAATATATCAATATAGAACCGCCATGGCGAGTTGCCCCTCATCTTCTCCCTTTATCAAGAAGAGAGAGACAGCCACCCAGGGCTTCAAGTCGGTCCAGCGATAGCCAATCTCTGAAGCAGCAACGGTGTCCGGGTTGATCCACAACCTCCTGGGGACCTTCACGACAACTTCATCTTGAGCAATGTCTCACCGAGCGACGAGGCAGAGGCCTTCGGGAACGTAAGCCGGGTGAACCGGGCACGTCGAAGAGACCCACGCCCTCCTCGGCGAGCCACTTCCAGAAGGTCCGGACGGAAGGTGGCAATGGTGGATCGGACTCGAGGGGGTCAACATGGAGCGAGGAACGAGTAGTTGTGGAAAAGAGAGGTCTTTTGACGGTGGTCTTGAGGGGAGACAAGTGTTTGAAGGATTTGAAATGGAATTGAGGAGGGAATGAAGGAGAGGGTGTAGAGACGGAAAAGAAGACAGTGGATATTTTTGTGTTGTGGATCGTGTGTCTGTTTTCTTGGATAAGGTCCAGAACCCCGAGCGCGCGCGCTTCTGCTTCTTCGTCTCCGTCTTCTGCTCCGTCGCCGTCGCCGGCGCCGTCGAGCTCGTCGTTTCGCTGGAAGAGAGGCACGACTTCGCGGAGGGGGAGAGAGAGAGCAGAGCGGACGTCGCAAGAGGGAGGCGGAGGAGCGTCGGCGTCGGGTGGGGGGCGATGGAAGCAACCAGCGGAGGCGGAGGGGAGAGAGACAGAGAGGAGAGAGAGAGGAGAGAGAGGAGAACGGGGAGAGAGACGGAGAGGACACGTGTCGTCCTCCGAGCGCCCTTCTTATTTGCCAGGCCGGAACGTCTCACGTACCTAATATTTTCTCGCGCGGTGACACCCAGTTTGAAGCTCTTCCGCAGTTTCCGATTTCGATTCTCTAACCATTACCGCAGATCAAATATCGAATCCTCCGTTGACACGATCGATTGCACACACCATATGTTCGACACGAAATTCTTAAACCGAGTTCGCATTAGATTTGTGTCTTTGATTGTTGAATTATTTCGAGTGCGTATTGATTGCTCGATACCATTTCACTGAGATTTCGCTATTGCCGAGATTGAATCTGATCATATCCTTTTTGTTTAGTTTCCACCCTATGTTGGCGCGTCTTCCTTCTGCGTTCAATTTCAATGTCGGTTGTCGCAGAGGTCGGAGAGGAGGTAATTCCAAAACGACAGCATCAGTTGTAATCTCTGAACTCATTGGCGCTGGTTTGTTCATGGCGTTCCTTTTTATCTGTTCGTTTTGATCATGCTGCGGCTGTGCGTATGAGTATTGAATGATTGGTAGTTGAGATGGTGGCGGATGGCGGCAGTCCTTCGATGGCCAAAGGAAGTCGACAACAACGTACGGCTTGAACATTGATCTTTCTTGCATTTATTTAGAATAGATGAATAAGTAAGTATGTTCGATTTTGTGAATAAGAAGGAGAAAAAGATATATGTGTGTATATATATATACACACAAAAATAGAGAAAAAGAGAGAATGGAAAATGGCCTTGTTATAATTGAAAATGTACTTAGTGTGCGCTTCTTGTGATAATAGTCCAAAAGGGGCTTGCTACGACATAATAAAAAATGGGCTTAGTATGGTAACATATTTGCGATTGAGTTTGGTGAGGTTAGGATTAAAAGGGACTGGTATAATAAGCCCATTTATGTCCCCGGCTCAGATTCGCGTACAGTTTATGTTCGGACCAAGCCCAGTCCATGTCCTCTATCTTAAAAAATAGTAACTAATAATAAAGAATAGATTAAAAGAAGTAAAAATGAATAAAAAATACAAAAAAATCTAACGAAAATGGAAACTGATTGTGCAGACCTTTTTCAAACGCAAGAGGAAAATAAATATAAAGCCCAGGAACAATTTTCCTTTTGCTTGGATATAGTAAGTCCCCTCTCTATATCGCCCACTCATGCACTTTGCCTACAACTACGTCATTTTGCTATTGGTTATTCGCCAATGTTGACGTTGGCTATCCTCAGGATCACCTAAATCAACATCACTAAGATCTTGCTTGCATTCTATATTGGCAAATTCACCTCCTTTCTCGAAGTAGGCACTCATTTTTTTTCCTTTATTTTTCTAATTTTTTGGCATCTTTATTTTTTTATTTGCCAACAACTCAATGTGAAAAAGACAAAAATTGATGACAAATAAAAGAGTAAAAATATGCTACAAAATAGGAAAATAGGAAAAAAAAAAAAACAGGTGCGTACCTCAAGGAAGGATGTGAGTTTGCCACAATATAATACATTGGACATCTTAGCAATGTGGACAGGGGTGATCCAAAGGGAGTGGCCAATCTTGGCATAGGCTAATAAGCAGCTCAACAAGTTGTGGGTGAAGCCTACAAGCAGGCATCCCGCGAAAAGAGAGATAATATCATACATGGCTCAAACTCAAGACATAAATTTAACAATTCTTTTGGTCAATTTCAATGGAGCGGAACAAGAGAGGTTTTGATGGAGAACAATCTTTCATTTATATTTTTATTGAAAATTGGCTTGAAATTATCCTCCTTTGGTGTAGTGGAGACTTGTGTATGAATGTAAGTGCCTTGGTTGACATAGTCCATAATCATTTTGTATTTGAGCTCCTCAAGGAATGAGGTGAGTTTGCCACGATATAATATATTGGATATCTTAATAATGTGGACAGGGGTGATCAAGAGGGGTGGCCAATCCCATCGTGGGCTAATAAGCAACTCAACAGGTTGCGTGCAAAGCCTAAGAGCAGGTGTCCCACAAAAAAGAGAGACGATATCGTATATGAGTCAAATTGGAGACACAAATTTAATAATTCTTTTAGTTGATTTCAATGGAGCGGAACAAGAGAGGCTTTGATGGAGAATAATCTTTCATTTCTATTTTTATTGAAAATTGGGTTGAAATTATCCACGCTTGATGTAGTGGAGACTTGTGTATGGGCGTAAGTGCCTTCCTTGGTTGACATAGTCCATCATCATCTTGTATTTAAGCACCCTTTTGGTTTTGAGCGGTTTGTATATGACTTTTACTTTTTGGGCTCTTTTTGCACATGGGTTGGCACCCCATTAGTGCCTTATAGTTGATTTTTTTATCCATCAAAATCATGGATAGCTGAATTGTTTGCACTCGGTTGCCTGATGTACTGTTCGTATGCCATTTGCTGGTATTTTATTTTTCTTTTCTCCTCGTTTTAAAGTTGTTCTCGATCGAGTACATTTTGATGATATGATTGAAGTGTTTACTTACTACTCCTTACATGAAAGCCGAAAAAGTAGACTTCACTTCGTTGTTGATGTGTTTGGTCACATCATTTAAGTGAGTCCACTTAACATGATCACTTAACGTTTAAAGGCGCAAGTAGTCGTGGTCACAAAAGGATCAAATTCATAAATCAAGCAAGTTAGCGGAGTCGATTGCAAGAGAAAAAGTATGATGCAATTGAAAAAAAGGGGTACAAGTCAAGAGAACTAAACTAACTTAATCTAAAATTAAATGATATGGGCTATTGAGTCCTTCATTATTCGCTAAAATTGCTGATATGGCTAATGGTGCCTGTGGTGATTATCTGTCATGTTCCTACTCGTTAGACAAGTTTTGTGGTTTGAGATTGGCAATGCAATGCCTCGTGGAGCTGTATATGCACGAAACTTTTAACATATAATATATCCACTTCTCCAAAAGTTATGGTTTTGTGTGGGATGTTATCCTTGACATTGGCATTGCACGGACCCAGGTGCAAGTGGAGGGTGCATGTCTATATGATATATGTGTTCAAGTCAAATGTTAGTTATTGCACAAAGCCTATCTAGCATAGGGATAAGGGACGCGCTTGTAAAGGTGAAATTTCTGGACTTTGGCGTGATTAGTGGTTTTGTTTTGCATAAATACCAACTTCATTTTTTTATGAGTAAATGTGCAAATGAGCTTGATATATCCCCACGAAACTGAAGATATCATACATCCTTCCGATATCAAAGCTGTTAGGCACCTGCGTCTCACCTTTTGCTGACAATCTTGCAGTATAAAAGCTCTCAGGCAATGTTCTCAGTGGATGCTAGTTCTCTCTTCTTTGGCCTCGTTTGACAAATTTAGTATTGTTTCATCTCTTGTCGTCTTAAAAAGCAACATCATCCTCGCCTATGACCTACTGGTAAGCATATTGTCTCTAGCTATGTCCTTTTTTTTTCTCCCTGTCCAGGTTATTAGACTTCATGTCATCAATGATTCTGTATATTTCACGTTAGTGTGGTGATATTTGTGCAAAGATTTAGAAATGAAGTAAATGAGACCTTTTAACATCAACAGCACCATCCGAGGGATTAATAATATCTTCAATAGTCACTAGGAAGATCACTATTCGATCATTTCAGGCATATGCCTTAAGCTAGTATTCAAACTATTGTAATTTAATTTATTTAAAATATCAACCACATTGCTTATCTGGAAATTTCAGCTGAATTATTGTGAATGGATGATTTATGTTCTGAGGCATGCAAATATGTGTGCACACGGACATGCACATGTTCATGTGCTTCTGCTCAGGCATATAATAATAAGATCAGGTCCATGAGGACTATTATAGCCATTCTATAACTTGGATCCAGTCATTCTCCTCTCAACTATTGTTATTTCACTAAAGTTTTGCTTCGTGGAAGAAAAAAAAGCGAAAACTTGAACTGTTCCAATTACTCGAGACTCTGCAGTTGGTGGACATGGTTAATAAATGCAGTTGATATACATCAGACCTACTTTTCGGCCCCAATTGTTTAGGAGTAGAGTGTCTAACCAATTATGCATCCAAGTTCTTGATTTCTTTTGCTTGGAAGAAGGAATCGAACTTCTGGACCAAATATTAACCATGGCAGACCACTGATTCAAATGCGAATACATCTGCAACTGAGTTTCTATTGTGGTGTTTATTCTAATTTAGTTCCTTTTGCCAGTAGCTCCCAGATTCTCATCACTTGCTTATGCAGAGTTAAAATGTGTGAGCTGTGTTTATTTCTGCCGCTCCTTTTCCATTATTGATGTTGATGTGCACATCATCTGAATTAAATGTGTGGATGCTCTTCATTTGATGATGAGGTTATTACATTCTTCCTCTGCCCATGGAAAATGAAGTACTACCCTTTTATAGTAAGCCATATGAACTTGACATCATTTGCTTGTGCTGTATTGTACTGTCTCTCTTTGAGCCATCAAAATTCAAAGATGTCATTGTTGCAACTTTTCAACAAGAGAACTTATGAGAAGCAAAAAACAAGAGGAGGATGAGAAACACATAAGAGGGGAAACACAAGAAGCCTTGAGGAAGACGAAAACTAAGTTTCTTACATGTCAGAGGGGAAAAAACAGATCCTACCCATTTTTGATGATGTGGAGCCCGATGATGTTGAGCTTAAAACCCCATTATACTAGATGGCCATACTTGAACACTAGAACAAGTTTCTTTACGATGTAGAATCCTGGTAGGAAGCTCTTATGAAGGTTCATGAGATAGAGGGCTGGAACCTACCAAAATGCAAAATGTAAGCTTTAAAGATCCCTGAAATTTGTGGCTCCAGAATCTTGGCCGTCCAGTTTACGTGCTGTAAGCTTTAAAGATCCCTGAAATTTGTGGCTCCAGAATCTTGGCCGTCCAGTTTACGTGCTTTCTCACCTCTCAATGGTCATCTCGACATGGTGTGATGTGACTGAAGAGTTTGCTGAGCTTCCATTATGTTTAGTCTGTTTATGTGTTAAATCTTACTGACTGTAGGTAGTCCTAAATCTCTCAAAGCTTATGAATTTGGTAGAGTTGGTCCTATCTAAGGCAATGAATGTCAACCCGCATTAGACCTGATGCACACATATGACTTGGGATGGACTGGAAGACTATCCAGACTGAAGAAGTTGGAGCCGTGTCTTCCCAATATCACCGCACCGCCTATAGAGTTGGGTCCCTTTCTCTTCCAAAAAATCTTGCTTTGTGTAGACTAGACCTGCAACCTCTTATGCAGCTACTGCCTTCTTTACTTTCCTTAGACCTTTACAATTTCAACTTGAGAGGTTTGCCACTATGCAACTTGAAAATTCTGTCCAGTTCAACTCCTGGTTAATGTCGATTGCAAGACATTTAACTCGATGGAGCACTTAAGTTGACTGCATTTCACCTTGAGAGATTATTAATGCCATCTAGCTTAAGGACACTGGCAGTAATCAATTGCTTCAAGCTGATTGAGACTGAGCTTCTTGGTATGCTGTGATTACTAGATCAATGGATGCCTGTGGGTCAATTAAAAGGATAGGATGTGATGAGTTCGATCTCTTGGGGTCCTCAATCAATCCAAGTCTTCTTCAAGCGAGTCAACCTTTTGTGCACCAGGAGTATTTCTTGCTAATGCTTTAAAGAAACTTAAAAAACTTCCAGTGAAGCACTGGGAAAACGTACTTCTATATAGAAGGGTGCAAAGCTATAGAAAAGTTAAGTGGTATATCAGGCTTGAATAACCTTCAACATTTGCGCGTCTATGCATGCTCCAGGCTGCAGGTTGTTGAGGGCCTTGCCAAACTGAGTTTTTGATTGAGTTGGTTGTCTACAAGTGTCCTTTACTGGAAACATTGCTTGACATATTAAAGCCGAAAATATAGGATGTGCCAAATTGATGTTAGATGGTGCAGGGAATCGCTTGACTATTCACCAGACAAGCGTAACAAAAAAGATGTTCTTCGGACAGACCAAAATCCAAAAGCACGAAAGCTGACTCTGAATCAGAGACAAACCAGGTGCCTCAACCAGGATTATCGTAGCATCAACGAATTTCACTCAAATATGACTAGATTTCAATTTCCCTCATAACTTATACAAACATAAGTAGTGAGAAGCATGCCCTTGCACAGATCTATCATATGACAGATAAATTTATAGAATGTTCAAGAACTAAATCAACAATGTAACATACCAAAATTTACATTAGCCTGCAACCAGTCTATAGGATCATCTCTTCACTTGAAATTGTCTAGGATTCTCAATTTTTACTTGCCATAGCAAACCAAAACTCCCCATATGAGAGGAGATATCTAATAAGGGATGTCAGTTTATGTTCCCCATCGAAAAATTTGAACAGAGAAAAAGAGACGATGGGTGACAAACGCAACGACCTGCTGGTCGTTGTTGTGCTCATCGCAAGCATGACCTACCAAGCTGTGCTTTAGCCTCCAAGCTTTACAACAAAAGTAGACAGTAGTTTTACGAAAGGCTTCCTCCCATAATATGCATCTTGGGTGACTTGTTTCCTTGGCAGGGACATTGCGTACATCGCCTTCATGAGTGGCAACACATTTGGACTCTTATTGTCGATTGAGATGATCATTTGCCCCATCAGAGATCTCACTGTCAGGCTGCTGCTGTTACTTTCCGTGACCGCAATGGTTCTAACTTACTATTGCTTCACGTGTTACCTGCTGTTCACGTTACTGGACAAAGCATTTGATCTGAAAAAGGGGGAGTTGTTGAGTGTGCTGCTGCTAGCGACACCAGATATCAGATCGATGTTCTTGATTCACTGCAGTTGATTGTGTAGTGTCCACAAGTAATTTGCTGTGCATGATTTCCCAGTAGATGTTTCCTGAGTTTATAGCACGTTTTTGACTTCACGGACAGCAGTTGAGATTCTGAGATGAGGCCGCGCAAGTTTTCTCCCAAGTACTCATTTGGTCTTTGCTTCTTCAAATGAATGGGCCATCAAGGGAACATGTTTTCTTCGAACATATAAAACCACGAGTCATGCTTAGAGGAGGGCCTGCACTATATTTTTCACATTCACCACTATTAGTTCTACTTAGCGGGGCGGATATGTCGACTCAAATGGACCCAAGATTGTTAGAAGCAGCTCAGAGGCACAACGTCCATGAACTGAATGACTAGATCAGAAGCAATGCACTCGTCCTAGAGGAGCCGGCTCTCCAAGGAGCCGGCCACATGCCGTTGCACATCAGCTGTGTCACGGGCCATTTGAATTTCATCTCGGGAGCTCCTCAAATCGATGCCGAAGGTTGCAGAGAAGTGAGTAATGATCGCTAAGAGCAACGATCCGTCCATGTTGTGCTGATAGGATCTGCAGGATCCATCTCCGTGATTTCTCCATAAAGGTCTTTAACCGCTGCATGATGTTGTCTCAATCCTGCCTGGCCTTGTGTGCTTTCACTTTGCACTTCTTGCGTGGTCTAATGTTGCGCACTTCCAATCAGGTTTCATGTATCTTGCTCAAGCAAGCATCAGCAGCATTTGAATGCTCCAACGTATTTAATTATTTAGGTAGATATGGAGGAAGGGTGGTGGAGAAAAACAAAAGGCACCGTACATGAAAACGCATTTGGTAATCGATGACTTTTAAATAAATGAATTAGGCAATCCACATTATAATAAACTTGAAAAATAAAAAGAAAATTCAAATTTTTACTAGAAGTCAAAAAAATCACCTCACTAAAATAACGGTGAGGTGACCGACGCTTTTTCATAATTATTTAGGTAGATATGATTGTTTAAATATCAAATGATAATGAATTATTTTCACATATAACATTGAAATTAGGTTATTGTCAATCACATTTTTTTTTCAAAAAGCCTAGTTAATCTCATTAATAATGTAGTATAGATCCAAATCATATTAAATGATCTAATATTTGTTACATTTCATGCTGTAGAATATGCACCATTTACCTAATTCACATGAAAAGTTTCGTTCCTTGACTATGAACACGCGGTTTTCGACAATAAAGAAGTAAAGAGGTTTTCTTTTCGTAATTATTAACAAATTAAACCCATCATCCTTATTAAAGAAACTTTTCTTTTTTTGGAATTGTAAAACTTTTTAAGCAAGGACTTTTTATTGATTAAACCAACTCCATTGCGTCACTCAATAAATTGCACTAACTAGGTGAGTTGGGAATAAGTTGTTATAAAGTCCGACTCTCATGAATATTTCTTTGTTTTTCATTATTATATTTGGGATAAGTGCACTAGAAATTCTAAAACTTGTCGCAAAAGTACAATTGGGCTTTAAAACTTTTAAAAAAATACAATTTTGTCTTAAAACTTGTCACGGAAATCCAATTGAGTCCTACAACTTATCCCATTATATTTCTACTGCAATTATAAAATGTTGTAGATAATTGGAATACTGAGATTTGTCATTGTTTGAGGGTGCGGTCTTTTCTGTTTCTTTCTCGGAGGAAAGTCCCTTTTAACTTGCTATTGGAGGTTCAAAGGGAAGATATGAAGTAAGTGAAAGCCTTAGCCATGCTCTCATTCAAAATTGTAGCTTCTTGTTTCCGTTCATGGTTTATATTAATGACTCCTATATGGTTGGAAATCTGTAGGTGTGGAATACAATATATTATGCAGCTGTATCCCGAAGATTCAGAAACTACGGCAAGCCGAAAAAAGCAGAACCTGATTCTTGATGCTGCCAAATGAGAACATGGTAAAAATGTTGTATTTATTTGTATTTACATTATTTGCTTATTATCTGTTGCATATTACCTCGAACCTGAAGGATTTTGACAAGGTCATATCATAAAGGTTGACAGGATTATCACTAGATCAATATTTTTTTCGTGATTATAACATCTTTTTTGCCGTTTTAGATGTGTCAAAAATTGAGCTATTGTGAACTTTTCATAACAGAATTACGAAAACTAGCACCATCTAATGCGTGGGTTTTTTTACTACAAATATATATAGAGCCAATGGATATAGAGGCTTGTGACCAAATCATAGCACAAGTAAACTTGTAATAATTCCAGTCACATTTTCCTTGAGGACTTAACTTTGCTGAGTTGGCAAAGAATTATGCTTTTGTGTTTTTTCCCCAATTTTTGCAATTTTCTTCCCTCACCTGTGGATTAATCTGCAATTGGCTACAACGCATATAATTACAAGGGGAAAAGAATGCTAATTGCTGCAATAACTTTAGTGTCATAATTTCTCAAATGATCACTTAGGTAGAATAACTTAAAAAAAAAAAATGCTCACTTGAGTTATTTCAGCAATATATCTCTTACGAGAATCCTATGTGGTGTTAGTTTCATAATAACATTTCCTGTATGTCCTTAAAAAAAAAAAAAGATTTAAATCCCAAATAACAAAGTGAAGGGAAAACATCGCGGACCAGCACTGGATGGCGAAGCATAGAAGAATTAATGGAGGATAGGTGATTACATCACTCTCACTCTAGACAAAAACATTGAAGGCAAAAAAAAAAAAAAAAAAAAAAACAAGGGCTTGGAGGGAAAGAATTAAGGCTTGAAGGACGAGCGAGGAATTTGCAACAGGAAAAAGGTGAATGATTTATTGCCAGAGGTAAAAAAATGGCTTTTTTTTGTTCACCCACCTACAAAATCAGTAATTATCGGAAGCAAAAGTAACAATTGGAGTAATATTGTCTTTTATCATATTTTATCCATAGATTGGGAAAAAAAAATTATGACCGGAGTAATATTGTTTGTTATCATATTATCTTTTATCCTTAGCAAGTTCTTAAAAGATTTCATTTCGATTCAATTCAAATCTTGAGACTTCTCGAATGTAAAGCACATAGACCTCCTGGGAAATATTGCCAGAGGTAAAGTGTTGTTTTTTGTTCACGAACCTACAAAATCAGTAATTGTGACTATACCCGATGTGGTTGTGGTGAGCGATTTGAAAAATGCACTGTGAGCCGCTTCTCCTAATCACGGTATCTATTGCAAATTTCAAAAGCAACTTCTCATTGCCATGCAATTTTATAATTTGCAAGTCACGTCGGAGAAGTAAAATTAAATTAATACCATAATGGATTTTCAAAAAAAGAAATTACTGATATCACTCAAGTGAACATTTTTTTTCAACAAATATGAAATTTGAAGTGATTATTTAAAAAGTTAAGTAAACGCCATTACAAAAATTATAACATTATTTAGTGTCTTTTGTCTCTGCCTCTGGCAACATTTATATGATGGTAATGGAGGGGAACGAAGATGCTACCAAGGGAACAAAAGAGAGAATTTACTAAATGAGAAGTTCATCCTGTACACTCCTTTTCCTTTACGATAGATTTGGAACTGATGCATGGTGAGACTAAGAAGAAGCTGAAAGTGTTTGATGGAGAGCAGACTAGGGATAGATGGAGTACTCCACTAAACTATAAAGGAGTCTTCTACCGTCCAGGATAAAGAACTTTTAAGGTGCACTACCAAAGAATAATATAAAGAACCGAATTGAAGGATTCACTCATGGGATGAAAAAAATTTAGCATATTATCAAACTCAAATCCGAATTTTTGCAATGGAGAATGTGCCACACATATATAGGGGTAACTAGGAAACATTAAAGTTACAGGAAATTTAAAACGCATGGAAACTAGACGCATTAAAGACGTAGGAAATTCAAAACACACGAAAACGTAAAATTCAAACCGCCAAAAGTGCAGGGCTTCTTCCCCCTCATTGGATACGTTGGATCACGCTATGCTCCTTCCATGGGCCGAAATCTAATCCGTATCACTATCTTCAGTTATAATCGGTTTGCTTGTCTCCGATGGAATTTTCAAGCTCTGATCCTCCTGCATATTTGACTCGGGCAGCCTGCCTGTCTCCCTTGAGTTTTTCCAATCTCAGTTTCCATGATATAGTACATAAGCCGCGTAAACCTGAAGCATAATGCACAATATCCGCAGGAACCCCTCCAATAGCTTCGGCAAAAGCCGTGCAATAGATTTCGTACTCAACTTCGCTGACATCATCTATTTGCCCACCATCTATTGGAATAGCAAGATTACGAAAGAGTCGTAAAGCATGGAGACCACTCATTGGTTCAATCTTGTGTTCTTCAACTATCCCACGGCCATTTGCTCCAACGTCAAAAGCACTTAAAATCTCTCTATTCCTTGTTGTCACAATGATTCTACTACCAGAACCAAACCAAGTAAGTTTCCCAGCTAACACTTTAATTTGTTCACCTTCATCCACATCGTCGAGCACAATGAGAACCTTCGCATTACTACATAAACTTGCTATCTCATCGATCCTATCAGCAGCAGATTCAAGTGGTGCGGGGTTTTCTATTTGAAGGTCAGCAATCAACATACGTCGAAAAAACTGGATTCCTTTCGAACTAATCCCTGGAAGGAAGCTACATCCATCAAACAAGCCACGCGTCTTGTTAAAGACAACCTTTGCAAGGGTAGTCTTTCCTACACCCGGCACACCGCATATTCCAATGACACGTACGTCTTCTCCACGTACTTCGGTTTCCTGTCCCTCGCTGTGGGCAACACCAAGCTTTCTCATCATCTCTGGAACATGAAGGTCAATTCCAACTAGTTCGTCGGTAACAGCTAGGCTATCATCCCTCAAAATCCGCGCAACACGCACAACAACTTCTTCGGCCAGCTGGTCGTCGCACCTGCATGACGTAAGTGATGAAGCAGGAGGATGATAAGAAAGTTACCAAAAAAATATTAAAAGGTAGACAAAAATCAAAGTGGGGAATGGACCGACAGAAATTTAGGGCCTGTATCATTGTGTTTTTTTTTTTTTTAATAAACAAAAATTCTGTTTTTTAGCTCTTGGGAACAAAAAAAGAACAAAAAAACGTTTGTTTGCATTTTTGTTCTAAATCTATTTTTTTGTTGTCGGGAATACATTTGGAACAAAAACAAAAAAGTTAAAAAAAAAACTTGTTTTTGGTTTTGGAACAATTTTCAAGAATAAATTTTCTCTCTCCTATTTTTTTCGTCTTTTTTCTTCTTTTTTTCTTTGGTCAGTCGTCGGCCTCGGCCATGACTAGTGACCGGCCGGCGATGCCATTGAGGGCCGACGACCTTGCCGAAGCGTCGCTGGCTCGGGCGAGGCTCAGCCTCGCCTTGGCTGAGAGAGCTTGGGCTCGCCCAAATCTGACCAGGCCGAGCTTGCCCAGCCACCGGCAAGGCTTGGCCTCGCCGAGCCACCGCTAGGCGACCGGTGGCTGTGCGAGCTCGACCTCGCCGAATCTGGGTGAGCCCGAGCTTGCCTAGCTAAGGCGAGGCCAAGCCTCACCCAACCACCACGAGGCTCGGACTCGCCGAGGGCTAACGAGCCTCGCCGTGGCTGGGCGAGGTCGCCGCCCTCGTCGGCTAGTTGCCAGCCATGGCTAAGGTCGGTAGAAGAAAAAAAAAGAAAAAGAAAGAAAAAGGAAAAATAAAATAAAAATATTTAAAAATTAAAAGAAACAAAAAAAGAATACAAATTTACCAAACGTGTTTCGGTTCTTTTTTTTATTCTCGGAACAAGTTTACCAAACATGTTTTTCCTGGTCAAAAATTATTCTCTCGGAATGAAATAATTTTTCTTTTATTCCCGCAACAATTTTTTAACGAAATACAAACAAACGCATAAGTCAACCCGCCTAGGGAAGGGGTAACCACGGTTTATTATTATTATTTTGATTATCTGGGAAAGCCCGTAAGCCGACAGCCAGCGAGCAAATCCTAGGGCTCATGGAGGAACCCACTACTCCCGTGAAGCGGGTAAGTCCACTTGCGACGTGCTAGGGACTCGAACTTCTCCCCTTCGTGAGAGGGAGAAAGTTCGAAGCCGGCCAGCCGCCACTCAGTGCGGTGGTATAACCACGATTTATTATTATTATTTTTGGTGACTCAGGAATTTCGTACAGCTGGTAGCCGGTGAGTAAACCTGGAGGAACACGTAAGCGGGAGGACCCACTACTCCTAACGTCCCACTTAAGACTCCAAGCAACCATGAGGGGATTTGAACTCCTTCCCTTCATGAGGGGAAGAGAGCCCAAACCATCGCGGCCACCAAGGCGGTGGTTCCACGGTTTATTATTATTATTATTATTATTATTATTATTGTGACAACCAGCTTGCATCGACAATGCGCCGTAAACCCCTTGGTGACGCTAGCAAGGAACCATCACCCCGATGCCATGCTTAAATCACCTAATGATCCACCAGCCTCCCTGCAACTTGCGTTATAGGGGCTTCGAACTCCCAACCTCCCGTTTAGAGGTCAGGAGCTTACCTAGTGGAGCCACCACGGCCGGTGGTTCCACGGTTTATTATTGTGCATTATTAAATATTCAAAAAAGGTTTGGGTTCATATCACATCACCCTACACCTTTTTCTTTTTCTTTTTCCATTTATCTAGGAAAGAAAAAGGAAATCAAAAGTAAAAGCATTACCCTTTATATAGTGTCCCAGTATATCCGGGTAATTTCGCGATGTGTCTAAGCACCATCCTCCATTCTCCGGTGCGCTCTGAGTTGTCCCTTTCCTCGTCGTGTAGACCGAAGGCCTTTCCAAACTCCCCATCCTGTTTTCCTACATCGGAGGGACTAACACCATAAAAAATTGGGATAATAATCTGTCCCATTGAATTTCTGCACTTCCACATCTGTACCAGCTGCATGAGGCACCATCTATTCGATGCATAATCTGTGGAGAAGATGGCTATCGAGATTCTCGACTGCCGGATTGCCTTCACTATATGGATATCAGGATTTTCGTCTTGTTTGAAGAACGAGATACTCACATCTGACAATGCTTTGGAAAGGCAATCCATGATTGTTCTGCCAGTATCTGTGCGACTAAAATTCAAGAATACTTCATATTTGAATTCCGATGATGATGATGGGGTTGAAGATGATGCCTGTCAAACCAATGAAACTAAACTGCTTCACATAGTAAACATAGTTCATCAGACCAAGTCTTATGCATCTGGGCAAAACAAAAATATAATCTTATGGTTCGGATGGAGGCGAACCTTACCTGGACTACTGAACTTTACAACTCATGCATTTTGACTTTTTGTATATCCAAAATATTCAAAACATTCGTATCACTCAAATGTCAATAAATGAATTCACAAATTCGGCGGTTCTTGTCAAAAGAAGATATGTAACAATCTAGACGATTTTTAGCATCTGTTGGGTCGAACTGCAAGCAGAGGACTGATTCCACCGTTTTAGTGTCGTGGAAGTTTGACGTAACAACACGAATCCAAAAGATGCAGAGAAAACTTACCGGCTCTCTTCTCGTCTTTCCAGCAGCATCAACCGCAGTAGCCGAAGCATCGGCTGCAGAATCCTCACTACTATCTAAATGATAACTCTGATCTGTAGTAGTATCAGGCCGCGAATCCTCCGGGTCACCTGGATCTTGAGTCGGAGGAGTCGGAGGAGTCGGAGGAGCATTACCCTGAAAAACCGGGCCCCCATCCCCACCCCGATCTGAAGTCGGAGGAATCGGAGGAGGCGGAGGAGCGAGCGAATATTGAGGAAGAACACCCGGAGCTCTCTTCTTCCATTGAGCAATCTTTCCGACAAGAATTAGAATCGCCAGGGACCAATTCGGAGCGAACGTGAGAGACAGAAACACAACAACCAGTATTATCACCGTCCAAGCTATCGCACTCAAATCCATCGCTCGCTCTCCCGCTCTCTTACAGAGGCACACAGGAGGTCTATAAACATTAGACAACAATGTACATTACACTTTACACATGACTATATCATATTTTATATGTGACCAAGACCGCTGACTTCTGGGGACCCACGCTTGGACAACGTGAGGGAAATTATTAGGTACTCTCGGTCTCTGTTTAGCTGACTGTGGGACTTGTTAAAGGCACTTCATAATATTCGAGTACTGAAAGCTTGGTTCGGTTCAACTTAAACCAATTACAATTTGACAAATACATACTGACGTGGATTTAATTAAAACAATAAAAATTTCAGTCCACCTCACTTTTCACCTCCACCTACCCTTTCTCCTCCCTCTCCGGCCACCTCGAGCCCAACCTCCCCATCTTCCTCCGCCGTCGCCACCGGCGGAGTTGCCAACGCCGAGTTCAAGAAGAAAACTGCCGAGCGGAGTTGCAGATCTGAAAGTCGACCACGGTCGCTCGCGGTCATGGACGAGCCGCTGTCACTAGAGCCATGGTTGCAGATCTGAAAGTCCCGTCGCGGGCAACGACGGCTTACGGACTGCCATTGTAATGGGAAGGAAGCTTCCCCTCCGTCGTCGCCCACCTTCTGCTCGTGGTCGGCTTTATCCATGATCGAGCCACCCCTCCATCGTCACGGCGGCTCTTGGTCGTTGCCTGTCCAGATCTGGACTGGAGTTGGGCCTCCAGATCTGATCTCATCCATGGCCACAAGCCTAGATCTTCCATAGCTCGCGGGAAGGCGGCGAGTTCGAGATCTCGACGGCCATGGATTGCGAGCTCAAACAGCAAAAGAAAATGCAGAGATATAGAGTCAGGGAAGACGACGAGAGCTCAAACGCAGTCCAGGGCCAGCGACTCCGGCGATGGGGTTCAGCCTAATCACGGCGCCGGCGACTCCGCCGGTGGCGACGGCAGCAGAGGAGCGGAGCTTGGGCCAGATCTGAACGGATGGAGAGAGGAAGGAAGAGAGAGATACTTATTTTTGTATTTTTTTTTAATTTGAGGTCAGTATTTACGTGTCAATCTCTAATTAGATATAAAAAAAAACGTATGCCACGTCAGCAACTGACGTGGATCAGTGTGAACCGGTTTAGCATTAAGAATGGCTCAAATAAACTATTTCGGTGCAGTGACCCATCTAGGATGGATCTCTTAGGTAGAGAGAGAAAGAGAAGGGCTCAAATAAACTATTTCGGTGCACTAACCCATTTAGGATGGATCTCTTAGGTAGAGAGAGAGAGAGAGAGAGAGAAGGGCTCAAATAAACTATTTCGGTGCACTGACCCCATATCTCTTAGGTAGAGAGTAGATGGATCTCTTAGGTAGAGAGAGAGAGAAGGGCTCAAATAAATTATTTCGGTGCACTGACCCATCTAGGATGGATCTCTTAGGTAGGAGAAAATATTCAGTGGTTGCCAATCACCACGTCATTGTCCTAGGTGGCGCGCGCAAGTCTAGATGGCTCCACTTACAGGTCGACACGTGTCCTAAGACTTAGACCGGCTGAAAAATAAAGAAATAAAAAAGTCAGAGGATTTATTTTTCTCTCTCCTCTGCTGCGACAGAAAAGAGACTCGGCAGAAGCATTAATTAATACTGTTGCCGCTCAAAAACCTCTCTCTTCTTTTCAATTTTCGAGCGCTTTTTGCCTCCTCCTTTCTCGAGTCGAGAAGAGGAAACGCAGATACCTTCTCTCTCCTTCTCCGGCACGCCCGACTGCCTCCACCTCCGCCTCCGCCTCGCCATGCCCCTCCCCCTTCCCCAAAGCCCCCGTCGGTCGCAGGTGCTGGTTAGATCTGTCTCTGGCACGTCGCCTCCTTGAAGACCCCCGCTGGGTCGCAGCTGCTGGATCCCGAGCGCCCTTTGCCTCCGCCGTCACCTCCGGAGTCTCATCGGCGGCTACAATTCGTCAGCTCACTCCTCTCTCCCACCCGCGCTCGCGCTGATCTCTTGGAAACCTGGTGGCGTCTAGCCCGCCGCTCTTCTGTGCCCCCTCTCTGCAGCATCTTGCCATTTCCAGCCGTCAGAACATCAACAAGAGCGTCTTGGGGCTGCCCGCGTATGACCCAGCGACAGAAATGATGAGGAAGGAGAAAACGCGCAACAAGCTCGCTATCTCTGGTCTTGCTCGTGTGTACGGCTGTTCTCTGGTTCTTTTCCAATCCAGGTTCAAGAAAACTAGGAAACTTCACACACCCATTGAAGCTGAGCAACAGAGCAAGCCATTACACGAGGCTCTGACCTTGACTCTATCATTGAAGAAATCCATGGAAAATTCAGAAACACCCCTCGACTTATCGACGCAGATGAAGATGGGCACTTCTTCGATGCACATGTAAATCGTGCTACACGTCCATGGCCTCCACTTCCTCCATCTCTCTCGCCTATCGGATTCATTTTTCTTCGGCATTGCAGTTAACGCTGCGGGTCGGAGCCGTGGACCGGAGCTCGAATTCTTTAGCGTGCTGTGCTCCGGCTACTGCGCGCGAGGCGCTTTGCGTGCACGGACAGGGCCTCTGTCGCAGAATAAACAGAGGTTTTTCAGGTATGGAGGCTTGGTGATAGTGGCTGCTTTGGCTTCTAATTCCAGCCGGAGTCGGAGAGCATATTGGGAGGCCGAGGGGAAGAGTTCTTTGCTGGCCGTTGTGGCTCCTGTGAAGCAGGTCGCGTCCTTTGCCGTTCCCGCCGGAGTATTTGTGGCCGTGACTTTTGGTATGAAAGTTTTAACGTTATTGTTGATTTGCTGTGAGGAAGAGAGTAGGGGTGATTATTGACTATGATGAGAAGCTTTTCCTAATTGGAACCGATTAGAACGTGGTTGTTTATGGTTTGGCATTGCACCTTCTATTGTCAAGAGGTTGTTTAAGGATTATTTTTTCTGGCAGAGAGTTTGGGTTACAATAGTGTAATTTGAGCAAGCCACCAGTATATCTTTCAGATGTTCTGATGAGATTTATCGACTTTGGTGTGTTAATGTTAAACCATGCCTGATGGATCAATTTTAGTGTTTCCATTATTCGATTATCGCTTATTTTTGCAAATAACAACACAATTGTTCACATCGGCGCTCTAGTACATGTGTTTCTTTGCGTCTTATGATTTGAAATTTCTTGTTTTCGAAGCAGCTCTTTAGTGACATGTTCTTGTTGATAGAGTCTGTGCGATGTATTGGTGAATAATACTGCTATCCAGAAGCTCCTACTGAAAAGTACTGAAAAGTCTTGACTGCAACATGTTTACCAAGCACTGAAGTTTGGATGAAGTTTAAGCCTTCCAAATAGTGACAGGTTTGATATGGTCCTAGTGGCGTGCTTTTGTTTTGCTTCATTGAAGATTTTGATGGATGATGTATTTTCAGCAACAACTATGGTGGTGCACGAGGGGCCAATGCTTTGGCTAAAGGGTTGGAGGGAAACAAATCATTGAGGGTAAACAACTCATTTTTTTCCAATTTTCTTTCTTAAGGATAAATAGCTCGAATTTTGGTTGGGAATTCTGTCATTAGAATGTAGTGCATGCTCCTGTCAACAAGTTCTATAGTTATATATATTGTGCTAACCATGTGGGCTCCATAGAACAGATAAAGATGGACAACATTTCAACTCTGAAGGAGTAAAATATTTTCGTCTCTGGACAACAACCAGCAGAGTTGTTGAAGAAAAACTCAACCTCGCAGGTTCAAGAGTGATTTCAGAGAAGGTAATGAGTTTTGCTCTTACTTATTTGATTGTCTTTGGAGTTAATGTTATTTTTTGCGCTTGGTGATGGAATTCTTTTGGTGTATTTGCTGATTTATGGAGCTGATGGTAATGCAGGTATTGAAGCTGCGCCAAGGAAGCACGCAGCACCAGCTGCGTGCCCATTTAATATGTGAGCACAAGAAACTTTTGGGGCATAATCATGTTATTTTGAAGGATTTAGTTATTGATATGTGGTTGCTTATTCAATGCTGTTCTATGGGAGGGCAGACCATTCTCTTTCTAAGTGACATTAAAAACTTAATCCCCAACTTTGTTAGGTGGGAGAGCTGGTCTATAGGTGCTTGGTTTGTCCTCATGTTATGCTTGCATCTTTTACTTCTGAATGTGTATAGTCCATATTATGTTACAATAAAGTATGGAAACTCACACCAAGTTGTTGAACCATTGTGTGCAAGAAACCTGGTATTATTGCATTTTGATCCTCTCTTAATTTTGTCCCTAGGCAGTTTCAATGGTGATGTTCTCGACATTTGAGCATTCAGTGGATTTCCTTTATGGTGTTATTAGAAGAAGAATGGAGGATTGCTCAAAATTTTAACAACTCGGGGTAACCTGCTTAGCTGGATATGCTGCTGGATCTGTTGGTAGCTTCATATCAAATCCTGCCAACAATATTGTTGCTTCCATCAACAACAAAAAAGCTGACAGTCTCATGCCGGTATATGTTTGCAAGCAATTATTTACCCTGTTGTCTCAGAAAAGTTCGATCTGATCTGTAAGTTCCAATTTTGCCACAGGCAATCAGGAATATCGGGGTTGCGAATCTGTTTACGAGGAGCCTTCCCATTAGAATTATACTCATTGGACCTGTTGTAACTCTGCAGTGGTCGTTCTATGATACCATCAAAATTCTTAGTGGATTGTAAGTGCAAACTTGCCTTTCTAATTTTACTGTTTCTTTTGTCATTAACTTGTTTTATTCACTAGTTTTCTCTTTATGGGTGAGTTTTTTCTTGGATCATTGCCTAATGGACGCACAAACAGGATTCTTCTACCTCTAATTTTATTTACAAGGTTTGGAGTACTGGTCATACAAATCCTTGTCTTGCAATTCATTGAAGAGACATATGTTGTACATCCATCTGTTTGGATCTTCGGGATACTGAAATGGCTAACTTTTCCAAGATTGTCCAAGGCATGGATTACTTGAGTATGTGGAAAGAAAACGATGAAGTGAAAAGTTTCTCGTCCTAAGGCTTCTTTGTATCCTGTAGCAGCATTTGGATGCTTGTCTGTTTACTCGTTTGTGTACATCATTTAATTTATTCTTAAATATCCGAATAACGTAATTAGAGAAAGTAAGTGTAAACTTTCTTTCATTTGTGTGCTAAACATAAAATGACCGTTTCACCTACCTGGATTACTAAATCGCATAAAATGATGGTTCTGTTCCAATCTGTCACCAATTATGGAATAGTTCTTTTCGTTGACTTCAGCACTTAACTTTTCTTTGCGCAATGACAAGTTGATGGTGTCTTGCAGGCCAAGTAGTGGTGAAGTCTCAACTGATGCCTCGAGAGAGAATATAAAAGCTTGAGCTATGCCCAAACGATCACACCGTTTTTCAGAGAGAGGTGGTGTCCACACCAAATAAGGAAATTACAGCCTTTTCGGGCATTCAATATGCTGGAATGTTACAATCATTGCAACTACTGAACAATTCCAAAAGACCATGAGATATGGTGGCAGCCTTTTATGCCATCACATATTGTGGCTTATAGCTCTAGTTCTAGATTTTTGCTTGACCATTGTTCTTGCTTTTAGCTTATGGAAGTTTCTCTGCATCATGTATGACAAATTCTTGTTCTATATGGCTACTTGATAACTTTCATGCGTCACACTACATATCTAGATTTTCATGTACTCGTAGAATGTACTTGCTCTCTGCAGAGACATGGAGCTTGGACAAGTCTCTAAATTTTACCTGGATAATATTATGCAAGTACCAAATATATTTTACTTCTAACCCAATGACCACTTACACCCCTTTATTTTTACACATACCCCTCATGCACCTCTTAATAAAAACGCCGTATGGGAAATATCAAGTTGTCCTTGGGGATGCAATTTACAATCTTATTTAAGGTTTGAGCGATTTGGTTGATTTTGAATGTAAAAAGTGAGAACTTAGAATCTAAAGAGCGATACTTTTGAAAAGAACGTGATGTCTTCATAAATAGGAACACAGGGATACTTGGTGTTTCAAGTATATATTTGGCACTTTCAAAAGCAAAGATACATTGGTAGTCAAGCAGCCAAAAATGAGTCAATTTTGAAATTTTCCAAATAAATTCTGTAGTGCTTCAGCTTTGTATTTCTGAGTCATACTCGGGGACTACAATGTAAATGCTCGTTGCCAATCAATCAATGTATACCCATTAATTTCCTTGGAGGAGACTCTCCACGGTGCACCCAAATTGCTATAAAATATGCGAATTTCAATCTTTGTCAACTGAGCCGTAAGGTGTAAATATTTTCTTTAGGAGCTATCATACCAATTATTCTCCAATAGAACTTTTGCAAACATGAATGACACCAAACTTCATACTCAAAAACGACTTTCATATTTGAGACAATCTTACGGCAAACGGCCATGATTACAATTAGACAGCAGAAATGGGTTAAAAAAAAAAAAAAAAAAAAAAAAAAAAAAAAAAAAAAAAAAACAAGGCAGCTTATGCAGACCACATCATAGCTAACTGAATCTTGGTGGACATAACCACATACATCACTCTAGCCAGATTTCCGCTCATTCAACCATCAGGAAATACAGACAAGGTTATCCATCATCCTATTGTTGAATACATGGAAAAGGAGACTGCATGCCTGCCAGGATGATGGCCTCACTTGTGGGGCAGTTGCAGTGCAATTTGGAGCACTTGAAAAGCTGCATTCTCTTCCCTAGCCAAGAGCAAGCTCAACGCAGGGTCTATCAACTCTTCCCAAGCCAAACCTTGCATGTCAATATGTGTCTCCACCAATTTGACCATGTCAATATCTAAACTAAAGGATGCATTTGTTGGCATTTTCCCGATGACAAGCTCCATCCTGTAAACATCACCTTTCTTAGCTGCCTTCAAGGAATGTACATACTTTGAGAGAAAGCAAAGCAACAAGTAAGAAGAACCTGTACTATTTTTCCATATATTAGGAATAATAAACATTTAGATTGGAACAAAACAGCAAAGACCTAGGAAGTAGCAATATGAAAATACCTAGAGTAATATAGCCGTACGACCCCCGCGAACCACGAATTGGACTCGGTGTTTAGTGATTCATGATTCTGGTTTCACGGAGAGATTAGTTCACATCAGTAGATCCACAAAAATGGCACAAACTTCCTAAAGTGAACGAGAGTAAAGTAAGGATTCTTATCTTGTGTAAGAAAGAATCCGTTTGTGATCGCACATCCAAATTGGGCGAAGAAAAACCTTAATCTGGCGGTGATTTCAAATTCAGCTGGCAGCCTACTATCCTGACTGCAAAACCAGGCATTGTGCATGTGTCAATTGTAAACTGATTAAAACAACTGATCACTGTTTCCATCAGTATTTTTCCTGTTCAAGAACCCAGCATAGAAGTTATCCATAATAACAGTTAACTGAAACTTGCTTTCTCAACAAGTTCACGGCATCAGGATTCTTCTTATAACTAATTTCTATCTCTCATCCTTTCTTAGCAAGTGTGGCACAACAGGAATGTCCCTTTCACATACCTCATTTAATTTGAGAGAAAAAAGGTACAATCTAGTAAATAGTAAGGATAAATATTAGTCCCAAATTTCTTTCAAACAAAAAACAATGGCAATGACTCAGAGCAAAACAAGCTCTGGCCAGCCAAAATCCAGAATAAAATATCATCAATGACATCAAACAATGAGGTAAGTGCATTATTCGACCTTCTATTTATTCTCTCAGAGACAAGGCCATAGAAATTTTTCTACTTGGGCCATAATAACAATTAAGTAAATGAAGACATTCTCCATGAAAATATTTTCCAGACTATCTGATATCTATTGATAATACAGTTAAATGTCAATGCAGCAGGAAATGCCAAACTGATGTACCACCAAAGTGCAAGCAAAGCAAGAATGAAAGAATTAAGTGAATAAGGAGGCATTGCATGATACTATCATCCATTGTTCTAGAGCAAGACATAGAAGTTTGTAAGTGTCAAAACCATTTTCTACCAACCTAAGGCCTGATTAGATTAACAGGAAAGTTTCTGGAATTTCTGATTTAATTTTCTAAGAACGAAACAGACCCTAATACACAACCAGCAACATTTTGAAGAGTATTCTTAAAAAGGATTCTCATTTTTACTTATTAAACATGTTGTCAAGGGGAAAAAAGAGATGAAAACACTGACTTTTTCTGTTTTCTTTTCTATGAAGAGGAAAATCAAAATATCTTTTCTGAAACCAAATGGGCCTTAAGCATCAGCATGGATTAAAAAACCCAACTTGGTATCAAAGGGACAGGTCCCATGTTTCAAGTCCCTACATCCCCCTATGCCTCACATTGAATGTTAATTCACACTTTAGGCTCAGGCAGGAGCAAACCCACCTGAGGCAGAAAGTGTTTAAGTTATATTTATCTCTGCTGTAATGTTTAAATTGAAACTATGCCTTCATTAGATGAATAGGCAATAATTCCCAAAGTTCAATGCAAAGAAGAATACTCACCAAATGTCGCAATTTTTTTTTTCAGATAGAATATACTTATGGTCAAAGGATCAAATAACTATAACGAAGAGTGGAGAAAAAATTACCTATACCCCACGAAGACTCCATTAATCCATGCACAGAAGGCAGAATCCACTGCTTCAAAGTGCAGCAAAATCCTACGCCCTATTCAATGTAAAATTGGAGAACTATGGGAAGCTGCTCCCATCTTGCAAAAAGAGGAGAACTAAAACTTCTGCTCTTTGTTGATGTCATAAAACACCATCAATTAACGACTGCTGTCTTCATCTGCACAAAAAAGGCTGCTGTCTTCATCTGCCAAACAAAAAAGACTAATGTCTTCATCTGCAAAAGAGGAAAAAAAGGACAAATTTCAAACCATAAGGATTAGTCAAAAAAACAAAAAGAAAAAAAATGATGTACTTCTCACAACATGCCATATACAACTTAAATACAACCATATTAGAGGTACAAAAAGGAAAGAAAAGGCTTTTCTCATCTCACGCACCTATTTTGAGGTGCCTCCTGTGTTTGAGGATTCCTTTCTCTTCCGCTTCTCATTAGTACTCTTCAACCGAGTATTTGGTATGCCTTTTGGCCTTCTCCGAAGAGGATCAAGTATTTGAATTCCACAATTTGCTGCATATTCAGATTCATCATTTTCCAGCAAAGAATTAACATCATCTTTACCTGTGAGATATTGCATTTTGTTCACTATACGAGAGTGAAGATCCATCAAGGTTGTAGTTGCAATATTCTCCGTAACATCATGATTTGCACTAATGTTCATAACACTAAAAGCCAACTGCATTAACCTCTTCAAGCGCAATGTCTTTGACTGTCTCGCATCACGAGAGATTTCTCCAACATCATTGCAATGACTACTTTGTTTTGCAGTTTTTGTCCACCTCTTCAAAATGTATTGTGATGGAATGCTTGTAACATTTACAACATGTGTCAAGATACATAGAGTATGCCTACACAACCATCCTCGCATTTCAAATAACTTGCAGCTACATGTAATGGTTGAATCACCCGAACAAAAATGGACAATATGCTTTCTTTCACTATTTTCAGCTCCCAATATGTAGGTGTGTAACGGCCCATCAATTTCTGATCTAAGAACATGTTCAGACAAAGAATGCAAGCACTCATCCTGAAATTTTCTAAAAATGACATGCGTGTAGACATGTGCAGCATGTTTCAATATTCCACTACTTTCAACCATAATCCGCGGCATTCCTCGAGCACACTCAAAATCATCAATAACTTCAGAGTTGCGCATTTTTTCAGCTTGCTTCTCATAATGATTGACAAATTCAGACAAAGTCATAGTCTTACATGCCATATCTTGAAAGACATTATTGGTGCTTTCACTTCTTTGAGTGGATCTAATTCCCGCGGAAAAAGTATCTCGGCCGAATGCAGGACACCATTTATGACGTAGGCGATATATATTATCCAACCACTTGTTGTCCTCAAGCTTCCACTCATGACACATAGCTTTCCAAGTGTTTTCCATTTCAAGTTCTGACTCGCACTTATATAAAAGCTTATGCCAATATTTATCACGAAAGCCCGGTTTTCCAAGAAGATGTCCAATATGATGCGTAGCATTTTTCCCAATATGCCATACACATAAACGATGACTAGTGTTGGGAAGAACAGTTCTAATGGCATTTGCCATCGCATGATCTTGATCAGTGAAAATAGTCTTGGGTGCTTTATTACCCATTGCCTCTAAAAAGGATTGTAAAGCCCACACAAAAGAAGCAATAGTCTCATCCAATAAAAATGCACAACCAAATAGAACATTTTTCCAATGATGATTCAACCCAACAAAAGGAGCGCATATCATATTGTATTTATTTGTACGATAAGTAGCATCAAATACCACAACATCTCCAAAACTTTCATAATCCAGCTTGGATATACCATCGGACCAAAAAAAATTAGTCAATCTTTGCTCCTGATCCAACTGAAATGTATAAGAAAAATTGCTTCCATTCAATTGTAAGCAATTAAAATGGTTAATGAGACTTTGACAATCCCCCGCAGTAATAAAGGCTCTTCTCTTTGATTGCAAAAAATTTTGACAATCCCGTAGTGTAAAGCCAACATTCTCTTGTCCTCCGGCTTCACCACTAAGATACGAATATGCTTTTGTAGCCCTCACACCAGCCCCAACCAAAGAAGTCAAAATACTTCCATTAGTATTCGTTATATGCCGATATGACCGTATTAAGTGCTTTTGTTTATCATCAACAAAAGGATGATTATGAACATCCTCAAATTTGACAACTACCCAAACTCCCTCTTCAATTTTGAATTTAATGCAAGCTTTACATCCACTTCTTTTCATAGTCCTATATACATCTCTTTGTTCATGAGGTAAGATTGGTGGAGAATATCCTTCACAATTACATAGAAATGTGCAAGCTCGCAATATTCCTTTACTATTGTTTGCCTTTTGTCCTTTTCGCACTCCAAATCCTTTGCAAATTGCATATGCATTGTATGTATTATAAGCTTCGTCCTCATTAGCAAATTTCATGCCAATTTTAAATTCAAACTCTTTATCAACATTATTGATGATGACATTATCATTTGCAGCTTCTACAAGTAAAAAAAAAAAAAAAAAAAAAAAAAAAACTCATCATTTAAAGAAGAAAGATAATTCAAAACAAATTTAAAGTCTAAAGAGATAAGTCATACCCATTTATCTCGAGAACAAGTCAAATTAGCTACCAAGGTCTACAAATTATCTGTTGAATATTAGTAAAAATAAAAGTTAGTCCAAAAGTGTTTGTATGCATACTTTATCTCAGTTATGATGGATTATAAGTGGGTTTCATAAAAGCAATAGACGTAAAATAGTATTCTCACCACACTTTGTAAACACCCGCTTCTAACCCAGTCTTACGGCGACAACCTAAGGCCACTTCCTTGTAATCCTGAAAATAAGCTCCCTTGTAATCCTATAAACAATAAACATTTTTTTTAAGCCAAACTGAAATTTTAAGTAAATAAGAATCGCACCTAGCTATGTGAGAGCACCTCTCTCTTTCTGAAACTGAAGTAGTAAAAGAAAAAAAAAAGTTGAGGTACAACATACAAGTTAAAGCATTTACAATATGTACAAAGAGGTGAATAACTTATTCACACCTTGAGAATACCCGGTCAATGAGCTCCTTCTTTGTCATTCCAATACCATTATCTCTGAAATATCAAACATCATTATCCATATCCTATGAATTCCTCAGTTATTATAAAATAAAACCATATTCATCTATAAGCCATAATAAACTTACATTATCATGATGGTTCCATTGTTAGGATCCGGTTTAATTCTTATCTCCAAATCACCGATATCTCCAAGAAGAGCAGGCTTAGTAACACTCAAGAACCTCAACTTATCAAGGGCATCAATAGCATTGCTGATAGAGGGGGGAAAAAGGAAACCGATTTCAGCCATAAATCAACAAATAACAGCAAGAATTATAATTTCGTTCTGCATAAAAATGAAGATGGTGAAATGCTCACCTGACAAACTATCAAAGAAACACTGTCTAGTGGCTGTATAAATTGTGGACTATCAAATCCAATAGAGGATTGACCTGCAAAAATGCAAAGTTTAAATTTATCATCATAGAAATGGAGGTGTAGTCCTAAACGATCGGAATACAATCTAAAAGTAAGCTGTGGCGGCAAGTTGGAGAGTCCTTCAAACCCCCCAAGTAAGGAATGGCTTCTATTCTCAAGCCCAGGCTAGAGCTGTTAATTCTGCTTATGAGAAATGCCTGCTGTCTTGTTTGATATCTTCTCTGTATATCATGAACTTGTCATTGTCGGATTTTAAATTTGTGTTATTTACATGTTCAAGCTCTGTGGCTTCTTTTGCTCGTCTATGTATACTTTGAAAAAGTAACAGCTGCATGTATGAACTCTTAAATTATTTTGCTCGTTTTCTAGGCACTCCTTGACTATGAGCGGCACAATTTGCATGGTGGGGAGCTTAATATAACTGCTGCTTCTCCCACAGAGCCTATGGTTGGTGACAATCAGGTAATGTAGTCATTATTTGAAGATTGATCATCTTGTTCTGATCTGGCTCCATGAGAGATTGGTATTTAGCATGACTAAGACTAACCTTGTTATAAACATCATAAATTTTGAACAAGAGTGCTGATACTATTAAAAAAGGACTAAGAATGGTATTGAAAAATTGGAACCATGACAAGTTTGAATTAAACATCCTCGGTTTCCATTTTGATTCCTCTTTTACTCTGAAATGTGATTAAGGATTCCATTGAAAGCAACTCATTACAGTTCTCTGTGTTGTGTTTGATGCTTTTTAAACTTTATTCAATAAAGGGCAATCTTCTTAAAAAAGAACATTCAGGAGGCATATTTCGCAGCAGTAATAAGAATAGACAAAATCCACTTTGCTGATGCCATAAGCTATTGGATGCTTCTTAGGGCTAGCTTTATGCCACAGGTTCTGGCTATGGAAACAATCCCTTCTAAAGAAACAGGGGAACACTGTGCACAATAGAGGCTGCCCCTTGACCCTCGCATAATGGGGAGCCTTGTGCACTAGGGTTGCCCTTTCATTGTTGTTTTTGTGTTATCTTATAGATTTTACATACTTCCTCCATTCCCTTCTAATTATTTCCAAACAAAATGTAGAGTAGGAGTGATTTTCAGCAATTAACTTATCTTTCTTTACTATAATTAGGCATCGGGATCCGGAAGGGCACCCAGAGATGCTGCAGCCCGTGCAAGGCAGGGTTGGCACTCGGAACGTCTTCTTGGTAATGGTGAAGTTAGTGATCCTATTATAAAGGTATGTGCCATGTCTTACTAGCTCCTTGCTTTTATGTGGTGATTAGTTTTGGGTTCCTTGTGCGTACTTTTTTTTAAGGCTCTAAGCTTTAGTATACTTGTAATTGTAGGTTAAGAATGCCATGTCTTTGCAAAAACGTGAAAAGTAGCTTAAAAGCGTTGGTATGCTCCATATTGAAATTTATCTTATCCCTTCAAATTTTGTTCTGTTCTTTTGGATGTATCATTACTGCCTCTACCGTTTTATAGCTATCTTTTTTCTTATAGTGGAGTGGTCACTGCAGGTCCAGTGAAACGCAAGAAGCAACCATACTTGGAAAGTTCTATTAAAACTACACGACCAAAAACTTCTAAATCACAGTTAAGTAATCATAATACATTTCTAAGTAAATCATTGTGTACTAAAATTGTCACTTTAAATTGTTCTGCATGCTGATCTCCTTCAATATTTCACAATCTTCAGCAACAATCACTTTGAACAAATAATCAAGCTTCCATTTCCAATAATCAATTATACTCTCAATTGTCATTAATAAAAGTAGCAGCATAGAAGTGCTTTCAGAAATCACCTTTGGCCTGATCTTGAACAATATCTTATGCCTGATAATGCCAACAACTTCTAGCTCAACCTTCGATGAATAGGCTAACTCAATATTAGAGCTTTGCTCTGCATCCACGAGTTTTACTTTCTTCAATACTAGTTGGACAACCAACAAACCTACTAGCTACAAAAAAAAAAAAACTCTTATTGTCGATCATATCTATGTTATTATCTTATTAAGGCAAGGGAGTTTAATCGAAACTCTGATCTAACCAAAGGCGTTGGACTTCATTTTTGGCTAATCAATCTTGGCCGATCTCCATCTCCACTGAACAACACCTACTCACTCGTTGGACTATCACCAAACAAAACTTCGTTGACCGCCGCAGGAAAAAGCCAAAACAGAGTAAACCCAGAATTGAAGAAAGTAAACCTAGTTCAGGCATTTCGTCGAATGGATGGTGGGCGACTCAACTAGATTGTTTAGGCTCAAAATTTAGACAATAAATCACGCTAACTACACATAAATATCACAAACATCACATATTTTGAGACACAACACTTCACGGGTTTCATCCTTAAGTGAACAGGAGTAGCATGGCGATTCTTACATTTTGTGGGAGAGAATCCGGTAGCGATGGCAAGGGGATACGCTGTCTAGTGAAGACACGCGAGCGACCTGTGAAGGCGGAGAGGCTCGAGACCCAGCAGTCGCAAGCTTCTTCTGCTTTGGCTTCAAAATCGCTGGTGTCGTGCCCGAGCCCGAAATCAAGAATGACCCACTGCCGGTTTCTATTGCTCGAGCCAGAAAAGCAACGACCCCGACAAACGAAGCAAGCAGCGTGTGAAGGCGAAGAGGGCTCAAGACCCAGCACTTGAAAACTTCTTCCGCTTTGGTGCCAACGCGGCCGAGCCCGAAAATGAAACCGACCCACTCGCAGATTATATCGCCGGAACCAGAAAGGCGACGATGGCGACAAACGAAGCGAGCGGCGTGTGAAGGCCGAGAGGGCTCGCGACCCAGTAGCTGCAAATTTCTTCCGCTTTGGTGACGACGCGCCTGACCCAAAATCAAAACCGAACCACTCGTGATTTCTATCGTCAAAGCCCGAAAGGCGACGATGGCAACGAACGAAGTCGAAGTGGAAGAAGGAGCGCAAAAGCAAGAGGACGAGGGCGTGAGGGCTTGAGGTGAGTGAGGTGAGTGAGGACCGGGAAGGAAGACGAAGAGCGCCATGTTTGAACGTGAAAAGACCTGTGCAACAAGTCTCGAGAGAGGAGAGAGAGAAGAGCAGAGAGAAAGAGAGAGAGGAGCCATTAATGGCCGCTCAGCCTACCGTCGCCTGCAACTAGCCCTAGGGGAGATAAAGTAATTTTTTTATTCGAATTTCAGGTAACACGTGTCGTTTTATGAGTGGAATGTATATGCCATGTAGGCAGGTGACGTGGCAGTTGCGAACCACTGAATATTTTCTCCTTAGGTAGAGAGTAGATGGATCTCTTAGGTAGAGAGAGAGAGAGAGAGAATGGCTCAAATAAACTATTTCGGTGCACTGACCCCATCTAGGATGAATCTCTTAGGTTGAGAGAGAGAGAGAGAGACAGAAGGGCTCAAATAAACTATTTCGGTGCCTTAACCCCATCTGGGATGGATCTCTTAGCTTAGGTAGAGAGAGAGAGAGACAGACAAACAGACAGGCAGCATGTTAACTTTGGACTTATTCACCAGTAAAGAAAGGAGCCCGCACGAACCTCTAGCCATCTTGAATTCCACGCGAGGATTCTGCGCAAAACACGTTTAGGTAATCAATAATTTTTTTTTCTTTGACCAAAAAAATCAATAACATTTTTTATAAACATTTTAGGTAATTTTTTTTTTGTTGGTCATATTCTATTTATATTCTAATTCTCATTTTTAAATCTTTATCTTAACTTTTTACAGGATGTGAGAGTCGAAATTCATACTTAAAGTTAAATCGTTATTCTTTACTTTATAATAATATTTACGCAATCATAGACTTTTTCGATTAATTTGTCACTAAAATAACATATGAGTAATCAATGACTTATTTAGGTTGATATTATTATTTTAAATATCGAGTGATAATGAAACATTTTTATAAATACTATTGAAAATGAGGCCATTTGTACAAAATAGCACAGCTAACCTTGTGGATCATGTAATGTGAAATCCAAAATCCAATAAAATGATCTATTATGTGTTAAATTTGATGGTGTAAAAAACCAAATATGCACCCAGCATCTATAATTCTTACACAAAGTTTCTTTCCTTGACCATTTCCTTGCAGTTTTCTAAAATAATGAAGTAATAAGAGTTCTTTCATACTTATAGTATCTGCAAATTGAGCCCAATATACTTACAGAGATGAAACATTCTTTATTTGAATTGTATAAGTTTTCAAGCAACGATTTTTTATTGATTAAATTAATTCCTTTACTTCATTCAATAAATCACACCAACTATGCGGGTTAGAAACCAGTCGTTATAAAGTCCGACTCCCATGAATATTCATTTTCTTTTTCGTGATTTTTTTCTGCTACAGCGAAGGGGTCATTGATCCAGAGTTCTTAAAAGATATACCCACATTGAAATTTTCTGAATATTTAGGGTTTCTTTGTGACCGTTAGAGAGAGTAAAAAGAAAATCGGAACGTTCAGTTCCTCTGCAAACACGTACGGAAGTCATAAAGTAAGGTCCTCTTTTTATAGCGTGTGGATCTAGCTCTCTGAAACAACTTCTGCTCGTTTTTTGCTTTGAACTCCACTGACAATAGAGAAACGTACTTTCATAGGTGCCATTCATACCAGAACTTTAGGACTAGAAAATTAACTTTCACTGAAAGTGAATTACGAAAGTCCCCATACCATTCGTTTCTTCATTCAACTAGTCAGCGAAGGACAGTAGTCTGGACGGCTGAGGAATCGAAGTGACAGGCCTGGAGACTTTTTCTTTTGAACGAAATTGTCCCTGTCCATGACGGTAATGATGGCACGCGATACGCGTGTGATCGGGGCAAAAATTTGTGCTTCAAGTGAGCCGAGATCAATTAAAGACGAAATCACCAAGTTCAAGGTCCATCTTAAAACAAATACCACTTGGGGACGCTTTGAGAAAAATGGGGCCAAGTCAAGGATTTTTTGAAATCTTTTTGCTTTTCACATCATTCGAAAAATATAACATTTCAGAAAATCATTTTTCAAGAAATCATTTTTTATCATTTGATAAGAAATTTTTTTTCCTCCATGAACTCCTTTTCAAGAATTATTTTTATTATTTGAAAATCAATTTTTTATTTTTTCATTTCTTTTTCTTCTTCTTTATTTCTTATTCTTCCTTAGCCAGCGACTGGCCGGCAAGGCTTGAGGTCGCCAGATTCCAACAAAGCCCGAGCTCGTTTGAGGTCGACGAGTGGGGCTTGAGCTTTGCTGAAGGTCGCCAGCTAGGTTGCACGGACACGTTATACGTGCTTCCGTGTCGTGTCCGACACATGTCGGAGCGTGTCGGACACGTCGACACGCTCGGATACGCTCGGATACGCGTTGATCCCGTGTCAGATTTGTTGACACGGGGTCAACTTTTGTCGACACGTTTCGACACGCGTGTCCGAGGGTGAGAGAGGAGAGACGAAGCTGCGAGCCGAGCGAAGGCGAGCCCGCGACGGCGAGAGACGGCCAGAGAGAGAGAGAGTAGAGACTGAGGCGAGGGCCGTGAGGAGGAACTTCACGAGGGAGGCGCGCGTGGGGAGGGCGGCGTCGTCGAGCGGGGCGGCGGCGGCGGTAAGGGGGAGGAGGAGGAGTTTGCGGCGGTGTGCAGCCTCTTGGCGCACAGGACCGTGCGTTCCATCCCTGGCAAGCAGAAATCGAGAGGAAGAGGAGAGGAAATGCGTCGTGCGGCGAGGAGGAGGAGAAGAAGCGTTGTTAGGGTTTTGAGAATAAAAGAATAAAAAGAGGGATTTGGCGTGTTGGAGGGAGGGGGAAGCGACGGTGTCAGGTGCCAGGTGGAGGAAAAAAAAAAAAAGTGAAAAATTTTGGGGGATGGGAAAGAAACGAGGAAAAAGGGAGTTTGGCGCGCGGGAGGATGTGGGGGCTTTTTATTTAATGGAAGGGGTTGGGGGTTTTTATTTAATCGAAAAAATTGTTAAATAAAATTAAAAATTGATTTTGAAAAATAAAAGTACTGTATATTGAATCATTAGTGTAAATTAATTATAGTTTTTTTTTAATTATAAATTTGAATCAAATTAATTAAAAATGAAAATATTTATTTAATATATAACGTGTCGGAACGTGTCGAAATTTTTTACATTTGAGAAATGACGTGTCGACGTATCGTGTCGTGTCGTGTCGCGTGTCGGTGCAACCTAGGTCGCCAGAGGTCAATGAGGCTCTAGTGACCTCAGGCAAGGCCCAAGCCTTGCCTCAACGAGCTTGGTTTTACTAGATCAAGTGAGGCAAACCCTCAATGGCCTATGGCGAGGCTCAAATTAGTATGTGGCTAGTCGCCTACTAAGAAAGAAGAAAAAGAAAAAGAAATAAAAATATGATTTTCTAAAAAAATAAAAAAGAAAACATAAAACATAAAAATAAATGGAAAATGTGTTTGATAAAAGAAAGTGAGGTGGAAGAAATTATGAAAAATATTTTTCTGTTTAAAAAGTGAAAAGTTGTTTCTCCACTTTTGAATGTGTTTTTTCTAAAGCGGAAAACGTTTTCCTTAATTAGTTCATTTTTAGTAAAAACGAACGCCCAAAAATTCGGAAAACGTTTTTTTGAAAGTTATTTTCGAACAAAATCTAAATTTCTGATCTATTAAAAAGCCATTTTATGACCCCTCCAAAAAAAAAAAACAAAGGCCGTTGACCAAAAGACCATGTGGCACCAGTCCAAGGCAGGTCTTTTTTTAAATACGTAGTCCTTCTGGTTGGATCTGTATTTAGATGTCCAAGTGCGAAGGTGTCCCAATAAGCGACCATTACTAGATTAGATCAGATGGAGCGGTTTTTAGCAGCAGCTGAAAGCGGCACCAACGAAGAGCTGACAGCCTTGATCGAAACGCAAGAGGGGCATCTACTGGAGCTGGCTTTCGAATGGGACGGTTACACGCCGCTACACATCGCTTGTGCGGCCGGCCATTTGAATTTAGTCCGAGCGCTCCTGCAGAAGTTCCCAGAGTTCATGAAAAGAACGGACGCCAGTGGTTTAACTCCGCTGCACATCGCGGCAGCTCGAGGTGATGCTGGGATCGTGAGGGAGCTCACACAAAGGGATAGACAGCTGTGCTTTGAGAAGGGACTGGAAAATAGAATCCCTTTGCATTATGCCGTCGAAAGCGGTGGGTTGGAAGTCATGAGAGCACTGCTCAACGCTCGACCTGATTCCATCAAAGTGAGAACCTCCCAAAATGAGACGGCGCTTCACTTAGCCCTGAAGAACTATCAGTTTGATGCTGTCAATGAGTTGGTGGAGCATCTGAAGCTGCACAATATGGAGGAGGTGATCAATTGGAAGAACAACGAAGGCAATACCGCCTTGCATCTAGCTGTTGCCCGCAAAAGTTTCGAGGCAAGTCATGCCCTTCCCTTTTTTATCGCACTTTTCCTGTCGCATCATTTCAGTAAGGGTGTCAATTTGATGTCGCTACAATATGCAAAGATCTCCTAAGCAAAGGAATCTATTGAATTGGATCTGATCGTCACTGAAATGAAGGATGTCCGTCAATGTCAAAAATTTTACGGTATTATCTTAATGTCAGAAAATCAACGAGAACAAAAAACTAAGACGGTAAATTGCAGGTGGTTAAATTCATGCTTGATAAGCATGCCCGTCAGCGTGTGATCGTGGACGTGAATGCCCGTAACAGTGGTGGCAAGACTCCTCTAGATTTCTTGGAAAAGGGAGCAATAGATAGAAGGATCAGAGGAATCCTCAATGCAGTTGGAGCCAAACACGGAACAGTAACACATTCATCACTAGTCTTGGAGGGAGAGTCAAGGGCCGACATACGCAACGCCCTGCTGGTCGTCGCTGGGCTCATTGCGAGCGCGACCTACCAATCTGTGCTTCAGCCTCCACACTTTAAAATAGAAGTCGACAAAACTCATACACAAGGCTTCCGCGCATCCTACACATCTTATATGACTGGTTTTTTCGGCAGGGACTTAGCGTACATTGTCTTCATAATTGGCAACACATTTGGACTCTTGATATCAGTTCAAATGATCATTTGCCTCACCAGAGATCTCAACGTCAGGCTGCCGATGCTTCTCTCCATGACCTTAATGGTTCAAACTTACTATTGCCACACATATTACCTGCCGTTCGGGACGCTGGAAAAGGAGTTTGGTCTGATAAATGCGGAATTGTTGAGTGTGCTACCGCTAATGATTCCAATTCTCCTTCTACTGTTCCAGAGGCCGTTGGCGCTAGCTTTAGAATTCTACTTGGAAAAGATTTCTCTGTTTGACCACCTAAGGGATATGTACCATATATGAACCTACTCCGTACTTCTAAATGATGGTATTTCTCTGTCCTTGAGGTTGAGCTAATAAATGCAAGCTTCTAGCAGCATTAGATAGAGTTTGTTCGACAAGCTCAGATGTCCTTAATTATCCGCAGTTTGATGTGGGTTTGATGTGGGTTTGATGTCCTTAATTATCTGCAGTTGATTGTGATGTCGTAAGTGATTCACTGTATCGTATTTTCCTAGTAAAATGTGTCCTGAGTTTATAGCACGTTTGTAACTTTATGAATAGCAGTCGAGATTCTGAGATGAGATTACACGAAAATTCTTCAAAAACACATTTGGTTTTGCTTCTTCAGATGAATTGGCCATCAAGAGAACATCTTTGTGACGTTGAGAATTTGTCTGTGAGAGCGGGTGGATAAAATAATGTTATTAGCTATGAGCACTCACTAAACTAATGGGACCAGCTGTGAGCATGGAGTCGAAAGAAAAGTGCAGGATATGCAAGGTTGGTCGGATCGAATCGAATGATGCTGATTAAAATTCAAATGAAATCGAAAGGTCATTACTGTATAACACAGGCAGTTTTAGTCCAATAACGAAAGAGTAACCTCTTATGAAGGATGAGATCTAATTCTAGAATACTCCATTTCTTTTTTTTTGGTCTCATATATCATTTAATAATTATAATAGGATCCCGGCTACAATGGTGTGAAAATGGTGATTCAGAGAGAATCCGATGAAAATGATTCAGTAGAAAAAAAATATAAAAAGTGGTCCGAGAGAGAAAATCCCCTATGAAAATGATTCACAAATGGTCCATATATTGCAATCGATGGGAGTTTCCTAATGCTGTTGGATCATGGAGAATCTAGAAGAGCTTTATCATAGTTATCGAGAAGGGTTGATAGGTGAAATTCCTCTCACAAAACGAAATTTATCCGCTCTAAGAGATCTGGATCTAATAGGACCAGGATTCGCAATGTTTCATGCTTTCTTGCCTCCTAACACTTCACTTTCGCTAATGGGTTTACAAAATGAACGTTGTTTTCTGGGAGAACCAAAAGGAAGTTGATATTGCGGCACAAGCATCTTGATTTTTCTTCTACCTTAGAGAAAAATCTTTTGAATTTATGGACATGTAAATTCACATGTAATTCTTTTCATTTTTTTGTCGATGACTTGATTATATTTGAATTTTATTGCAATAGATAAAAACAACTTACTTTTCATAAGGGTTAATACCCTGAAAAGCTCTAAATAGTACAATTGTGACAAATTTACTCCAAATTATTTTTTTCATTACGAAAAACTCTAAATCGGTATACCTGTGACAAATTTACCCCAAGTGACCACGGAAAATCTCAAACCGGTACATTTGTGACAAATTTACCCAAAACTAGTTTGTCTAACTGTTACAAACCCCAAAATGATACATTTGTGATAAATATACACAAAAAACAACAAAAATGGTATAATTGTGACAAAAATATAGTAAAATTCTAAATTAATACACTGGTCCACTATCACATATTATCCAACTTAGTAATTTAACAATAAAATTTAATAGAAACTAACAGAGAATAAATTTGTCATAAGTATACTAATTCTAGGTAAATTTGTCAAAGATGTACCAATTTAGGGTTTTTGGTGATCAAAATATTAATTTTGATTAAATTTGTTACATATGTGCTAGTTTGTAATTTTTTAGGGTATTAATCTCTTTTCATAATTTAGAAGTTGAAGCAAACAAAAATGTGGGTAATTACATGATGAAAATGAAAGCCGATTGATTTTGACGAAATGTGAAGAGGAAAAAGAGATATTAAATTAAACCAAGTAATTATAATTGCTCTCAAGAAAATGAGCGATATATATATTTTGGTTTTTCGTCGGCAAGGCAGCAAAGACCAAGTGTCTTCTCTGTAAGGATCATTTCTCCGGATCTTCCAGCCTCCTGCGACCCCACTAAAGGAAACGAGCAGTCAAAACCTTTGTTCTTCTCCAATTTCCACGCTTCAACTTTGACCTCAAAAAAACAAAGAAAGATAGAGCATGAAATCTTTCGAATTATACCTATAAGGATGTGAAAATTCACATATAATTCTTTTCCTTTTCTTTTTTTTGTTGGCGACTGATTATATTCAAATTTTCTTGCGACGGATAAAAACAACTTACTTTTCATAATATAAAAGTTGCAGCAAACAAAAATGTGGTAATAACATGATGATTATGACAGCAGATGGATTATTGTGATGAAATGTTAAGAGGAAAAAGAAATATCAAGTAATTATTACTGCTCTAAAGAAAATGAGGGAATTTTTATTTTGTTTTTTGTTTTTGTTGGCAAGGCAACAGAATCCAATGTGTCTTCTCTATTATGATCATTTTTCCAGATCTTCCCGTCTCCTACGACCTCACAAGAGGAAAAAGTGCGCTCAAAACCTTTGGCCTTCTCCAATTTTCACTTTACAACTTTAGAGCTCGAAAAAGCAAAGGAAGATAGAACATGAAATCTTTCGAATTTTACCTATATGGACATGTAAATTCACATGTATTTCTTTTCTTTCTTTTTTTGTTGGCAATTGAGATATTTGAATTTTCTTGTCCCTGAGTGAATCACTGTATCGCATTTTCCTAAGAATATGTGTCGCCAGATATCAGATCGATGTCCTTGATTCACTGCAGTTGATTGTGTAGTGTCCACAAGTAATTTGCTGTGCATGTTCTCCCAGTAGATGTTTCCGGAGTTTATAGCACGTTTTTAACTTCACGGATAGCAATCGAGATTCTGAGATGAGGCCGCGCAAGTTTTCTCCCAAGTACTCATTTGGTCTTTGCTTCTTCAAATTAATGGGCCATCAAGGGAACATGTTTTCTTCGAACATATAAAACCACGAGTCATGCTTAGAGGAGGGCCTGCACTATATTTTTCACATTCACCACTATTAGTTCTACTTAGCGGGGCGGATATGTCGACTCAAATGGACCCAAGATTGTTAGAAGCAGCTCAGAGGCACAACGTCCATGAACTGAATGACTAGATCAGAAGCAATGCACTCGTCCTAGAGGAGCCGGCTCTCCAAGGAGCCGGCCACATGCCGTTGCACATCGGCTGTGTCGCGGGCCATTTGAATTTCATCTCGGGAGCTCCTCAAATCGATGCCGAAGGTTGCAGAGAAGTGAGTAATGATCGCTGAGAGCAACGGTCCGTCCATGTTTGTAGTGATAGGATCTGCAGGATCCATCTCCATGATCTCTCCATAAAGGTCTTTAACTTCTGCATGATGTTGTCTCAATCCTGCCTGCCTTGTGTGCTTTCACTTTGCACTTCTTGCGTGGTCTAATGTTGCGCACTTCCAATCAGGTTTCATGTATCTTGCTCAAGTAAGCATCAGCGGCATTTGAATGCTCCAATGTATTTAATTATTTAGGTAGATATGGAGGAAGGGTGGTGGAGAAAAACAAAAGGCACCGTACATGAAAATGCATTTGGTAATCGATGACTTTTAAATAAATGAATTAGGCAATCCACATTATGATAAACTTGAAAAATAAAATAAAATTCAAATTTTCACTAAAAGTCGAAAAAATCACCTCACTAAAATAACAGTGAGGTGACCAACGCTTTTTCATAATTATTTAGGTTGATATGATTGTTTAAACATCAAATGATAATGAATTATTTTCACATGTAACATTGAAATTAGGTTATTGTCAATCACATTTTTTTCCAAAAAGCCTAGTTAATCTCATTAATAATGTAGTATAGATCCGAATCATATTAAATGATCTAATATTTCATGCTGTAGAATATGCACCATTCACCTAATTCACACGAAACGTTTCGTTCCTTGACCATGAACACGCGGTTTTCGACAATAAAGGAGTAAAGAGGTTTTCTTTTCGTAATTATCCACAAATTAAGCCCATCATCCTTATAGAAGAAACTTTTCTTTTTTTGGAATTATAAAACTTTTTAAGCAATGACTTTTTATTGATTAAACCAACTCCTTTGCGTCACTCAATAAATTGCACTAACTAGTGAGTTAGGAATAAGTTGTTATAAAGTCCGACTCTCATGAATATTCCTTTGTTTTTCATTATTATATTTGGGATAAGTCCACTAGAAATTCTAAAACTTGTCGTAAAAGTACAATTGAGTTTTAAAACTTTTTTAAAAAATGCAATTTTATCTTAAAATTTGTCACGAAAATCCAATTGAGTCCTACCACTTATCTCATTATATTTCTACTGCAATTATAAAATGTTGTAGATAATTGGAATACTGAGATTTGTCATTGTTTGAGGGTGCGGTCTTTTCTGTTTCCTTCTCGGAGGAAAGTCCCTTTTAACTTGCTATTGGAGGTTCAAAGGGAAGATATGAAGTAAGTGAAAGCCTTAGCCATGCTCTCATTCAAAATTGTAGCTTCTTGTTTTCGTTCGTGGTTTATATTAATGACTCCTATATGGTTGGAAATCTGTAGGTGTGGAATGCAATATCTTATGCAGCTGTATGCCGAAGATTCAGAAACTACGGCAAGCCGAAAAAGGCAAAACCTGATTCTTGACTCTGCCAAATGAGAACATGGTCAAAATGTCGTATTTATTTGTATTTACATTATTTGCTTATTATAATATGTTGCATATTACTTCGAACTGGAAGGATTTTGGTAAGGTCATATCATAAAGGTTGACGGGATTATCACTGGATCAATTTTTTATTTTTTATTTTTGGGATTATAGCATCTTTTTTGCCGTTTTAGATGTGTCAAAAATTGAGCTATTGTGAACTTTTCGTAACAGAATTACGAAAACTAGCACCATCTAATACGTGGGTTTTTTACTACAAGTATATATAGAGCTAATGGATATAGAGGCTTGTGACCAAATCACAGCACAAGTAAATTTGTAATAATTCCAGTCACATTTTCCTTGAGGAGCTAACTTTGCTGAGTTGGCAAAGAATTATGCTTTTGTGTTTTTTTCCCAATTTTTGCAGTTTTTTTTCCCTCACCTGTGGATCAATCTGCAATAGGCTACAACACATATAATTACAAGGGGAAAAGAATGCTAACAGTGCAGTAACTTTCGCACTGACTTCACTTTAGTGTCATAATTTCTCAAGTGATCACTCAAGTAGAATAACTTTAAAAGGAAAAAAAAAGCTCACTTGAGTTATTTCAGCAATATATCTCTTACGAGAATCCTGTGTGGTATTAGTTTCATAATAACATTTCCTGTATGTCCTTTAAAAAAAAAGATTTAAATCCCAGATAACAAAGTGAAGTAAAAACATCGCGGACCAGCACTGAATGACGAAGCATGGAAGAATTAATGGAGGATAGGTGATTACATCGCTCTCACTCTAGACACAAACATTGAAGGCAAAAAAGTAAAAAAAATAAAATAAAATCCAACGGCTTGGAGGGAAAGAATTAAGGCTTGAAGGACGAGCGAGGAATTTTGCAACAGGAAAAAGGTGAACGATTTGTTGCCAGAGGTACAATGATGTTTTTTGTTCACCCACCTACAAAATCAGTAATTATCGGAAGCAGCTACTTTTGAAGTAACAGAAAGAAAATCAATGACTAGTGTAATATTGTCTTTTATCATATTTTATCCATAGATCGGGAAAAAGAATTACGATGGGAGTAATATTGTCTTTTATCCTAAGCAAGTTCTTAAAAGATTTCATCCCTATTCAAACTAAATCTCGAGACTTTTGGAATGTAAAGAACATAGATGGTATTCCCTCCTCCTGAGAAATGTTGCCAGAGATAAAGTGCTCTTTTTTGCTCACGCACCTACAAAATCAGTAATTGTGACAATACCCAATGTGGTTGTGGTGAGCGATTTGAAAAATGCATTGTGAGCCGCTTCTCCTAATCATGGTATATATTGCAAATTTCAAAAGCAACTTCTCATTGCCGTGCAATTTTATAATTTGCATGTCGCATCGGATAAGTAATATTAAATTAATACCATGATGAATTTTCAAAGAAAGAAATTACTGATATTACTCAAATTTCATATTTTTTTTTTCAAAAAAATATGAAATTTGAAGTGATTATTTAAAAAGTTAAGTAAATGCCATTACAAAATTATAACATTATTTTGTCTCTGGCAACTTGTATATGATGGTAATGGAGGAGGGGAACGAAGATGCTACTAAGGGAACAAAAGAGAGAATCTACCAAATGAGAAGTTCATCCTGTACACTCCTTTTCCTTTACAATAGATTTGGAACTGATGCATGGTGAGACTAAGAAGAAGCTGAAAGTGTTTGATGGAAAGTAGATTAGGGATGGATGGATTACTCCACTAAGCTATAAAGGAGTCTTTCACCGTCCAGGATAAGGAACTTTTTAGGTGCACTACCAAAGAATTATATAAAGAAACGAATTGAAGGATTCACTCATGGGATGAAAAAAAATTTAGTATATTATCAAACTCACATCTGAATTTTTGCAATGGAGAATGTGCCACACATATATAGGGGTAACTAGGAAATATTGAAGTTACAGGAAATTTAAAACACATGGAAACTAGACGCATTAAAGACGTAGGAAATTCAAAACACACGAAAACCTCCAAAAGCGCTGGGCCTCTTCCTCCTCGTTGGTCCGTTGGATCACGCTATTGTCATGGGCTGAGAGTTTCCTTGGCTTCGGAATGACCCGCGGGCGTCTAGCGAGCGGAATTCGCCAAACCAGCCCTTTCTTTAGCTGTTCTACGAACGATACGGTGAATGATTCTTCGTACGAAATCCTACCACGCCTAGCTTCGCTCGGACGTTTAGTCCATCGAGTAAGACATTAGTTCTCTTTTAGGCACAACAACTAGTTTCGGCCTGCCATGGCCTCGTTAGGAGAGCGGCATCAGCTTCCGAGCAGTTTGTGCATGGGAGGCCTACCCCGTTTTCAGAGCTTTCAAGTGATATAATCCTTCTATCCCAGAACTCCTAACACTAACCGTCTTTGACGCTACTCCCACGGACCAGTTGTGTTCTACCCTTCTGCCTCACACTCTTCACCAGATAACCCCAAGTGCCACTCATAAGTGTCACGAGTACGGGAGGATTCATGGACCGTGACACTATGCTCCTTCAATTGGCCGAAATCTAATCCATATCTTCAGTTATAATCCGTTTACTTGTCTTCAATGGAATTTCCAAGCTCCGATCCTCCTGCATAACCGACTTGGGCAGCCCGCCTGTCCTCCCGCGTTCTTGCAATTGTCCCAGAGTACCTCTCCAGCTATCTATACCCATATTGCGGCCTAAATTTGAAGCATGATGCACAATATCCTTAGGAACCCCTCCAATAGCTTTGACAATATCTTTGGACAAGGAGTCATACTCAGATACTTCTTCGGGAGCATTTCCTTGAAAAGCGTGATAACGAAAGAGCTGTAGTGCATGGTCATCACTCATTGGTTCAATTTTGTATTCTTCAACTGTCCCACGACCATCTACTACAACGTCGAAAGCACTTAAAACCTTTTTATTGTTGATTGTCACAATGATTCTACTTCCAAAACCAAACCATGTAAGCTTCCTAGCTAACGCTTTAATTTGTTCATCCTCATCCACCTCATCAAGTACAATGAGAACATTTTTATCTCTAAATAGATGTTCTATTTTTTTAATCCCTTCATCCACAGATTCAAGTGGCGCAGGTTCTAGGTTTAGAAGGTCAGCAATCAACAATTGTTGTGAAACCTGGACTCCTTTCGCACTAATACCTTCAAGCAAGCTGTATGCTCCAAACAATGTATGCACCTCCTTATAGATAACTTTTGCGAGTGTAGTCTTCCCGACACCCAGCTCACCACATATTCCAATGACGCGTACATCTTTTCCATGTACTTCAGTTTCTTGACCCTCGCTGCGGGCAACATCAAGCTTTCTCATCATCTCTTGAACATGAAAATCAATTCCAACCAGTTTGTCGGTTACAGCTAGGCCATCATCCCTCAAAATCTGTGCAACACGCAAAACAATTTCTTCGGTTGAACCCGAATAGGTCCTTAAACTGCTCCCCCAAGCCCATGCGGGGTAAACCACTGGGTATGGGGTTTTATCCTAGGGATCCCCTAAAAATCCAAAGGAACAAGGCGGGCTGCCGCCAACAGCCGAGGCGGCGGAAACTTGGGGAGCTGGTCCTAGTACCTGCATGACGTAAGTGATGAAGCAGGAGGATGATAAGAAAGTTACCAGAAAATATTAGAAGGTAGACAAAAATCTAAGTGGGGAATGGACCGACAAAATTTAAGTCAACCCACCTGGGCAAGGGGAACCACGGTTTATTCTTATGCATCGTTGAAAATTCAAAAAGGTGTGGGTTCATTTCACATCATCCTACACTAAATTTTTTTTCCATTTATCTAGGAAAGAAAAAGGAAATCAGAAGTAAAAGCATTACCCCTCATATAGTTTCCCACTATATCCGGGTAATTCCGCGATGTCTCCAAGAACCTCCCTCCATTTTTTTATGGTTTCCGAGTCGACTCTTTTCTCGTGTAGACTGAAGGCCTCTCCAAAATTCCCGGCCTGGTGTCTTACATCGGAGGGACTAACATTATAAAAAATTGGGATAATAATCTGTCCGTTTAATTTTCTGCACTCCCACATCTGTACCAGCTCCATGAGGCACCATTTACTGGATTCATAATCTGTGGAGAGGATGGCTATTGAGATTCTCGACTGCTTGATTGCCTCTTTGAACCCTGGCCCAATCTCTCTTCCAACATGGAGTTCTTTGTCTTCTTTGAAGACCGAGATCCCCACATCCACCAATGATTTGAAAAGGTGATCCGTGATTGTTGTGCTACATGTGTCTCTAATAATGATGATGGGGTTGAAGGCGATACCTGTCAAATCAATCAAACTAAACCGCTTCACATAATAAACATAGTTTTTCTGGCCAAGTCTTATGCTTATGGCCCATAAAAAAAAAAAAAAAAACGAAGTTTTATAATTATTATGAAGGCGAACTTCACCCAACAAGCAGATTGCATCGGAACTTTACGACTTTCACATTATGACTTTTGTAAATAATTCAAAATACTCAAAACTCTCGTAATACTCAAATGTGCAAACGTAAATTCACATGTTACTTTTTTCGTCATCCTTGCAAAATTTAATTAATATTTTAAAGTGTAGGACAAAGCAAAAATACTAAACAAGCCCAGCGTACGATATCAATAGTGCTTGAAGTTTCGATAGGATCCGAGATTTTCAAAATTCAGAGTTTCGATCTTTCGTGTCAAAGAAGATTTGGAACATTGTAAACAATTTTTAGTATTTGTTGGGTCAAACTGCAAGCAGAGAACCGATTTCACCGTATAAATATCAAGGAAGTTTGAATTAACGATAGAAATCCCAAAGATGCAGAGAAAACTAACCGCATTTCTTCCCTTCTTTCCAGTGGGAGCCAGAGCATCACCTGCAGGAAGCGGAGCACCGCGATCCATTGATTTAACCTCATACTCTTCAACTGTCCCACGATCATCTGCTCCATCGTCGAAAGCCTTTAAAACTTCTCTTTTGTTTGTTGACAAAATAATTCTACTTCCCAGACCAAACCAATTAAGCTTTCCAGCTAATGCTCTAATCTGTTCATCCTCATCCACGTTGTCAAGCACAATAAGAACCTTTGCATTACAAAATAGACTTTCTATTTCTTCAATCCCTTCGGTGGAAGATTCAAGTGGTGCAGGTTTTTTCTTTTGAAGGTCAGCAATCAACATTAATCGTGAAAATGGGACTCCTTTCAAGCTAATATCTTCAAGGAAGCTACTTGCATCAAACAACTTATGCATTTTGTTGAAGACAAGCTTTGCAAGTATAGTTTTTTTGACACTCGACACACCCCATATTCCAACAACGGGTACCTCTCCTCCTCGTACTTCGACCGCTTGTCCCTCACCATAGGCTACATCAAGCTTTCTCATCATCTCTTGAACATGAAGATCAATTCCCAGTAGTTGCGCCACATGTGCAACAACTCTTTTTACGAGCTCGGTGTCCTTCCTGCAAAACGTTGAGTGATGAAGCACGAGGATGACAAGAAAGTCACCAAAAATATTTGAAAGTAGATAAAAATGAAAGTGGAGAATGGACCGACAAAAATTAAATCAACCCACACGGTCTATTATTATGCATTGTTAAATTTTCGATCATTATCGATATGATTACATATATATTTATTTAAAAGGATTTGTGTTCATTTTCACATCATCCTACATTTTTTTTTTCCAATTTATCTCGGCAAGAAAAAGGAAAGAGTAAAAGCATTACCTATCTAGGCGATATCCTTCTAAATTCCCGATCTTTCGAAGAACCTCCTTCCATGTTTCGACGGTATCTGAGCCGACTTTGCCCTCATAATGTCGCTTGAAAGATCTTCCAAAATCCCCAATTAGGTCTTTTACCTCCTCGGGATAATAATTTGTCCATTTGAGTCTCTGCACTTCCACATTTCTCTACCAGTTTCATGAGGCACCATTTACTAGAAGCATAATTTTTGGAGAGGATGGCTATCGAGATCCTTGACTGCCTGATGTCCTCGAGGAATGAATCTTTTATGCAGTAGTCATCATAGAAGTTGAAGACTGGGATTCCTTCAGCTACCAAATTGTCGTGAAGGTCCTTTGTGAATCCACGTCCAGTATCTTCACCTCTAAAATTCAAGTATACACCATACTTCAACGCATACGATGACGATGAGGTTGAAGATAATCCCTGTCAAATCAAGGAAACTAAACCGCTTCACATAGTAAACATAGTTGATCAGACCAAGTGTTATGCATCTGGCCAAAACAAAAATATAATCTTATGGTTTGGATGGAGGCGAACTTACCTGGACTACTAAACTTTACAACTCGTGCATTTTGACTTTTTGTATATCCAAAATATTCAAAACATTCGTATCACTCAAATGTCAATAAATGAATTTACAAATTCGGTGGTTCTTGTCATAAAGTTGTTGCCACAACTAACGACAGTCATATCTTTACATTGTGATGGTAAGGCAACTATATCTAGGGCATTCGATAAAATATACAACGTCTCTAATAGTTTGCTACATTAGTTTGTTTGACAATTAATTACTAATGGAGTTATTTCAATAATTTACATTCAAACAAATGATAACTTGGCCGATTCATTTACTAAGGGACTCTCGAGAGGTTTAATAAGCAGTACACCAAGAGAATGGGTCTTAGACCAATTGATAATAATCAAGCATAGTGAAAACCCCACTTTATTATTTTTAACAAAATTATTAAAAGTGAAATGGGTAACAACAAGCTATTGTAACTTGATGATGATCAAGTACTAGGGCACAGGGTTAGTACTTATGGAAAGTTAGGAGGATGAGTGTAAGAAAACGCTTTTAATGAAGTTCAAGGTTTTAGCAAGGCAATGCTTAGATAATAAATTTAGGAATTTCACCTATATAAATATAAGAAGTAGTGCCGCTTATAACAAAAGTTGGATGAACTTTTGTAAATGTTTATGAATGCAAAAGGAGCATAAGGTCATAAAAGTGCTTAGACATAGGAAATTTTTAATCGAATGTGTATAAATTTATACATGTGACAATTTGATTAACAAGTGGAATCATGGTTTAAGGTTTCATCTACCATTGATTTCATTAATAGAATTAGTTACACTAAATGAAGTTTCAAATCTTAATAGATACTTTCTTGTATGTATAAATTCATGTAAATTAGTGTAGATAACAAACTAAGTGGGGGATTATTGAAATAATTTATCATCATAAAAGATATGTATCTTGATTAAGAGACTACGTAACTCTTGGCTAAGAGGAGATGTGACTCTTGCTTAAAAAAAAAAAAAGACGTGACTCTTGGTTATGAAAAGATGTGACTTTTCGTCCTAAAATGTGTATCTTAATTAAGAGACTACGTGACTCCTGATTAAGAGGAGATGTGGCTTTTGATATTTAATAAATAAATAAAAAGACGTGATTCTTGGTTATGAAAAGAGGTGATTTTTCGTTCTAAAAGGAGATTATCAGTAGTTATGAAAAGAAGTAGATCTTGATATGAAGAGTGGTGATGGTTGGGGACAAGGTATCTATTTTCAAGAAATATGTTGATTGGTTTTCTTTGAATAGATACTAATTCACATATTATTTCATAATAACTACAATTGTTCATAAATGCTACTTCTTTAGAATTCTCTATTTATCTTTTTTCATACACGCAACCTTAGCACATTCAAGGTGAAATTCCAAGGGAGAAAATTGAGTAATTGTTGAACTTGTTTCTCTGTTGCTTTTATGTATATCCGGAAGTATATTTATTCTAAACCTGGCAGCAACAATAGTGGAGGCAAATAATTACTTAAGGATAGTGACCGTCAGCAAGCATCAAATGATCAACAATCTACTACTGCTTCTCTATCTTTATCGGCAATCAAATTTCTTCAACAGAAATAAAATCATCCACATTCAGGGAGAAGTTACTTGATAATTTTTTCCAACTTTCTGAGAACTATTTTTCTTTTTTCCTTTTAATTTTCTTTTGCTATATCCAGACCGCTTGCTTTGTCGCTTCACTAGTTTTTCTGCTGATATACACGACGAATACCAGTCACCTCTTAATAGCTATAATTTTTGAGTTACAAATCCTTTAACATAATACCGAGTCTCGGTTAAGGCCTCATCTAATCTATGGCCTAACATGTTATGAATTTTCGGGTATCATAGCACTGCGCCCATCAATCCACATCAACCGCTGCTCGACTTGATATTGGTCAAAGCATATTCTCTTCAGATGACAACTCTTCTCGAACGTAGTTCTAGAGACAACCTCAAGTTCGAAAAGGTTGCATGTGCATAAAAATGACGGCTGCCACAGATGTCGAAACTGAAAATTACGAGGAAATTCCTTGAACACGCAACTGCGCAGAGCTTACTTCCAAGATAACGAAGGCACACTTTATTAGCAACATAGGAACGAGTTCTCGCTGCAACAAAGGAGGAAATGTAAGTTGCGACATCACAATCGTGGATCCTGAAGTAGAAAACTACTGCGGGAGCTTGTTGAATTTGCGGTGTCGAAACTCGGCAAACGTTTTGGTGGAGTACTTCGCCGGGTTCTGATTGTTGATGAGCTCCGGGAGAGGCCCGATCAGTGCCTCTTGCGGGGGTACACAAAACACTGCCCATGACATTCGAGTCTTTTCCTTGTTCACCAAACTCCTATGAAGTACACTTTTGTACTTTCCGTTGCTTAGAACCTGCGACCAGCATCCCTCGTAAGTCGAACGTAGGAAATCTTTCCTAGAAGCAAATTCACTGTTTTATCGCATTTTACCTCAATTTGATCGCCGATGTGGAAGAAAAGAGCATTGGGCAAGTAATCTGCGGCGAACCAATTGCCGTCTTTCCAAACTTGGAGACCCGGGACATCGTTCGGGACCAGTATGGTGACTGCCGACATGTCGGTGTGAGGCTCGACGCCGAGGGCCAGCTGAGGTTGTGGGCAGGGTGGGTACAGGTTTATTTTCATCTCTAGCTCCATCTGGTCACCTCCCAAACTTGCTTTCAAGACATCTTTCTCCAGTCCTAGGCCCTCGGAGATCAGCTCCAGCAGCACCTCTGTCACTTTCAGTATCTCCTTGTTATATTCTTCGGTGACTTCCCTGCGTCAGACAAGCATTCATTTGTTATTATAGAAAACAACAAATTATAAAAGCACCTACAGCATCCATTTTTCTTTATAAATAACTCTTCTCTCGACTCTTTGAGGATGAGAAGATAAAGAATGAGCATCACAAATACATCGACTACACTGAGGTGGCGTTTAGTTGAACTTAAGAAGATAGTTTCTCTCTTTTAAAACCGAAAATTTGAAATAAGTGCTATAGAAAATTGCAATTAGCAGTCGAAACGATGTGGATTAGGAGTTTATTATTATGCGAAACCAAACATCACTGTATCTGTTATTTTAATTGTATTGTATGGGGGTTTCAAAAGGAAAGTAAAATTATCGTGTAGTAAAGAATAGTTGTTATCAATAACTTCATCTATTTTGTTGTATTTGCGTATCGCATTTATCTAGAAAAAAAAGTGAGTTTATTTTTACAGTTTTTCTATGACCAAACAACCTATGATAAGACCAAACTATCACTATTAAAACATCACGATCGATCTGAATCATCTATTTTTTAAACCCGTCATTCTTAGTAAAAACTATTCATACTCGGTGAACATATCTATGATATGGTAAAAGCTTAATGCGGAAAAAAAAAAATGCTGCACCTTCAAAGATGTTCTCAGTAAGATCTCCTTCCCACGAGTGTAATTAACAAAAAAAAATAATCAATTTAACCAAATAACAATTGATTAACATCCTAAGAAAATTGAAGAGAAATTAAAATAGACAACTTTAGAATTTGGAAAAAAAAAAAAATTGTGGCGTGGCCCACATTATCTTTGGGGATAGCGGTGGACAGCATTTTTCTAATCAGGTCAGTCAACTTCATAGCTCATTTTAATTATCTTGACTTCATAGAATCTTAAATTGGTACTTCCCTGTCCACCAGAAAAAAAGAAGACTTTCCCAAAGAGAACTTCCCCGACATGAACGGACCGAGACTTTAATTTTAAGATTTTGTTAAGGATTGACGTTATGAAAAACTCAAAATTTGTACATTTTTAATAAATTTACTTTGTGTTAAATTGAGTTAATATTGCGAAATATTTAAAACTAGTATATCTATGATAGACGGAACGTAAAATCTTAAATTGGTACATCCGTCAACTGCTATGTGTCATATAACTCAGAATTTGACAGTAAAATTGAACATAAACTAACCAAAAAGTTACCTAGTTGTCGATAGGCTAAGGCCTGAGACTCTGGTGCTCATGCTTTAGCCATACTCTAGTGCCTATACACAGTTCCTTAAGTGGCGCATGACAAAATTTACGAAAGCGAAATTGATTTTTGGCGTAAATCAATTTCTATTTCGAAAATTGATTTCTCAATTTTTATTTTAGAAATTAATAAATTAAAAATTTTAGTTTCTAATTTCTTTTTCAAATTTATTTTTGGAATAGAAATCTGTTCTAGAAATAGAAAAATCAAATTGCGTTACTAAATGGATTTATGTTCCAAACCTGTTTCGAGGAATAGAGAAACAAAAAAAAAAAATAGAGAAATATAAATTTTATTATGTGCATCCTTAGTTATCAATGTCCAAATAATATATGTCTAGCAATGAAAAATAATTTTTAGTTCATTTTTCGTGTTCCGGCCATGTGTCGGACAATATTATCATTTACCAAAATGTGACTTCTCGGAAAATAATTTTTAGAAATTTCATAATTTCCGCATCCATTTATTCCGTGGAAAACATTTTCTTCATGTTTTCCGATCCAGGTCCATAAACGCGGTTGCTATATGGATCAAACCTGGTACCTGTAAGAAGGCGGGTGTCGAGGCCAAATTTCATGCCTGACCTTGCCAGATGGATGCATGAAGTGGAAAAAATAATCCACCCACTCAACCTTTTGGTCAGGGTTCTTGGTCATCTTCGTCCCGTACCCTTCGAAATTCTTTCTGGACGGATCGTTCGCGTACTTCTCCTTCTCCTCCTGCGGGAGCCTGAAGAACTCACGGCCCGCCTCCTGCAGCTGCCCGGTCAGCTCCAGCGGTATCCCGTGATCGGTCACAAGGAAGAATCCCCAGTCGCGGCTTGCCTCGTGGATTTCCCGGATGAGAGCGTGGTGGGGCTGGGATAGCGAGATCACCGGCACGAAGACGCCCTCCACGGCCGGGCTGTTCTCTGGCTGCTCGTGGGAGGGGCGGACAAACTGGGCTGGGAGCGTGTCGAGGCCGACCGCGGCCAACGCCTGAATTCTTTCCACTTCCATAAGGTTTTCTTCCTTCTTTTTGGGCTTGGACTTTTGATGGGCAGTTTTGTTTGGACCGCGGCACTAGGCACTGACGAGTGACTCGGGAATACGTTATGCAAATATATAGGGACAGACATCCCTTAATTTCCTGTTCGAGTGTTTGGTTTCCTTTAGTGTTTGGTCTACCTACCGTACCACGTGATAACATAACTTCTGTCTAACTTTCCACGGGAATTAACAAAAAGAGATCTTCTATCATCAATCTAAGAAAAAAATTATATTACAATTATAGCAATTTAGTTCTCAATCTTTACAACAGTCAAAATTAGCTGAATGAACTAAATTGACATAATTACAAAAATTTTATGATTGAATTAGGAAAAAAAAGATTTAATATTGAAGTGTCAAAATTGCAATAAATTTAGGACTTTTTAATACATAGTCCTACTAGTTTGATCCATATTTACAAGTCTCTCGGTAAAGGTGTCCTAAGAAGAGACCATTATTAGTTTAGGATGGAACAAAGGTTGTCAGAAGCAGCTCGGAAGGGCAATATCAATGAGCTGAATGACTTAATTAGAAGCAATGGGCTCATCCTCTAGTCGATGGCTCCCAAAGGAGTCACATGCCATTGCACGTCGCTTGTGTGGCGGGCCATTTGATTTCGTCCGAGACCTCCTATCGTCGATGCCGAAATTCTTGGAATTTTTTCTTTCTTCCTTATTTTATCAAATGCTTCAGAAATCTTTCTGACAAGAATTAGAATCGCCAGGGACCAATTCGGAGCGAACGTGAGAGACAGAAACACAACAACCAGTATCATCGCCGTCCAAGCTATCGCACTCAAAGCCATCGCTTCCTCTCGCGCTCTCTCTCACAGAGGCACACAGGAGGTCTGTAAACATTGGACAACAATGTACGTTACACCTTACACATGACTATATCATATTTTATATGTGACCAATAAAAAGGGCTCCAATAGTGTGAGAGAGAGAGACATATCACCTTAGCAACTGACGTGCATCAGTGTGAATCAGTTTAGCAATAAGAAAGGCTCCAATAAACTTTTTCGGTGGAGTGTCCCCATCTAGGATGGATCTCTTAGGTCAAGAGAGAGAGACGTATACCACCTCAACAACTGACGTGCATCAGTGTAAATCGGTTTAGCAATAAAAAGGGTTCCAATAAACTTTTTTGATGGAGTGTCCCCATGTAGGATGGATCTCTTAGGTCGGGAGAGAGAGAGACGTATACCACCTCAGCAACTGACGTGCATCAGTGTGAATCGGTTTAGCAATAAAAAGTGCTCCAATAAACTTTTTCGGTGGAGTGTCCCCATCTAGGATGGATCTCTTAGGTCGAGCGAGAGAGAGAGAGAGAGAGAGAGAGAGATAGAGATAGAGAGATGTATACCACCTTAGCAACTAACGTGCATTAGTGTGAATTGGTTTAGCAATAAGAAGGGCTCCAATAAACTTTTTCGGTGGAGTGTCCCCATCTAGGATTGATCTCTTAGGTTGAGCAAGAGAGAGAGAGAGAGATGTATACCACCTCAGCAATTGACATGCATCAGTGTGAATTGGTTTAGCAATAAGAAGGGCTCCAGTAAACATTTTCAGTGGAGTATTGCCATCTAGGATGGATCTCTTAGGTCGAGAGAGAGAGAGAGAGAGAGAGAGAGAGAGAGATGCGTAGCTTGTTAACTTTAGATTAATTCACTGGTTATGAAGCATGGACATATCATTAGAGCTTCCATGTCGTCACACATTGATCACGTGTCGGATTTTTCGACACATGGTCAACTTTTCTCGACACATTCTAATGCGTGTGTCCAAGGGAGAGGATCGTTGAAGAAGACAATGGAGGGTGGAGGCGAGACCAGGAAGCAGAGGCAACGCCGTGACGGCGAGGGAGGCCAAAGGAAGAGCAGGCGATCCAGAGGGCCGCAATTGCGATGCTGCAATGGAGGGCCGATGGCGAGGCTTCAAAGATGTTCGAGTTTCATTAATCTGCTCATATATCTTATGGTACTCCTCATCCACTTCATCCACGACTTGTTGAATTGCGCAGACCTGGAGATCGCTGATCGAGGTCAAGCTCTTGCATGCCAGAGGTATCGTCACCCTTGATTCTGCGAACCCCCTTCTCCCCCAACGTGAGAGCGTGCGAAGGGAGAAGAAGACAGCTTGGGGGTTGATTGATGGGGGCGAGGGAGTAGGTGGTGGCGTGGGTTAGGGATGAATGATGGGGGCAGGGCAAGGAGCAGGTGGTGTCGTGTGGGGAGGGGAGAGAGTAGGGAAGAAACCAAAAGCATGGAGAAAATATTGGAGAAAATATTGGGTGCCCAGATTTTGGGGATGGCGTGGGGGATTGGAAAGAGAGAAATGGGAGAGGGCAAATGATTTTCGGGGATGAGCGTTTAGAGGGAAAAAATAGAGGAAAATAATTTTGAGAGGTTTTTGATGGGAATAACTTTTGAGCAGCAAAATTATTTTTGTTATAAAAACAAATAAATGAGTTAAAAAATGATTTCAAAAAATAAAAATATTGAATGTTAAATAATGATAAATTTTGATGATTATAAAAGATCATAGATTTATTTAAATAAAGTTGATTATATTTTTTTCTTAGTCATTAGTCTTATCTATAATTTTTGTTAAAGTTAAAAATATGTTATCAAATATGGTTAAGCATTAATGTCGCGATCTAAATTTCGGGTGCACCACCTAAAACTAGGTTAATGGACTACTAAATCTTTAAACTTAGATCGGGTTCTCTCAAGTTTATACCAATTCATGACTTAAGGTTTAAATATTTAATATACAATTGATTATTATCTAGAAATCGCCACTAATCAATTTACATAGGTTGATTAGACACCTAAGTAAAATAATGGGAGAATTATTTTACTTCTACGAATCAGAGACTATGGATACGAGGATTTGGTTATACTAGATTTCTCTAATGCTCTTTCGGTACCATTTTTTTTTTCAAAGATGTGTTTTTATAAGCAGCTTGGATTTATTTTAACCTAAATTACTATCATTTCAAAAGATGATCACACGGGTCTTCAACCATTATTTAACATTTAATAAAAATAAATTTCATCACACAAAGCAAACAATTTCTTTTGTTTTTTTTTTAAAATTAGAATTCTTTTATAAAAATGCATTTTTTAACTACATGACCTAATTTTACTAACAAACAAATCCTAATTAAATGAACCTATTATGCAAACTAATTAACATGCACCTAATATTTTTGTATTTTTATTGAAATTCGGAATTAATAAAAACCCTAATTAAACTATCTAAAATGAATAATTTTCTAATTTATGTTAGGGATTAATTTGATTTAAACCCTATCCTATTTTAGAAAACTATTTTTTTTTTATAAAAAATGAGATAATTTAAAATGTGTAAACATTATCTAAATCCCTATTTATATATAAAAAAAAAGTTATTTAGGTCCAACCTTAACCTATTTCAAAAAAATTATCTAAAAATGCAATCCTAAGAATGTAATCCTTAAAATTAATTTACTAAACCTACATGTCAAGTTTACTAAACCTATATGCTCATGCAGAATTTTAATTTTTTTTTGTTTTCTGATTTTTAATATTTTTTAAAGATAAGTAATTATTAAATAAACATTAAATCTAAACGATCAAGATATTCAACAAATAAATAATTAAAATAACCGAAAAAAATAACATGTTGTCTCACAAATTAAATTAATAATTATTCTAACTCTAATAATCACAACAAAGAGTTTAAAATAATTAAAAATCCGATCCGAAGTCTAACAGATCAAACTAATAATTATATTGATTTAACAATTAAAATATTATTAACAAATCCCAAAAATTAATATAATTAAAAAAATAATTCGATATCTTACGGATCAAACTAGTAATTACAATAATTTCAGGAAAATCCCTATGGATGATGCCTACAAAATTTATTGACATCAAATATTACAACTTAAACAGACAAACTAAAAAAGAAAAAAAAAGAGATAAAATAAATAAAAAGAAAAAACTAAACTCCCTAAAGAAAGAGGGGCTTGCTGCAGCGTTGATGGGCGCCGGACGGACGGTGGCAGGCGTTGGGACTCCGGCGACGGCGAGGGGCGTCGTGGGCGGCAGCGCGGTGGCGTCGAGCTCCGGCGCAGGGAACGGCGGGCAAGGGCGGAGCAGCAACGGCGAGTCGCGGGCCGGCGCGGGTCGCAGGTAAGGCGCGGAGCGGGTGCGGTGATGGTGAGCAGTGGTGTCGGTCGCTGATCTTCGGTTGCCGGCGCGGGTAGTGTCGGATGAACAGAGGCGCGCGGTGATGGGCGCTGCAGATCGCGGGCTTCAGGTGGTCGGACACGCGGAAGCACAGCGACGGACGGAGGGGCGACGACGTGGGCCGTAGAGGCGGCGATCGCTGTTACGCCGGAGACAGAGGAGGGAGGCACCAGGGGAAGCGATCGGGGCGACGGGCTGCAGCAGAAGCGGTGATGCGGGTTGCTGGTGGTGGTCGAGCAGCGCGGAGGCGGAGGCGGAGGCGTCGAGTGGGCTGAGGCGCGGAGGCGTGGGGACTGGTGAAGCAGCGGCGGTGCTCGTGAGTTGCCGGCGTAGGGTTGCTGGTGGCGGCGCAGGGAGTGGCGCGGCAGCGCTGTGCAGGGAGAGTCGGCGAGGCACGATGCAGGGGGGAGGCCGACTTGGCGCTCGGACAGGAGAAGTCCGGGAAGAAGATGAATAGTTCCTCTGTTTTCTTCTTTTTTCTCTTTTTTTTTTTTTTTTTTTTTTACTGCACTAGTCTCTTCACGTCTTCTCTCCCCCTCTGACACTGTTTACTGCTGCACTTGCTTCTTTCTTTTTCTATGCCTTTTCTATAGAAAAGAAAAGAGAAAATGGCCCTTTTTTATTGATTGAAGATGGACGAAAGTTCTCTTCCTCTCTTCTTTTCACTCTTTCTCTCTTGCACAAATTTTTTACGAATTTGCTCCCGAATTTTTTCGTCCACCCCACTTTTGAATTTCTTCCACGCCATTTTTTTATAAAGAAAACCTCCACTTTCCTTTAGAGAGTTCGAAGCTACGCTTCCTTAATTGTGGGGATTACTAAATTTCAGCCCTGATGAGTATAATCTTTTGATATTTGCTGATTTTGAATTAGGTTTCCATTTTGACTTTTATTCTCTTGATTTTTTGATCTTTGGCTGAAAATTCTCACATTTACCAAGATTGAATATCTAATTGAAGCAATAATAGCTAGTCGGAATTCTCACATTCCATGCATAATTGATCACCCCTTATTTTCCATTTTTTTTTTTTTCATTTGTTCGATGCATTTTTTTAGGGGTTAAAATTAATCTCTAATTTTTATGCAAAAAATTAATGATTTGGGTTGTCAAAATTTAGGTGTCAACAGCTAATTATGAATATATTTTTCAAACTTTCTATGAATATATTTATTAATATTATTAGTGCAAATTCATTATAAGTTCTTCTTATTTATTTATTTGTGAATTTGAATTAAATTAATTAAAACTAAAAATATTTATTTAATAATAACGTGTCCCAATGTATTGAAATTTTTATTTTTGAGAAATGATGTGTCGGCGTGTCGTGTCGTGTCGTGTCGCATGTCCATGTCGCATGTCCATACTACTTATCGACTGGGTCCCTCGCCAATAAAGAAAGAAGAGCACGCACAAACCTTTGGCCATTTCTAGTTCCACAGTATGACCACGTGCAAAACGCGTTAGGTAATTAATAATATTTAAAAAAATTAATTATTTTTTTGATAAATGTGTGAGGTAATTTATTTTTTTGGTTGGTTGGATTCTACTCTTACTTGAACTCTCACTTTTAAATTTTTATCTTATCTCTTTGTAAGGCATGGAAGTTAAAACCAACACCCTAAACTAAATCGTCCTCACCCGGCCAAAAAAAAAAAAAAAAAAAAAACTAAATCGTCCTCCTTCACTTTATAATAATATTTATGCAATCATTGACTTTTTCAATTATTCGACAGAGGGAGAAGATAAAGAAAATATGAAAAAGATGGTATATAAAAACACGTTAAATAAAATGCGAAAGACAAATTGACTTTTAGGTAATCAAAGATGCCTGTAGATAATCAATTTTTCACTAAAGTAACATATAGGTAATCAATGACTTATTTGGGTTGATATTGTTATTTAAATATTAGATGATAATGAAATATGTTTATAAATACCATTGAAAATTAGGCCATTTGTACTAAATAGCGCGGCTAACCTCATGAATCATCTAGTGTGAAATTCATAATCCAATCAAATGATTTATTATGTGTTAAATTTGATGGTGTAAAAAACCAAATATGCACCCGGCATCTAATTCACACACAAAGTTTCTTTCCTTGACTATTGACTTGCAGTTTTCTAAAATAATGAAGTAATAAGAGTTCTTTTATACTTATAGCTAGGAGTGTGCATGGTCTGGGTGGGCGGTTAAGGACCGGTTCTAAAAAATTGGAACCGGGAACCACCCGTTAATTACATGGATCCACCCGAGAACTGAATTGCCAATTTAGTCCAGTTCCCAGGTGGATTCATGGAACCGGTCTTACCAATAATAATATCATTTTTCAAATCCCGCCATGAATACTCTTCATATCAAGTTATATTTTTCTTTAAATCGAATTGTCTTAATTAAGGGTACCATTTTTTCTTTATTTTATTGGAAAATACTACCAAAGAAGATAAATAGGTTTTTTTTTTTTTCCTGTTTTTGAATCATTTCAGTTAAAATCTAAAATATTCTTTAAATTGAAGGTTTTGGATGATTGTCATATGTAGATCGTCTTTTCCTTTACCCCCTAATAGTGCTTAGTCTCTTACAACATTTGCTTTACTGAATTCTTTCTGTAGAAACAATTCCATCGGTACTTCACATATTCTTGAACACAGTATCCTATATGAGTCCCGGAAATATCCTTTGAATGAGCCATTGTTAAGTTGCTGAAAGGCAACTTATACACTTTACTAAATTCTTATAAAAATATGGAAACTGTCAGAGGAGTTAGATCTATAAAATTTAGGTTTGCTAATTAGTAATTTCAAAATTTATTTAAATTTTAAATATTAATATATTATTATAATGTAATCGGTCTAGTTTGGGTGGGTGGATCCGTCCATGGAATCAAGAATCGGACTAGTACCCACCGGTTCCCATAAATTAGAACTGGAAATTGGATCGGTTCCTCTAAGAACCATCGGTTCTGGGTGGTTCCTGGTTCCGGGCTATTCGGGTGAGTCCTGACTTTTTTACACATCCTTACTTAAAGTATTTGCAAATTGAGCCTAATATACATATAGATATGAAACATTCTTTATTTGAATTGTATAAGTTTTCAAGCAACGATTTTTATTGATTAAATTAATTCCTTTACTTCACTCAATAATTCACACCAACAATGCGGGTTAGAAACCACTCGTTATAAAGTCCGACTCCCATGAATATTAATTTTCCTTCTCATGACTTTTTTCGCTACAGCGAAGGGGTTATTACTTCAGAGTTTAGACTCTGGATCAATGCTTAAAAGAAATACCCACATTGAAATTTTCTGAATATTTAGGGTTTCTTTGTGACCATTAGAGAAAGTAAAAAGAAAATCGGATTGTCTAGTACCTCTGCAATAATGACTCACGTACGAAGTCATAAAGTAAGGTCCTCTTTCGATAGCGTGTGGACCTAGCTCTTTGAATAAACTTTTTGCTTGGGTGTTGTTCTGAGCTCCACCGACAATAGAGAAAGTTACCTTCATGGGTGCCATTCATACCAGAACTTTAGGACTAGAAAATTAACTTTCACTGAAAATGAACTAGCAAAGTCCCTATAGTATACATTTCTTCATTCAACTAGTCAGCGAAGGAAAGTAGTGTGGACGGTCGAGGAACCGAAGTGATAACTCTACAAAAATAGCGTTATTTTACCTATTTTAGGCAACAATTAATGCAATATCTATGAGAAAATATTTGGATTTCCTTCTAATTATTTAAAATTTCCTTGTTTATGTAGAATAATGCGATATCGAGAAAATAAGAAAAAGAATGGCAAATATCAGGAATTTAAATAAAAAAAAGCAGTGGAAGATAGATATCAAATTAGGAAATTCTTGATTTTGTTCCTGAATGTTATCTGCAAGCATTGGGAGAAAGATATTTGGGATATATCTTTTGAAGAGGAGAATATGAAGAGCTAGAGAGAGAGAAGTTAGGTTTTTGTTAGATCATTTTTCATTCTTCTGAGAGTTTTTCAAGTATTTTGAAGAGAAGACAAAAGTGGTGACATAATTCTTGTTCTTTGATTCAAGATACTGTGTTTGATTTATATTTTTATTTATTCTTCTACTATGTTCTAATTTTCTTTTATTAAGGTTACGATGTAGCCTAACCATGATGATATGAATGATTTTTATATTTTACAATTGATTTCATTCATATGAGTTATATATTATTATGCTTAATGCTTTTGAGTGACTAGCCACCACTTAAATGATCTGATGTGCATGTTTGAGACTGAGAAGTGATAATATGCAATTGCTCATTATAATAAATAACTATGAATTAAACTTGGATAGAGATGTACCGCGTTATTTGTGTAGCTTTCGGTGATAAGGTGATCCAAAAGACTCATTATAAGCTGGGAATATTCATAATTTTGAATGCACTCATGTTTATTTTAATTCACATAGAGAAATAATGGATTAATAAACTGAGTATGTTTGCTATACCTAGAGATAGGATAGTAAATAGATTAGGAAATTTCGTTATCACATGTTTGATATCGTTCTTATACCCACAACAATCTGAAATTCATATCTAGTGGTTATGATGAAATCAGATGCTCTAACATATTTATCTGATCAATTTACTGCATTTAGTTTACAAATTTCATTTTTAATTTATTATTAATTATATTTTGATATGTTAGATAAATTTTAGAATTAGTCTATTTTAGTATTTAATTGGTTTATTAATCATCGATCTCCGTGGGACGATACTTTTTCTCATCATTATATTACTTGTTCAATACATTCACTTGTGTTTAGAATTTTACGAACAAGTTTTTGGCGACGTTGCCAGGGAACGTTTGTTTAATACTAATTAATATTGATATCAGATAATTCTAAGTTTAATCTAGCTTTCGTTTTGTTTTATTTTTCAGTGTATACATTGGTTTATGACACGTAGCCAACAAGGGAAACTTGTTGAGCTTGATCTAGAAATCGAGCGTACATTCAAAAGGTGACTAAGAGAACAGAGAAATCACGCTAAGAAGATGGCAAACAGTGAGAATGAAAATCCATGTAGACTCTTAAAAGATTATGTTGCACCAATAGTTCAAGGCACCACATCAAGTATCAGAAGACTTGCAATTCAAGTAAACAACTTTAAGATCAAGCCGTCACTCATTCAGATGCTTCAACAATTAGTGCAATTCAGTGGGCTACCAAGCGATGATCCAAACGCTCACATCGATGCTTTTCTTGAAATCTGTGACACCATTAAATATAATGGAGTTACAGATGATGCTATTAGATTGAGATTATTTCCATTCTCTCTTAGAGACAAAGTTAAAAGTTGGCTTTCTTCTCTTCTTGCAGGATCAATTACTACATGGAATGATATAGCTCAGAAATTTCTTGGTAAGTTCTTTCCACCTGCAAAGTTTGCAAAGATGCGTAACGATATTACTAATTTTATGCAGATAGATAATGAATCATTATATGAAGCATGGGAAAGATTCAAAGATATTACCCGTATGGATGCAGATACAAACTTTTTATAATGGCTCTAGTACAAATCTCCGTTCTATGATTGATGCAGCTGTAGGAGGAACTCTAAATAATAAAACACCGGAAGAAGTCTACAATCTATTAGAGGAGATGATGTCCAATAGTTATAAGTGGCCTACTGAGAGACTACCAATGCGAAAAGCTAGCGGAGTTCATGAAGTGGATGCTTTTGATGCAATTGCTGTACAATTTGAAGCACTCAGCAAAAAGCTTGATAATATGAGTATTTCAGCCATGAAAATTCAGAATTTGACATGTGATTTTTGTGGTAGAGGACATGTTAGCACATAATGTCAGGTAGGTAATTCTTTTAAACAATCTAATGAAAATTATAACTTTGTTGGGAATTTTAACAGGTCACAGAATAATCTCTACTCCAACACGTACAATCCGGGATGGCACAATCATCCAAATTTTTCATGGAATAATCAGAATATGATGAGACCACTAGGATTTAAACAATCAGAAAAGACAAAGTTAAATTTGGAAGACATAGTCACCAAACTTGCTAATACGATTCATGACTTCATCAAAAGCACGGATATGAGATTTCAAAACCAAAAGGCTTCAATTAAAAATCTGGAGATGCAAGTGGGTCAATTAGTAAGCATGATGTGACATCCTGAAATTCGACCCCATTTTGATAAAGTGAAATGTGCTTATCGTTAGCGCGTCTATGGTCATTTTTCTCTAAGCTGATCACTCACGAGTTAGCTAACCTATTGGGTGAAGCCGTTAAAGGATGTAACCGCGATAAAATCCCTAAAAGCTACCTAATTGGTTAGATTGGACTAAAATCACGTCCGGTCGATTTTAATCATGAAATTTATTTCGGTTTTGGGAATCGAATATTCGGACGTGTCACAATTCATTTTTAGGACCGTCTCATCGTCTATCAATTTATTGGCGAGTCCGAAATTTCAATAAAGAAATTATCGGAGGAAAAATTGAAGACCGAAAGAATTTAGAAAAGGAAAGAGAAAAGAAAAATAAAATAAGAATAATTATATTATTTTATTTTATTTTTCTCCTTCTCTTTCTCTCTCTCTCTTTTCTCTTTTTTTCTCTCTCTTTTCTCTCTCCTTTCCCCTCCCCCTTCGTGCGGACAGCACCCCGCCCCCACCCCACCCCACCCCACCCCACCCCACCGAACCGACTCCTCTCTCTCTCTCTCTCTCTCTCTCTCTTTCCTCTTTTTCCCCCACTCCCACGCGACCGAATGAGCTTCTTCTTATTCTTCTTTCTTCACGTGCGAACCAGCAAACGGAAGCAGAAGCAGCAGCCAGCCACCGTCACCACACGCTCGCGCACGCCGTGCGTCCACCATTCGCCGCCCGTGCGCCGCCTGCGCCTGCCGTCCCTCTCCCGCGCGACTTCCGCCCTTATCCAGCTTGGCCTGACGCCTTCGGCCACCGCCTAGCTCCGTCTGGCCACCGTTCGGACCCGCCGAAGCTCCCCTCACCCTCCACCGGCCTCCCCTCGCCACCCTAGCCGTCGGACAAGCTCCGGCCAACCTTGATCAGCAACCCACGAAGTCGGTTTCCAGCACCTTTGGGCTGTTTCCGGGCCCCAAACCCGACCCGTGCTTTGGGAAGAATTGTTCCTCGTGTCGTCCTCGTCGGATTGATACGTTTTGCGCGCGATTCCAATGAGTAATCTCACTAATCATCGCTTAGTAGACTAATGATGCTTAAGAATTGATTAGATTTAGTTAATTAGGTTTAGGTGGTTAGATTAGTATGGATTAGTGTTTATTAGTCAATTGTGCTGCGAATTAGACAAATTGAGTGTGCAATTAGCAAGTAGACGTGGTCTACTATTTATTGAGGGTAGCCCGGGATTTTTCCCGACCCTTATCGGGCTTCAATTTGACAATTTGGGCCTAAGTGGAGTTTTTGGTATTTAAATATTAATTTTCGGAATTAATTTAATTAATTAATTATTTTTCGAAAATTCAACAGGGGTGGCCAATGACCGGAATATTATGTTGGTGACCACGGTGAAGTCCGTTTACTTAATGGGACTTTATTTTGAGCTAAATTGAATTTTTAATATTAATTATTTAATTTTCGAAATTAATTATTTAATTAGTCATTTTTCGGAAATTAAGGTTGAGATGGCCAGTGATCGGAATATTATGCTAATGATTGTGGTGCAGCCCGTTTATTTAAATTGGCTTTATTTTGAGCTAAATTGAATTTTTAATATTTATTAATTAATTTTCGAAATTAATTAATTAATTAATTAATTTTCGGAAATTAAGATTTAGATGGCCGACGACTGAAATTTCGTGTTGATCGTTGTGGTGCAGTCCATTTATTTAATTGAGTTTTATTTTGTGTTGAAATGAATTAATTGTGATAATAAGGTTATTTCCTAGATTAATTAAATTGGATAATTAATGGGAAAATAACCGAGTGTCGGTTGACAGCACCAAAAGTGTTTTGGTGGTCGCAAATAATGGTGCGATTTGTGGAATCGAAATTATTATATTCTGGTTAAGGTCAATCGTGTGCCCACGCACGGTATTTTATTGAGGATGATAAGAGATGAGAAGAAATGCTGTGTGACGTGATTCGGCGATTATTACATCACTTTGGCATGTAAGATGCCTTAGAGAATGTACGCAAATTATTGAATATTAATCATGCCTGTGAGGCAATAATTGATCATGCTTGTGTGGCGATAATTGATTGTGGTGATAATTAATCATGCCTGTGTGGCGATAATTGATCATGGCGATAATTGATCATAGTGATAATCGATCATGCCTGTGTGGCGGAGATTATGCCTGCGTGGCCGTATTTCTATGTGTCGAGTATCGTGCTCGTGTGGCTGAAAGTAATTGGAATGCCTAAGAGTCTGTGCATAAAATGTTTATTGTACATCACCTTGGTGAATAGACACCCGAGAGCATTACTGTAGCTCGGTGGCTGAGTGTACTATTGGAGATTATATAATGTGGAGTGTGATGACCTAGAAATGGTCCAACTAACATGTAATCGACTAGGTCGATTGATCATTGCTTTGATATGATGTTGTGAAATAATTGATTGAATGGAATTGACCGTGAGTGGTCTTGTTGGCGTATGATTGACTGGGTCGATTGATCGAGATATCGGTCTGTGATGTGATTTCTTGGGTGCCTATTGAACTGTACTAATATGCAGGTGGAATCTGAGGCCAATGTAAGTCTTCTGACGCGTGTGTGCATAGGCAGCCAAGTTAGCGTATTAGTTTCCTAATTGAGTCTTAGTGGGGTAGAACTCGCTGAGACGTAGTCTCATCTCGGTTTGGGGAAAACATTTCAAGATCCCGATGAAGAGCTGAGGAGGAGGAATCTGAGAAGGAGAACTCTGAGGTGAAACTGAGGAAGAGAATGGTCTGAGTGAAGAGGAGTCAGAGGAGGATCAGGATGATTCCGAGTATGACTTAGATGAGGATTGAAATCTCATCTCTTTGTGAACCCTTTGTATATGTGTAGATAGAGTGAGACTCTAAAGTTGTGAATAGTTTGTGAAGTGCTCTGTCTAATGCCATGTATAAAGGTTTGGTTGTAAATTTCAATGTGAAAAATATAGCATGCTTTTCTATCACATTGTTTTATTGTTTGGGGATTTATAACTGCTTCCGCATGTGCTTAATAAATGAAAGAGTCGGCGATACATAGTCCTGGGATATCGCATTCTAAAATCAACCAAGTAGAAGGATGTGTGCATACCCGAGGATTAGGGCATGACACATGATGTCAAGGAGACAACAGAGTTCTTTACTGAGCAACACAGAGAAAAATCTAATTGAAAACATAAAGGCTATACCTTGAGAAGTGGTAAACAAGTGGGAGAAGAAGAGATTATCAGAGACAAGGAAAATGTGATCAATAAACAATCAATGGAGACAAGCAAGAGTAAACTTTTTCCAGATAATCCCAAGCCATATGTGTCGCCAATTCCATTCCCTCAGCGACTCCAGCAGCACAAAATAAATAAGCAATTTTCTAAATTTCTTGATGTATTTAAAAAATTGCACATTAACATTCATTTTGCAGATGCTTTAGTGCAAATGCCTAGTTATGTAAAAAAATTTAAGGAGATTTTGGCAAACAAAAGGAAACTGGAGGATTATGAAACTGTGAAATTAAATGAGGAGTGTTCGGCCATCCTACAAAACAAATTACCTTCGAAATTAAAAGATCAAGGGAGTTTTACTATTCCTTACATTATTGGGGATTCTTATTTTGAAAAGGCATTATGTGATTTAGGTGCAAGTATTAATATGATGCTTTATTCAGTTTTCAAGAAATGAGGATTGGATGAGGTAAAAGCAACCACGGTGTCACTTCAACTGGCTGATCGATCAATTAAATATTCGAGAGGTATTGTGGAAGATGTTTTGGTAAAAGTTGACAAATTTATTTTTCCTGCAGATTTCATAGTTCTTGACATGGAATAAGATTTTGAGATTCCATTTATTTTAGGTTGACCTTTTCTAGCAATAGGAAGAGCTCTTATTGATGTACAAAAAGGGAAGTTGATCTTTAGAGTTCAAGATGATTTTCTTTCATTTAATGTTTTTAAAGTAATGAAATATCCATTTGATGATAATTTTTGTTTTAGAGTTGAGATAGTTGACAAGTTGATGAATAAGGTTTTTCAGGAAAATATTTTTAGAAATCCACTTGAAGCATGTTTGACTCGACCAAGGGACAAAGATATTCAAAATGAGGAGATAAAGGAGTACACAAATTTCATGGAGGCTATTCCACCATATTCAAGGCAAAATGCAATTAAATTTGAGGAGTTGGGACAACACATTACAAAGCCTAAACTATCAATTGAAGAACCTGCAATTTTTGAACTCAAATCTTTACCTTCTCATTTAAAATATGCTTATTTAGATGGAGTTTCTTCTTTACCGGTAATTATATCTTCTTCTTTGACAAATTTGATGGAGGAGAAATTGCTTAGAGTATTAAGAGAGCATAAATGTGCAATTGGATGGAAAATAGCTGATATCAAAGAAATTAGTCCTTCAATTTGCATGCACAAAATTTTGATGGAGGAACAATATAAACCCATTATCCAACCTCAGAGGCGTTTGAACCCGAAGATGCAAGAAATAGTGAAAGCCGAGGTAATTAAGCTACTTGATGCAAGTATCATCTATGCTATCTCTGATAGTTCTTGGGTAAGTTCTGTACAAGTTGTGCCAAAGAAAGACGGTATGATTGTTCAAAAAAACGACAACAATAAATTGATTCCAACTAGAACAGTTACTGGGTGACGTGTGTGTATGGATTACAGAAAATTGAATGATGCCACTAGAAAAGATCACTTTCCTTTACCATTTATTGATTAGATGTTAGAAAGACTTGCAGGACATAAGTTTTATTGTTTTTTTTTTTTTTTATGGATATTTAGGGTATAATCAGATTCCTATTACACCAGAAGATCAAGAGAAAACTACTTTTACTTGTCTCTATGATACTTTTGCTTTTAGAAGAATGCCCTTTGGTTTTTGTAATGCATCAGCTACTTTTTAGAGATGCATGATGGCTATTTTTTCTGATATAATTGAAAAATATATTGAGATTTTCATAGATGATTTTTCCGGTTTTGGCTTATCATTTGATTCTTGTTTAAATAATTTGGCTTTGGTCTTACAAAGATGTGAGGAGACTAACCTTGTTTTGAATTGGGAGAAGTGTCACTTTATGGTGCAGGAAGGAATAGTACTCGGGCATAAAATTTCTGGAAACGGAATAGAAATTGATCGAGCCAAAGTGGAGGTCATTGCAAAATTGCCTCCGCCAACATCCGTGAAACTTGTCAAAGGATTTTTGGGGCATGCAGGATTTTATAAGTGATTTATAAAATATTTTTAAAAAATTGCTGAACCCTTTTCTAATCTTTTGGAAAAAGATGATCCTTTTAATCTTTCTGTTGAATGCATGCGGGCTTTTAACACTTTAAAGGAGAAGTTAATAGTAGCACCAATTATAGCAACACCAAATTGGGATTTACCTTTTAAACTGATGTGTGATGCTAGCGATTCTGCAGAAGGAGCTATTTTGGGACAAAGGAAGAATAAAATTTTTCGAACCACATACTATGCCAGTCCAACCTTGTCAAGTGCACAATTGAATTAGTCAACAATAGAAAATGAACTTTTGGCGGGAGTTTTTGCTTTTGATAAATTTCATTTTTATTTAATTGGCTCAAAAATTATAGTTTATTCTGACCACTCTACTCTTAAGTATCTGCTTGAAAAAAAAGAATCAAAACCCAGGTTGATCTGGTGGATTCTATTGCTACAAGAATTTGATTTGGAAATCAAATATAAGAAGATGACTGAAAATCTAATTGCAGACCACTTATTAAGAATAGGTAAGATCAATTTTGGAAGAGTTCCCCGATGAGAAAATTTTTTCCATCAAGTCCACAAAAATTCCTTGGTATGCTGACTTTGTAAATTATTTAATAAGTAATGTTCTTCCTCCTGAATTATCATATCAATAGAAGAAAAAAATTCTTTTATGATGTTAAAAATTATTTTTGGGAAGAACATTTTTTGTTTAAAGAATGTGCAGACCAAGTCATAAGGAGATGTGTTCCAAACGAAGAGAATGCGAACATTATACATCATTGTCACGATGGAGAGACAGGTGGCCATTTTGGTGCCACCAAAACTGCAGCAAGATTTTACAATCTGAATTTTATTGGCCTACACTTTTTAAAGATGCATACTCCTATGTAGCTTCATGTGATAGGTGTTAAAGAACTGAAAATATTTCAAGAAAAAATTAGATGCCTTTAAACAATATTATTGTGTGTGAATTATTTGATATTTGGGATATTGATTTCATTGGACTATTACACATTCTTTTGGAAATTTATACATTTTAGTGGCTGTGGAGTATGTGTCTAAATGGGTAGAAGCTGTAACATTGCCAATAAATAATGCTAAGATTGTGGTCAAATTTTTGAAGAAAAATATTTTTACTCGATTTGGCATTCCTAAGGCAATCATAAGTAATAGGGGGACACATTTTTACAACAAACAATTTGAAGCACTTTTGAGTAAGTACGGAGTCACACATAAGGTTGCAGCCCCTTATCATCCTCAAACTAGTGGTCAAGTAGAGATTTCAAATAGGGAAATCAAGAGAATTTTAGAAAAAACAGTAAATGCCTTTAAGAAAGATTGGTCAATAAAACTTGATGATGCACTCTAGGCCTATATGACAGCGTTCAAAACTCTAATTGGGATGTCTCCATTTAGGCTAGTGTTTGGGAATGCTTGTCACTTACCAGTGAAATTAGAGTATAAAGCATATTAGGCATTGAAATTTTTGAATTTTAACATGAAGTCTGCAGGTGAAGAAAGATTATTGCAATTGAATGAGTTGGAAGAATTTCGTAATGAGGCCTATGAAAATTCTAAATTGTACAAGGAGCGTAAAAAAGATGGCATGACAAGCACATATTCAGAAAAGAGTTTAAAATTGGTCAAAAAGTCTTACTCTATAACTCTCGTCTTAAACTTTTTCCAGGAAAGTTGTGGTCTCAATGGTCTGGTCCTTTTACAGTCACAAATATTTTCATATGGAACAGTTGAAGTTGCGCATAACACTAAGGGCACATTCAAAGTGAACGGTCAACGGTTGAAGCCTACTTTGAAGGTGGTTACAACAAGCAGAAGACCACCATTGAACTTCATTCTCCAGAATAACGACATCTAAGATAGTTTGGCTGAAAATTATAAAGCAAGCGCTTCTTGGGAGGCAATCCAAGCATTTTAATTATACTTTTTTTTATTGTTAAGTTTGTGTTTTGCAAAAAAAAAAAAAAAGAAGAGATTAACTTTTCTCTATTTTATCCAGGTTGATTTTTTAGGGATCCCATTCAAGAGTTTAATCATCAATGTCATCTATGGACTTATCATACAACCAGGGGAGTTTTCTTCTTCATATTATATTTTTCGCATTGAGGACACTACTTCATTCAAGTTTGGGGGGAAACAAATTTTTTGGATAATTTTTTTTTTTTTATCATGATTGCTTTCCTGGTTGTGAATTTTTATGATTCTTAGGAAAATTTAAATTTTATTTAAACTTGCAATTGATGAGTGAGTTAATTTTAATTCTGCTTACGTTGATCCACTGATTAAGTACTAAAAGTCATTAATTTTTGAATTATGTATAAATCTAGAGAACATTCATATGAAGTATGTGATTTTCTTAAATTTCACCCAAATCTTAGAATTTGTTTGATTTTCTCTTGAGACGAAATTCTAAACTAAATCTAATTGATAAAATGATTTAAGCAATTTTTGGATTAATTGAGCCTTTCAAACTAACCCTGTTTATTCATCACTAGTCACCCCTTTGAACCTTAATTATTATCCAATTTTTTATTGGCACCCATATATATTTAGTCTAACCATTATCAAATTATATCATTGTCCCATGCCCTATGAACACATTTATTTTGTTTTGAGATAAAAAAATTATTTGAGCTTAATAGAAATTTGGGAGGAAGAATGGAGTATGAAAGAAGAAGAAGAAGAAGAAGAAGAAGTGATTGCAATGGTGTATTGTAAAAAAAAAAAAAAATTGTTTTTATGGTTCCCTATCCAACTTTCAATTGAGTGAGCCTTTTAGATACTTAATGAGTTGGAAATTTTCATGTCATATTAGGAGGGGCTTTGGGAGAAACTCCACCATAAAGCAATTCAAAAGAAAAAAAAGGAAAAAAAAAAGAATGATGATATTTGGTGGTAGAAAAATTATCTTGAAGGAGTGAAATTGAATAGTGACATTGGCTCTAATTAGATACTAGAAATCAATGTGTTGATGGGTGATTGGAGCTTAAAATTACCGTTATCTCACCTTTAGCCCAGCCTTACATTACAAACCGAGAAAAGTCCTATTGATTTTTGCCTTGATGATTAGCTCACATTAGTGGAGAGAGGAATGAAAAACAAACTTATGAGATTTAGTCATAACTATTGAGAAGTTTTGAGAGGTTGCATGTCAATGTGAATTTATCTAGATTGCATATAATTCGAAAAAGATAATGACTCACACACACACACACTTGGATCATATATTTAGAATTTGTCTTAACTTATAAATCGATTTCAATGTTTGGATGGAATTTGTGTTTTTCTTTGAATTGTGAATTTGAGCAATTATGGAAAGATGTCATGGAGGAGGTTGTTAGGTTGAGTATGTGTTATGTCTTGATTTTGCTTGAAGACTAGTAAATGTTAAGTTTGGGGGTTTGATAATTCTATAAAAATAGAGTTATTTTACCTATTTTAGGCAACAATTAATGCAATATCTACGAGAAAATATTTGGATTTCTTTCTAATTATTCGAATTTTCCTTATTTATGCAGAATAATGAGATATGGAAAAGATAAGGAAAATAATGGCAAATATTAGGAATTCAAATAAAAAAAGCAGTGGAAGATGGATATTAAATTAGGAAATTCTTGATTTTGTTCCCGAATGTTATCTACAAGCGTTGGGAGATAAATATTTGGGATATATTTTTTGAAGAGAAGAACATGAAGAGCTAGAGAGAGAGAAGCTAGGTTTTTGTTAGATTGTTTTTCATTCTTTTGAGAATTTTTCAAGTATTTTGAAGAGAAAACAAAAGTGGTGACAGAATTCTTATTCTTTGATTCAAGATGTTGGGTTTGATTTATATTTTTATTTATTCTTCTACTATGTTCTAATTTTCTTTTGTTAGGGCTATGATGCAGCCTAACCATGATGATATGAATTTCATGATTTTTATGTTTTACAATTGATTTCATTCATGTGAGTTATATATTATTGTGCTTAATGCTTTTGAGTGACTGGCCACCACTTGAATGATCTGATGTGCATATTTGAGACTGAGAAGTGATAATATGCAATTGCTTATTATAATAAATAACCACGAATTAAACTTGGATATAGATATACCTCGTTATTTGTGTAGCTTTCGGTGATAAGGTGATCCAAAAGACTTATTGTAAGTTGGAATATTCATAGTTTTGAATGCACTCATGTTTATTTTAATTCACATAGAGATATAATGGATTAATAAATTGAGTAGATTTGGTATACTTAGAGATAGGATAGTAAATAGATTAGAAAATTCCGCTATCACATGTTTGATATCGTTCTTGTACCTACAACAATCTGAAATTCATATCTAGTGGTTATAGTGAAATCGGATGCTGTAACATATTTATCCGATCGATTTATTGCATTTAGTTTACAAATTTCGTTTTTATTTTATTCTTAATTATATTTTGATATGTTAGATAAATTTTAGAATTAGTCTATTTTAATATTTAATTGGTTTATTAATCATCGATCTCCGTGGGACAATACTTTTTCTCATCATTATATTACTTATTCGATACGTTTACTTGCGTTTAGAATTTTATGAACACGAAGTGACAGGCCTGGAGAACGAAAATGTCCTTATCCATACTAAAAATGAACTACCAAAGTCCCCATAGTATATGTTTCTTCATTCAACTTCCTAGCGAAGGAAAGCAAAGTGCGGACGGCTGAGGAAGCAAAGTGACAGGCCTGGAGAACGAAAATGTCCCTGTCCATGGTGGTCATGATGGCGCGCAACATGCATTTGATCGTGGCAAAAATCTGTGCTTCAAGTGAGCTAGGATCAATTAAGACGAAGTCACCGAGTTCAAGGTCCCTCTTGGAACAACACTTTGGGGACACTTTAAGAAAAATGGGGCCAAGTCACGGATTTTTTGAAATTTTTTTGCTTTTGACATTATTCATTTCACAAAAAAATATCATGTTTTGAAAAATTATTTTTGAAGAAGTCATTTTTCATCATTCGATAAGGAAAATCTTTTCCTCCATGGACTCATTTTCAATAATTATTTTTTAAAACCAATTTTTTTCTATTGCTTTTCTTTTTCTTTTTTCTTTTTTTCTTCTTCTTCCTTGGCTTTGGCCGGTCGTTAGCTATGACGACGGCTGGCAAGGCTTGAGCTCACCCAAGGTTGGCAAGTGGGGCTCGAGCCTCACTTGAATTCGCCAAAAGTCAGCAAGGCTCTGGCGACCTCTAGCGAGGCTGGAGCCTTGCCTAGCTTGCTATCCTTGAACGAGCTCAACTTCACCAGATCAAATGAGGCAAAGCCTCAATGGCCTATGGCAAGGCTGAAAGTATTCTATGGCCGGTCGCTTGCTAAGGATAAAGAAAAAGAAAAAGAATTTATAAATCTATCTTAAAAAAATTAAAAATTAAAAAAAAACATAAAAATAAAAGAAAATTGTGTTTAGTGAAGGAAAGTGAAGTAAAGAAGTCATGGAAAACAAAGGAAGTCTAAATATTTTATCTATTAAAAAGCCATTTTATGACCCGAAAAAAAAAAAGGCCATTGGCCAAAAGCCCACATGGCACCAGTCCAAGGCAGTTCTTTTTTAGTGTGTGTAGTCCTACTTAGGGGTGAGCGTGGTTTCCGAGTAGAATCGGGAACTAGAGAACTGAATCAGAGGTTTGGGTTCGGTTTCGGATTCTAAAGGGACCGGTTTCGGTTCCCGGTTCCGGAACCAGAACCGGAACCGGAACCGGCATTGGGAATTGGAACCGGTCCGGTTAGGGCTCAAAAAACCCCTAAATTAGAAATTCACTTTTAGATTCACTCACAGTTCTCTCTTCGCCCGTTCTCCGCCTCTGCTCGACGCCACCGCCGCTTGCCCTCGACGCCACCGCCGCTGACCTCTGGCTCGTTGACCTCTGCTTGAGGCCACCTCTGCTTGCCCTCGACGCCACCGCCGCTCGCCCCTCTACTCAATGCCACTGCTGCTTGCCCTCGACGCCACCGCTGACCTCTGCTCGACGCCACCGCTGAGCTCTTCTTGTGAGTGTTCTCTCTCTATCTTTCCTTCCGATTCAGCTAGTCGAATGCCCTTAGTCTTTCCCCCCATTGGCTAGGGCAGCACTCATACTCATTATAACCTAAACGTCTCAAAGGATATTTCTTGGGAGCATAAGGATGTCTACCATGGGACCAAATCTGCAGAAATCTCTATAACCAATCCTGTGGATTCGCTTCAAAGTTTTGGCATTGAACCTCTTCTTGAAGATCTTGTTCAATTCTATTGTAATTTGAAGGATGATTTGTGCCTTGTTGCTTGCCGGCATCTTAATCAGGTGAAGATCCGTTCATGCAATGAATGGCTTGTTTTGTTATGAAGTTGCTCAAACCCTGAATGTTGATAATATGCTATTTGTCATAAGGCACATGACCCTGTTGATCTTGCTGGTGAAACTACGAAGGCAAAAGCTCATGATGAGGAAATTCAGGTTTATGTTTACTAAATTGATCGTTTTAGTTACTTCCTTTACTATTATATCAATTCTTTTCTCATTTCAACATCTAAGTTTTTTTAGTTATTTCGTTATGCGTATGGAGTAACTCTGAGTCAACCTTCTTGTTGTAGGAGCTTTACAATGAGCTGCATTCAAGCAAGTCAATCTTGCAACTGCCCTCAAATAATCTATTTGAGAGAGATATCAACATCGGTACATTTCTTGAAGTCTCATCTAGAGAAAAGTTCCGCATAATTGAGGCAGAATATAACTTGTTGAGCAGATTGTCATTGGTATGAATTTCTCATCTATGCTTAATGGAAGATCACATGGATTGGCAAATTGTTATCAAGTGAAATCGTTGAGATATATTTGCAACTGAGATACTTGTAGGATGGTGGTTGTTACACACTCTATTATCTATCTTTCCTTTGGATTAGTCTCGCCTGAACATTTTCTTGCCTTACGAGTAATCCAAGATAGAGTCCCTAGTATGAGATTTGTGGACAAGGCTGCTGATGCAATTGTTTTGCAAATGTAGTGGTTAAAAATGGATAAACTTCTCCCTTTTTTCTTTGTTTATCTGTCTGTCTGAACAGTCTGCTTAATTTTAGAGTCAAAAATCAATATATGTTGGTTTTGATATGAAAAGTTGACGTCCAACTGAGCAATTGTTTGGCTCATGAACTTAACAGTAGCAGTACCTTGCTTGTCTACATGTAGAGAGAGATTCAAAGTCATTGGTTGAACTCTTGAGACACGTAGCTTTGGTACTGAAAATTTTAAAATTAGGATCAGCTGAGGCACAATCTAATTATGTTTCCACATGGTCCAAAATGATCTTTGCTTGTGCTCAAGAGCTAAAGCATGGAGCCTCAATATGGAAGCAAGCTCTAGAGAAGAATGTTTCCAGTCAAATATTATCTAAAAAAGAAGGTATGTTATAGTTACCAAGAACGATAAAAATAGTGATGACTAGAGTTTCTTTAGGCCTCGAATTTGATGTGCTGTTGTTTTCATATCATTTAGGCAAGCAGTATGTACTTGCCTTGGGAGAAGTTTACAGAGCAGTTGGAGTTCTTGGAGCCTCAGCCATGTTATACAAACCATGGATTCTTCTTAGTTATAGAGATTTCTCTGCCGCATCTGCTCTTTTAGATGAATGTACTACTATATGGTCCAATTCAGGCCTTGAAGAAGCTCTTCAAAACATATCTAATCTGCTAGAGTTCCAATATGAGGACAGCGTCAAGGCTTTATTGGAGTCTATCAAGCATGTTTACACTCTCAATGCAAGTGTACTCTAGAAGGTTATTTTTTCTTGTGAAAAACTTGTTTGCCGTTTGTCTCTGTTGAATCTAGGAACTGTGCCAAGTATGTTAATACTAAACATCAATTTGTTTTTTTATCCATCAGGGGGTTCGTTCTGGTACAAGATCACCATTATCACAGATTTGTAACTTTCGTCATGCAAGTACTCGATCTGTTAAGGTTATCTATTGCATCTGAAGGCTGTTTTAAAAATAAAAGTTCTCAATTGGGATTCCCAAGTATTTTTCCCTAGTCTTAGGTTGTCTCTTTTTATTCTCTTTTGTGGCAACATGGCATCTTTGGCTGGCTATATACGTTGAACCTTTTGCTTGGAACCTTAATTTTGCTTCTAAATGCCGTTTGTTGTTGTTAAGCCAGGTATGAAGATGACTTTCAGGGACGAGGAGCAGTATTTTCTCAAACTTGCTAATCTATGGGCAAATTTGATAAGCTATCATCCTCCTGAATTGCCATCTATCAAGATTCATGGATCATGAAAGGGTAGGGCTAAGTCTCTCTGCTGTGAGGTCGCTTGTGCTTCATGAAAAGGAAGATAACATATCCAAGTTTCCGGATGAAGTGAAGCTCTATTCTTTGGTTAGTTTGCTGTTTGATGTAGGTAAATCAATAATCAGATTATCAAATTTACTAGTCCATGAAATAATACTCATCCATTATAAAAAATTTATCGGTTCTTTTTTTAAAATTATCCTATGATGATCTTTCACTTCTGTTGTAATATCTGCAAGATATTTGTAGAGGGAAAGTTTCTTAGAAGAAAGATCAGTTCTGGTTCAAAAACCACTATTGCAACATTGCCGAGAGATATTCATGTAGCTCCACCTAAAAGCTTTGTTACTAAAGTTGCTGAAGTCATTGGAAGCTGTAAAACAATGAGGGATATGGCTTTATTTTGGTGCAGGGTTGTTGCTGAGGTAAGGCTAGACTTTGTGAAGTGAACCGCTGGACTTTGCAAAAGAGAAATAGTTCACATTCTAGAATATTAAACGCTTATGAGTATTATAGATTGTGTTTGTGTTATATTCTCTTTGATGAATGACAAGTTTGTTTATTATTGCTGCATTTATTTCCATTTTTTTCAACTAAAAATGAAAAAAAAAAAAAAAAAAACCTATTAGAACCTGTAACCGACCCCAGAACCTATGACAGGGTAGGTTCCAGGTTCTTGATTCTGATGGGTAGGTTCTAGTTTCCAAAAAATGAGGAACTTATACCCGAGGATAGGTTCTAAGTTCCAAGCGGAACCTGTAAGGAATCGGGAACCGCTCACTTCTAGTCTTATTGGCTGGATCTGTATTTAGATGTCCCAAGTGCGAATGTGTCCCAAAGAAGAGACCATTACTAGTTTCGATCAGATGGAGTAGTTTTTAGCAGAACCAGCAGTCAAAGAGGGCGACATCCAAGTGCTGAGAGCCTTCATCATAGGCAAAGCGGACAGACTACGCGAGTTGGCTGTCAGCTATGACGGTCACACACTGCTACACACTGCTTGTTTTATCAGCCATTTGAATTTAGTTGAAGCGCTCCTGAGGTCGATCTCAGAATTCACGCGAAAAAAAAAAAAAAAAAAAAAAAAAAAAAGCGTGTATGATTTATACCCGCTGCACATTGCGGCAGCTCAAGGTCATGTTGAGATCGCAAAGGAACTCGTCGAAGGGCGTAAAGACCTGTGCTTGTTAAAGGGACTGGACGATAAAATCCCTCTGCATTATGCCATCGAAAACGGTAAGGTTAAAGTCATGGGGGAACTGCTCTCCGTTTCACCTGAATCCGTCGAAGAGACAACCGCCCAAAAGGAGACGGGGCTTCACCTTGCAGTGAATAACAAACCAGTTTGATGCCGTAAAAAAAAAGGGTTGGTGGATCATCTAAAGCAGCACAACAAGGAGGAGGTGATCAATTGGAAGGACAACGAAGGCAATACCGCCTTGCATTGTGCTGTTGCCGCCAAAAATTTCGAGGCAAGTCATGCCCTTCCCTTTTTTTATCGCACTTTTCCTGGCACTTTATTTCAGTAAGAGTGTCAATTTGATATTGCTACAATATGCAAAATCCTTCTAACCAAAGGAATCTATTGAATCGGATCTGTTTTGATCATTATTGGAATAAAGAATATCCGTCCATACCAAAAATTTAACGGTATTATCTTGATGTCTGAAAATCAATGAGAAAAAAACGAATTGTAAATTGCAGGTGGTTAAATTCATGCTTGAGGAGCATGCCCTGCGGCGTGTGGTCGTGGACGTGAATGCCCATAACAATTGTGGGAGGACGCCTCTGGATTTCTTGGGAAAGGAAGCAGTAGATAGAGATATCAGAGGAATCCTCAATGCAGTTGGAGCCAAACACGGAACAGTAAGACATTCATCACTAGTCTTGGAGGGAGAGTCAAGGGCCGATATACAATCAGTCTTGGTGGGAGAGTCAAGGGCCGATATATGCAACGCCCTGCTGGTCATTGCCGGGCTCATTGCGAGCGCGACCTACCAATCTGTGCTTCAGCCTCCACACTTTAAAACATAAGTCGACAAAACTCGTACAGAAGGCTTCTGCGCATCCTACGCATCTTATATGACTGGTTTTTTTGGCAGGGACTTGGCGTACATTGTCTTCATAACCGGCAACACATTTGGACTCTTGGTGTCAGTCCAGATGATCATTTGCCTCACCGGAGATCTTAGCGTTAAGCTACCGATGCTTCTCTTCATGACCTTAATGGTTAAAACTTACTATTGCCACACATATCACCTGTCGTTTGGGACGCTGGAAAAGGAGTTTGGTCTGATAAATGCGGAATTGTTAAGTGTGCTGCCGCTAATGATTCCAATTCTCCTTCTACTGTTCCAGAGGCTGTTGGCGCTAACTTTAGAATTTTACTTGGAAAAGCTTTCTCTGTTTGACCACCTAAGGGATATGTATCATATATGAACGTAATTCGTACTTCTAAATGATGGTATTTCTCTGTCCTTGAGGTGGAGCTAATAAATGCAAGCCTCTAGCAGCGTCAGATGGAGTTTGTTCGACAAGCTCAGATGTCCTTAATTATCCGCAGTTTGATGTGGGTTTGACGTCGGTTTGATGTCCTTAATTATCTGCAGTTGATTGTGATGTCCGCAAGTGTTTCACTGTATCGTATTTTCCTAATAAAATGCGTCCTGAGTTTATAGCACGTTTGTAACTTTATGAATAGCAGTCGAGATTCTGAGATGAGATAGCACAAAAATTCTTCAAAAACACATTTGGTTTTGCTTCTTCAGATGAATTGGCCATCAAGAGAACATCTTTGTGACGTTGAGAATTTGTCTGTGAGAGCGGGTGGATAAAATAATGTTATTAGCTATGAGCGCTCACTAAACTAATGGGACAAGTTGTGAGCATGGAGTCGAAAGAAAAGCGCAAGATATGCAAGGTTGGTCGAATTGAATCGAATGATGCTGATAAAAATTCAAATGAAATCGAAAGGTCAATACTGCATATCACAGGCAGTTTTAGTCCAATAACGAAAGAGTAACCTCTTAAGAGGGATGAGATCTAATTCTAGAATACTCCATTATTATTATTATTTTTTTGGTCTCATATATCATTTAATAATAACAAGATCCCAGCTACAATGGTGTGAAAATGGAGATTCAGAGAGAATCCGATGAAAATGATTCAGTAGAAAAAAAATATAAAAAGTGGTTCCGAGAGAGAAAATCCCCTAAGAAAATGATTCACAATTGGTCCGTATATTGCAATCGATGGGAATTTCCTAATGCTATTGGATCATGAAGAATCTAGAAGAGCTTTATCATAGTTATCGGGAAGGGTTGATAGGTGAAATTCCTCTCACAATATGAAATTTATCCGCTCTAAGAGATCTGGATCTAATAGGTCCAGGATTTGCAGTGTTTCATGTTTTCTTGCCTCCTAACACTTTACTTTTGCTAATGGGTTTACAAAATGAATGTTGTTTTCTGGGAGAACCAAAAGGAAGTTGATATTGCGGCACAAGCATCTTGATTTTTCTTCTACCGTAGAGAAAAATCTTTTGAATTGTACCTATATGGACATGTAAATTCACATGTAATTCTTTTCATTTTTTTTTTGTCTGTGCCTTGATTATATTTGAATTTTCTTGCAATAGATAAAAACAACTTACTTTTCATAAGGATTAATGCCCTGAAAAACTTTAAATTAGTACAATTGTGACAAATTTATTTTAAACTATTTTTTTTTCACTACGAAAAACTCTAAATTAATATACTTGTGATAAATTTATCCCAAGTGATCACAAAAAATCTCAAATTGATATATTTGTGACAAATTTACCCAAAATTAATTTGTCTGATTGTCATGAACCCCAACTAATACATTTGTGATAAATATCATATGTTAAATTATAATAACACAAAAAACAACAAAAATGGTATAGCTATGACAAAAATATAGTAAAATCCTAAATTAATACATTAGTCAACTGTCGCATGTCATTCAACTCAGTAATTTGACAATAAAATTTAATGGAAACTAATAGAGAATAAATTTGTTATAAGTGTATTAGTTCCGGGTAAATTTGTCAAAGGTATACCAAATTTTGGGTTTTTGGTGATCAAAATATTAATTTGGATTAAATTTTTCACATGTGTACTAGTTTGTGATTTTTTAGGGTATTAATCACTTTTCATAATTTAGAAGTTGTAGCAAACAAAAATGTGGGTAATTACATGATGAAAATAAAAGTCGATACCACCGGCCGTGGTGGCTCCTTTGGATAAGAGCTCTGTTGATCCTTACCCAAAGATGAGGGGTTCGAAACCTAGTGGAGGCACTTGGTGTCTTAAGTGTGACGTCGGGGTGGTGGGTCCTCCGTTAGTGTCGCTCCGAGATTTATCCGCCGGCTTCCGGTTGTATGGAGTCCTAGCTATCAAAAAAAAAAAAAATGAAAGCCAATGGATTATTTTGACGAAATGTGAAGAGGAAAAAGAGATATTAAATTAAACCAAGTAACTATAATTGCTCTCAAGAAAATGAGCGTGTATATATATATATATATATTTTTTTTTGTTTTTCATCGGCAAGGCAACAAAGACCGAGTGTCTTCTCTATGAGGATCATTTCTCCAAATCTTCCAGCCTCCTGCGACCCCACTAAAGGAAACGAGCACTCAAAACCTTTGTCCTTCTCCAATTTCCACTTTTCAACTTTAGACCTCAAAAAAGCAAAGAAAGATAGAACATGAAATCTTTCGAATTATACCTATAGCGATGTGTAAATTCACATATAATTCTTTTCTTTTTTTGTTTTTTTTGTTGGCGACTGATTATATTCAAATTTTCTCGCAACAGATAAAAACAACTTACTTTTCATAATTTAAAAGTTGCAGCAAACAAAAATGTGGTGATAACATGCAGATGGATTATTGTGATGAAATGTTAAGAGGAAAAAGAAATACCAGGTAATTATTACTGCTCTAAAGAAAATGAGGGAATTTTTTCTTTTTTCTTTTTGGTTTTTATTGGCAAGGCAATAGAAACCAATGTGTCTTCTCTATTATGATCATTTTTCCAGATCTTCCCGTCTCCTACGACCTCACAAGAGGAAAAAGAGCGCTCAAAACCTTTGGCCTTCTCCAATTTCCACTTTACAACTTTAGAGCTCGAAAAGGAAGATAGAACATGAAATCTTTCGAATTTTATCTATATGGACATATAAATTCACATGTAATTCTTTTCTTTCTTTCTTTTTTTGTTGGCAATTGATAATATTTGAATTTTCTTGCCACCATTTTCATTATTAAGAAGTTGTAGCAAACAAAAATGTGGATAATTACCTGATAAAAATGAAAGCGGATGGATTATTTTGATGAAATGCGAAGAGGAAAAAGAATATTAAATTAAACAAGGTAATCATTATTGCTCTAAAGAAAATAAGCGAAAATTATCCGTTTTTTTTGGTTGGCAGGGCAAGAAAGACCAATGCGTCTTTGCTTCTCTATTAGGATCATTTTTTTCAGATCTTCCAGCCTCTTAGGACCCCACTAAAGGAAAAAAAGCACTCAAAACGTATGGCCTTCTCCAATTTCTACTCTCTGATTTTACACCTCGAAAAAACAAAGAAAGGCAGTATATGAAAATGAGTTAGCTAATCCATTATTTCTTTATAGACACGTTAGGCGATTCACTTTATAATAACATTTAAGTAGGACCGAAATGTGTTAGGTAATCAGTGATTTTCTCAATAAATACATCAATTCGGTCACATTATAATAAAGTTGAAAAAGACTTCCATCACAGTGAAAAGTTGAGAAAACAAATCCCATAATATGCACTAACTTTTAATGTATTGTTATTTTAAATCGAGTAATGTTATTTTATTTTTTTTGGTCGGCAGGGCAAGAAAGACCAATGCATCTTGTCTTCTCTACTAGGATCTTCTTTTTAGATCTTCAGGCTTCTTAGGACGCCACTAAAGGAAAAAAAGCACTCAAATCTTTTGGCCTTCTCCAATTTCGGCTCTCTGAATTTACACCTCGAAAAAACAAAGAAAGGCAGTATATGAAAATGAGTTAGCTAATCCATTACTTCTTTATAGACACGTTAGGCGATTCACTTTATAATAACATTTAAGTAGGACCGAAATGTGTTAGGTAATCAGTGATTTTCTCAATAAATACATTAGTTCGGTCACATTATAATAAAGTTGGAAAGGACTTCCATCACAGTGAAAGTTGAGAAAACAAATCCCATAATATGCACTAACTTTTAATGTATTGTTATTTTAAATCGAGTATTGTTATTTTATTTTTTTTGGTCGGCAGGGCAAGAAAGACCAATGCGTCTTGTCTTCTCTACTAGGATCTTCTTTTCAGATCTTTGGGCCTCTTAGGACGCCACTAAAGGAAAAAAAAAAGCGAGTTTGGGACATTTAGAGTGCCATAACTTGGCACAGGAGGACACTTAAATGTCATAACTTCAAAACGGCACACTTAAGTGCCAATTTCGGAGTAAAGTGGAACACTTAAGTGCCACTCCGGCCAAAATCCGGTCAAATGGGTGACGTGGCAATTTTCCGGCGAGTTGGACACAAAACGATGCCGTTTTGCATGCAGACGTGACGAGAAAATGTAAAAACGACGTCGTTTTGTGTTTGATGTGTAAATAATTAATATAAAAATTAATTAATTAAAATTAAAACTTAATTTTATTTAAAATATTCTAAAAATAAACAAACTTAAAATTTAAAAAACTTAAAATTTAAAAACTCAAAATTTAAAAAAACTTAAAATTTAAAAACTCAAAATTTAAAAAACTTAAAATTTAAAAAACTCAAAATTTAAAAAAACTTAAAATTTAAAAAACTTAAAATTTAAAAAACTCAAAATTTAAATAATTAAAATTTTAAAACTTAAATTTAAAAACTTAAAACTTAAAATTTTAAAAACTTAAAATTTAAAAAGCTTAAAATTTTAAAAAGCTTAAAATTTTAAAAAATTAAAATTTTATAAAATTAATTTTAAAAAATAAAACTTTAAAAACTTAAAATTTAAAAAAATTAAAATTAAAAAAATTAATAATTTAAGCAATTAATATTTTAGAAAATTAATACTAAAAAACTAAAATTTTAAAAAGCTAATATTAAAAAATTAAAAATTCAAAAATTTAATATTAAAAAAATTAATATTAAAAAATAAAACTTAAAAAATTAAAATTAAAAAGCTCAAAATTTAAAAACTTAAAATTTAAAAACCTTAAAATTAAAAAATATTAAAATTGCCACCTCAACCGCCCCATTTGGCCCCCTTTTTAAAAAGAAATTTAATTTTTTTAAATTTTAAGTTTTTAAATTTTAAGTTTTTTAAATTTTTAAATTTTTAAGTTTTTTATCTTAATTTTTATAAATTTTAAATTTTTAAATTTTAAGTTATTTTAATTGTAATTTTTTTAAATTTTAAGTTTTTTAATTTTGAATTTTTTAAATATTAAGTTTTTTAAGTTTTAAATTTTTTAAATTTTTTAAATTTTTATTTTTTAGAATATTTTATATAAAATTAAGTTTTAATTTAATTTAATTAATTTTTATATTAATTATTTAGACATCGACACAAAACGACGTCCTTTTTACATTTTTTCACCACGTCGCACATGCAAAACGGCGTCGTTTATGTCCAACTCGCCGGAAAATTGCCACGTCACCTATTTGGTCGGATTTTCGCCGGAGTGGCACCTAAGTGTTCCATTTAACTTCGAAACTAGCATTTAAGTGTACCGTTTTGAAGTTATGGCACTTAGGTGTCCTCCTATGCCAAGTTATGGCACTTGGGCTGTTCTTCTACCGAAAAAAAGCACTCAAAACTTTTGGCCTTCTCCAATTTCCGCTCTCTAATTTTACACCTCGAAAAAACAAAGAAAGGCAGTATTTGACAATGAGTTAGCTAATCCATTATTTCTTTATAGACACGTTAGGCGATTCACTTTATAATAACATTTAAGTAGGACCGAAATGTGTTAGGTAATCGGTGATTTTCTCAACAAATACATCAATTCGGTCACATTATAATAGAGTTGAAAAAGACTTCCATCACAGTGAAAAGTTGAGAAAACAAATCCCATAATATGCACTAACTTTTGATGTATTGTTATTTTAATCGAGTATTGTTATTTTATTTTTTTTGGTCGGTAGGGCAAGAAAGACCAATGCGTCTTTGCTTCTCTATTAGGATCATTTTTTTCAGATCTTCTAGCCTCTTCGGACCCCACTAAAGGAAAAAAAGCACTCAAATGTGAAAAAACAAAGAAAGGCAGTATATGAAAATGAGTTAACTAATCCATTATTTTTTTATAGACACGTTAGGCGATTCACTTTATAATAACATTTAAGTAGGACTGAAATGTGTTAGGTAATCGTGATTTTCTCAATAAATACATCAGTTCGGTCACATTATAATAAAGTTGGAAAAGACTTCCATCACAGTGAAAGTTGAGAAAACAAATCTCTTAATATGCACTAACTTTTAATGTATTGTTATTTTAAATCGAGTATTGTTATTTTATTTTTTTTTGGTCGGCAGGGCAAGAAAGACCAATGTGTCTTCTCTTCTCTACTAGGATCTTCTTTTCAGATCTTCGGGCCTCTTAGGACGTCACTAAAGGAAAAAAAGCACTCAAAACTTTTGGCCTTTTCCAATTTCCGCTCTTTGTTTTTACACCCCGAAAAAACAAAGAAAGGCAGTATATGAAAATGAGTTAGCTAATCCATTATTTCTTTATGAACACGTTAGGCGATTCACTTTATAATAACATTTAAGTAGGACTGAAATGTGTTAGATAATCAATGATTTTCTCAATAAATACATCAGTTCGGTCACATTATAATAAAGTTGGAAAAGACTTCTATCACAGTGAAAAGTTGAGAAAACAAATCCCATAATATGACTAACTTTTAATGTATTGTTATTTTAAATCGAGTATTGTTATTATTTTTTTTTTTTTGGTCGGTAGGGCAAGAAAGACCAATGCGTCTTGTCTTCTCTACTAGGATCTTCTTTTCAGATCTTCGGGCCTCTTAGGACGCCACTAAAGGAAAAAAAAGCACTCAAAACTTTTGGCCTTCTCCAATTTCCGCTCTCTAATTTTATACCTCGAAAAAACAAAGAAAGGCAGTATATGAAAATGAGTTAGCTAATCCATTATTTCTTTATAGACATGTTAGGCGAGTCACTTTATAATAACATTTAAGTAGGATTGAAATGTGTTAGGTAATCAGTGATTTTCTCAGTAAATACATCAGTTCGATCACATTATAATGAAGTTGAAAAAGACTTCCATCACAGTGAAAGTTGTGAAAACAAATCCCACAATATGCACTAACTTTTAATGTATTGTTATTTTAAATTGAGTATTGTTATTTTATTTTTTTTGGTCGGCAGGGCAAGAAAGACCAATGCATCTTGTCTTCTCTACTAGGATCTTCTTTTCAGATCTTCGGGCCTCTTAGGACGTCACTAAAGGAAAAAAAGCACTCAAAACTTTTGGCCTTCTCCAATTTCCGCTCTCTGATTTTACACCTCGAAAAAACAAAGAAAGGCAGTATATGAAAATGAGTTAGCTAATCCATTATTTCTTTATAGACACGTTAGGCGATTCACTTTATAATAACATTTAAGTAGGACTGAAATGTGTTAGGTAATCAGTGATTTTCTCATTAAATACATCAGTTCGGTCACATTATAATAAAGTTGAAAAAGACTTCCATCACAGTGAAAGTTGTGAAAACAAATCCCATAATATGCACTAACTTTTAATGTATTGTTATTTTAAATCGAGTATTGTTATTTTATTTTTTTTGGTCGGCAGGGCAAGAAAGACCAATGCATCTTTCTTCTCTACTAGGATCTTCTTTTCAGATCTTTGGGCCTCTTAGGACGTCACTAAAGGAAAAAAAGCACTCAAAACTTTTGGCGTTCTCCAATTTCCGCTCTCTGATTTTACACCTCGAAAAAACAAAGAAAGGCAGTATATGAAAATGAGTTAGCTAATCCATTATTTCTTTAGAGACACGTTAGGCGATTCACTTTATAATAACATTTAAGTAGGACCGAAATGTGTTAGGTAATCAGTGATTTTCTCAGTAAATACATCAATTCGGTCACATTATAATAAAGTTGGAAAAGACTTCCATCACAATGAAAAGTTGATAAAACAAATCCCATAATATACACTAACTTTTAATGTATTGTTATTTTAAATTGAGTATTGTTATTTTATTTTTTTTGGTCGGCAAGGCAAGAAAGACCAATGCGTCTTGTCTTCTCTACTAGGATCTTGTTTTCAGATCTTTGGCCCTCTTAGGACGTCACTAAAGGAAAAAAAGCACTCAAAACTTTTGGCCTTCTCCAATTTCCGCTCTCTGATTTTACACCTCGAAAAAACAAAGAAAGGCAGTATATGAAAATGAGTTAGCTAATCCATTATTTCTTTATAGACACGTTAGGTGATTCACTTTATAATAACATTTAAGTAGGACCAAAAGGTGTTAGGTAATCAGTGATTTTCTCAATAAATACATCAATTCGGTCACATTATAATAAAGTTGGAAAAGACTTCCATCACGGCGAAAAGTTGGGAAAACAAATCCCATAATATGCACTAACTTTTGATGCATTGTTATTTTAAATCGAGTATAATTTAAATTATAGCTTACTGCATAAAGTGAATGAGTTACATGGTACAACTAAACTAGATTAATATCATAAAAATTCTAGATTAATACACTTATGATAAATTCATTCAAAATTAGTTTTTTTATCAAAAAATATATTTAAGATAAATTTACCTTTTATTACGACCAAAAACTATAAAATTGTATACTTTATTGACACTCAAACTTTGTTGACTATTCAAGTACTCATTTTTTTTTTCGACCAAAAAAAAAAAAAAGTACTCATTTTTTGTAAAAAAAATAAAAATACAAAAAAGGATGGATAAGATAAAAACAAAAAAGAAAAGAAAGAGATAGCAAAATTTTAATAAAAAATAAAATTAAGTTAATTGAAAAATTAATTGAGATTTTTAAAAAGGGGCATGTAGAAATAAAATCGAGTGGGCTGGTGTCGTCCAGCCCACTTTGGCATTTTCGGCCTTCTAAGCCCATCCGCCACCACCTAGTCTATCTCCTTCTTTTTGGGCCCATCTTTTGTTTTTCTTTAGCCCACCTCTTTACTTCTTTCTCAGCCCATATCTTTTATGTTTGTTCGACCCATAATTGAATTAAGCAAAAAGGCCCAGGCCCCGTTCTCTCTTCATCCTTCGCGGACGCTCGCGCCTGTGAGCAAGGAAAAGAACGGCGACGGTCACCAAAGAAGGAACCGTGAGCGAAGGATGAAAAATGAGCTTGTGACGGCAGAGGATCCGAGAGCAAGCTTCTAGAACCGGTGAGCTTGCGCCTGGGAGAACGCGAAATAATGGACAAGATTCTCCAGAGGGGGCATTGAGGGCAGAATGCTCGAGGCTCGCCGATAAAAATGGGGGTGTTCGGCTATTTTGAGGAGAGGAGCCAGAGTTGGAGAGAGAGCCAGAGAGAAAGGGGGGAGCCCGAGAGCTTGAGAGAGTGAGAGGACGAGCCAGAGGGAGAGAGTGAGCTCGAAGGAGCGTCTCACCGTCGCCGGTCGTCCGCCTGAGAGCCGCCGTCCGCCGCAGCCCTTCCCATTGAACCAAGTAGGTCTCCCCGAGCATACTTGCTCTGTTTTCGTGGGGGTGCGGGTCGGAGCTCGCGGCCAACCAGTTCGCGCGAGCTTCGGTCTCGTCAATCCTCCTTGGTTGTTACTGCTGTTCTAGCATGTTTTGTCAAGAGGTTCATGGTTGAGTATCTAACGAGTCGAAAATCTCTTGGTTCAGTAGTGCATGCCAACCGTTTGTCAAAATGCCTGAACGAAATCTGAGTTCTGTGGGTTTGTTGTGGCGGAAACTGGTTGTTCTTCGTCCATGCCTGTTCTAAATGCAACTAACTTATCCTTGAGCCAATATTGAATGTTTCTTGTACACGTCACCCAAATTCATACCTCGAGTGAGTCCATATTTCCCTTTTCGTAGCTGCCCCACATATGCTCGACAAAATGCTTGAATGAAGTGCCGAAATCCATGTTATCCGATTGACATTAAAAGTTTATTTTAATGCTTGATTTTTCATGTATTGTTGAAGCACGTAAAGCTTTATTCATGTTCGTTACGTGTTTTCTTGGTTTCACAGGCCTACCTTTTGATGTTCGTTAATGGCCATTCAAAACCGAACTGGGTTCGGCCGTCACCGGCGATGGGTCAACGGCTGCCGGAGGTGTAATCCGGTCATGGTGGGAAGTGGTGCAAGCACCGGTGTCCATAGAGGATGGTATGGCATCTAGTTGTATGGGTTCAACAATGGAGAAGAAGATGAAGCTTCTGGCTGAGAAATTGGCTTCGGGGAAGAAGAAGAGAAGAAGAAGTGAGTGCAGGGGAAAAAGACAAAGCAGGGGAAAAGACAAAAGAGAAAAGAAAAAGAATAAAAAAAGGAAAATCAATAAAAATTCAAAAAATGTTTTAAAAATCGGTTTTAATTACCCGGTCCGAACCCGATATCCAGAATATAATAATATTTTTGAAAAATTAATTAAAAATATTTTTAAAATAAATTAAGAATTCTTAAAAATTAAAAAGAAAAGAGAAAATAATATCATTAATAATTAAAAATTATAATATCGCCGAACAGTTTTTTTTAAATAGATTAAAACTTCATTCTTTTAAATTCAAAAATATAAAAAAATTTCAAGACATTTCGGAAAATTTAAAAATTCAGAAAACATTAAAAAACTCAATAATTTTGAGAAAATTTAAAAATTATATTCTTTTTAAAAATAATAATATTAACAAAATTTTAAAAAATTTCAAAAATGTTGGAAAATTAAAAAATTCATGAGAACATTACAAAATCCCTAAAAAGTTATAATTCCTCGAAAAATTTTAAAAATAGAGTTTTTGGGTTGTTTTCTTAAAAGAAATGGAAGCCTCTTAACCTTGAAATTGTACTAAAAATTTGAATAAGCCCTTAGGGTTTTACCTTTGATTGTCATTAAAAAACAATTACCTTTGATTTCATAATTACACTAATTTTGGCTTCCCTCTTATCTAGTTAGGATTAGTATTTATCTTATTCCTTAATATTAGGTCTTTGCTGCTCCATGCAATATACTTAATGCTTATATGATCACCTTATATGTTAGTGGATGGTCTAAAATTAATGTAGATTGCCTGATAAAAATTATTTTTTTGAAATGAATAAAATTAGGTACTGAAATGGCACTAATTAATTAATTAATGTAACCAAATTCCTGAGTCTAGAACCTCTTATTACATAAATAGTAAGATATTCTCCTATATCTTACTTGGTTTCTAGCCTAATCGACAGACAAGGCTAGTGGCGGCTCTTTAGTTAAAATTTGTATAGGCTTAATTGATTAAAATCGAATGCTCGATGTCACACGAGGCATGGGTCTGGGAAAACCCAATTTCATAATTAATAAACATCGCTCTTAAATTAAGGACGCTTGCTAGGACTGTGTTACAAACAATGCCCCTAAACCTAATGACTCTCTCCCTCGAGGTATTAGGTTGTGACACACCTGTAACAAACAAATGATAAAACCTCAAATTAATACACTCGTCAACTGTTACGTATCATCTAATTCAGTAATTTGATGGTAAAATTTAACAAAAATTAACAGAGTATAAATTTTTTATTGATATACCCATTTTGAGTTTTTCATAGTATTAATTCATAAAACTTATAAACCATACTAGTTAATGGCTCCATGAAATTTCAGATTTGGGAGGAAACAGATGCTTTATCCCTATAAAATAAGATAAAATGAGTTTGCAATCAAATGGCACGTGGACCTAGCTCATGAAATAATTAATTTTCTCACAAAAACATGTTGCTTTGTCGTGAACACCAACAATGGAGAAAGGTACATTCTTAGGTGTCGTTCATCAAGAACTGTAGGGCTAGAAGATTAACTTCCACTGAAAATGAACTACTAAAGTCCCAGAACTGTGGACCTAGTATATGTTCTCATTCTACTAGTTAGCGACGGAGAGTGGCGTGGATAGCTAGAAAGCGGAGTGACGAGCCTGGAGTTCAACTGAGACGAAATCATCAATTTGAGAGATTACTCTAAGATAGATATTACCTTGAAAATACTTTGAGAAGAAACTTCACTTCAGGATTTTTTTTTTTGTTAAAAATATTGTGTAAGAAGCCATCTTATGACCCAAAAAAGCCAATCACTCAAATCTTCATATGGTTATGGACATTTTCGTCAAAAGCCTTTTTCTTTTTTGTTTTCCTTCTCTTTCACTTTTTCTTTTTCCTTTTCTCTCTTTTTATTTATATCTTCTTTTCTTTCACTTTCTTTTTCTTTCTTCTGTCTTCCACATCCTCATCTTCGATACCTCTTGTCAAGCAGCAATGGCTATCAAGGAGGCGTAAAAATCTCCGATTACCGTACAAAGAGAAGATGTCTGACATTAACATCCATCAAAGCATCAACCTAGAGCATGGCCAGTGTGGTGGAGAAGCTGGGCATCAAGATTAATAAGAACCCTTCTGAGTGCGGTGAGGTTTTAGCACAAAGAATTAAGAAAAAGGATGCGCGGTAAGGTTGCGGAAGGAATGTAAAAGGAAAGGGAGAAAATAAAATAAAAAGGAAAAAAAAAAAAAGAGAGAAAAAGAAGGTAAAGAAAACACAAAAAAGAAAAGGCTACTGGACAAAAATGGTGATATTAAGATTTGGCTAGTCGGTGATCTTGGGGCTTATTTGAGACTAAATTTGCCACTTTAGGACTTTATTTAAAATTGATTTTATCATTTCAAACCCTTCTTTTGTAATAATGCTATGATCAAATTATGATCTTGAGCTTCACACCTGATCTCTTTTCTATTTTAACTTCAAATGACAGGATACCAAAAAAAAAAAAAAAAAAAACATTTTCTGCAGTATAGAACCAGATTGGTTGCTTAACATGAGAATCCATAGCCTGTGGCTGCCAATGAATTCGTGATGGCAATCCTTCCACAGTGGTTTTTGCTGAGAACGCTGGATTGCATGCTATGTCCCAGGCATGTCGTTGCAATAAACGTGGGGGACGTAAGAATATATGCTCGATCATCACATAATGATGTCTATCGTCATGGTCTGCTCACTGTAGGTGGTGCTTAAAAGTAGAAGTTACAAGTTCAAAACAAGTCTATGCTATTACATAATGATTCACTTCATACAGCAATTAGATTTCTCTGATTTCCAGTTTCTAAGAGGATAGGTGGTTCGGTCAGTTAAATAATCGGCCCCCAACTACAGTAAGTTGGAGTTAAATTGCAGATGTCAAGGGTATAATGATAGTTTTTTTTTTTTTTTTTTTGGGGTAATAAATAATAATATATAAAAAGCTTTGAACCAATAATTACAAAACCGACGCTACAAAACTTTCACTTAGCAAGACAACAAGTCAGCGTGAGTGCAAGGGAGCCGGAAACAAGAGAGGCACCACAACAGTGGGGAACAAAGCACAAAACAGCCTAAGAAAAGCAAAGGAACAGAGGAGAAAGGAGAAAGCCATGCAGGGCCAATAGACTCCTAAAAAACAACTAACCAGCAATGGAGAAAAGAAGGACAAAGAGAGACCACAACAAGTCCAAAGCTGAGGACAACTAGCAGACATCTTGTTGTTTAGCACCCGACCCTTCCAAAAGCATTCTTCAATCCCTACCACGAGCGACTAAGGCGACACTGAAGTAGGAGAGAAAATGCAAGGGTCAAGCCCCCAGTTACGCTGAAATCTTCTGTTCCTAGGATTATTGTCCACGTTTCTGAACGTAAGAGCTTTATCCTTAACCACTTTGATGAGATGATTTTTAATGGCAGCAACTGCGACAGGGTGGTTTCTGAATAGGATGTCATTCCTGTATCTCTAGATAATATGGCAAAGGGCACCAAACGAAAAACAGGCAATGGAGTGATAAAAGTCCTTACCAGAGAGAAACTTCATAGCCCATTGAAGGTTCTCAGTCTAGGTCCTATTTCGCCAAGGAAGATTGCATCTAGCCGCGCAAAAGAAGGCCATGCTAGCCGTAATACAACACTCGAAGTAGAGATGGTCGATGGAGTTCGGCATTAGCTTGCAAAAAGCACAAACCTCATTCCCAATTCTGCCATGCGACATAAGCAATGTTTGGGTGAGAAGACGATTCTTGATAATGAGCCAGAGATTAAATTGATATCTTGGGATGATAGCCTTGTTCCAGATGAAGGATGCCCAGCTGATCTTCTCTTTCCTTCTTCTAATAGTATGCCATGCCGAGGCAACCAAGAAAAGACCAGAAGGGTTACCAGTCCAAGTAAAATGATCTGGTTCCCTAGAGAGGATAGGGAGAGGCTGCTCCCAAGATTCAACCACTGTCTTGAAGGATTGTCCTGCCGGTGAAAAAAGATCAGCCACCGTTGCATGTCGGGATAAATCGGAACTTAGCATCATCGGATCCGAGCAAATAAGATGAAATGGACCTCTCATGTGCCAGTGATTACACCAAAGGGAAGTTGATCAGCCATCTTCGATCTTCCAGCGAAAAGATAGTCGGAATTCGGTTCTTAGGTATAGGATTCTCTTCCAAGCCCAGGAACAAAGGGACAGCACCCTAACCACCCAAAAACTCTTCTTTTTCAGGAAGGTTGAGTGTATCCACTTGCATCATAATGACTCTTTGCCCGTGAATAGAATCCAAATATGCTTAAGCATTGCAACCTTGTTGCATTCCCTCAGCCTACGAATTCCAAGTCCACCTTCCTCTTTTGGGAGGCATACGTCTTCCCAGGAAACTTTCGCTTCACCCTTCCGAAGGTTCGGTCCCCTTCATAGAAATTGCCTAAGGATCTGCTCAATACGATCCAACATTGCACAAGGAATGGTGAAAACACTCACCCAATAAGCTTGGATCGCATGGAGGACTAACCTTATTAGCTGAAGTCTGCCAGCAAAGGAAAGAAATCTCCAATTCCACGATTGGACTCTGGCTGTTATACGATCAACCAACGACACACAATCTGCTTTTCCGAGCCTCGATGTGATGATAGGAACCCCTAGGTACCGTACCGGTAACTTTCCTTTAACAAATCGAAATGTGCAAAGAATTTCATTCTTTGTCTCTACTGACCCTCCGGCAAGAAATATCTCACTTTTGTTGTTGTTTGGCTTCAGTCCAATAATAATAGTTTTGTTTATCAGTAGTAAACGGACAAATACATGGACAAACAGAAGTGGAGTGATCTTCACCTAGAAACTACTTTTTCACACAACAGCGTCGATGCATAATTGTGCATGGCGTGCAGGTGATGTTTTAGCTCCTTTTTGACAATAAATTCTCCTCATTATTCCAAGTTTCAGAGCTAAATCATGACAGCAAGCCAGAAGTCCACAAATGCTTGGGATGGCACAGGCACCTCGTGCAGACTGAGCAAGCATCACGGTTGATGGAATAGATGGTATATTCTAGCATGACTCTTGCTGGTGTTGGCTTGAAACTACCTTCCTGTTGTTTTAATAATGAAGGAATCGGTTATGGTTCAATTACCGACGGGTGAAAGGATGTCCTTCTCAATTCCTCCGGCAAACTAGAGAAATGCGTAAACGGCTGTGAAGTGGGCCATTACTTCACTGTGCAATGTGAAGCTCTTCTTTTTGGTCCTTGGCAAGTGATCTTTGTAAATGGCGTACTTTATGGTTACCCGAAGAGATCTCCATCTCAAAAGCTTCTAAAGGTCGAAGAATGATACTATGTCTAGATTAAGAGAGGAGTGCGCTTGCAAATTAGATGTAACGGGGCCCTGTACTACTGATCGCAATGCATTCCTGATTGCAATGCAATCCAGGAACCTGTTGCTAAACCTGTGTGCGCTCCCGAGTTATCATTATCAAATATAGGAAGCTTTGACTTAATTGAAGAAATTTTGTTCGTTATCAGTTGGAGAAGATTTGAACCACAACTTGCTCCTCAAGGAAGTGTAAACACTAGGCCTGAAAAAGTACTTGAAGCGAGACATATGCAATAAGAATATTCAATAATGGAACAAATTTCATGCTGCTGTTCCATAGAAAACCTATAATTTGTGCCATCCAAAGTGTTAGAAAGTCCAATCTAGAATTTGTGCCTTCATGATGTTATTGAATTGAAAATTTCTTGAGGCAAAGAAGCTTTTTTTCTCGCAAGTCACAAGAACCTCTCACTAACAGCTAAAGACGCATGTCAAATGATATAGTAATGACCTAGACAGGTAAGTCGATATAAGCTGAACCTTTAAATACTCAATCATAAACAAATCTACGGTATTTTCACTATCCCCAGTAATATTCAAAAATCTGTCTATACATCACGATATCCTTTTTTAGAAAAATGTTTTCCTCTTAGATCTATTTTTCTTGGTTGTTTTACTTAAATCAATCACCCTCCTTTTCCATTTCAATATGTCAATGCTATATGTACATCTAAAGATTTGTAATTGATGCAAGGTGAGACTGGGAAGAAGCTGTTTTTTTTTTTTTTTTTTTATGGAAACTGGAAAGTAACTTAGGAATAGATGGAGTACAACATTAAAGCATAAAGGGGTCTCTCACCGTTCGGGATAAAGAACTTATAAAATTCACTGCCAAAAAATTGGATAAATAACCGAATTGAAGGATTCACTCGCAGAAAAAATTTCACATATATTATCATCCTCAAATGTGAATTCTTTCAAATGTAATGTGCGGCATATATATAGTGGCAACTAGGAAATATAAAAGTCAATAGGAAATATAAAACACAGGAAAACTTGCAATTCAACTCGATTGTGAATTTTACAATGGAGAATGTGCCATATATATTTATAGCGGTAATTAGGAAATATAAAAGTCAATAGCTTCAAAACACGTGAAAACTTGCAATTCAACCCTCCAGCCTTGAATTGTATCAAGATTTGTGCAATGCAGTAAAACTCCAAAAGTGCAGGGCTTCTTCCTCCTCATTTGCTTGCCTAAGTAACAAATGGGCTTTGGTTAATTGATGAATCTTAGATTGGATGTGAGAGTTGATTGTCTTCAATGGAAATTTCAAGCTCTGTTCCTCTTGCATGACTGACTCGAAAGGCTGCTTGCCTATTTTTCGGGTTTTCTTGCAATAATTTCAAGGTTGTTTTCCATGTATATATGTTCATATTGTCGCGTAAAAAGGAAGCATGACGAACAATATCCGAAGGAAGCCCTCCAATAACTTGGACAATGTCTCTGGACAAGGAATCATACTCAGAAACACCTTCGGAAGTTTTCCCTTCAAAAGCATGCTCACGAAAGAGCCGAAGGGCGCCGTTATCTCTCATTGGTTCAAGCTCGTATTCCTCGACTGTCTGACCATAAACAGCTCCAACATCGAAAGCATGCAAAACCTCTCTTTTGTTTGTTGTCACGATGATTCTACTTCCTGGACCAAACCAAGTAAGCTTCCCAGCTAATGCTCTAATCTGTTCATCCTCATCCACGTCATCAAGCACAATAAGAATCTTCGCATTGCGACATAGACTTGCTATTTCTTCAATCCCTTCACTGGAAGAGTCAAGTGGTGCAGATTTTTGTTTTAGAAGGTCGGTAATCAACAGTCGTCGTGAAAATGGGACTCCTTCCAAGCTAATATCTTCAAGGAAGCTACTGGCATCAAATGACTTACGCATCTTGTTGAAGACAACCTTTGCAAGTGTAGTTTTTCCAACACCGGGCACACCCCATATTCCAACAACGCGTACCTCTCCTCCTCGTACTTCAACCGCTTGTCCCTCGCCACAGGCTACACCAAGCTTTCTCATCATCTCTTGAACATGAAGATCAATTCCAACTAATTTGTCGGTTACAACTTGGTCCTCCCTCTTCAACAGTTGCGCCACATGTGCAACAACTCTTTTTACGAGCTCGCCCTCGTGCCTGCAAAACGTTAAGTGATGAAGCACGAGGATGACAAGAAAGTCACCAAAAATATTTGAAACTAGACAAAAATGAAAGTGGAGAATGGACCGACAAAAATTAAATCAACCCACACGGTCTATTCTTATGCATTGTTAAATTTTCGATCATTATCGATATGATCACATATATATTTATTCAAAGGGGTTTGGGTTCATTTTCACATCATCCTAAACTCTCTCTTTTTTTTTTTTTCATTCATCCTGGCGAGAAAAAGGAAACCAAAAGTAAAAGCATTACTCACCCGTTTAGGTCCCTCGGACTAAATCCCCTTAATCGCCCGATCTGTCGAAGAACCTCCTTCCATGTTTCGATGGTATTTGAGTCGACTCTGTCTATCTCATGGATATTGAAGGAACTTCCAAAATCCCCAGCCTGGTGCCTTACATCGGAGGGACTAACATCATAGAAAATAGGGAAAAAAATCTGTCCATTTGTTTTTCTGCACTCCCACATTTGTACCAGCTCATTGAGGCAAAATTCACTGAAAGCGTAATTTTTGGAGAGGATGGCTATCGAGATCCTCGACCGCATGAGCGCCTCTTTTAGCTCCAGCCCAATCTCTTTTCCGGGACTCAGGTCATATCTATCATTGAAGACCCTGATTCCTGCTTCTACCAGTTGTGTGTAAAGGTGAACCGTGATTCCGTCGTGAGTATCTAGATGTCTAAAATTCAAGTATACATCATATTTGAATCCAGATGATGACGATGAGGTTGAAGATGATATCTGTCAAATCAATGAAACCAAACCGCTTCACATGATAAACATAATTGTTCAGACCAAGCCTTATGCTTCTAGCCAAACAAAAGAAAAGAAAACACGGTTTTGTGGTTCCGATGGAGGCGAACCATAAACAGCAAGTGAACTGCACCTGATCTTGCAAATTGCACACTTTGGCTTTTTAAATAATTCAAAATACTCAAAACATTCGTAGCACTCAAATGTCAATACATGATTCATGATACTTTCAAAATTTAAACAATATTTTAAATTTTAGGAAAAAAGCAAAAACAGTCAACAAGCTCAACGAACAATATCAATGAGAAAATTGTCCAAAAAATGCTTCACATATTGCACTTTTGCTAATTCAATCATAAACCTTTCAATCTTATTAATTAGGTCTTAAACATTTTCGACTTTTGCCAATTGAGTCCATCTAATCATTTTTTGCCAGAAATCGCTAACGTGAACATTAGGCATCCAACGTGGCATGACCGGCCTAATGTAAACATTTTTTAAATAATTTTTTTAGTTTTTTTTTTTTTTCGTTTCTTTTTGCCGGTGGCCAGCGAGGACTAGCTTCCACAGACTTGGTGAGGCCAAACCTTGCCTAGGCCATGACAGCCCTCGCCCACCAAATCTTGGGAGCTAGCCCTTGCCGGCCAACGGCAAAAAGAAAGGGAAAAAAGGGGAAAAAAAAAAAGAAAGGGAAAATTATTTATAAATAGTCCTTAGAATTTGGATAGGATCTCCTGTTTTCCAAAATTCAGCGATAAGATTTGTAGAATTCTAGGCGAATTTTAGCATATGTTGGGTCGAACTGCAAGCAGAGGACCGATTCCAACGTATTAATGTAAAAGAAGTTTGAAGTGACAATGCAAATCCCAAAGATGCAGAGAAAACTCACCGGCTTGCTTCTAATATTTCTTCCAGCAGCGACAACTGCAGGAGCAGGAGCTGGAGCAAGAGCAACACCTGCAGGAGCCGGAGCATCAACTGCTCGAGCCAAAGCAGATATTGGAAGACGTGGTTTTGGTCTTATCATGTTTATAGCATTATCAACTGCAGAAGCAAACATTCCGAGAAGACATAGAAACGCCATGGACCAAGTTGGAGGCACCGTGAGAGACAGCATCACAACAACCACGGTTATCGCAAACCAAACCACATCCCTCCAAGCCATCGTTTGCTCTCGCGCTTTCTCTCTCAGAGGCACAGGAGCTCTAAAAACATTGGACAACAGTATATATTACACTTTACACACGACAATATTATATTGTATACTTACATGACCAAGACCGCTGACGACCAAGACCGCTGACTTCTGGGCACCGGCTCTTGGACAACGTGAGGCAAAATTACCAGGTACTTGCTGTCTATGTTTAGCTGACTTTAAGAGTTGTTAAAGGCACTTCATCGTGTCCAAGTACTGAAAGCATGGTCGGCAAGGGCAACGAGGAAATGCGTGGAAGGCAACGAATAAGCAACTCGTAGAGGAAGAATCCTAGAAGTGAAGAGGAAAGGCCCCCAATTGGAGCAGAGAATGGAAAAATGATCATACACCGGATACTGCCAAGAAGACAAGAACTCGCTGGTCAATGGGAAAAGTAAGGCCGAGCTTCGCTAGAAATTACCAAGCAAGTTGGTGTGCGACTATCAAACAGATATAAATGATCATGCGTAGATTAAAAATAGCACACGACAAGTTATGATAGTTCAGCTTTATTATCAAGCCTATATCCATTTTCCCTGATAATAGTCTTAACACAGGCTGAAGTCCACTAATAATGTTTATGAGAAGTTACAATTACCATGTATTGCTTTTACTACATGATAAATCACACTATTAAAATGCAAGTTTTGCTTTCACTCTTGTACACTTCCTCTTAACATCGAGGGCAATACAAGAGCACAACAAGGAAATTTAAGGGATGACAAGAACGGAACAAGCTTTCTCTGTTTTTCATCTGACCCCTTTTTAATTACGCTGGCCCTCTTTATACAGCCATCTTCAATTGACCTGTTAGAGATGCTCACCTATTCTTCAAGGAACCAAAGATATCATGGATACAGAGATTTAGTTGCTAGAATATCTAATATCCTTTTGATACATTTTCTCTTTATTTAAAAAAATATTTTTCTATAAGTAGTCTTAGTTACTTTAATCTTAAAATACTAACATGCAATGTGTAATCATGCGGGTGCATAGACAAAAATTTAACACTAGGTAAATCAAAAGCCATAAATGAATTACTAGAAATATGGCAAAAAACTTGAATTCATTGAGCTGAGCAAAGCTAAAGCAAGGTCTAGTAGTTTTTCATTTGGGTGTTTCCTTATGATAAATATGGTTTAATTTAAATTAAATTAACATGCATAAATGTAGAATGAAATTCAAAATGACATGCGAGTTATATCAAGTAGTCCCGGTCTCTATTTAGCTGACTTGAGGAGTTGTTAAAAGGCACTTCATCTTGTTCAAATACTAAAAGCATGGTTGTCAGGATGTACACAGATATAATTGACAGGAGAGTTAACAATTATCAGCGTCTTGCGAATTAGTCCCAAGTTAACATGTTACCTACCTCTATCTCACATAATAAATTGGTCTTTAAGAGAGATCCTTTTTACATGGGGGTCAGTGCTCCGAAATAGTTGATTTGAGCCCTTATCGATGCTAAATCAATTCACTGATTACTTTCACATATCCCTTTCAAACTCATGTCGCTATAAAGTAGTGACTCACGAAAGTATGGAAAGTCATTTTCGATTCTATCATTCTAGTCTAATGAGATTAAATTCAAAAATAAGGACGAGCTTTCTTTGAACTTTCCTTTCACTTTCGATTTTAAAATTTGCGACCTCCGCATGTTGGCTAGCTGATGAGCTACTACGTTCTTATATTTCTTTTTTCTTCTTGCTTTTCGATACAATACTAATAAGTAATAAGCACGCGTCGAGGAAGGATCGTAGAATTGAAGAAGAAAGGCCCTCTGGAAGCAGTGAATGGAGGACGTACACCGGATAATGCCAAGAAGGCAACGACTCGCGGGTCAAAATGAGCAAAAGTAACGACCAGCTTTGTCAGAACTTTCAATTTTGTGACGTACGCATTTTTTACTTTTCTTCTATCGTAAAGAATACTCTTCAAATTATAGCTTAAATTGACGGGTAAATTCAAGTGTAATTATTTTCTCTCTTTTTTTTTTTTTGGGTGAATTGATTTTTTTGAATTTTTTGTGACAAAGCAAAAAAAAAAAAAAAAAATTAGAGGTTGCAGCAAAACAAAAATTTGGGTAATTACCCAATAAAAATGAAAGTGGATGGATTATTTTGATGAAATGTGAAGAGGAAAAAGACATCGAATTATACCCGGTAATTATAACTACTCTAAAAACTAAGAGCGAAAAGGATAGATTAGTGAGAGGAGTAGACAAAGATGGTGCAATAATGTTATTGGTCGTTCTCCTGAGTTGTACGATTCAATTGGATCCATCCATTTATAAATCGAGTACCCTTGTTCGTTAGGTTTCGCAAATGGACGAAATTAACAGGATAGTGTTATTCCAGAAAACGGTACTTTTTTTCTTTTTGGGTATTTGACGGCAAGACAACAAAAACCAATGTATCTTCTCTATAAGGTGTGAAAGGATGACTTCTCAAGATCTACAGCTCAGCTCAGTCGATGTTCTCCAGTTGGAAACCCAAATTTGAATTAGCATTGTCCAAAGTAGTATGAATGTGGCAAGAGTATGTCGGTCCATCTTTTATTGATAAAAAAAACCTTACCTAAAGTCTCAACTAATCTTTACGTTGGGGTTTTCACAATGCACAACTGATCATTACTTGTGTACATTTAAATAATCCAATGAAAATCATTAAATATTAATCAATTTTTTGAAAGCAAATTGGTAGTGTTTGTTCCTCAATCATCATATCCCCATCCACTATGTTATTCGTTTTGGCTCCTCAAATTAATTTTTTTCCCAGCAGTCCTTTCATTAAATAAAGATTATTAATAATTCAAACAATTAGTAGGGGAATAGCATAGAAGAAAATTGGTTCACTGACAATATTGAAAAAGCATGTCCAAATGGAAATTGAAAGCTATACTGAAGTACTGTTCAAAACATTATATAGTACCATCATATCATTAAAAATTATATGCGCGCTATGTTAAAAAAAAAAAAAAAGTGAGTTAAGATTTCTTTGTTGTATCTTGAAAATGATGAGACAAACCGACGTGGTTAGGGTATCCATATAGTAAAGCAAACTCACTATCAGTTTCAACCTTAATTAAAATTACCAAGAAAAGAGGGAAAAAATAAAAAAGACAAGGATCTTCATTTTGAATATCAAAACCGATCCAAATCTTCTCGGCTCCCACTACCCCAATAAAGGAAGAAGAGCACTCAAAACCTTTTGGCCTTCTCCAATTTCCACGCTTCGACTTTAGACATCGAAAAGACAAAGAAAGCAATACATTAAAAACTGTTAGATAACCGATAAGGTAATAACATTTAAGTAATCGAAACGTGTCAGGTAATCAGTGACTTTCTCAATAAACGCATCAATTCATTCACATTATTATAAAGTTGGAAATGATCTCTCATCATAAAGAAAACTTAAGAAAACAAGTTGCCTGATATGCACTAACATCTAATGTATCGTTATTTTAAACTGAATATGAATTAAATAATAGCTTACTACATTAAGCGAATGAGTTACAGCATACAAAATATCTAATTCAAATACTGAATGAAATTACTAATTAAGAGATAAAAGAAGATAAGTGTCACTTAAAATACATAATATTTATAGCTTATGTGGCCTTTCTTGCTAATTTCAAATTCACTTAACATGAATTCACAATGAATTGAATAGCTTAAAATTTTTATATAAAAAAAAAATTGTAGAATTTAGTACGTCTAACTGTATATGTACATGCATCCATGTGTATATGTCTATAAGCATATCTATTAAAACAAGATAAAATTAAGATAATTAGGTTACAGATCAGCATGGATTAAATATTTGAGAATTCTTGAATTTTATCTAATTTGATCCGAGTAATCATAATTCTGTGGATAAAGGAATTTCTTCATCAAGAATTCAATTTACAAAGCTAAAGATATATTTTATTAGTCGCTAAATTATCAATAATTTAATCACTTAAATTGTTTAAGTGATTTCATTCACTGCAATAAAGAAACACTATACTGAAAAAAAATCGATTAATTTAAAAAATAATCACAGAAATTTAAAAAGTTATAGAATTTTTAAGATATTACAGATTGTGCTTGGTTACTTCAAAATTACAATAAAGTTACCATCAACGAATTAAAACTGTTTGTTCAAAACATGACTTATTTGTTTCCAACGTATTTGGACTTTATGACTTCTTCCCTCTTAATATCAACTTTGGTAATTGTGCACGGTAGATGCGTGAGATTTTCTCTTGTATAGATGATCACAACCTTCCAAGATGAAAACATAAAGTATTTTTTTTTTCTTCTTGCCTCAGGCGGTTGACGGATTGCCAAGTAAGCACAAATGATTCCATTTACAAGGCGGCGCTCATAATTGACTTGGTTCTCCCAAACACCACGAAGTGCAACATGATTTTTCGATTTATTATGAAAATTTGTTTTTATTTAAAGAGCCCCCATGAACCGATTAGAGGCCGATATATATATATATATGGTCAATAAGAGGCAGGTTGCAAGCCAAGTAAAATGCAGAAGGTCGTTTGGCTTCCACAAATAAGAGATTTTGGTAGGGGAACTTGATACCCTAAAATCTAGGGAAAATTGTTCAAAAAGTCCTAAACCTTTTAACTTTGTCAATTAAGTCCTAAACATTTTCACTTTTTACCGATTCAGTCCATTCGGTCAATTTTGGTCAGGAAATGTTGACGTGGACGCTAGCGGTGCCACATAGAACTGCCGGAGCTGACGTAGACAATTTAAAATAATTTTTTAATAATTTTTTGAATTGTTTATTATTTTTATTATTTTTTCTGCTCTTTTATTTTATTTTTTTCTTTTTTTTTTTTTTTGGCTTTCTTGCCTTTTCCGGTGGCCGGCCACCGGCCATAGCTAGCTGGTTGGCCTCACTCGCCACAAGCGAGGCCCAGCCGAGCGAGGAGGAGCCCTGGTGAGGGGAGCCCTCACCCAGGTTAGGGTGGCCTCACCGGGCGTCGGCTGGGCGACGGCGATGTCGGGCAAGGGCCGGTCTCACCAGATCTAGCGAGGGGAGCCCTCGCTAGGGCTCAGCCTCGCCCAGGCGAGTGTCGGCCTCGCCCAGACTAGATCTGGCAAGGCCGGCCCTCGCCCCTAGCCGGGTGACGAGCGAGAGCAGGAATCGTCGACAAGTGACGGCGACGATTTTGCATTGAGCAAACAGCAACATAGGGTTGGGGATCGAGAAGTTACTGACGAGGAGGGCGACGATGTCGATCATGTACAACAAGGAGAAGAAGAAGATGACGGGGAATCGCCGTTCTTGCTTGTCACACGGCTAGGGGCGGGGCCGGCTCGCCGGATCCGGTCCAGGTGAGGCCGATGCTCGCTTGGGCGAGGGCGAGCCCCGGCAAGGGCTCCCCTCGCCATATTTGGCGAGGCCGGCCCTCACCCGGTGTCGCCATCGCCTAGCCGACGCCCGACGAGGCCACCCTAGCTGGGTGAGGGTCGGCCTCGACCAAGCGACCCTCACCGGGCCGCCCCTGGGCGAGGGCTCCCCTCGCCGGAGCTCCTCCTCGCTCGGCTGGGCCTCGCCTCGTGGCGGCGAGGCCCGGCCCTGGCTGGTGTGGCCGTGGCTAGCCGTCACTTATGGCTGGTGGCCTACCATCTAAAAAGGCAAGAAAGCCAAAAAAAAAAGAAAGAAAAGAAAAGAAAAGAAAAGAAAAGAATAGAATAGAAAAAATAATAAAAATAGTAAAAAATTCAAAAAATTATTAAAAATTGTCCACAGTCCTATGTGGCATTGCCGGCATCTACGTCAGTATTTTCCGGTTAAAATTGGTCAGATGGACTAAATCGGTAAGAAGTGAAAATGTTTAGGACTCAATTGGCAAAGTTAAATGGTTTATGACTGAATTAGCAAAAGTGCAATAGGTTTATGACTTTTTGGACAATTTTCCCCTAAAATCTATTTCACTGCCAAATTTGGTACCTTTCCTCTTAGGTTTAAGAAGATTTATTTATCTAATCTTATTCATTTAAAATATTCTAGGCTCTTCCATGTGACAATGCATTGTTAATTTGCACAATTATATCAAGAATAAAACAACCTCTAAATTTTCAGTAGCCAGTTCTCTTCTTGAAATGAAAATTGTGGTCAACATAGCACCAGCTAAAACTAAATCTAATGTCACCACCACGCTAGCAAGACTTATATTTGCTTCAATTTTCATGGTCGATAATTTATCTCGCTATTTTTAATCACCCCAGGACTCCACCAATGAGCTTTAAGAAAACTGTAGTTCAGAAAATTTCTAGAAAACTCTATAAAATGGATCAATAAATTAACAGATTTCTAAGTCCTAAGGGGTCCCAAGAAGAGATAAACCATCATTAATTCCGATCAAAATGGAGCGAAGATTGGTAGTAGCAGCTCAAAAGTGCTGTGTCGATGAGCTGAATGATTTGATCAGAAGCAATTGGCTCATCCTCTAGGAGATGGCTCTCAAAGGAGCCCACGTCGCTAGTGTGGCGAGCCATTCGGTTTCGATCAAGAGCTCCTGAAGTTGATGCCGAAGTTTGCGGAAAAAGTGAACATAGATGGTTTCAATCCATTGCACATCGCAGCAGCTCGAGGTGAAGTTGAGAATGCGAGTGTCACACCTCATAGAGAAAGCGAGTTTGTTAAGGAATCCGAGTTCTAAAATCCACCAAAAATGAGATATAAACATCTCCAACTTCTACTATCTAAACCTTAAGAATTACCATTTTTAACATGTCCTATTATCTCAACTCATACCCATATCTAATTACCAAAATTTCCCTGTTAGTAACACTCTCGTCCAACTAGTTGTTAGTTGAGGAATCTAAAAAGATGGGAGATGAATGATATGAGTAACAACTATCACTCAGTTAGTTCCTATAAGTAGACCGAGTATCCATTATACATATATACACAAGTTATCCATAAACTTAATAATCTCAAATCCAAAACATAATTTACATACAATTATCTTTTCAATACAATTTGAACAGTTAAATACAATCAAAATGAATAGTGAATTACGGTCAAAGTGGGTAGTGGAATACTATCAAAATGAATAGTAGTGTACGTTCATACCCATTTAATTGACCACATCAAAATAAACATTAATGATGCATTCTATTGATCAATATTTGATCACACATCAAACAATTCCATTAATCAATCGCATGCTCAAACCACACATAATGATCCAATCCATTGATTGATTTCAATCAAATCAATAATCCATTCTACTGATCAATCTTATACTCAATATCCAACCATGATTACAACATAAAACCTAGTGGTAAGATAACTAAGATTACTCTTGGTTGAGTCTCTCCACATATATTGTCGGTGGCTTAGCCCAAAAATGTTATGAAAATATTATGCATACTTGAAAATCCCATGGCAATAATGAGCATCAATTCATTCACATCATTCTCCAATATTTTACAAAACCAATCTAGAATTCGTACCCTATTCAATTTTTTAAAATCAAAATATGTAATATTTCACAACAGAATACTTTTTCGTTGGATGTCTCCAAAGAGACACGATAGAATATCTTTCATAAACCAAATTCACAAATCAGTACATATAGCCTTTCTGCAATCCCTTTTACAGAGGAGTTTCCCAAACCATCTTCACAAATTATCAACTCATAAACTATTTTCCAAAAAATGCATTACCATGCCGTTTCAAATTAATCAAAAGGATAGTAAAAGCCCAATCTGAATTTTATGCAATAAATAAGCTTCAAAAAGCACTTTTTTTTTTATATATTATAAAAAGCATGTTGCGCCATGACTTCCATAATTCATAATATATGATCTCTGTCATTTTAAGGCACGAGTTTATAAAACTAAAAAAGAAATAAGCATCGCTCCCTCGAGAATGCCCAACCAAATAGGAAAGTAACCTCGACTTTGTCAGCTTTCTATATTTTTCTCTTTTCTCTCTTTGTTTCGCGCCCGCCTCTCTGTCTCTCACTCTCTTATTTGTCTTCGCCCTCTCCTCTTTTCGTTTTACTCTCGTTTACGAAGACTCCCTTCTCTCTTATTTCCCTCTTTGACTCTCTCTCTCTCTCTCTGAGTCTCCCCCTCTCTCTCCCTCTCCTTTTCTCCTCTCTTTTTCTCCTTTTCGTTTTCTTCTCCCTCTCTCGTTCACACTCACGTCTCTCCCCTCTCTTTCTCTCCTGTTTTTTTTGCCCATCTCTTTACCTCTTTCCTTCTCCTTGTCCCCTCCTTGTCTCCCACACTCTCTCTCAGTTATTACAGCGAGGGAACTCTGGACTTTGTGGGTCAACACCTATGCTTTGTGAAGGGAAGGGAGAGAAGAATCCCTTTGCATTATGCAGTCGTGAACGGAGAGCTCGATGTCACGAAGCTACTGCTCTCCGCTTTGCCGGAGTCCGTCGAAGAGACAAACGCCCTAAGGAGACGGCGCTTCAGCTCGCGGTGAAGGAATAGGTGATCAATCAGAAGGATATCACAGGCAATATCGTCTTGCATCTCGCCACTGCCGCTGAAAAATTTCAAGGCAAGTTCCCCCCCCTTTTTTTATTGCACTTTTCTTGGCTTATCATTTCGCTGAAATTTGTGTGGGTTGGGTATCGGTCAGGTTGGATATAAGTCAGGAAATTTGTATTATGATAAATAGGTCACGAACAATTAAATTGATCAATTTAGACCGGATCATTTATGACTCGACCTATACCCGACCTGATTGACCCATTCTATAGGTTTACATTTTAGTGAGGGTGTTATTTTGGTATTCCTAGGATATGCAAAATTCTTCTTAGGGATTTGGCATCCCCACCATATGCAAAATATTTTCTGTATTATCTAAATATCTGTAAATCAATGAGTACAAAACAAAGATGGAAAAAAATTGCAGGGGGTTGACTCTGTGCTCCGTTGGCATGCTAGGGATTACGAGGTCGTAGATGCGTGCGCCTCGAACGAAGTGGCTTGACGCCATTAAGTGTCCCAATTCTCTTGCAAAAGGGGAGCAGGAGATGGAGAGATGAGAGAAATTCACGCAAGAACTGGAGCCATACACAGAAGAGGACGATTGAGCACACCCTTTTCACCACTTGTCTCGGGGGACGGCGGCGGCAATATCCGAGGACCTAACAGTCGTCAATCAGATGGGGAACGAGCAACGAATGCTCCTCAATCATCAATGGGTGACACACGCAATGCACTGCTGGTTGTCGCTGCACTCATTGCTAGCACGACCTACCAAGCCGTGATTCAACTTCCAAGCTTTGTTATAAAAGTTGATTCCACGAAGGGCTTCCACACATACTACGCATCTATCATAACCGGTCCTCTTGGCACGGACTTGGCATACATCGTCTTCATGAGCTGCAACACATTCGGATTCTTGGTGTCGATCCAAATGATCATTTGTCTCACCAGAGATCTCCCTGTCAGGCTGCCGCTGTTACTCTCCGTGACCACAATGGTTCAAACTTACTACTGCTTCACGTTTTACCTACCACTCACATTACAGGACAAAGGATTTGGTCTAAAAAACGTGGAATTGTTGAGCATGCTGCCAGTAACGATTTCAATTCTTCTTCTACTGGCACAGAGGCCGTTGGCGCTAGCTTTAGATATTTGCTTGGAAAGGCTATCTCGGTTTAACCTCCTAGGGGATATGTACAGTCTGAGGACCCAGTCTGTCATTGTTAAGGATAGAGAGATTGGAGAAATTAACGCACCAGATGGAGCCAAACACAGAAGAACCAACTCTCACGCTTCAAGACTAGTCTCGGAGGAAGATCAATCAGATGGGGAACCGGTTGCAAATTCGAAATCTTTTAACAAAGAAAGAGAGTCGATAGGAGACACACGCAACGCCCTACTAATTGTTGCCGCGCTCATCGCGAGCGCAACCTACCAAGCCGCGCTTCAGCCTCCAAGCTTTAGGACAAAAGTTGATGATCATTCAACAAAAGGCTTCCTTGCATACTATGCTTCTTGGCTGACTCGTCCTCTTGGCAGGGACTTTGTGTACATTGGCTTCATAAGCTGCAACTCGTTTGGACTTTTGCTATCGATCCAGATGATCATTTGTCTCACCAGAGATCTCCCTGTCAGGCTGCCGCTGTTACTCTCCGTGACAGCACTGGTTCAAACTTACTACTGCTTCACGTATTACTTGCCATTCACATTACTCGATAAAGCGTTTGGTCTGATAAACGTGGAACTGTTGACCGTGCTGCCAATAACGACATCAATTCTCCTTCTACTGGCACAGAGGCCGTTGGCACTAGCTTTAAATTTTTGGTTGGAAAAGCTTTCTTGCTTTAACCTCCTAGGGAACATGTACAGTCTGGGGACCCAATTTGTTGATAATAGAGAAGCTGGAGCTGAACATCGAAGAGGGAGATCAAATTTCCCTGCTTCAAGACTACTCTCAGAGGAAGATCAATCAGATGCAAATCAGCCACAAATGCTCCCCAATCATTATATCATTCCCCATCGAAAAATTTGAACAAAGATAAAGAGTCCATGTGTGACATACGCAATGCCTTGCTGGTTGTCGCCGCACTCATCGCAAGCACCACCTACCAAGCCGTGCATCAGCCTCCAAGCTTTACAACAAAGGTTGACGGTAGTTCCATGAAAGGCTTCCTCGCATCCTATGAATCTTGGATGACTGGTCCTCTTGGCAGGGACTTAGCGTACATCGCCTTCATGAGTGGCAACACCTTTGGACTCTTGATGTCAGTCCAAATGATCATTTGCCTCACCAGAGATCTCCCCATTAGGCTGCCGCTGTTGCTTTCCACGATTGCAATGGTTCAAACTTACTATTGCTTCACGTATTTCCTACCGTTACTGGACAAAGAGCTTGGTCTGAAAAACGTGAAATTGTTGAGCATCCTTCCGGTAATGATATCACTTCTTCTTCTACTAGCACAGAAGTGGTTGGGGCTAGCTTTAGATTCTTGCTTGGAAAGGCTTTCTCATTTTAACCTCCTTGGGGATATGTACAGTCTACGGACCCATTCCGTCATTGTTAATGGTAAAGAGATCAGAGAAATTAACGTACCAGCTGGAACCAAACTCAGAAGAAGAAGAACCAACTTGCTCGCTTCAAGACTAGTCTCGGAGGAAGATCAATTAGATTGGGAAACAGCTGCAAATTTGAAAATTTTGAATAAAGGAAAAGAGTCGATAGGCGATATACGCAATGCCCTGCTAGCTGTTGTGACACTCATCGCGAGCGTGACCTACCAAGCCGTGCTTCAGCCTCCAAGCTTTGGGAGAAAAGTCGAAGATAATTCAACGAAAGGCTTCCTCGCAAATTATGCATCTTGGGTGACTGGTCCTCTTGGTAGAGACATTGCTTACTTTGGCTTCATAACTGGCAATACATTTGGACTCTTGCTGTCGATCCAGATGATCATTTGCCTCACCAGAGATCTCCCCATCAGGCTGCCGCTGTTACTCTCCATGACCGCACTGGTTCAAACTTACTATTGCTTCACATATTATCTGCCATTCACGTTACTGGACAAAATGTTTGGTCTGATAAACGTGGAATTGTGGACCGTGCTACCGATAATGACGTCAATTCTTCTTCTACTGGCACAGAGGCGGTTGGCACTAGCTTTAAATTTTTGGTTGGAAAAGCTTTCTTGGTTTAACCTCCTAGGGGATATGTACAGTCTAGGGACCCAACCGGTCATTGTTACTGATAGAGAAGCTGTAGCTGAACATGGAAGAGGAAGATCAAACTCACCTGCTTCAAGACTACTCTCAGAGGAAGATCAATCAGATGTGGAACCAGTCACAAATGCTCCTCAGTCACTATCATATTCCCCATCAAAAAATTTGAACAAAGAAAAAGAGACGATGGGTGATAAACGCAACGCCCTGCTGGTTGTTGCTGTGCTCATCGTGAGCACGACCTACCAAGCTGTGCTTCAGCCTCCAAGCTTTACAACAAAAGTAGACAGTAGCTTTACAAAAGGCTTCCTTACATACTATGCATCTTGGGTGACTTGTCTTCTTGGCAGGGACGTTGCGTACATTGCCTTCATGAGTGGCAACACATTTGGACTCTTATTGTCGATTCAGATGATCATTTGCCTCACCAGAGATCTCACTGTTAGGCTGCCGCTGTTACTATCCATGACCGCAATGGTTCTAACTTACTATTGCTTCACGTGTTACCTGCTGTTCACATTACTGGACAAAGCGTTTGACCTGAAAAATCGGGAGTTGTTGAGCGTGCTGCTGCTAGCGACACCAATTCTTCTTCTATTGGTACAGAGACGGTTGGCGCTAGCTTTAAATTTTTGTTTGAAAAGGCTTTCTCAATTTGACCTCCTGGGGGATATGTACCGTCTAAAGACCTAATTCATTGTTGTTAATGATGGTATCTCTTTCCTTAAGGTTGCGCTAAGAAATGCAAGCTTCAGAAGTATCGAATGGAGTTTATTTGACAGGGTCAGATATTGATTAACCGTCCTTAATTCTCCGCAGTTGATTGTGTAATGTCCCTGAGTGATTCACTGTATCGTATTTTCCCAAGAATATGTGTCGCCAGATATCAGATCGATGTCCTTGATTCTCTGCAGTTGATTGTGTAGTGTCCACAAGTAATTTGCCGTGCGTATTTTCCAAGTAGATGTTTCCTGAGTTTATAGCACGTTTGTGACTTCACGGACAGCAGTCGAGATTCTGAGATGAGGTTGCACAAGTTTTCTTCCAAGTACTTATTTGGTCTTTGCTTCTTCAGATGAATGGGCCATCAAGAGAACATGTTTTCTTCGGACACATAGAACCACGAGTCATGCTTAGAGGAGGGCCTGCACCATATTGTTCACATTCACCGTTATTAGTCATGTTCAGAGCAGATAAGTCCACTCAAATGGACCCACGATTGATCGCAGCAGCTCAGAGGCACAATGTTGATGAACTGAATGACTTGATCGCAAGCAATGCATTCATCTAGAGGAGAAGGCTCTTCAAGGAGCCCAGCACACGCCATAGCATGTTGCCCGTCTCGTGGACCATTTGGATTTCGTCCTGGAGCTCCTCAAGTTGTTGCCGAAGGTTGCAGAGAAGTGAGTAATGATCGCCGAGAGCAACGATCGGTCCATGTTGTCGTGATAGGATCTGCAGGATCCATCTCCATGATCTCTCCGTAAAGGTCTTCAACCTCTGCAAAATGTTGTCTCAATCCTGCATGGCATTGTATGCCTTCACTTTCCACTTCTTGAGCTTCTCTTCATTATTTGGTGGTCTAATGTCACGACCTTCCAATCAGGTTTCATATATCTTGCTCAACCAAATATCAGCCGCATGTGAATGCTCCAATGTATTATTTAGGTAGATAATGATGGAGGGGCGGTAGAGAAAAACAAAAGACACGATACATGAAAAGGCGTTAGGTAATGGATAACTTTCAAATAAATGTGTTGGGCAATCCACACTATAATAAAGTTAAAAAATAAAATTCAAATTCAAATTTTCACTAAAAGTCAAAAAAAAAAAAATCCCCTTACTAAAATAACAGTGAGGTAACCGACAGCTTTTTTTATAATTATTTGGATAGATATAACTGTTTAAACATTGAATGATAATGAATTATTTTCACAGATAACATTGAAATTAGGCCATTGTCAATCACATTTTTTTTTTTCAAAAAGCCTACCTAATCTCATTAAATATGTAGTGATCCAAAATCATATTAAATGATCTGATAATTGTCACATTTTATGTTCTAAATAATGGAATATGTACCATGCACCTAATTCACATGGAAAGTTCCATTCCATGTAATAATAGTATCCGCCACTTAAGCTCAACGTCCTCATAAATGAAACTTTTTTTTTTTGGAATTGTAAAACTTTATAAGCAAGGACTTTTTATTGGGGAAAAGTACCCAAAAAAAATCCTGAACATATTACATTCATACCAATTTAGCCCTAAATCTTTCAATTGAATCAATTGAATCATAAACCTTTTCAAATTGATATCAAGTTAGTCTATCCGGCCAATTTTGACCGACCGACACTGACGTGAATAGTAGCCGGTGCCTAGACGCTAACAACAATTTTTTAATAATTTTTTTCTTTGTTTCCTTTTTCCTTCTACAAAGAAAGTCCAAGGAGGAAGAAGATGGACAGAAAAGGAAAAATAAAAGAAGAAGGAAAAAAGAAAAAGAAAAGAAAAAATTAATAAAAAATTCGAAAAAAATTATTAAAAATTGTCACGTTAGCGTCTGGCCATCGTCTACGTCAGCGTCGATCAGCTAAAATTATTCGAATGAATTAAATTGGTACCAATATGAAAATATTTAAGACTAAATTGGTACCAATGCAATAGGTTTATGATTTTTTTGATACTTTTCCCATTTTTATTGATTAAATCAATTCCTTTTTGTTGCTCAATAAACACACTTAGAAGGCGAATTAGGAATTAGCTGTTAAAAAGTCCCACTCTCATGAATGTTCCTTTATTTTTCATGATTTATATTTCTACTGCAACTGTAAACTGTTGTAGATAATCGGAATGCTGCGCTTCGTCATTGTTTGAAGGTGCTGTCTTTTCTGTTTCCTTCTCGGAGGATAGTCCCTTTTTACTTGCCATTGGAGGTTCAAAGGGGGGACTTGAAGCAAGTGGAAACCTCGGCCATCTTCTCATTCGCAATTGTAACTTCTTGCAATTTTCCATTCAAGGTTTATATTAATGAGTCCTATATGGTTGGGAATCTGTAGGTGTGGAATACATTATCTGATGCAGCTGTATCCCAAAGATTCGGAAACTACAGCGAGTTGAGAAAGGCAGAACCTGATTCTTGATGCTGCCAAATGAGAACATGGTAAAAATATCTTAGATGTTCTCGTTGGTGTGCTTGCTCAGTTCTTTGAGCGCATTGAAAGGCTTGCAGTCAGGTAACTCTGGGGTCGAGTCACGCACTTGTAGCAGCTATTACTAGGAATTTTAAATGTCTCCGTCTTATTTTTAGTTTTGAGAAGAAAGGGAAGGTGTTATTTCCTTAGGAGGTCTGGGGAACAAGTGTTACGCATGATATATGAAACTAATGCAGTAGTGTCGTTTTGACTCAGAACCCTGATCAAACAGTAGTTTCACGCATTGACTTTAAAATACATGTATTTGGTAGAGCGAAAATCATTCAGTTGAAAGGATAGGATGCGATGAGGTAGGATCTCTCGGGGTTTTCAATCAATCAGAGTCTTCTTTGAGGGAGTCAACCTTTTGTGCGCCTGGAAAACTTCAAGTGAAGCACAGCAAAAACCTACTTGAGATTCAAGTCATAGGTACGTTGTCATTGCAAGACTTCCATATTGGAGGGTGCAAAGCTGTGGAAAAGCTAAGTGGTATATCAGGCTTGAAGAAGTTTCACCATCTGCGCATCTATGCGTGCTCTAGGCTGCAGATTGTTGAGGGTCTTGCCAGACTAGAGTTTTGATTGTGTTGGTTGTCTACAAGTGTCCTTCACTGGAAACATTGCTTGATATATCGAAGCCAAAAATATAGGATAAGTGCCAAATTCAAGTTAGACGGTACATGGAGTCCCTTGACTCTGAATCGGAGACGAACAAAATCCAAATCCTGCCGGCTAACTCTGAATCAAAGAAAAACAAAGTGCCTCAATCAGGATTGTTGCGACATCAACAAATTTTGCTCAAATATAGCAGATGTAAATTTTTTTAATAACTTATTCAAACATAAGCGGTGAGAAGCATGCCCTTGCACACATCTATCATATGACAGGTAAATTTATAGAACATTCAAGAAGAAAATCAACAATGCAAATTAACCAAGAATTACAATAGCCGGCAACCAGCTGATAGAATCATCTCTTCACTTGCAATTGTCTAGGATTCTCAAGCCTTACCTACCTTAGCAAACCAAAAGTCCCCATCTGTGAGGGGATATCTGATTGGCAATGTCGGTATAAAGCAGATTTACGGGAACGGATTAAAAGCGAAAGAATTGTACCAGGTAAATTTTCAAATCATTCATTTAGACATATTGCTATGCATATTGATGGAGAATAAGCAATATATATGTGTGCGAAAATGCACATATTTTTGGTGGTATATGATCAAACTCAAATCTCAATTCTTCCAATGGAGAATTTAGCACATATTTATTGTGGTAACTAGAAAACAATAGAGTGAAATTTAAAACACATGAAACTTACAACTCAACCGTTGCATCAAGATTTGAGCAATGCATTCAAACTCCAAAAGTGCGGGGCTTTTTCCTCCTCATTGAACCCGTTGGATCATGCTATGCTCCTTGGATGGCCCAAAATCTACTCCGTTAGCTTGCCTAACTAACAAAAGGCCTTTGATTAATCGACGAGTCTTGAATTGGGCTTGTGAGTAGATTCTCTTAAATGGAATTTTCACGCTCCAATCCTCCTGAGTGACGGACTTGAAATGTGCAGGACTTTGTCGTATTTTTTGTCTTCTTTTGCAGTAGACCCAAGGTAGTTTTCCATCTAGTCATATTCATTTCCTCGCGTAAAGATGAAGCCTGACGCACAATTTCGGAAGGAAGCCCTTCAATAACTTTGGCAATGTCCAAGGACAAGCCAAAATATTCGGAGACATCTTGGGCTGCATCCCCTTGAAAAGCATGCATACAAAAGAGTTTATGAGCATGGCGTTGATCCATTGGTCTAACCGTGTGTTCTTCAACTGCTCCAACGTCGAAAGCCTTGAAAACATTTTTTTGGTTTGTTGTCACAATGATTCTACTTCCTGGACCAAACCAGGTAAACTTCCCCACCAATGCTTTAATTTGTTCAACCTTGTCCACACCATCAAGCACAATGAGAACCTTCGCATCATGACATAAACTTGCTATTCCTTCAGTCTCTTCACTGGAAGATTCATGTGGTGTAGGTATTTGTTTCTTAAGGTCAGCAATCAACTTACGTTGTGAAAATTGAACTCCTTCCGACCTAATATCTTCTAGGAAGCTATGTGCATCAAACAATTTACACATCTTGTAAAAAACAGCCTTTGCAAGTGTAGTCTTTCCGACACCTCGCACACCCCATATTTCAACACCGCATACCTTTTCTCCTTGTACTTCGATCACTTGTCCCTCTTGGTAGGCAACACCAAGCTTTTTCATCATCTCTCGAACATGATGATCAATTCCAACTAGTTTGTTGTTTACATATTGGTAATCCTCCTTCAACAATTGCACCACACGTGCAACTACTTCTTTTACGAGCTGGCCCTCGGGCCTGCAAAACGGAAGTGATGTAGGACGAGGATGACAAGAAAGTCGCCAAAAATATTAAAAAGTAGACAAAAATGAAAGTAGGGAATGGACAGACAAAAATTAAATCAACCCACACGGTCTATCCTTATGCATTGTTAAATTTTCTATCATTATCATTATTATTACTAATATATTTATTTAAAAAGGTTTGGGTTCATTTTCACATTATGCTACACTATTTTTTTTTTTTCATATATTTAGGAAAAGTAAAGGGAAACCAGAAGCAAAAGCATTAATCACCAATTTCGGTTATGCCGAGTAAATCCTTTTAATCTCGCGATCTGTACAAGAACCTGCCTCCATTTTTCAACGCTATCTGGAAAACGTCTCTCATGTTCAAGTAAGACGTCTCTATAAAGAGAAGTTCGGAGTGCTACATCATCGGGTTCAACATCATAGAAAATCGGGATAATAGTCTGTCCATTTGTTTCTCTGCACTCCCACATTTGTAGCAGATCACTAAGGCACCATTTACAAGAAGCAAAAGTTCTGGAGAAGATGGCTATTGAGATCCTCGACCGCTCGATCGCCCCTTTTGACTCCAGCCCGATCTCATTTCCAGGAGTGAGGTCATAATCATCCATGAAGACCCTGATCCCTACATCTTCCAATTGTCTGTAAAGGTGGTCCACGATTCCATAGCGAGTATCTAGACCTCTGAAATTCAAGTATACATCATACTTGAATCTAGACAATGATGATGAGGTTGAAGATGATTCCTGTCAAATTAAGGAAACTAAACCGCTTCATATGGCTCACATAGTTGTTCAGAACAAGTCTTGTGCTTCTAGCCAAATAAAAGAAGCAAAAAAAAAAAAAAAAACATAGTTTTGTGGTTCTCATGGAGGCGAACCTTAAACAACAAGTGAACTGTACCTGAATCTTGCTACTTGCGCATTTTGACTTTTTTTAATAATCCAAAATACTCAAAACATTCGTAATTCTCAAATGTTGAAACATGAATGCACAAGTAATAATTTTCCTTAATACTTTCAAAATCTAAATAATATTTTAGATTTTAGGAGAAAGCAACGGTGCTAAACAAGCCGAGCATACAAGCAGAGAAGATTTGGATAGGATCTCCTGATTTTCAAAATTCAGTGGTCCGATCGTTCATGTCATGGAAGATTTGTAACTTTCCAGACGATTTTTAGCATTTGGTGGGTCGAATTGCAAGCAGAGGACTGATTCCACCGGATTAGTGTAAAAGAAGTTTGAAGGAACAATACAAATCCCAAACAGAGAAAACTAACCGGGTTTCCAGCAGCATCGTCTGCTACTGCAAGAGGCAATTCATCAGCCAAACGAGGCGTAGCATACAGTGGAAGAGGCGGATCTTCTTTCGCCTTTTCCTTTTTATTAACTCTGTGGCCAACCATTCCGAACAGAATTATTAACGCCATGGACCAAATCGGACCGAGTGGGAGAAACAGAACGACAGCAGCCAGTAGCATCATCAACAAAACCATCTCCTTAAAAGCCATCGCTCACTCTCCTTCAGAGCCGTCTCCTCCAAACCTTTGCATTTCAACTCTTTTCTAACGTAAATGAAACCTCTTAAGTTATTTCATATGTTGATTAGTTGACGAGCTATTACCGCTCTTTTCTTTCTGCCCTTGCTTTTCGACACAATACTACTGTGATGGTAAACAAGGACAACGTGGAAGTGCCTGGACCGCAAGAATAAGAACGCGTAGAAGTAGAAGTGAGGAGGAAAAGGCCCACTTGGAGCAGGGAATGGAGGAATGAGGACTATTCAACGGCTAATGCCAAGACGGCATCAACTCGCTGGTTAATGAGAGAAAATGACCTTGCTCAAAAAAAAAAAAAAAATGACAGAAAATGACAGAAACCTAATCCAAAAGCAAAACAAGTATAAGAACTCCAGCTGCCGGTCAACCCGTGATTAAGATGAACCAAGATGAGACTTGGAAAGTCCGAGGGTCAAAACAATTTGAAACAGCAATATACAGTGAATTTGGTTATGAAAATCCTTTTATCAAAATATATATCTATTTATATATTTGATAAACAGTGAATTGATTACAGAATCGAGTTTTAAAATCCACCAATCATGATATTTATACCTCGCCAAATTCAACTATTTAAACCTTAACAATTACCATTTCTTTCATATCCAACTATCTCAACTCATGCCCAAATCTAATTCCCCCCTAATAACACTCTCGTCTTACTTGTTGCCAGCTAAAAAACCTGAAAAAAGATATAAGATGACTGGTGTAAGCAATTACCGCTCAACAGTAGGACGTATCTCTTCTAAGTGAATCGAACCTCACTATGCATATTTACAAGAGCAATCTTAGAAACTTAATAATCCGACATCTAATGCATGATATAGGTACAATTTCAAACATGAGTTATTTCTTATTCTATCAGAATGAATAGTGAAATACAGTTAGAGTGAATAGTGCAATTTTGTCAAAGTGAAAAGCGAAATACTCTTTAAAATGAATAGTAAAATACGGTCATATTTATTTAATCGACCACATCAAAACAAACAATTATGACTCAACATATTGATCAATTTCAAATCACACACCAACAATCCATTTCATTGATCAATTTCTTGCTCCAACCACACTCCAATATAGCTCATTCCACCTTACCAAAAAAATAAAAATAAATATAGCTCATTCCATTGAATGATTTCAATCACATATCAATGTACAAACCACTGATCAATACTCAATATATAATTAATCAATCATATCACTAGTACATTCCACTCTTACTTTCATACTCTCGTTTCCTCTCTTTTACGAAGACTCTCCCTTTTCTTTTTCTTCTCTCTTTCTCTCTCCTTTTCTCCTCTTTTACTCCTCTTTGTTTTCTTCTCCCTCTCTTTCACCCTCACGGCTCTACTTCCCTCTCTTTCTCTCCTGTTTTCCCCCCTCTTCTTCCCTCCATCCCCTCCTGGTCTCCTCGCCGTGAAGAACAACTGGTTTGACGCGGTCATTGTGTTGGTGGAGCATCTGAAACAACACAAGAGCAGTTGATCAATCGGAAGGACAACAAAGGCAACACCATCTTGCATCTCGCTGCAGGTTCCCTTTTTTTATAGCACTATTCTTGGCGCATCATTTCAGTGAGGGTGTTAATTTGGTATCCCAACAAGGCTACAACATGCAAAATTCTTCTAAGCAAAGTAATTTGACCTCCCTAAGATATCTGAAAATCAATGAGAACAAAACAGAGATTGAAAAAAATTTCAGGTGGTTGACTTCATCCTTCGTGGGTAGGCTATGGAATGCGAGGTCGTAGATGTGTGCGCCTTGAACGAATTGGCTTGACGCCTCCAGATGTCCCAATCCTCTCGCAAAGGAGTAGCAGGAGATAGAGAGATGAGATGAGAGAAATTCTCGCACGAGCTGGAGACAAACACGGAAGAGGAAGATCAAACCCGCCTCCATCATCACTAGTCTCGATGGACGACGATGGAGCTAACGGTCTTCAATCAGATGGGGAACAAGCAATGAATGCTCATCAATCACCATCGTGTTTGCCATCGAAAAATTTGAAAAAAGAAAAAGAGTCAACGGGCGACATACGCAATGCTCTGCTGGTTGTCGCTGCACTCGTTGCTAGCACCACCTACCAAGCCGTGCTTCAGCCTCCAAGCTTTATTACAGAAGTCGATAATGATTCCACAAAAGGCTCTCGGGGATACTATGAGTCTTGGATAACTGGTCCTCTTGGCAGGGACTTTGCATACATCATCTTCATGAGTGGCAATACGTTCGGATTCTTAATGTCGGTCCAGATGATCATTTGCCTCACCCGAGATCTCCCCGTCAGACTGCCGCTGTTGCTCTCTGTGACTGCAATGGTTCAAACTTACTATTGCTTCACATATCACCTGCCGTTCACCTTAATGGACAAAACGTTTGGTCTGAAAAACGTGGAATTGTTGAGCATGCTGCCGGTAACGACGTCAATTCTCCTTCTACTGGCACAGAGGTGGTTGGTGCTAGCTTTAGATTTTGGGTTGGAAAGGCTTTCTCGGTTTAACCTCCTAGGGGAAATGTACAGTCTGAGGACCCAATCCGTCGTTGTTAACCAAAAAAAAGAGTCAATAGGCGACGTGCGTAAGACCCTGCTAGTCATTGCCACGCTCATTGCAAGCACGACCTACCAAGCTGTGCTTCAGCCTCCAAGCTTTACAATAAAAGTCGCTGATAATTCAATGAAAGGCTTCCTTGCGTATTATTCTTCTTGGGTGACTCATCCTCTTGGCAGGGACGTGGTGTACATTGGCTTCATAAGCGGCAACACATTTGGACTCTTGCTGTCGATCCAGATGATCATTTGCCTCACCAGAGATCTCCCTGTCAGACTGCCGCTGTTGCTTTCCATGACTGCACTGGTTCAAACTTACTATTGCTTCACGTATTACCTGCCGTTCACCTTACTGAACAAAGCGTCTGGTTTGAAAAACGTCGAATTGTTGAGTGTACTGCCAGTAACGATGTCAATTCTTCTTCTATTGGCACAGGGGCGGTTGGCGCTAGCTTTAGATTTTTGGTTGAAAAAGCTTTCTGGGTTTAACTTGCAAGGGGATATGTACAGTCTAAGGACCCAATCCTTCGTTGTTAACCAAGAAAAAGAGTCAATAGGCGACATGCGTAACACCCTGCTAGTCGTTGCCGCGCTCATTGCAAGTACGACCTACCAAGCCGTGCTCCAGCCTCCAAGCTTTACGATAGAAGTCGCTGATAATTCAATGAAAGGCTTCCTTGCATACTATTCTTCTTGGGTGACTCATCCTCTTGGCAGGGACGTAGCGTACATTGGCTTCATAAGCGGCAACACGTTTGGACTCTTGCTGTCGATCCAGATGATCATTTGCCTCACCAGAGATGTTCCCGTCAGGCTACCATTCTTGCTCTCCGCGGCCGCACTGGTTCAAACTTACTATTGCTTAACGTATTATCTGCCGTTCACCTTACTAAACAAAGCGTATGGTCTGAAAAACGTGGAATTGTTGAGTGTGCTGCCCGTAACGATGTCGATTCTCCTTCTATTGGCACAGAAGTGGTTGGCGCTAGCTTTAGATTTTTGGTTGAAAAAGCTTTCTGGGTTTAACTTCCAAGGGGATATGTACAGTCTAGGGACCCAAGTTGTTAATGAGAGAGAGATGAGAGATAATCTCACACGAGCTGGAGCCAAACACGGAAGAGGAATATTAAACTCGTCTGCTTCAAGCCTAGACTCGGTGGAAGATCAATCAGATTGGGAACCAGTCACTGATTCGAAAAATTTGAACGAAGAAAAAGAGTCGCTAGGCGACAAACGCAGTGCTCTGCTAGCTGTCGCCACACTCATTGCGAGCACGACCTACCAATCTGTGCTTCAGCCTCCAAGATTTAAGACAAAAGTCAATGAAAATTCAATGGAAGGCTTCCTCGCATACTATGCATCTTGGGTGACTCGTCCTCTTGGCAGGGACATCGCGTGCATTGGCTTCATAAGCGGCAACACATTTGGACTCTTGCTGTCGATCCAGATGATCATTTGCCTCACCAGAGATCTCCCCGTCAGGCTGCCACTGTTACTCTCTGTGACTGCACTGGTTCAAACTTACTTTTGTGTCACGTATTACCTTCCGTTCACATTACTGGACAAAGCATTTGGTCTGAAAAATGTGGAATTGTTGAGCGTGCTGCTGGTAACTATGTCGATTCTTCTTCTACTGGCACAGAGGCGGTTGGCCCTAGCTCTAGATTTTTGGTTGAAATGGCTTTCTCGGTTTAACTTCCTGGGGGATATGTACAGTCTAAGGAACCAATCAGTCGTTGTTAATGATATAGAGAGCAGAGAAATTCTCTCACGAGCTAGAGCTGAACATGAAAGAGGAATATCAATCTCGCCCACTTCAAGACTACTCTCAGAGGAAGGTCAATCAGATGTTGAGCCAGTCACAAATGCTCGTCAATCATTATCACGTTCCCCATCGAATAATTCGAAGAAAGAAAAAGAGTCGAGTGACAGACGCAATGCCCTGCTGGTCGTTGCCACACTCATCGCAAGCGCAACCTACCAAGCTGTGCTTCAGCCTCCAAGCTTTACGATAAAAGTCGACAGTGGTTCCATGAAAGGCTTCCTCACATCCTATGCATCTTGGATGACTGGTCCTCTTGGCAGTCACTTAGCGTACATTGCCTTCATGAGTGGCAACACATTCGGACTCTTGGTGTCAGTCCAGACGATCATTTGTCTCACTAGAGATCTCCCCGTCAGGCTGCCACTATTACTATCTGTGACCGCAATGGTTCAAACTTACTATTGCTTCACGTATTACCTGCCGTTCACCTTACTGGGCAAAGCGTTTGGACTGAAGAACGTGGGCTTGTTGAGCGTGCTGCCAGTAACTATGTCGATTCTTCTTCTACTGGCACAGAGGCAGTTGGCGCTAGCTCTAGATTTTTGGTTGAAAAAGCTTTCTGGGTTTGACTTCCTGGGGGATATTTACAGTCTAGGGACTCAATCCGTCATTGTTAATGATAGAAAGAGCAGAGAAAGTCTCTCATGAGCAGGAGCCGAACACGAAAGAGGAAGATTAATGTCACCTGCTAGACTACACTCAGAGGAAGATCAATCAGATGGTGAACCAGTCAAAAATGCTCCTCAATCATTTTGTGCAGTATAATCTATCATTGTTAATGATGGTTTTTTTCTTCCTCTGAGGTTGAGCTAAGAAACGCAAGCCTTTAGCAGTGTCAGATGGAGTCTGTTCGACAAGGTCAGACATTGATTTGCTGTCCTTAATTCTCTGCAGTTGATTGGGTACCGAGTAATTCGCTGTATCATATTTTCCCAATAAATGTGTCCTGAGTTTATAGCACGGTTGTAACTGCACGAACAGCAGTCGAGTTTCTGAAATGTGGTTGCGTGAATTTTCTTCTAAGTACCCATTTGTCCTTGCTTCTTCAGATGAATTGGCCATCATGAGAACATCTTCGTTATGTTGAGATTTTGTCTGTAAGAGCAGGTGGAAGAATTAATGTTAATACCTATGAGCACTCACTGAACTAATGGGGATGGATAGGAGACAAGCCGTGAACACGGAGTTGGAAGAAAAAACGCGGGAGATGCAAAGTTGGTCGGATCAAATCGAATGGTACCAATAAAAATACAAATGAAATCAAAGGTTCAATACTACATAACACAGGCAGTTTTAGGCAGATAACAGGAGAGTAACTTCTTGAGAAGGTTGAGATCTAATTCTAGAATGCTCCAATTTCAGAATAATCTTTTGATATGGTCTCATATTCATATAATAGAAATAGAATATGAAACCCATTGTAAAAAAGAACTAGGGAAATGAATGTTTTTGGGTAATGTTTGAGCGGAAGGGACGTCATTTTTGTTTTTAAGAAAAAGAAAATCTTATCTACTAACTCATTGTACATTTCCATTGGGATTAGGAATTCCGTGTAAAAACATATCTTTCCTTGAGATCGGGGCTTTAGCATGTCTTTTAGTAGAGATCAATCGTTTATTTCCAGATATGTGGACATTCTCTTTTCATTCTAGTTATTGGCATGTTATGGGATGAAGAGTATTAGAGATAAAATCAAAAGATACGGGACTAATCCCAAGAGAAATTAAGCGTAGGTGTTATTTTAAAGTTCCCATAATCAAGCAATTTCCAACATATGAAACCACGATTCATGCTTAGAGTAGGGCCTGCACTATATTGTGCAGATTCATCATTACTAGTTATAATTAGCAGGGCAGATATGTCCACTAAATGGACCCAAGATTTTTAGAAGCAGCTCAGGGGCACAATGTTCATGAACTGAATGACTTGATCAGAAGCAATGCACTCATCCCAGAGGAGATGGCTCTCCAAGGAGCCGGGCACACTGTTGCACATCGGCTGTGTCACTTGCCATTTGAATTTTGTCCCAGGAGTTCCTCAAGTCGATGCCAAAGGCTGCAGAGAAGTAAGCAATGATCATGCCCCAGGAGCAATGCCAAAGCTGTAATAACACTGTAATATTCGGGTCTCAGATTGTGAGCAACGATCCTCATCCTTCTATTTGTGATAGGATCTCCAGCATCCATCTCCATGATTTCTCCATAACGATCTTCAATCTACCCATGATCCTTTGCATCACTCAATAGCATTCATTGACGATGCGAGTTAGGAATTAGTTGTTATAGAAGTCCGACTCTCATGAATATTGCTTTTCCTGATTATGTTTCTTCTGTAACTGTAAACTTCTGTAGATAATCAGAACACCGAGCTTTGTCATTGTTTGAGGGTGCTGTCTTTTCTGTTTCCTTCTTGGTAGATGGTTTTTTTTACTTGCTATTGGAGGTTCAAGGGGAGAGTTGAAGTGGAAACCTTGGCCATTTTTTCATTGAAAATATTACCTGCTCGCAATTTTCCATTCATGGTTTATACTAATGACTCCTATATGGTTGGGAATCTGTAGGTGTGGAATACATTATCTGATGCAGCTGTATCCCGAATTCGGAAACTACAGCAAGCTGAAAAAAGCAGAGCCTGATTCTTGATGCTGCCAAATGAGAACATGGTAAAAATATCGTGTATCTTCTTCTTGGTGTCCTCGATCAGTTCTTTTGGGGGTGCTTTTCTTTCCACCACAAGGAAAAGGACCAGGGATTAGGTGTTACGCATGATATATGAAACTAATGCAACAGTGTCATTTTGACTCACAAAACTGTTTAAACAGTAGTTTCACGTATTGACTTTGGAATCCATGTATCCTGTAGAGCGAACATCATGTTAAATAGCAGAGTTCAAGATGTACAGCCGTTACGCTGCTCATCTGTCTACAAATCTTGCTTCCTGTCTTGGGTGTTACTACAGGGTCTTGTCATTAATCATAATTAAAGCACTAATATGGAAATTGTGGGGGAGCCAGAAGTTTTTTCTCTAGGCCACCGTACTTGGATGTTTTTAGTCCTAGTCAAGTTCAACATCAGGCACTTCCGGTGATAGCTTGATTTCCAAGTTTGGCTTTGAAAATGCCCCACTGTCGAAGCGGTGGGGTGATTGGAAGGGATGTAGGTGCGGTGGATGAACCCCAGAAGGGCTCAGTTTTGCTTTCTGTTTGAGTTGAGTTCATCATGAAAAAACCAATTCACTGGCCAATGTGATGCAATGTTTGGCTACATTTGGTCGAGGCAAGTCCCTTTGGGGAAGGAAAACTGAGAGACTTTTGCACGGCGACTTCAGTGATGTTGCTTCGCAGGAGGGAAGAATCAGGATCCTAATTTCTGTAACCAACCAAAGCATAAGATCTGATGTTATCAATGATTGTCACTTATTAGATGATTTGGGATTCCAAGGACTGTTTCACCTGATGTGGCTGTTGTTCGGGAGTTAATCTAATCATGGAGCACCTTAATATAGTGCTAGTAAAGTAAGAATGGGGACTCTCCTAATGATAGTGTATTGCGATCTCGGCCCATTTTGTTTTGTGCAATGTGACTTAAAAACTGATCAAGGAATGTGATTGTAGCGAGACTTAGACCATTTGTGGATATTATGGTCTGTCACACTTCTGATAATAGAATAGCAGTGCAAAAAGCTCAACCAGACTTGTGGGGGTTGAAAGGGATTTAGAAAAAGCATATGCGCCTAAGATAATTCAGCAATGATTGATGAGTATGCACGGATGTCGTCTTGAGAGTAGACGACAACCAAATTTGATTGAAAGCATCAGAAATCTTCTGCCAAGTTATTGGGGTTAGTTTGGATATCTCTATATGCTCATCAAAAGACACGATAGACACTCTAACTTGAAGTACTTGACATCACTCTAAATTCGTCTCTCACAATGTTTTGCATAATGTTGCTACTAGATTTTCTGCAACCTAGGTTGCTGTCAAATTAAATTCTTGTTCCAAGAATTAAAATAAGTAGGTACGATATAAACTGCGAGCCACGTGCAGAATATACTTAAGAGGGTGATAGCTGAATTAAAATCAACTTCAATGAGGTGTTTCTTCACCGTTTGAAACAATCAAGGACAATCTCAAACGTACAAGAGTTCCTAACATAATCTAATAAAACAGGCGAAAAAGAAAAAGAAAAAGAAAAGGAAAGGAAACTTTCACCGTGCAAAGAGTTTCTGCAGCCATATTTAGTCTCCGTTACATGTATTCTCCAAGTTTAAACTACCATTCTCTCTCTCTCTCTCTCTCTCTCTCTGCTTCATCATTCCTTCAACTTGGTTAATACCATTGGACCTGTTTTTTAAATTTGATAGACCCATATTTCAAAAGTCAAGGAAACAGGACAGGAACAAAAGGAAGTAAAAGTTTAATGTTTCTACCTCCTATCTTCAGGATCAACAGAAGATTTAAGATTCTAATGCTATATAATTTTCTTACATTCTCATGCCAAGGCATTGGCCTGTGGAAAATGACTTGAACTTACCAGTATTTCTTGACTCTCAAGCGAACATCTAACATCTTGTATTACTGCTGGAAGTGATCTCAGATCGATTTTAATGCTACTTTGCATTGATATAGTTAAAATCATGACGTAGCAGCCGCATTTAGAATGGATTTTTTCATTTGGTCTAGTTTCTAAGCTGGTAGAATATACTGATTATAAAGAACAGGTGACATCTGTTTTTGCCCCCTTTTTTGGGCCAAGAAACCCATCTTTTAAAGCAATAGTCCTTTAGGCATACTATAATGTGGCAATATTTTTTCAGTGATGAGAAAATAACACTTGCGCTGAGGTATTAAGAAGGTTGCCTAGTGCAGGCTTAGTTTTATGTATCAAAATTTAATCAAGAATATAGCAATACATCGTTGGGCATAAGTAAATGAACTTGTTCTATAACTCTTCGGGGAACAATCCAACGTAATTTTCATAATTCAGATTAAACGTACCATACGAGATGCTGAATCAACCGATCATGTCACAGACAGAAAAAACATAAGGGAAAAAACAAAGAAGAAATTCTCATGCAACATGCCATTGCATTCAATGGGGTTGTCTGCAGTTCCGGAAAAGCTTGAGCAGTAGCAATCCTCGAGCCTCGTATACAGCCTGTGGGAATCAAACACCATTTTCATCTGTCTTTTATCTTTTTTTGATTTATATAAGTTGAGCATCAACGCGAGATCGACACGTGTGTGATCGCACAGTGCATGTAAACAGTCTTGAGCAGATCATTAGCGCCACACCAGAGAAATGAATTCATGCATACAGTGCATTTGATACGTGCCCGGAAAATCTTTTGCAGCAATAGAAAATATTTTGTAGCTCAAAATGGAAAGATTCTGGTCTGAGAGCTCGCGTTGATTCTCTCCTCCGTTTCTCTGATTTCAAGCTCTCTCCCATTCAAAACCAGTGCCCTGTTCGTGTCTCTACATTTCCTCTCCTCTCTCTGTCTCTCCCATCATTTTCCCCCTCTCCTTTGCCTTTCCTCGGTGCAGCAAAAAGGACAACAAATGCAGAGAAGCACAGGTGCTTGCTTACTCTTAACGTCTGTCTTCTTCCTCTCTTGGCCGAAAGATCTGCAACCTGCTCTGCCTGAGGAGCGTCCTGCATTCCCAGAGAAAAAGAGTCATCGCATAAGGTGTTCTCTGGAGGGCAAGCCCAGAAGGCCCATTGCCATCTATATCTAATACAAGGATGCACGCCGAGGAGCAGAAAACTGTAGCAGTGGACTTGAGAAAGAGTCTCCTCTGTTTCAAGTGGTTCGGGAGGGTGAGGCATGCTCGGTGATGACGGCGATGAGGTTATCGTGATTACTTATAGTGAAAATGGCAGTGACAAATCTATTTTGGTGCCATCTTCACTGTCCTCTTCACTTTCACTAATCCAATGACCTCGTCGTCTTCACTGCCGGCCATGCCTCTGCCTCCTGCCCTACTTAAAAACAGAGGAGGCTGTTTCTTGAGCTCCGCTGCCACTGCTCTCCGCTAGTTGGCACGCATCCTCGAAACATAGAAAGACTGACGTCGGACGCACTGCATTTTGCCCCAGATGACCACCTTTCCTTTTTCGGGCTCCGCCATCGAGAAACATCCGAAGAAGAAGTCTTCTTTCTTTGTTTGGGCTTTGGATCTTGATGCTAGAGGAAAGCAAGAAGCCACGATATACTGCAACTCTTTTTTTAAGAGTAAATGACGGCAAGAAGCTTGAAGAGGGTGAAAAACAGAAAGAGAAGCTACAGAGATGCAAAGAATTTTATTTTTTTAAGTTGCTTTGTACGCCCTATTTTTCAACATTGTGTTCTTTTAATTCTGAATTCGTAGTTCTGCATACATGTATAGAAGCTTATTTGAAGCTTTAGTACATAGAACCTTCTTAACCCCAGAAAGGAAAAGAAATCTGTCGTCCGTTTCAAAAATCCAAAATGTTATGGGTTGCTGAGTTTGCATCTGCCAAAAGAACTCCTGAATCCGTGCGTGCCCATCAGCTGTTTCGGTTCTAGTTTTTTGAAGATGACTACCTTGTTCTAGTTAGACGTTTAGTTTTGTCTATCCGATGCAGGCAGGATTTCGTGTAAACTACTATGCAGACAATTCATGAAGTAAATTAAAACATTGGCCTTTTAGGCAAAATTGATTGTGACAATGCCTGAAATGCCTATTTGCTGGCCATCAATTTGTTGAGAGTGATTATTCATGTCATGAAAGACCATGTCGTGTTTTCATAAAGACTCGATAAATTTCTCACAAGGTCTCGAAACAGGACGTTGAGTCCAGTAGAGTTCATGGAACGGTGTGATATGATATTACTTACATCCGTTGGTGTTTGGTGAGGTGTTACAGATCACTGCAAAAGTTGTACAGATTTGATAGGTCTTGTGCTTACTGTTATAACCATTGGGCTGGATGTGTAATCAATCATCTGTAAAATGTTCTAAAGCAATGCGCTGAGTATGGATTTCCTTCTCATTTCTCTCCCGTGATGATTTTTGTCTTCCCTGATTCTCTCAAAACTGTGCCATTCTTGATTTTGCTTGCAATGTTGCAACTCTTGCTAGTTTCTTGAAGGTGCGGGAGGGGATCTGCAATTTCAATGTTCGAAGGGCTGCGAATGCATATACAGAAGTCATATCCGTTTCAGTTCCAAGCAACAAAGGAAAAAAAATTTCCTCAATTGACTCTGCACCGACCAATCTGAATGATTAGTGTAGTTTACAGAAATGGAAGCCATACTCTAGTCAGGTTCCCGGCGATTCTCTTTCGTGTGTAAATTATGATTCTCTAGTTTACTATAATATCAGTAATTTACTTACTAATAACGTGATAAGCAAGTTACCAATCATACTCAGTAGTATTTCAAACTAATCAACAACTTCAAAAATCTATCAATAAAAGCGGTTGCTTCCTTTATGTACATCAGAGTTCACCCAACTATCAGAAATTAGAGCAGACTTTGGCTTTGATGAGAGCATAAGAGATGAGCGTGGATTTTTTGCCATTTTGGTCCCATTGTTCATAATGTTTCATCTTAACCAGAGATGATGTTGATCATACTCGGCAGTATTTAAAGCTAATCAACAATTTCAGAAATCTACCAATAAAAGCTTTGCTTCGTTTATGTACATCAGAGTTCACCCAACTATCAGAAATAAGAGCAGACTTTGGCTCTGATGAGAGCATAAGAGATGAGCATGGATTTTCGCCATTTTGATCACATTGTTCATCATGTTTTATCTTAACCAGAGATGGTGTTGATCATTTCATCTTCAGAGATACAGAGATGTCGCATTGGCAACTTTTTTAGGACATAATTCATGAGAAACAGAATTCTTAATGACTCAGATTTTCTATACACAAACGATTATACTTATTCATCAGGAACTAAAGAACTCATAACTAAGAAAGCCGAACAGTTCAGAAACCAATTTGAACTAAATCAATTTGACAAGCGACCAACCATGCATTTAGAATTGTCCAGGAGAAGGTTGTCTATACCTACCATTCTGATCATGAAGGGAACGTCGGGATGCGATAAGTACTGCAAACAGATCCAGAAAGATAGATTGTAGATGCTGGTTTTCTTCCTGATGGACAAGGAAAAGGGGCAAGAGGAGAAAATCAGGTGTGGTTGCCGGAGTCAGAATATTGGATGAGATGACTTTCAGTGAAAACTTCAAGGATTTGTTGATCAGATACTTTACCAGCCGAAGGGTTCAGATGTGTGCCCTGATTTCAAGGCCACCCCTCAATTGGCTTTGTGAGCATGACAGGCAGCATGGGATCATTAATATTTAGTGCAGAAAACATGTAGTATCAGTTTGTTAGGTCTTTGGTTAGTGCAGCACCCTAATGTGCGGAATGTGTAATTCATTGACCCGGTTGCCAGAGACGTTGCAAACTAACCCTGCATGTTCTTTGCACTAACTATTAGAAGTCCTGAGAGTTTTGTGATTCTCTCAGAACTCTACTCCATTAGTTCTGCTTGCACTACTGCTACTCTATCTACTTCGTCAAAGGCTAGGTGAATTCGCAATCAAGGTATTCCGCAACAACTCTCTCTGAAGTTTTTTTTAATAATCTAACCTTCTCTGATCTTATGAAAAGATCTATGCATATCACGCCTCGTCTGCATCTGCACTATTGAAAATCTGGCCTGTACACCGCATCTCTTTTAACTTTTGAACACATGAACATTTGATTTCACTTCTTTTAGACTCCTGGATTAATTTTTACATCTACTGCTTGTGGCCGGGATGTGTTAGATGTGATGTATTCAAGTATTTAAATGCAGTAACTGCTTTTGACTCGTTACCGTCTGTCGTGACCTACCTGGGAGGGAATATGTTTAGGGGTATTGTCTAAAAGATAGGTTTACGGCTCATGATTAGGTATGGGCTCTCCCAAACCCATACCTCGTGCGACATTAAAGTGGTCATCAGAATTTTGTAATAAAGAGTCGCTATTAGCCTATTGGGTCAGCTAAAAACCCAATGAGGTATGGGAGTATACCTCACTTCCTACACAACCAAAGAAATCTAAGGTTAGGGACTTGATTACATTAATTAATCAATTAGTGTCCTTTCAGTACCTAATCTTATTCATTTAAAAAAAAATTGTCAAGCAAATTGGTTTAATTTTAGACCAATCTACTAACATGAGGTGATCATGCAGATACACAATCATTAAAATAACAATTAGCAGCCAAAAAAAGCATTTAAATAAATTGCATGGGAGAGCAAAAATTTAACATCAAAGAGAAGATAAATGCTAATCCTAACTAGACTAAAGGAAGCCAAAATCAACATATCAAAATTGCACAATCAATGGTATTCATCTTTAAGGACAACTAAAACCTCTTAAGCAGGATTCTAAATTAAAAGACTTCCATTTTTTTAAGAGAAAATAAATGAAGAGATTAATTTTAACCTTTTTGAAGATTTTTTTAATTTTTTTGAACTTTTTGGATTTTTCAAAAAAAATTGAAATTTTGAATTTTCCAAAACATTTTGGGTTTTTTTTAATCTTTTTGATTTTTTTTTGGGTATCTTTCTAATTACTACTGAAATGTTTAGACTTTTCTAAATTTTGGAATTTTCTGAGAATTTTTTAATTTTCCTTAATTTTATAATTTTTCTATTTTTAATTAATTTAAAAAAACTGGGATTTTCAATATTTTCTGAAAATTTTTGAATTTTTTTAATGTTCTTTGAAAGTTGTTGAATTTTTAAATTTTCCCGAAGCCAACTCTTTTTTACTTTTTCTGCACTTTTGTTTCCTTTTTTTTTTTTTTTTTTTTTATCATTCTTCTCTGTGCTCGTCTTCTCCCGACGCCTCCTTGCACACCCGAAGCTCCTTCTGCCATTTTCATAGTTTTCCTTTATTATTTTTGGTTTTGCCTTTTTTCTTTTTTCTTTTTTTTTTTATTTTCTTCTAATTCCTTCCTCTCTCTTTTTTGTCCTTTTCTGTTTTGTCTTACTCCCTTCTTCTTCTCCACGGCGCCCTCTTCCCGAATCCAATTCCAACCCTGCAACCCCCTCGCCGAAACTTCTTCCCCATATTCCGACGAGCACTCACCGGCGTTCGGGCTACCACCAGGCCACCGTCCAGCGTCGATCATTCGGTCCGACCAACGCCGGTCACCACCAACCACTAGTTGACCGGAGGCCTATATTATCGCCGGATCTATTCCGACGAGGGGCACGCCTACAACGACTAACTCAAACGACGCGAGATACGCCACCAGAAATCAAGAAAAACACCGACGACAGTGTCGGAACAACGGCATCATAATGGGTCACATAGATATCGAAGATCTAGGCTTCGACTCGGAGACTCGAGTTTGACTCACTCTCTAAACCGAGCCCATGATTGGTTGAGGTGTTGGCTGAAGCTCTCCCGCTCTCCCTGAATCACTTGGAGCTCTCACCCTCTCGGTCCCTCACTCCCAGCTTTGATCTGCCCTTTTCTCTCTTTGCTCTCTCTCCCTTTTAAGCTTGGCCAGCGACAGGTGTGCATGGCTTCTGCCGCCGCCAGCCTGTCGTGGCCGACCTGATCCCCGACCCTAGGATCACGCTGCGGCCTGCTGCGACCTTATCTTTATACCTCCGTCGCTCTTCCCTTTTTGCAAAAGGCGGGAGCAGTGTGAAGGGGGGAAGAAGAAGAAGAAGAGGCGTGTGGGCCGGGCGCAGAAAGGAAGAGGGCCAGGCAAAGAGTGGGGAAAGAGAAGAAAAAAGAAAGAGAAAAGGAAAGAAGGGATGGGCCGGCTTGGCCCCAGCCCAATCTCGTTGGTTTTTTTTTTTTTTTTTTTTTTAAATAATAGTTCTTTCAATTAATTTTCTCTTTTTTTCTCTATTTTAATGAAATTGCTCTATTACTACTAATGCAAATGCTCCTAATATCTATATTCCATGCAATTAAATGGAAATTAATTTTTGGCCAGGATTTAAAAATTAATTCCTAATTTTTTACGGGATTAAGTCATAAATAAAATGATAAAATTTAGGTGTAAATACCGTCATCTTTAATCTTTTAGAAGAGTTATCCAAATATTTGCATGAAGTAAGCCTTTTATGCAACCTATAATTTATTCGACACAAAAAAGCTATCAAAATCTTGCACACGCTCAACAAATTTGTGATGAAAAAACTATTATAAATTGATAATTATAGAGGATGGTTTTGATTTTATCTTAATTAACTCTATCACAGGACACCTATGTTAATCCACAACCATCGGTTGACAAAGTGAGAGTCACCTCTAATCAAGAATACCAAGTGAGTTGAGAGAAACATAGAGATGGCTTCCAAATTTTCAATCTCACTAGCATTTCCCTGTTCAATCATTTTGATTCTTGTGGTTGGCATCCATGCCTATGGAATTGCTATCTACTGGGATCAGAATAGCAAATGAAGGCACTTTAGCTTATGCTTGTGCCTCCGAAAATAATAAATTTGTGAAGCTAGATTTTCTATCTACCTTTGACAATGGCCAAACTCCTATGATCAACCTCGCTGGCCACTGCAATCCTTATAGCGGAGGATGCACTAGCTCGAGCTCCGAAATTAAGTCTTGCCAAGCAGGGAATCGAGGTGATGCTCTTGATCGGAGGAGACACAGGAAGTTACTATCTCACTTCTGCCAAGGATGCTAGACAGTCACGACTTATCTACAGGACAACTTCTTAGGAGGGCAATCCTCGTCTTGGTTGTTCAAGGACACATTGCTCGATAGCATCAATTTCAATAACAAAGGAGGTACAACACAGCATTGAGGTGATTTGGCTAGGTACTTGTCTAAATATAGTAGCAGCGGAAGAAGGTGTGCTTGACTGCAGCCCCTCAATGTCCTTATCCGGACGCTTGGGTTGGAGGTGCCCTTCAAACAGGCTTGTTCAACTACACCGGGTCTAGTTTTACGACAATCCTCAGTGCAAATACAATTATGGGAACAAGGGTAATCTCCAAGATGCATGGAGCAATGGACTTCAATTCCCGTCGGCAAAATCTTCTTGAGGTTGCCCGTGGCTCCGAACGTAGTTAACAATGGTCTTAGTCCTACACCAGATTTTGCTTTTATTGGACTATCGACCATCAAAGGATTTGCCAACCATGGAGGCGTGACGTCACGGTCCAAATGTTACGAGGATCAAACTCTATATAGCTCTTTCATCAAGGGCTCTACTCTTGCTTGCAGATATCTAAAGTTCTCCTCATGTAATTACAAATATTTCTTCACATGAAAGTTTATTTTGATGATGGTATCACAACGATTATTTAAATGATTCCGGTCAAACAACACTATAAACGTGCATGATCTCTATAAAAATTTGCAATATTAAGAGTACGCATGGTAACCAACTCTTTTCTTTTTGGTTTTTGTTCTCACGCTTTCATTAAATCCCATAAAGATTCCCTATAGCTCTTAACAAATGGATTATGTTTTGAGAGCGATAGGTCACTTGTAACAAAAGAAAGGTAAAATACCAAATTGATACATTTATCAACTACAACTTGTTATTCAACGAAAACTAATGAATGCTCAATTTGTCATTTATATACTAATTTGTGATTTTTATTTCTAAAAAATGATTATTTGATCAATTTGTCACAAATATATCAATTTGAGATCTTTCGTGATATTAACCCATATGTATATGATATATACAAGTGGATTGTGGAGATAATTTTATCTTTCAGCCTAACCCAAAAAAATTAGATGCAATAAAGCAAATGTTCGGATTTTCTTTTAATGAAAAAAAAATTGTGACTTTGACCAATGCTGGCGCGTGCTTTCAAGTATTCCATTGTAAAAAAAAAAAGGAAAATCTCAAATAAGGACCCAAAGTGCCATATTTTTCTCAAAAGAGGACTTGAAGTGAAGTTTGTCTAAAAGAAGGACCAAAAGTGGTCATTTAGTCTCAAAGAAGGATCTCACTCGCCGGCCGATGAATAAATGCATCTCTGGTGTATATTCCAATGGCCTGATTAGGGTATTTTCGTCCAATTTTTCTTTTTCTTTTTTCCATTTTTGGTTGCCCTGTTCATCGTCTTATTCGTCCCTTGTTCACTTCTTCTTGGCTAGATCAAGAACACCGGACTTGGGGAAAGGCTGGTGAGCGCCAGCCGTTGGTAAGGGCCGGCGAGGGCTCGACGCCCATCACCGGCAGCGAGCGAGGGCTTGACGCCCATTGCTGGCAACAGGGGAGGGCCATCGAGCCCTCGCTGGCCATGGGGGAGGGGGGCTGTCCAAATCGAGGCCCTACAAGGAGGTCCTCGAGAGCAAAAGGTGTAGCTGGAGAAGTCGTTGATCTGGGAGTTCAATTGTGTGCCAACTTTTCTACCTCAAGATATTCAGAAAAGGTTTTATCTTGGATTCTGCAAACAACAGTTATGGCCCCTTTTCCATTACATGCTTCCCATGTGTCCAGACCATGGGGAGCGTTTTGACCGTTCATTTTGGCAAGCATATGTATCTGCAAACGAAATTTTTGCAGACAAGGTTATGAAAATCATAAGTCCTGACGATGACTATGTTTGGGTTCATGATTATCACCTTATAATCCTACCACATTTCTAAGAAAGCGGTTTCATCGAGTCAAACTCGGATTCTTCCTCCACAGTCCTTTTCCTTCATCAGAAATATACAGAACCTTGCCTGTCCGGGATGAGATTTTGAGGGGATTGCTGAACTGTGACCTTATAGGTTTCCATACATTTGATTACGCACGCCATTTCCTTTCATGCTGTGGTAGAATGCTAGGCCTGGATTATGAATCTAAGCGAGGGTATATTGGACTGGAGTATTTTGGTCGGACAGTGTATATCAAAATTTTGCCTGTAGGTGTTCACATGGGCTGGCTTGAATCTGTCCTTAATCTTCCTGCTACATCCACCAAAGTCAAGGAAATTCAAGAATAGTTCAAGGGGATGAAAGTGATTCTTGGTTTTGATGACATGGATATCTTTAAAGGCATCAGTCTAAAACTACTTGCTTTGGAGCAACTCTTGCAGCAGCATCTGCAATTACATGGCAAAATAGTCATGGTTCAAATTGTGAATCCAGCCAGAGGTTCAGGCAAAGATGTCGAAGAAGCAAAAAAGGAGACATATTTAACTGCCAAAAGGATTAATGAAGCTTATGGTGCTGCCGGTTATGAGCCTGTGGTTTTAGTTGACCGTCCTGTTCCACGTTATGAGAAGAGTGCCTATTATGCAGTAGCAGAATGCTACATCGTGAATGCCAAGAGAGATGGGATGAATTTAGTTCCTTACAAGTATATTGTCTGCAGGCAGGGAACTCCGTGCATGGATGAAGCACTAAGCATAATGAAGGATGCTCCCTGCATGAGCATGCTTGTCGTTTCCGAGTTCATTGGTTGCTCGCCTTCTCTTAGTGGAGCAATTAGGGTCAACCCTTGGGACGTTGATGCTGTGGCTGATGCTTTAAGTTTAGCGATAAACATGAGCAGTTCTGAGAAGCAATTAAGACACGAGAAACATTACAAATATGTCAGTACTCATGATGTGGCATATTGGGCACGCAGCTTCACACATGATCTGGAGATAGCATGCCGAGATCATTAGAAGAAGCGATGCTGGGCATTTGGTCTGGGATAGCGATTTAGAGTTCTCTCTCTTTCTCCCAGCTTTAGGAAGTTATCAATTGATCACGCAGTCTCTTCTTCTAGGAAGGCAGAGAAGTGCTATATTTCTGGATTATGATGGCACTGTTGTTCCTGAAACTTCTATCAGTAAAATGCCAGGGCCTAAAGTCCTTTATGTTTTGAACACTCTTTGTAATGATCCAATGAACACTGTATTTATTATCAGTGGGAGGGGGAGAAAATCATTAAGTGAGTGGCTTTCTTCGTGCAAGATGCTTGGAATAGCCACTGAGCATGTGTATTTTATAAGGTATGCGGAAAACATAATCTCATGTGTTTCTTATTATAAATATAGTTTCCCCATCATTAGGGTTTTGGCTCCTTTTCTCCTGCAGGTGGAACAATGCAGCTGAGTGGGAAACCAGTTCATTGTCTGCTGATCTCGATTGGAAGAATATCGTGGAACCTATAATGAAATCATACCCAGAGGCAACTGATGGCTCAAGCATAGAGTACAAGGAGAGCGCTTTGGTGTGGCACCATCAGGATGCAGACCCTGATTTTGGATCATGCCAAGCCAATGAATTGTTGGCTCATCTAGAGAGTGTGCTCGCAAATGAACCTGTAGTTGTTAAGAGGGAACAACAAATTGTGGAGGTCAAACTCAATTGTTGGCTCATCTAGAGAGTGTGCTCTCTCTCTCTCTCTCTCTCTCACTCAATTGCTATATTTGCAGGGAGTAAGCAAAGGATTGGTTGCGGAGAAGGTTTTGATGACAATGGTTAATGGTGGCGAGCCACTGGACTTTGTATTGTGCTTTGGTGATGATAGATCTGACGAGGATATGTTTGAGAGCATATTGAGTTTCGTCTCTGGACCTTCTTTTTCTATGACTCCAGAAATTTTTGCCTGCACGGTGAGGCAAAAGCCAAGAAAGGCAAAAAAAAATAATAATAATAATAAAGAACAAAACAACCAATTTTTTTTTAAGAAAAGGACAAAAATACCCCTGATCAGGCCACCGGAATATACATCGGAGATGCATCTATTTATCAGCCGGCAAGTGAGGTCCTTCTTTGAGACTAAATGACCACTTTGGGTTCTTATTTGAGACAGACTCTACTCTATATCATCTTTTGAGAAAAGGAAGGCACTTTAGGTCCTTATTTGGAATTTTCCAAAAAAAAAAAATACGAAATTTACCCAATATGGACATCCGTCGAGCTGTCATTCATTCTTACCGTGAAAAAAGATGACATGGCATCCTACGTGGACCGTGCACTCGTGGATGTTGCTGACGTGCACATTGGGGGCTTGATACGACATTGGTTCGACAAAGGAGAGAGACGTGGTCGTTAGAATTTGGGGCAGAAAATTAGGGCTCTTGAGAGTTCTTGATTTGGGGGCCAAAAAAATTAGGGTTCTTGAGCAAATCAACAGGCAATGTTGTCGATGGGAAGCAGCAATAGTGGCGACGAGACTTCGAAAGGTTCACCTTTTAGGGAAGAAAACATCCCCCGCAAGCATCAGATGCGTGCTGGGCTGCACACTTGGTGAACATCAAAGAATCCCACGAGGAGGTTCTACCGCTGTTCATTTTGGAGGGATATTAATTCTCAATTTGTTGAAAGCAACTGAGTCGATTGGGTTCGATATTATTTTCGGGTTTTTTTTTTTTTTTTTTTTAATTGGGCAAGATCTATGTTCAGCAGCTGCGCTGAGACTATCAATTTGGAATTATCAGTGTTGAAACTTCAATGTTCGCTATCAATTTGGATTGCTAAAGTTCAGGCTCGTTTTGAAATTTGATGGTTGTGGGCTTCTTTAATTGGGTTGACCTCCAATTGACGAATGATGACGAAGTGTTGAGGGAGGAGGTGAAGTTCGTGGAGGAAACCTGGAAAGAAATGAGGAAAGAATGTCGAAGGTTGATTGGAGGCTTTGATCTTACTTGCCCTGAATGGTGCTAGTAGGGACTTGTTTGAAGCTTTTTGTTTAAGGTGCAAATGTAACCAATGAATTGGGGGAAGGTGATGAATGCAACCTTTGTTTTGGAGTTGCTAGTAACATGAATCTGAGATGAGCGTAATCTCAATTGACCAAGAGAAATGGCCAAGTCTAAAAGCATAACCTGATCAAGAGAAATGCGCCGATTACAAGCTTGTGGGGATTCATTGAGTTGTAGAGGGCTAAAAGCATAACCTATCCATAATTCGGCCATGAAAGATCTAATGCACCTAGCCACAATCTGGCCACTCAATGAATCTAGCAAGCTTGCAAGATTGAATATTGCATTGCTTTTAAGAGTCAAGCTGCAAATAATGAACCCCGGTGGGGGGGTATGTACAAATACAAATCTGAAAAACTCCATTCATTGAGGTCAAAAGAAACACATTTTTACACAATTTATGGTTTGTCGCGATGGAACGATAAATTCACTGCACTATCTAAACATATTAACCAAATCCTTTACATTGTTTCCATGCAGTAGCTAAATAAGAAAGAAAAGGAAAAAGACATATCAGCGACACCTCTTATTGGCCCACAACTGAGGCTACTCAGCTTGATGATCAATTACAAATTGCAAACTCTTGATTTCTTGGAGGTCTTGAAATCTTACCAAAGAAAAACCCATAACCGTTAGCTGCCGGTCACACTCAAGAAACCGCTATTTAGTGCTGAAAGTTATATCGAGTCCATATCTCTTTTCTATTATAATTAAAGTAGCTGTTGTCATCATTGGTCGAACAGATCTCTAGTAACGATTACACTCATTCATCTAGCATACATATCTTGACACAATTTACAAAGAACGAAGTATTTTTTTTGGTAAATCATTGATCCGATACTTGTTTATATGCAAGGTTGATTATTGGATGCCAACAAAGGAGGTCTTCAAAAAAGCGAGTGAGATATGATGCTAGATGCTTTGTTTTGTAGGCATCACAGGTCTTGCTTTGAAATGCTTGAAGGACTAGTAAGAAAGAAGAAGAAATTCAGTTGGCTAAGGCATGGAGCACCAAAAGATGATAGGATTTATAAATAGGTAAATATTTGGTCATGCTCATTATTATTGTGGATAGACTTGCACAAATAAATAGTTAAATATTTAGTCGTGCTCATTATTGCTGTGGATTGAGTTGCACTATTTGCATTTTATACGTTCCCATGATAAGAAATATTATAAATGGCAAGATTTGGTAGGATTGGTTTTCTCTAGAGGCATACTCATGTACAACCTCTTGTGATTTTCTTAACTATTTGAGAAAATAAAAATCTGGACTGTTAGATTGTTGATGGTTGTGATGGATGGAAACACTAATGGAGATTTCATGATATTGAAAATACCTATTGCATGTGTCTACTAAAATCGTATGGTATATAGATAAATCACTATTTACTGCTAAAGGTTATGATTAGACATATGATGCTCACATCCCTTTCCTATTATAAATTAAAGTAGTTGAACTTACCATTGATTGGAAAGATCTCCAACCACAATTAAACTCATTCATTTAGCACACATATTGCCCGATATGTCTCAATATGAGAGAATTAATAATACAAGAGCAAGCAAAGAAATAGATGCGGAGAAATAAATTTGTCTATATAAACCGTTAGGTAACCATAAGCGTTTCATGTAGAAATTATGTTTTCCATATATAATGACTGTTTATTCAATATATATCGAAAACATTTAGTTTTATTGAATGTCAATATGAAAAGAAGCAACTCTTATATGAATGGAAGCATTACTCTCCAATAAATATTACCCTTAACAAGAAGACAACCATATCGGTCAACTTTGAAACACATTATTTATAATAACAAAAGAACAAGATATATAGACCGGAAAGTCATAAATGGATTTCAAACATTATATCTCATGGTTATTTCATCTATCCAAAAGATGAAGGTAAATTTCAAAGAACATTGGAAACACATTAACGTTTCAAATTTCGATGTTTCAAACAAAAAATTAATATTGAGCTTGTATTGATATTTTAAATCGAGCAATGTCAAAATTTTAATCAATATTATTCCATAGAAAAGATATATTCCTCCTGTAATATTATAATGTAATATTATGTTGGTGGGCCCCAAAAGAAGAAACTGAAAAAGAAATTGAAAAGTCAATAAAGCAAAAAGGAGAGGGGAGAGGGCTTGGCTAAATATAAGCTGAGAGTTTCCTCGACCAAAAAGAAAATAAAGAAAAGAAGAAGAAGAAGAAGAAGAAGAGAAAGGGGGAAGAAAGGAAAGGAATTTTGGCACGTGCATGCCTCGGATGCCTCGCCAAGCCGACTCGACTCCATAACACAGCACCCGGTAAGAGATCAAGCCCCTTGTTTGTTCGATTGAAGTAATTTTTGGATTTAGAACTTAAATTCGAAATTTTTGGAAAACCGAGCGGTGAAGTCTAATTTTGGAGTCGTTGAGCCGCATATTTTTGCAAGAATGGTAATTTAGGGTGTTGTGGAGCCGTGAGATTTTACGGATCGTGATTTGAGCTTATAGTTTGTCCGAAACAAAATTTCAAAGTTTCCCGCGCGCAATGAACAGTACTCGTCCAGCAACTTTGGGCCTGTATTTTGTCATTTTTCGGCTTGATTTTGTGGCGGCCAAGTTGGGATTCTTGTAATATGCATCAAGGGCTCTCTATTGACTATAAGTACGTTCGGATCGGCGTTTGGAAGAGAAAGTTAAGGCGCAATCAAGTTTTGCGCTTAAACTTGGTGTTGCGAACGGCTTGAACAATCGCTTGGTTATGCGATTTGTTAGCACATAGAAATCTTTTTATTAGAGTTAAGACATAATTTAGTTGTTTCGTAGTGGAGACAAAGTTTTATTAGATTTTAACATTTTTCTCGGTTAACTGATAGGGCCTTAAGTTCGACGATACGAGTATCGTTCATCGTTTGGTCGTCGACGACGAGGTGAGTGGTACTATATCTTCTTTGGTTTTATAAAATCATGTCTTGAAGTATATATATGAATATATACTGAATTGAGAAGAGCATTTTTATTGCATAAAAGCCAAATCGAGTAATTGCTACCCTTTGGTTGATTGTGAATCTTTGAAAAGCATGTTATACAAGGTTTGTGGAGAAATATATATGAAATTGCTTTGCGACTGATTTGTGGAAAGATTTATGATGATTTGAGCAACAAATATGAAAATGGATGATGGGCTATGTTACAAAATGTTATTTGTTTGGTTTGAGATATTGATTTTTGGATTGGATTTCTGGTATTGGAGAATGGTTATTTACGTTCAATATGACTGTGAATCCAGTGATGGGTTCTTGGGTATGCATACCAGGTTTAGGATATCCTTTTGGGCCTAGTCACCGGCTTTGTAAATGGAGACCTTACCAAACGGAGAATCTTGGTCGCCTTGTCACAAGGCGTTGTGTCGTGACTATGATTAGTTATTGAGCAAAAGTTTGATCAATGGATAGACCATTGATATGTGTTTTTGATGGAGATTATTCAATGGATTCGACCATTGATACTTGACTTTTGATGGCGATTTAAATGAGTTTTCCATATTAGTATAAAGCTTTGATGATGAGAAATAACTTTTATATGGTTCGATATGTATTTTATATGTTGAATTGGCGTTATGGAATTTGATATTGTTTTGTATACATGCATAGTGGTTGTTCGATCTGCTTAGAAGATATGTACTACTCACTGAGCTGTGGTTGTTCATCTCATTCCTCCTTTAATCTTTTCAGGTTCCTCAGCTAGCGGCGAATAGAGCGAGTGCGTAGTCGGTGGGAAGCTTTTGAGGAGTTCTATTTTGTTTTTGGTATGGTTTAAGGAAGTGGTGCAAATGATACGTAGTTGGATCGTCTGAGTTTTAAACGTATATCTCTTTTCTCTTTTCGTGGATTATAGAAACTCTGATGTTGCAACCAATTTGTTGGTTTATTTGATATATATGGTTTGAGATATATATATATATATAAGTTAATATCAGTTTGTTGGTTGTGTTTGAGATTGCGTCCTTTGTAAAGAAAGACGGCCATGTCATTCCCATTCTTTGTGGTTTTGGGGTGTGACACCTCCGACGTAGTCATATCATATGCCTATGTCACTCTTCAATAATGATAATGAATGCAGAAGGCCTCACTTGTGCTAATGATCTTGTTGCTACACAAGCATCCTCTCCTGGAGCTCTAATTCCTCGTTGTGGAATTGCATATTATGTTTCGTGATAGATTAGATATTCCTGTAAAGTCAAATTGAAATCTTAAAAGTGACAGGAACAATAAGATGGATTGGCATAAAAATAAGCATGTTTTCCTTCATGTATTCCCAAACACAGTTTTATCTCTGTGGCTAGCAAGTCAAAATAGGCTTGCCTAAAGCAGTGGAATGCTGAAGCGCGGTTATCTCGTTTCTGCTTCTATAGTTTTCTGCGGTTGCATTCTTGAATCAAGCAACGTGTTTTAATTGCCTATCAGCAAGCAGATCTGGCAGCATCCATTAGCTTTATAAAGCATGATAAGTGGGGGATAGAATTTTGAGTTTGATCGACTTAAAAGGGCTTTGACAGGGAACGCCTTCCTTCTTTGCTCTTGAAGTTGGCTTGGAAAGCAAATGCAGACCATGTTTGAATTTCTGACGCTACTAAGTCTCACGATACATCCATTACTCGTTCAGGTGAGTTTGGCTGGCTCCTGTCTGTGACATTAAGAGGAAGAGAGTGACATGTCATTTAAACGAGTGTTGTGTATTAGATGGGGCATTTCCATGTAATCCATTCTGATGCCACTTTTCCGGTATCCAAGTAGGAAATAGCCATCCGACTTCCTCTGGATGAACTAAGAAACTTATTAAAAGAAAAAGAGAACCAAGTGCTAACAGAAAGGAAAAATACCTTCATCTTCTTCATCATAATTATCCATATCAGGCTCCCTCAAACCATCCGTTATATCATCAAAACCAGATCGAACTTTGTCGTTTTGGAACTTCTCCCTAGCACAGGGACGGGAGATAATGCAGTGGAAACTTCATCAGCTTTTTCAAGAGCAACCGCATCCATGTTTTCCATCATCCTTCTCACCGTCAGTATACTGCATGGATATAGAGCGCAAACCATAACTACAGAATATTTGCAATTATTGTTTCTCTCTCAACAATTTCACTAAAGCAAACAAAGCTGCCTCTCTGAAATAAGTTCTCCAACATACGTTGGACAGCAGCATCGAGCCAGAAGGAAAGAGAATGCAAAGACTATCCCCATAAACTCTATCATGGTAATTTTGGCCTCAGTGCTCTTGGAAATATATGATGTTCTTACATGCCCAAACAGGCTGAATATTATTCTATCTTAATTAACTAATATAATATACATAAACAGCTTTATTGGGTACTCCTTGCTAATTGCTAGTACTTCAATTCCACTGCACTGTTCTTGGTCACCGATTCAGCTTCATTTCACTGGACACAAAACAAGAATGACAGTCCACCTTAAAGGACAGCATTGATCTAATAAGATAGTTCAAGAACTTCACCTGAAATACAAGGGCCAAACCTTACATTAGTCGTTTGCACCAACACACCTTCAACTCTAAAAGGAGAGACCTTTTTTTACCTTCTTTCCAAAACTCCACTTGTCAAAATCTCTCGAACTTCCTCCTTGGAAGGCCATTCGGCCACCTCAGAGGCTGCCTTGAAGCTCCTATAGGGATCCAAGATATCACCAATTTCATCCCTTTAAAAGACGAATGACCTCAATTCTATAGATGGAGCACCTTCCAAAATCACCTCACTCCAATACCTCAGCAATCAATGATGAGTACAGAAACCAAATGTAACACAGTTCAAATGGAGTGCCTCGTCGGCTTGTGGGTCAACAAGAACGAGACCAGCATTCCACCACTGAAGAGCCAGATGTGGAGTTCAGAGAACGAGAGCCAAGAGGCAAAGGTTTCCAAATGCCACAAGGGTTTTAGTCTATGTGGCTGGCAAAGGTTGTAGTAAACTGGGTGGACATTGAACAGGTCTCTATGCCGGTCGGCCTGGAGCAAATGGCAAGGAGTTGAGAGAAGAGACTTAGTGGGAACAAGTGGAAATAGTGCTGAAAATAAAAAATTTAACACTCACGATTAAGCGTGTTTGAGTTCGATATTCATTGAGGTTCATTTGAGTTAAAATTCGCTTGGGATATCAAATAAAGGAGTTTCTTAAGTTTATTCAATAAGAAGAGATTACTGAGATAGTACTGAGTGCTGCGGGTGAACATATCTCTTGGCTCAGCCTCTCTTCAGGCCATGCTTTTTCCTGAAAAAATTATAAACAGACAAAGCTGTGCCAAGCTTTTGTAGAGAAGGAGAAATCATGAGGAAAACTAGAAATATACTCCAGAATCTGCTGCTCCATACAAACTATGATCTGGGTCGTTCAATCTGTAAATTTTGATTTAGTTTTCCGGTCTTTTCTGGCATTATCATGGTCCAAGTCCAAAGACCATGATAAGACCATGATAATGCCTGAAAAGACCAGAAAACTAAATCAAAATTTACACTCAAACAAGAATCAACTTCAGATCAAGCTGCCGCTCAAGCTCACAAGACCAGTCATGGGGTGGCGTCAGAGTCAAAGTTCTCAAATGCATTGGAATGGTAAAGTATCTGATCAAACATATCCTTTAAGTTTTTGCTGGAAGTCATCTCCTCCAATATTCTGTCTTCAGCAACCAGACTGGACCTTCTTCCATCACCAATTTCCTTGTCAGCTGGGGAGAAAAACAGCTTGGACAATCTCTCTTTCTCCATCTGTTGGCTGAACTTTTTACATTCCGTGGTTCCTTTCATGATCAGATGGTAGGTATAGACTACCTTCTCCTGGCCAATTCTGAAGGCACGGCTGATTGCTTGCCTCTCAACTGAAGGATTCCAAACCACGTCAAGCAAGACAACTCTTGATGCTCCGACTAGACTTATGCCCTCAGAGCAAGCCTTAGTCGAAGCTAACATTACTCTTGCTTGGCTCTGTGGGTTGTTGAATTTTCCAATCAAACGTTGGCGTTCCCTCAGATTGAGGCTCCCATGCATGTGTAGAAGCTCTTTTCCTTGGGAGGACCACTGGAAAGTCAATCTCAGTTGGTCACTGATGAAGGACAATGGCTCTTTGTATTGGCTGAAAACCAGAACCTTCTCACCGAGTGCTTCACTGAGCCGGATTAACTCCACTAGGAACCTCGTCTTTATCCCAGCATCTGTGTTAGTCTTCAGATCTTCAAGCTTCTGACACTCATGACAGATGAGAGGTTTTTCATTCGCATAAGCATTGCAGCTTAGGATCAGAGAAGGGTGGATGCAGGCCAAAGACAGCTTGAACTCATACTCAAACGTGCATTGAGATCTTCGAATGTTCTCGACTATCTTCTTCTGCCTATCCCCTGGGTTTAACACCACTATGCACTCTTTTATACCAGGAAGATTCTCTTTAAGAATGCTCCCTTTGTGAACATGAACAAACGGAGCCATGATAGACCGGAGATTCACAATTGCATCATCAGCCACTTTGTCATGTGGCTGAACAAGGGAATTGATATCATCTGTTTTAGCTCTTTTCCACTGTGTTGTCTGGCAGAATTTCTTGAGACTCAGGGGTAGTTCGTTGGCCGCTGTGGGTCTCACTAAACACAAGGTGTTATAGAGCTCTAGAAAGTTATTCTGGAAAGGGGTGCCCGAGAGGATGATCCTCTTCTCAGTCGAAGTTTCAGCAGAAGCTTCCAAATGCTGCTCCTCTGGTTTCGCGGCGTGTGCCCTTCATCAAGAACCACTACACCCGGCAAATCAAGAAGAATCTTTCTCATCTCTTCATCTTTCTTTTCAATCTTTGCCTTCTTCACTAGATCCTTTGTGCCTTTCCTATTGTGTACTGCAAGCTTCTCATACAGATTGTAACTTATGCCTAGTATGCTGCTGTTCTTACTCCAGGAATAGACCTTGATCACCCGCATCACATCGCTACATCGCTTGAGGTGGCTATTTGCCTCCACCATTCTCACAGCTTCTGGATTTTCTGCCCCGGAGAACTCCGGATTATTCAAGTTGTGGAATAAAATGCTGGTGTCCCATTTCTTGTTCCACTTCTTGAACTCTTCTTCCCAAGTGAGAAGCAAGCTCGCAGGAGCAATAACCACAGGCCGGGAATTGGGGAAGAGTCTGAGATACGTGTGCAGAAAAAGTATGGTCATGCAAGTCTTTCCCGTGCCCGGAGCGTGAGATATGATGCACCCACCAACGTCGTTAGGCTCAGAGTTGGACAAGTCTTTTAGATCAGTAGACCCTGCTATGTTCTTCCACATAAACTCAAATCCCTCCAGCTGGTGTGGATACATTTTACTGCTGTCACAGGGGATGAGATCCAAAACAGAGCCGCTCTGATGAGAGAGTTTGTCAGAGTCATCTCCAGAAGGCTGAAGACAATCCTCTTCAGACAAAGACAGATTCCCTCTGTTGAGTGGCATTTTTGTGCCTGACGTTTCAATGGAGAATTTTTCCTACAGAATAAAAGGCAAAAAAAAATAAAAATAAGGAAACAGCGGTTTTCGAAGATTCTAGAGCATAGACATACATTGAGGATGGCAGTGAGAGAAACAGTTAATCCAGGGAAGTGACAGTCGATAACATAACTAAGTCAACTGTGAAGTGTGGACGGTGTTTTGAGAATGGATATAACAGTAAAAGCCACAGTACTTGGTAAACCAACAGAACTTACAAAAGATGGTAGAAATGGTGGCAAGACATATTTTATCTCAAGCACTATCTGATCACAGAAGAGGCAAATTAAACCAATTTCCTCATCGCAAATGAGCTCATGCTTTCCTCCTGGACAAAGGGTGGCTTGACTAGTTTCAGTTTCCTCCTGAAGAGAATCACAAGAACGCTTTTAGAACAACTAAAAACGCAAGAAATCTCTATGAAATTATGCTGTCAGTCTTATTTGCTACTTTCCTATAGCTATTTGCCCTAGAAAAAGGACCAGTTGTAATTGCAAGAAAAATATATTTTTGTTTATGCTCTAGCAGCGTAACTGGAAATTATTTCCAAACTAAGAAAATGGCAATGTCAATGCAGAACGGCAATACAACAGCAATAAATATGACAATAATAGGAGTAGATTCATAAAAAAGTAAATGGGATCGAGCTAAGACAGCAGGAAACAAATTATGCGAGATTACGGACCGCTTCAGATTGATCATTTAGTTCGAATTGGTCACATAATCATTCAACTTTCTTAGCTACTGAGTTTGATAGTCTCAGATATTCAAACCATGTGTGCATTGAGGATCAACTATCAAGTAAATAAGAATCTTTCTCATGGCTTCTTCTGTTTCTCATCCTCTTCCTGTGTTTTGCTTCTCATAAGTTCTCTTCTTGAAAAGTTTCCACAGCAACATCTTTGAATTTATATGGCTCAAAAAGAGACGGTACAATACAGCGCAAGCAAATGACGTCAAGTTCATATGGCTTAATATGAAAGGGTATTACTGTATTTTCCATAGACTGAGGAAGAATGCAATAATCATCAAATGAAGAGCATCCTCAAATATGATTCGGATGATATGCACATCAACATCAACAATGGAAAAGGAAGGCAGAAATAAACACAGCTCACACATTTTAATTCTGCAAAAGCAAGAGATGAGAATCTGGGAGTTGCGAGACATAGAGAGGTTCTTATTTTCTAATTTAAAGAATGAAATCCCATGATCTCTAATCTATAAAACTCTCTTAGGCCAAAAAGAATTAATTCAATCAAGCCACACTTTGACATTTGCAAACACAGCAAGAAAGTTCCTATATGCGGAGCTGTGACCTTATGGTACACATTTTTAATCATAAGAGTGATGAAAAGAAAAATCTGGACAAAAGGATCAATCACTTCAATAGTTACCAATCAGGTATGGAACTCATGATGGGCAGATCACAGCACAACCGAAATCGAAAAAAAATTGTCAATTGTCTTATACAGACATCTCTGTTCATTTTGAGGTGAGCTTAGATGTAGTACTTCTCACTCAATCATTAGCTCGAACTTATTTTGACAAGGTCACTTCAAAGGACCATATTCCCGTATAAACAAAGTAATGTACATGTGCTTAAACAACCAATTCACTTCTCTGACAATTAATTCGCATCGGTACCTTAACAACATATTTGAAAATACACAGAAAATTCAGGACAGATCAGTACTCAGCAGATAAGATTAAATCTATATTCGGTCTGTTTTTTAAGAAAATCCACTCATCTTTGATGTGCCTTTAGGTTGCTAGCCAGTGTCATGAAACTTACCAGGGGTCCGGAAGAACCAATTTCACCAGCTCTAAGATAAAATTCCATCTGGCTCCACATCTTGTCCATCTCCTTCTCTGCTTCAGATTTTGGTGCCGGTTCTGGTTCCTCATCTCCCCAGAAGAACTTCACAGGAAGCGGAGGCACTTCCACCCGTGGCTCTATCCTACTTGCTGTCTCCCACACAACTTCCTTCCAACCAGCATCATCCTTGTTATCTCTGAATTTCTGAGCAGGACGTTTGAAATATTTGAGTTCTTTCGAACTACCGGATCTCTCCCAGCGAATGTGATAGTCGCTGGTGCTCCTACAATCTTCTCTCACTTTTTCCTGATGCACCCCTACACCCTCTTCATCTGACTTAGTCATGATTTGACCGACTTTCTTCAGCTCGTACATATTATTTGAGCAGTCTCTTTTGATGTTGCTGGCTGTTGTGCCAGAAGTCTCGAACCCCTCTGTGCTTTCATTTCTCTCTTCCTCCACGGCACAGTCACCTGCAAACTGTTTCTCCTTCTCACTTTCCTTGTGTATATTGTCTTGAAGAATCTCATCCTTCCCCAATATGCAATCGGCGAGTTTGGATAACGTATTTTCCCTTGATTCACAAGCTCTCTCTCTCCTAGTTCTGGATTCCCAGTTGCCCCTACAATCATTCCTCACAGCCTTCTCGTTACTTTTGCAATGGTGGCCTATAGAACTATTCGCAGCATTTGTGTTGGCTACCTTGCATGGCTTGCTCAAGGTTTCACTGGCTGTCCTCAGTTGCATCACGGGTTCAGCACCGCTTCTTATTGCCGTGGCTTGCTCCCCAAGCAACTTAATTACCTTTCTCTCTTCCTCCATAGTACCATTAGAAGCCGACGCTTGCTCTTGCTCAGCACTTTTGTTCACAAATGCTTTCTCGCTGCTGCAATCCTCATATTTCCTTTTCTTTTGCAGTTGTCGGATGCTACAGGACATGCCTGAATTCCTCTCCTTTCGACCTTCTACTTTAGAGGAAGTCGCGTATCTAATGACAGAATCAAAGTCTGACTGTACATGCTTCCCATATCTTTTCTCCTGCACTCTTCCGTTCTCATCATTGGAAGGACAGTCGATTTCTGCATTTAATTGTTCAGCATTATTCGCTTCTTCCCCTTTCAACTCCTCCAGCAACCATTCATTGACCCACAACACTCTAAATTCCACGTTCTCTTTCCTTCTCACATCGTCAATCACTGGATTATCCATGCACTCAATATCATGCTCAACAGTAATCGCTTCTTCCTCTTTTTCCTCCTCCACATCATCCTGCAACCATTCATTGACCCACGAAACTCTACGTTCCTCATCCTCTTTCTTTTCTGCATTGTCAATCAACTCACTATCAAGCTCCCTAGTAGTTTCCCTTGCCCTGTATAAACTACTCAACTCGTCCTCGTTTTTTATCTTCTTCCTTATCTCAAGAATATCCTCACCCTCAATGCCAGACACGTACTCTTCCGTGCCCGAAGAAGTTTCTCCATCTGCGCTCAAGCTTTCTGACACATTTGCGATGAAATCCTCATCGCTGGTGTTGTCAGCCTCAGTTGATCTCGTGGACGAAGAGGACAAACAATCTAAGCTAACATAGGTCTCATGACCATCATCAGTCACTGATGGAGTCCTCTTCCGGTACACATTTGGCGCATAATCATCATTCTTTGACCGACCAAAAAAATCATTATTCTTTGATTTGAAACTTCTGCCATTTCCCTCACCCTGTTCGCCCAAAGCTTTCTCCTCATCGGAGCATAGCAAGTCATCATCAGAACAGGCATTAGACAAGAACTTGTCACCCCTAAACCTCCCATTTTCACGGCCACCTACGCTCTCATCAGACTCAAAGTCTGTGCTGTCCTCTTCATCAGAGTCAATCCTACCGTCAGCAACAATAGCAGTTTTTTTACATTTATGAAAAACCCGGTTAGGCTCAAACCTCCGTGCTGTCTGAGGCCTGTAATCGCCGGACTCTTCTTCCTCCTCACCACTTCCACTCACGGAAATAGTTTTGTCACTGCCATCTTCACCGTCTGTAATAACAACGACCTCATGGCTGCCATCACCGGCACCGCCTACGCCTCGGCCTCCCAAAGCACCCGACATAGAAGAGACTCTTTTTCGAGGTCTGCCTCTGCGCTTTGGCCCCGAAGATTCGCTCTTCTGTCTTCCAGGCGAGACTCTTTTTCGAAGTCTGCCTCTGCGCTTTGGCCCTGAAGATTCGCCCTTCTGTCTTCCAGGCTCCGCCTTGGAGAAACGTTCGGCAAAGGAGTCGCCTTTCCTTGTACGGGCTCTGGTCCTTGATGCTACAGGAAGGCCAGAAGCCATGTTTTTGACATATAAGGACGATATACTCGGAGAGCATGAAAAATGGAGAGAGGAGCTACGTTGATGCAAAGACACTCTTTTTTCTGGGATGCAGAACGCTCGGGCCAAGTGGGGAAGAAGCAAACCGAGAGAGAAAGAGAGGAAACGAGAGAAAATGAAAGAACTGCAAGAGACAGAGGAGAGGGTATGTACTCAGATAGAACGTGCACTGGTTGGCTTCGCATGGGAGAGAGGTTTAAAGTCAAAGAAACAGGGGAGAGAATATTAAAGCTTGTTTCAGACCAAATCTTTCCATTTTGGGCTACGAAATATTTTCTTTTGCTGCAAACAAATAAAAAGCAAAAGATCCTGGGAATTTATCAAATGTACAAGTTAATTTTTTTTTCTCAGTCAGGGTATTGATAATCTCCTCAGTTGTTGAAATGCATCATGTATGATGCAGATCACATGTGAGAGTGCTAGTATGAAATAAACCTTGGCAAATATATGCGGAATAATAAACTTTGAGTAAAATAAAGGAGTTAGGGAAGAGAATAAGAACACGAGATTTATAGTGGTTCGGCTTAATCCAAGCCTACGTCCACTCTCCCACGCTAACAGCCTTCTTGGCTGGATTCCACTATGCAATCAATCAAGAGATTACAACTTTGAGTGCAAACACTTAGTAGATCACACTATCTCACTAAGTCACTCTTTTGGTATTTCTCTCACGATCACAAACGTTTAAGCTCTCCAAAGACAAGTTGATGATCGAAGGTCGCTCAGACTTTGGAATTATAAATTCTACGCTCCGTCTCTTACTTGCTCATCGGTCCATGATCTCCTTAAATACTCCTCCACTTCCAAACTAGCCGTTGGACAGCATCCCGGAGAATCGTCTTCCAATATACCCATTGGACAGCTCGTATCTAGAAGATTTGGTAGCCGTTGAGTGACAAAGGTAAAATCCCAAATTGATTCCGATCGCCCATACAAACGAAATCTTGGTTTCCATAAGTAAAGCTTCTTCGTGTAGAAAGTTCTTATCTTCAATCAAATCAATCTTGATGTGGAATCCAAACCAGATCACTAGCCGTTGTATGATTGGGCTTGAGTTACGATTCATCGAATCTGGATGTAAAGTCTGAGTCTTTAGACTTTACAATCTGAGTCTGTAGACTTTACAATCTGAGTCTGACAGTCTTCAGACTTTGAGTCTTGAGTCTGACAGTCTTGAGACTTTGACACATAAGTTTGGAAATCTTCAGAATATACTTCGGACATGTGTTACGTTCAGTCTTCTGGCCGTCTTCAGACTTTGACAATATCCTTTACATGTTCTATTATCTGCATGGTCTATTACTTAACCATTAAACATGTTAGTAGCCTTTGATTTATTTTGTCATCTTCAAAACATCATAAGGGATTTCCCTAACAATCTCCCCCTTTTGATGATGACAAAACAATCTCGAATATGCAGATTTGTAAACATACTTTTAAATCAAAGGATATCAGAAGATAACAAATAGATTGAGCATAAGAATATATAGAAAAATAATCGCAGCTCAATATTATGCAATAGATAATATCAACCAATCAGCACATATGCATATTCATATATTCTCCCCCTTTTTGACATAATCAAAAAGCGATAATAATAGATTCACGTATAAAATGATAACAAATATCTTGCATGAATCACAATTTCCAAAAATCAGCTTTTATAAAGTAAATCGAATATTAAAGATATGCAATATAGCTCACTTCGATTATATCAGCATATATCCAATAAAAATCACGGATGCATCATAACTTGCACGTACCATTTTTGTCATTATAAAATGATAATATCAGTAAGAGATTTGTTAATGACAAAAGGTAATAAAAGATGCACTAATCGGATTTTTGAATAAATTCTGACACATTTACCTTTCCTTCCATCCATAATAAGATCACGATCAATCCAAAAAGATTTGTCCATAATTAATCAAAGCTCCCCCTCAATTTGTTGCCTTTTGAGATGATCACGATTAATTTCCTTTTCTTTTGGATTTGATTTCTCCCCCTGGATAGAATATATCTTCAATTGTCGCAGGAGATATTTTCTGATTGCACCAAAATTTGCGTAGATTCGCAATCATCCTTCCCTTAAAGAATTTCCTGCAATCAACTCATTTCCCTTTTTGGTACCCATCAATTTGGATCCTTCTTTGACGTTAGAGTAAAATAGAAAATCTCCATAATCAAATATTCTTTCTTAATTCATCATAACAGAGTATTCAAAGAAAGAATATTATGAACAATAATATTTTGACAAATAAATTCTCACTTAGTCAAAGCACAATAAAATTATAGAGAATAAAATCCTTGAATATCTCAGAAAAAAATATCTTGCAAAATTAGTATAACGTAGAATCGGATTTTTACTTTGCAAAATATGACAATTTGAGAGCATAAAATTAAACCAAATAATCTGAATTATCTCAAATAATCACACGTACTAAATCAAATCTTAACTCACAAATCACAAAAATAAATCATACGATTCTTTCTTCCATAAAGCAAAATATGATGATTATAAAATCTCAATCAACCAAGGATATATCGAATATCAAGCATAATGAGAATTATTGCCCAAATCAAATTGAGAATAAAAAATTCCTTACCAAATCCTCTTTCTTCTTTCTTCTTTATATCCTGCAAAAATAACTTATCTTTTCTTTGGTACCCATTTTTTTCTTGGGTCCATGAGAGTTAGCAGAATATGTTGCTTTTATCCAATTTTTCTTAATAGGTCTCCAGACTTGAGAAAGATCTTGTTGCCTTTTCAGATGGAGTGAATGCAGACGTTGTAGCTTCCGTGAAATCATGCAGATTTGGGTTCGAAGTATCGTGTCCTTCTTCAGGCAATTTAGAAACCTGAACTTCTTCTGTCTCTGCTGGAGATGATCTTGGACCTTCACTGTTGGCAGCATGTGGTGAAGACCTTTCTTGCTCGCCAACTCCCCCTGTCTCTAGGACATCACAAGGAGAATAGTGATGATCATGTTCTTGATCTCCCTTATCTCCAGAGTCTGATACAGACTGTTCTTTCTCTCCTCCTCTCTCCTTCTCTCCCTCTTTCTCCTTTTGCTGATCTTCTTCTCTGATCTTTGCTTGCTCCTCTTCCTCTCTCTGTTCCTGTTGAAGTTCTGTTGATCGAGGCACAGAACGTCTGGTTCTTGCTAAAGCAACGATTGTGGGATCCTCATCTTCTTCATCTTCATCCTCTAAGATGAGAGTCCTTTTCTTCTTCCTTGATGGGGTTCCAACAATTTCTTTTCCTTTTCTTTTTGAAGCAGATGGGACAGGAGTCTTTACTCTGAATTTCTCCATTGCCTTTGCAAGCTCTTGTAGACGCATCTTTGTCAGCATCTTCAAACCTACCACCATCTTATCGTACGGTCGAACACAAAGTGAATGGGGCGGTTCAATATTCATGTGTCTAAAGATCTTGGTCACCAGACCAGGATAAGGCAATTGTCCCTTGTCTTTTGACACTGCTCCGTACATATGGAAAAGAATCGTGTGCGGGAGAGAGAACTTCCTTCCGAGTTGATTGCATACATCAACTTTGCTTGAGAATAAGACACGAAGTCTTTGATGTAGACTTTGGTCCGAGACAGTTGATTACGATCTTATGAAGCACAATGTTGATTGCATTCATCCTGGAATAGGTAACTCTCTTGTCCGTGTCCCTATCCTTGACAAGATCCGAGTAGTACGTGCGGGTGAGACTTTGATTGGAAGATAACGCCCTCGTTCAACTCCAACAATGTACGCCAACATATTCACATCTACCACGTAGACTTTGTCTCGAACATCGAACGAAATTCTATTCGCATCCAAAAAGCTCAGATTTGAATAGAAATAAGCGGTTAAATGAGCGTACCCGTCCGTAGAGTCAGAGCAAAAATTCTCTAGTTGAAGCAAGTTCAACTTCTCTCTCAAGTTCATGTTGATGGCGTCTAGAAAATCAAAATCAACACTTCGAGGGTTTATCACCCCTCTTTTCAACATCCGCCATATACTTTCTCCTGTTCCTCGGATTTAAACAAATCCAATCGATTTCCTTTCGTCTTCGCTGCCACACCCATTCTCGGTTGAAACTCAAGGAACATTTTATCATCATCGTTCCGTCAATTAAATTTTGTCCAGGCACACGAGGATCACTTGGAATATTTGCAAGTGCATCCTCTGCTTTTCCTTTCGGAGCAATTCCTAACTCCTCCATTTTCCGCAGAAAAAGATATTCATTTACATAGTTCTTATCCTTAAGGAAATCGTCTATGTAATTCAAAGGTGTACCGGTGATTTTCAACGCACGATAAAGCTTGTAGATATAAGAGGGTTTTGGACTCTTACGGGGTCGGCGTCCTCGATTATCTCTTCTTCAAGATGATGACTTTCACCATGTGGGGTAGGAGGCGATGAATGACGTGGATGAGAACGAATCGGACTTTGTTGCTGACTTGAAAAGTCTTCCTCCTCGATAAGATCGAAGTGTATTGGTCCCTTCTCCATTCTTTGTGGACCCCTGCTTGCTATTCTTGATGATTTCCTTGAAGAAGACATTCTTCTTTGTCGATTTGAGAGATTCCTTCGATTGCTTCCCAAAGAAAAATGACCTTGAGAGTGCTAGTATGAGAGTGCTAGTATGAAATAAACCTTGGCAAATATATGCGGAATAATAAACTTTGAGTAAAATAAAGGAGTTAGGGAAGAGAATAAGAACACGAGATTTATAGTGGTTCGGCTTAATCCAAGCCTACGTCCACTCTCCCACGCTAACAGCCTTCTTGGCTGGATTCCACTATGCAATCAATCAAGAGATTACAACTTTGAGTGCAAACACTTAGTAGATCACACTATCTCACTAAGTCACTCTTTTGGTATTTCTCTCACGATCACAAACGTTTAAGCTCTCCAAAGACAAGTTGATGATCGAAGGTCGCCGACTTTGGAATTATAAATTCTACGCTCCGTCTCTTACTTGCTCATCGGTCCATGATCTCCTTAAATACTCCTCCACTTCCAAACTAGCCGTTGGACAGCATCCGGAGAATCGTCTTCCAATATACCCATTGGACAGCTACGTATCTAGAAGATTTGGTAGCCGTTGAGTGATAAAGGTAAAATCCCAAATTGATTCCGATCGCCCATACAAACGAAATCTTGGTTTCCATAAGTAAAGCTTCTTCGTGTAGAAAGTTCTTATCTTCAATCAAATCAATCTTGATGTGGAATCCAAACCGGATCACTAGCCGTTGTATGATTGGGCTTGAGTTACGATTCATCGAAACGGATGTAAAGTCCGAGTCTTTAGACTTTACAATCTGAGTCGTAGACTTTACAATCCGAGTCGACGGTCTTCGGACTTTGAGTCTTGAGTCGACAGTCTTGAGACTTTGACACATAAGTCGGAAATCTTGAGAATATATTTCGGACATGTGTTACGTTGATCTTCGGCCGTCTTCGACTTTGACAATATCCTTTACATGTTCTATTATCTGCATGGTCTATTACTTAACCATTAAACATGTTAGTAGCCTTTGATTTATTTTGTCATCTTCAAAACATCATAAGGGATTTCCCTAACAACATGCATGTTGATGTTGTATTGATGGTTAATTTTTTGGAAGCAAAAATAAATAAGAAAAAGGAAAATGGTCTTTGGGTTACCATTCGCTTTTGGTTCGATTAGTAGGCTATATCCACAAGGGCAATGATCTCGTTTTAAGGCAAATTGTCTCTTAATTTAGCATATCGTGCTGTAATGCAAATTACTTTATATTACTCTATATAAAGTTGTAGAACAAGTTCGTTTACTTACATGGACTTCAATTTGTCCGAACATCTCTCGTTATTGTCTTGATTAAATAGTGATATACATAAACAAAATATATAAAAGGCAATCTTCCTTCTTCTCTTGCAGTTTGGTGAACTAAACAGTCAAACAAAATTGCTCAACATTAGTGTTATTGAAAATAATTCACGTCACTGAGAAAAAATCGTTGTTGTTTTGAACTAGAAGAGTTCACTCCACTTGTGTATTAACTATGTATGCTAAAATTTCATACATGACTCTTTAGGAAAGATAGTTTCTTAGCTCAGAGAGGGGGGAAAACCATTTATGACCTGTCTTTATAATTAGTATCCTCTTCTAGTATAGAAACTAGACCGTATGAAAAGAAAAAGACTATAAGGGGTTGCTTAGCATTAAAATTAATTTAAGATTACTTCTATAAATACAGGTAAGTTCAAGTCATTTTTCGGAAGCTAATGCTGTGGCATAAGACTTGTATTTGGGAAATTATTTTAGAAGTTCTATTGATATAGCACTTTGTAGTAATCTTTTTCAATAGGGGTCATGCATGCACGGATATCTTATTCATCCTCGTAGTTGGTAGGCCCCCGCTGATATTGTACGGTTCTTTAGTGGAAAGGAAAGGAGCGAAGCAATAAAGTAATAATTATTATTTAGTTTGGTTTGCAAAATGAAATTTTATTTCAAGACCATACTCTCGTTTGGTCTGCCTTCACACCGTAGAGAATAGGCAGGAATAGCAAAGAATTCTCATAATAAATTTTGATGATAGATAGTCGAAGCCTAATGTGTTTTATCACCATGTTTTTAAAAATAATAAACGAAAAGATACAACACTTAATGTTTAATTAGGAGATATTAACTAATTATAATAATGTTACTTAGGTATAATAATATAGCTATCTTTTAATTACAAAAAATAATATCGCTTATGATTATAGTAGGATACCATCTCATAATTAAAAAGTGTTTAAATATTAGTACAATAATGCAATTATGTTAAGTTATAACTAACAAACCTAAATCATTTGTGGACGATTTTGATTTATTTTAGATGCAATTAATATATTAACAGTGCAGGGACATTTATGAAATGCAAAATGGAAAGCTACTCCTAGTTGCAGGATAGGAACAGCTATATTTCACGACATGAAGCTTCACATGTTCTTCATCCAATTTCCATTTCTGCGCCTGAGCCTTGTCAGATCACAGATGGTCTCGGGGACAGCGGATGAGGCATTCGGACAGCAACATTAACATGCGCCCTAGAAATGTACCTTTTCTAAGACCAAAAAGGAAAAAAAGATGGCCGTGAAGTCGGACATTCAAATTAAGATGGCTTGAAGTTGGCTTGAAACCAAATCGATTTTTTTGCAGCCTTTTATTCTCGACTCGCACTCGACGCTTCCTATATTTTTATTTTTATTTTTTAAATTTATATGGCTACTCCCATGAGGCGCTTTTTTTTTTTTTTTTTTTTTTTTTTCGGCTTTCCATTTGCTTATGGGCAACTTGATAGGAAGGTGAATGGAAAGAGACAATCAAATAGATCGTAATGTCGTGTGGACATTATGATTCGCAATTGTGGCTTGAACAGCTCTCCATCGATCAAGTTGACAGCTTCAACAAAATGAATAAACCGACCTTTTCCACCTATCAATGGGGCAAGGAATAGGAGGAAATATCCAAATTTAGAGACAGTGAATAGATGAGTATATGTCTAGAGTTTTCATTTAATTACATTTTTTTGCATGAAATCAATAGTTCTCAATGCGAAGTTTTTAAAGATTTTGCCTTTTCGTGTACGATCGCGGACATAAATTTATGTGGGTTGATTTTTACAGCACAAGTAATAAGCTCTTTTCTCTTTCTTGTTATTCATTTTGGACTCTTCAAATTTGCTGATGATGCTATAAATATAATTGTTGAACCTCGCACTTCTTATTCATCTGAGGAAAGCGTGGGTAGGATTCTAGAATCTAAAAGAAATTAATTTCGTGAAGATAATATTTATGACGTTTGTAATTTTCGGAAAATTAAAAATAATCGTACACACTCGTAACAATTGTTTGTATTCTGGTCTTTTTTTTTTTTATGCATAATGACCTTGTAATGTGGGGGCTGATTGCGAGCCTAATTAACAAAAGTAAAGAAGCATGGTGCCATAAAAGATGAAGGATTGTATAAATAGGCAAATCTATTGGCCATACTCATTATTAATGTGGATAAACTTGCACATTTGCATTTAATACATATTTCCATAATAGCAATTGTATAAATGGTAGGTCTATCAGAATGGTCCAGCCCAAAAGGGGGTTGCACATTTATTCATGAATGAATATTCAGATTTAAAGGAAATTTGACTACCAGCCTTAAGATTTCGAGAAATCACTACATGGTAATTCGACATATTCGACATGTAAATGGAATTAGTACATAGTATACAAAGCAAAAATGGATGTTTTTAGCTCTGCTAATATTTCGCTTGTTCTATAGGGCTAATTTAAACAATATATTATACTCTATTAGACTGCAATGCAGACTCTTTTGTGTTACATAATATAAATGATGAACAATATCATGTATATCATTATTTGTGTTCGAATATATTGCTGAGTTCATATGAAAAATTGTTGCATGTACTCGATATTTGCATTGTACGTCCATTTGAACGTGCGGTCTAGTTTCCAACTGATATACATGAATAATAGAGGGGTTTTCTTATATTGTAAACCAACATTTACTAAAACTAGAAAAATGATGTCACATATTATTTAAGTTCCTTCTAGTTTGAATTAATCAAAAGTACATATGGGACTTCTGAGCAACGTAATTGGGAGAGGATCCACATCGGATTTTGTTGATTGGAAAACAGTATGAAAGAAAACATGTGCCAAGATCGCTATTGCTTCAAGATTTTGCTACTGTCGCAGTATTAATAGGATAATTGCTACAGATTCAGGTCACATATTACATTAGCGACTTAGAAAATGTTGGAACAACACTAATCGAAGATTTGCACATAATACAAGAAAGTAGATGGATGTTCCGTGTAATAAAAATTTACTTCAAAGTAACGCAAAAATCAAGGGAAGCTCACTCGCTATATCAAGCTCTTATACAACTTTACATGTAATAATTGCAAGTGAATTTCGCCTGAAATAGATCCTATGTTCTCTTCCCCATCTATCCATTGAAGGAGTTTGCTTTGCAAATCGAAGTTCCATTGGGACAACGTAGAATCTGCACATACTTCACTCGCCTTCAACGGAAGGTGATTTGGAGGAGAATTGGCCACGGGCATGGTAAGGAGCCAAGGTGGAGCGTCGCCAACTACGGTGCCCTTGATTATAATTCAAAACTTCTTTTCCTGTTGATTGTATTCTCAGTTCAACTCTTAAAGACTAAGTCCACCTAGAGTGAGTCACCACAATCTGCAATTAGCGAGTGATGAAAAGTTAGACCAATCATCCAAATCACACGTAGGAACAATATTTAGTTGGATTGAGATAAAAATAGTTTAAGTTGACAATTTGTCACTTTTTGGAAAACCATACCTTTAACAAAGACGGCATTGAAAATAGATTATTTTGGTAAATCATTGATCCGACTTTCGAGGTTAAAGCATTTGATGATGCATCTCCTATCGAAATCAAGAGTGTTTTTCCTATGCGGGCCATGATCTTGGACGAAGCAAATGGATTGCTATTTAGATGCATCAGTGGTTTCTTATGGAAAAGACTACGGAGGTTGACTGAAAAACTTCATCAATTATCAAAAGAGATAGTCATATATGAAGAGAGTGGTGAAATTGTGGCCCAACAGGAATTAAATATTGAAGCTTGGAGCATCACAAGATGAGAGCTGTATAAATAGGAAAAAAAAATCTAGTCCCATTATTGGTGGATACACTTGCATATTCTGCATTGGATTTATTCCCATACAAAGAAATATGATAAATGGTAGGTTAGGTAGGAATTTTGTAATCCACTGATGTGTCAATGCATATCCTTTGATCTTTACTTGACTTTTATAGAAAATCGATGTGTCAAACCTCATTTAATTGATACTTTTACTTGATTGAAATTGCGGTGAGATAACTCAATGATCAATATTCAATGTTGTTATTGGATACACCAATGAAATGTTGAAAGCCGCGTACTCAACTTCAAGGTTACTATGCAGGTAAAAGCCGTAGATTGTCAATTTGTTTTCTAAGTACCATCTTTGTGAATTAGGAGGATTTCCAACGTCAAATAAACTCATTGGTCTTGCATATATTAATCGCTATTGGTCCGACATAGGATGGAGAGAAACTCTCTAAAAGCATTTAGCGACATATTTATGTGAGAGAGAGCATGCGGTGCTAATATCAATTATTGGCAAAAGAAAACTTCACATCTTTTTTAGCAAAAGCAAGGTAAACATAGCGTTATGATGTTATTACATAAGCAAGCACGTTTATCTTCATTTGGGATTTAACAGTTCTATGGTCGTAATATTTTTCTAAAAGAAGTAAAGGTGTTTGTTACTTTGTATTTGCATATTGATTGTGTTGAGGAGAGTAGGGAAGATCGAGCTTTTTGGATCAAGGTGTGCAGCAAAAGTTTTGTGAATTCCGCTTATATTTAGATTAATATTTCACTCTTAATTTGGGTTATGGATAAGAGTATCAAAAGTCCTGAAACGTATCATGAAAGTGCAATTGAGTCCTATAAATTACAAAAAAATACAATCAAGTCCTAAAACTTATCAAATTTATATAATCAAGTCCCTCCTCCATTAACTCCATCTAACTTAGTTAACGGAAAATACTGACATTACTTATTTTAAAAATTTCTCTCTCCTACATGGTAAATGACTTAAGTGATGAACTCCATGTGTGTAAAATGTTGTTGTTTTTGCACTTTGCCTTGAATTGAACATTGAGCCCTGAATCATAGGTTTGCCCCGAACTTGTTCATCTTCTTCGTTCAAGCTGTGGTCTTCTTATCGATCTTTCCTTTGTGTGAGATCTCTTCGTGCCGGTTTCGTTCTTGTCCGAGTCCTCTTCTTCATCTACATATTGCCCCAATTTTTGTTCTTCGTTCGAGTCCTCTGCTTCGTTTGAAGGAAAAAACTTGCAGATCATCGACATTGCCATCGACGAAGCTGCAATTTACGAAGGTGGAGATCATTCAAAGCGTCGTTCTAAGCCGACGAAGTAGTTTCATAGTTTGCTTCCCGTGTATGGGTTTCCGGATGTGCACACGGAGGACTTGGTGTGGCGATTAATTTTTACCTCCAATTTCTGTGGTCATACTTGCCAAATCTTCCTTCTCTCAAATGGAAAACTGGTTTCTTTTTCCGAGAGGTTATGTACTGGTAGGGAAATGACTATTTAAAATTTTACAGGGGTGGCTGAGGCACTAGCAAGAGTGAGCCTCCTCAGTGGTCAGCAAGATCATCCTCGCCGACCCGAGGCTCTAAAAAAGGAAGGAGGAAAGAAAAAACAAAAAGGAAAAAAAAGGAAAAAATAATAAAAAATTATTACGTTAATGGCGGCCGGATGGCCAACGCTGACCTACGTCCACGTCAGTGCTAGCTAGCTAAAATTGAACGAATTGACTGAATTAATACAAATGCAAAAGATTAAGAACTAAATTAGTCAAAAAAAAAAGTTTATGATTAAATTGGCACAATTGCAATAAGTTTATGACTGTTTTGGTAATTTTTCTATTTTTTATGTGTCTATATTTTGTCATTATATTGATTGTACAAAATGTGAGAGTTGGTGGGAAGTTTTTAAGTCTTCCATATTTTCGAGTTTCTAAGCTGGTTTTGTTACAATGCTATATACTGCTGAATACAGCAGGGAATCTAAACTTCAACATTGCATTAGAGGAGACCATCACACTCCATAAAATTATATTCTAACTGATAAAAGCTATTGCTAGTACTCGAGCTACTTGTGCTCGAACTCGAGGGCAAAGTTACAAAGAAATTGAGCCGAGCTATAAAAGGATTCCACGTCGAGCTTGAATACACATCAACTGACTTTGAACGTAAATGATTATTGAACTAGATACGACAGCGCTTTTCGAAAGCCGTACGCCTTGCCATGAACCATGATCAAGCTGTTCTGTCTGACAACTCGAGCGTAGTCATTTTTAATTCAAGACCTTATCCAAGTACACAATAATTTCACATTTCCAAGAGGAAAAGGCCAACTTTGAACGACCAGCTTTCGACAGAAGAAGATGAAAAGCGTTTTTATGAGGGGGCCACAGGGGAGCTTTCCTCCAATTGAAACTCAATTTCTAGAACCGATTCGCAAGGGTTCCTGAATTCAGCGCGAATTTGCCGAGTTGAGAAGACAAGGTACGAAAAGCATCTCACTTTTGACAAAAAAAAGAAAAAATTCCTTTCAAATGAAAGAATTCTTTTTCTAATTACCTTTACAAAAGCTGTGCATGAGGTATTCTCATTGAAGACTCTTCTGATTTGTGCTCAACTGCTATTATTCAGAGATCTAGCTATAATAGTGGTACAAATTGTCATGCTGCTATATATATATATGTGACGCAGAGAAAGCGATGCTTGGAAAGAATTCCAAAGGATGGTGTTTATTTTGAATAATAAAAGTGCTGATTACAATATCTTTGGCGTCTATTTATAAGAAGGTCGCCATCTAGAAAATAACAAAATAACTTAAATCTAGTAACAAAATTGAAAAGATATTGATAAACTAGGAAATTTAAAATCTAATAACAAATTAAAGAAACGATATTGATAAACCAGAATATCTTAAATCTAATAATAAATAAAAAGGAAACGCGTGAATCAAATATTGAACCCCTTTTCGCAATCTTGAAGATCACGCAATCCTCTTTGATTTGTGGGACCGCCCATTTCTTGGCGACGCTCCATTGTTTCCAGAAAAGCATTTGCATATTGTTCTACATCAATATGTCAACATTGGGAAAGTGAAAATGACGGCTCTATGAGGCATCTTTGCTGAATGAACACGATCTTGCTCAGCTTGATGCTACCTACACCAAGTGAATTGGTCCGTCGTCCATATCGACTTGTTCAACACTCTTCTCACTAAGCTTCATGTCCACTTGAGAAAAAAAGGTCTCTTGTTGATGTTCTGAAACTTTCGCAATGCACAGCTTCCGCTCCTGAAGAGCTCTTTCAATCTCCTCTTTCTGAGTTTTAACAAAATCACAAGTTAGTAAATAGTACTGCTTCTGCTGGATGAAATTAAAGAGGGAAAAGCAATAATTTACAAGACTGCAAGCAACGCTTGGACCTGTCTCAACAATTCCACATCTGCAGGATGCTGAAGTTCAAGTTGGCCTTTCTTTTGATCCTTTTGGAGGTGAAAACTAAGTGCTGAACCGAGTATGCTGCGTGATCCAGAAACCGATATTTCGGAAGCAATCTACAAAGCTGCTTAGTTGGGGTTTGAACGACCTTACCTTCATAGATTGCAGCTTCGTCTATGGCAATGTCGATATTTTGCAAGTTTCTTTCCTTCGGATGAAGCAGAGGAGTCGAATGAAGAACAAAACTAGGGCCATCTGCAGACGAAGAAGAGAACTAGGACGAAGAACGAAATTGTCCCAGAGAGATCTTGGGCAAAGAAAAGATCGACAAAGAAGCACACAACTCGAACGAATTTGGGGCAAACTTGTGATTTAATTATAGCAAAACTTTTTCCTATTATTTGAACTGAAAGCATGTACCCTTGGTTAAGTTCACGCAACAAAAGTCATAAAAGTAGCCAAGAAATGTGATTAATGACCATGTACCATGTGATAAAATTGCGTTGACATAAATAAATCGTCATCCAATGTTATTTGCAGCATCCTTAACCATGAATGTCACCCAAGTCTCAATCAAGAATGAGAAAATCAAGAATAAATTACTTGCAGAAATTGCATTATGCTCTCATATCCTTTATTCCATGTCTTGAAAGATTTTGTTTTTTATGATGGCATTCCGCCACGGAAGCATGCAAAACCCGTCATTGCCACCAACCGCGGAACGGTTTATGGCCTAGATGTTGGAAATTTCCTAAAATATGGGCTTACATTAATTAATTGATTTTCTATTTTAAATAATCGGGTTAATGGATATTCCAATATTTGTTGAACCCCAAAAGTGATACGATTGAATTGGGTATTGGCATATATTGATAATGGGCCTAGTTGAGCAGCAAAGTGTAGGCAATTGTGTTTGACTGAAGCCCGTAATGGGAAAAGTCCAGTTGACACCCTGTTGATTAGGGTTTACTAGGTCCCCTCTCTAGCCTATAAAAATGGTAGGTTATACATATCAGTTACTTTAATCCCATTGAAAGCTGCTATACTGAAATAGGTCATAGAGAGGAAGATCTGGTATTCCAATAGATCACTGGTTATCAGATTGATCTATTTTCTTCAAATGAAGCAATGGCTCAAATAGGTGCGCTTTAATTCCGCTGTGTTTATTGATCTTGGTGTTTTACAATCATATATGGATCCGATTCTTCTTGATTAATTAACTATTCATGTAAATAATTTTTTACATGTGGTATCAGAGCTTGTCATATATGATTGTAGAACCCAAATTTTATCTTTTTATGGACAAATTCGAAATTTTCCTCTTTGAGCCAAATATGGGCATTATCTTTCGTGTGGATTTTTTTGCTTGATTGATCTGAAACCATAGGGCTTTTGTTCTACATGTAGAGATCTTTCCAACCATATATAATTTGTATAATTTCGTTGAGAATTGAGAGAGAATTTTAAATTTGAAATTCTAGGGTTTATACATGAAAAGTTCTAGAATTTTCAAATTACTTGCAATTGGTTGATGTTCATTGTAAATCGTTGCATGAGCATTGTTATATATATGTTTTAGCATCTTTCGATTGCAATAAAGAAAGTTCCTTGGGCTCCATCTCTCATGGCAAAGATTGTTTTTTTTTTTTTTTCGGTGTTCAAAGGGGTCAATCCTGAGTAAGTGCCTGTGTTTGATCACCCTTTTCTTGTTTTCTTTAGAGATCCAAAATCTTGTGGTAGAATTCTTCAGATGCAACTTGTGCAGTGATCGTTTTGTTCGAAAGAGAGAATTTTTTATTTATTTTTAACTGGCTACTCGAGATTTTTGGGTTTTGGGTTGCTATGTATGGTGCAATTGGAGTGATTGTCTCGTATATATATAGAAAAAGTTCTAAAATTTTAAGTTAGATTCTAGTGTTACCTTCGATTTTTATTCGACGATAGCAACGGTTGGTTTAGAGATTATTGTAGCTGATTGTTTGTTCCGCTCTGGACAAGTGGTTAGAGTTTCTACCTTCTCTTCCTCCCGCCACGTGCTTCGGTGCGATTGTGTGTACGAGGTTTCTGTGTGTTCGCATTAGGTTATTGCACCTCTTTCCTTTTCCTTGATTGCCGCTTTACCATTTTACTCGGTGGACCGAGATTATGCATCAATTGATCCACGTACGCAATGGGTGACGCTTATGTCACGGACCGAAAGTTGGTCGATCCGAGAGGTTCCCCAAGGACAATCTCGACTCGTCTGTGGAAGACCTCCTGCTCCAACTCGGATTCCCATCAAGGCTTCTTCCCGAAGTTTCCAAGGGCGGCCGAAACCGTCATTGAGTCATATTCTAGTTTTATGTTCCGTTATTTATGTCGATAGACGGTAGTTGGTATTTATGTCGGTAGTTGAGGTGGTGCGATCTCGCCCGCCGGATAAAAAGCAGATCAACGGTTGTAATCCGAGGCCCTCAACTATAAAAGGGGTGTCCTCCTTCATAGGTGATCACCCAACATTTCAGCAATACAGAGTTCCTTTCCTTCCAAAGCTCCTCTCTCTAAGCTTTCTCTCTCAACAATCCGGGTAAGCGAGCGGGTAAGCGTTCGATCGAGCAAGGCTTGGCTTGGGTGATCCAAAGTTGCCCGAGTCGCCGCACGGTCACGATCCCAATCGATCGGCCCGTGACAAGTGGTATCAGAGCAAAAGAGAGATCCGTTCGAGAGACCAAGGAGCGCCAACTGTTCGAAGGAATGTCGAGCCAAGAAGCTGTCATGGTTGGAGAGACCGTGCAAGTCCAAGAGGACCGCGGTCGTGGAAAGAAAAGAGACGCCTCGAGGGACGTCGTAGCTACGTTCGATGAGAAGATTGCGAATGTTCGGAGCGCTGTGCATGAACTCATGGAAGGTCTTGACGACGTGCGAGACCGGATCATGGAGGTCGACAGTTCGCTCCGTGAAGACTTCACGTCATGCCTCAACGAAGCTACTGCGCCATTACACGACAAGGACGAAGCCCTTGAAGCATCGATCGATGTGTTGAAGGAGCGCGTCCAAGTGGTCGAGGAAGAAGCTCCGCGTAGGGATGAGATCGAAACCATGAAGGCCGAGATCCAAGAGCTCAAGACTGAGCTCGCCCTGTGCAAACTAAGCATCACCAACGATGCTGTGCCAAACCAAGCGGTGCCCAAAATTGAGGTGCCAAAGCCAAAAGAGTTCAAAGGCGAACGATCCGCAAAGGAGGTGGACAACTTCGTCTGGAGCATGGAGCAATACTTTGGCGCCGTCAACATGCACGACGAGACGGCCAAGGTACGAACCGCTTCCATGTTCTTGTCTGATACGGCAATACTTTGGTGGCGCAATAGGTGTGACGAGGTTAGACGCGGCGCCGATCCCGTGTGCACATGGGACGACTTCGTGAGAGAGTTCCGGGACTACTTTTTCCCCGAGTTTGCTCAACAAGAAGCCCGTAGCAAGCTCCATCGCCTCGAGCAAAGAGGCACGATCCGAGAGTACGTGAAAGAATTCATGGAGCTCAAACTCCAGATTCGCAACCTAAGCGAAGAGGAGGCTCTCGGAGCGTTCATGGATGGATTGAAGCCATGGGCACTTCTCGAGCTCAAGAGACGGGACGTGAGTAGTCTTGCGCGAGCACTAAGCGTGGCCGAGTCGCTCATCGACCTCACCAAGACCGAACCAAGGAGCCGAGAAAGAGAGTGGAGAACGGATCGACCTTGCGAGGATGAAGCACGAAGCACTCCCCGGGCTGCACATGATCAAGGTGGCCGAGCCAAAACATAGGGAGAAGGGTCTTCCAATCCATCCTTCCAAAGGGGTAGACCATTGACGGACTACGCGAGCAGATTTGATCAACCCCCGCCTTCTCCTTGCTTCATTTGCCAAGGTCCGCACTGGACCCAAAAGTGCCCAAAGAAGGGCCGAATCAACGCCCTCCTTGCCATCGAAGAAGAAAAGGAGGAGTCCAAAGAAGACAAGAGACAAATCCGACTTGGAGCCGTGAAGATGATCAACTCCGTCCAAGCTCGGTCCAAAGAAAAAGAAGCTATGCCGGACTCTGAAATGTTCTTCGTGCAAGTCAACATGTGCGGCCGAACACTATATGCGTTGGTCGACACGGGTGCATCGAACATGTTCATGTCGAAGGAAGTGGCAAGAGCCCTGAACCTTCGCGTGGAGCCGACCGGGAACACCTTCAAGCCGGTCAATTCGGAAGGCGTCCGTGGCGTAGGATCAACTTCGGATGTGGACGTCCAAATCGGTGACTGGAGAGGCAAGATAGATTTTGAGGTAATCCCGCTTGACGATTACGATCTCATTCTTGGCATGCAATTTTTCAATAGCGTGAGATCCATGATCGACATGAGGACCAAATGCCTCATGATCCTCGACCCGAAATGCTCGACGACGGTCCCCATGATCAAAGGGATGGTCGACACCAAGACCATCGCGTCGATCCGACGCCTCGACAAGAGCTTGAAGGCCGTCATGCGCATCAACAAGCTGTCCGAGGTAAAGCCGAAGGTTGAGTTGGAGCCTACCCCAACAAATGCCATGCCCATCCAAGTGCTCTTCCTTGAGGTTGAGTGCTCACCGCACGCCACTCCTAAGCCAAAGGTGGAGCCGCGTGCCAAATCCGAGCTGACCATAGAAGGATGTGGTCCTTCGTTCGAGAGCGTCTGAGCGAAGAGAAAGAAGAACAATAGAGCCCGTGCCAAAGCTCGTGCTCGTGCCAAGAAGGCCAACCGCCGAGCTGTGAGCGACAAGGGCATCGCTTGAATGAGTGGGGGAGAATGTCACGGACCGAAAGTTGGTCGATCCGAGAGGTTCCCCGAGGACGATCTCGACTCATCTGTGGAAGACCTCCTGCTCCAACTCGGATTCCCATCAAGGCTTCTTCTCGAAGTTTCCAAGGGCGGCCGAAACCGTCGTTGAGTCATATTCTAGTTTTCTGTTCCGTTATTTATGTCGGTAGACGGTAGTTGGTATTTATGTCGGTAGTTGAGGCGGTGCGATCTCGCCCGCCGGATAAAAAACAGATCAACGGTTGTAATTCGAGGCCCTCAACTATAAAAGGAGTGTCCTCCTTCATTGGTGATCACCCAACATTTCAGCAATACAGAGCTCCTTTCCTTCCAGAGCTCATCTCTCTAAGCTTTTTCTCTCAACGATCCGGGTAAGCGAGCGGGTAAGCGTTCGATCGAGCAAGGCTTGGCTTGGGTGATCCAAAGTTGCCCAAGTCGCCGCACGGTCACGATCTCAATCGATCGGCCCGTGACACTTATGGAGTGCTTTGTTATAAAGTTGAGATTTGTGCCCTATTTTTCATTGATTTGGGTTATTTCTATATTAAGTAGTTAGTGAGTCGTTGAAGCTTTGGGGCGATGGTGCTCCCTATAGTCTAGAAAAGAGAACCAATGATTAAGATTTCTCAAGTTGTCGGGATATCAAAATTTAAAGATGGAAATAGTCGGTTTTTTGCTTTTCACGCGCGGTACGTGCATCTTGTTGCTAGATTCTAAATGAAACCGCTGCTTTAAGGCTTCATTGTGATTTCGCCATAAATATGTTGATTGTGGGGTAAGCAAAAGACCAAACTGTGATTTTTGTTTGTACAAGTGGTTTTATGCTAAGTTATCTGTCTGGATTTGTTGGGTTCATAGTTGATTTGCTGAGTAATGTGGCATGACCAGCAAATTCCAAACTTGCAAATTCTAATCTTTTTGCAAATTACTCGCACAGCTCCTGCAATGCATTGGTGTTTTATTGACTAAGGTTTAAAATTCCATTGAAGGCGATACAATGAAACCAAGAGATTTGTGAACCAAGATCCAAATGTATATAGATACAAACAAGAGGATGTTATTTATCAAAAAAAATTAGGATTAGGCTAGAGAGATGTAAAAGCTGAAGGTTTCAGCAGTGAAAGAAAAGTCCATAGTCTACTGTGTAGTGCTTTGTGGAAACCCTAGGTTCAAAAGGGGAAAATCGTAGATGGTGCATGATGAGAAGCACATGAATGATTTTTCTTTTTCTTTTTTTATTACATGGGAATTATGTTTTAAATCTATTCATTTGTAGCTTCTTTTATTTTTTATAGTAATCTTTGGACCGGTGACTGACAGAAGACTATAGCATCAAAATACGAATTAATCAATATTATTGAAAATTCTGGTGAACCAAACGGACCTTTCATGTCTTCTTGTGTGGTTTTACCACGAATCATCGGAGTGGACTGGCTTAACATGATTGAGGTTTAGAAGTTCTTTTTATAGAGATTTTGCTTGATCTCTTGTAGGTTTCATGCTAACATGCATGAATGATACTTCTAAATTCAGATGATATGATTGTGTCAAATAGGTGGAAATTGAGTTATTGCATAACTATGAAATTTCCCAACTTTAAAAGATGCCAAATTTAAATATGCCAACCAAGGGTTGATAGTGAGGAAGTGTGAGATAAAGATTATTATCCTCATGATTTTTTGATGTAATGATTAACGATAGCTACAAAATTTTTGGCTCCCTTTAATTCTAGTAACCATTCGTATCCATTCTTGTTTTGACATGAGTCCGAAATATTAAAATAATAATTAAAAAAATTGTGGCAAAAATTGTTTCTTGATAAATGCAATATGATCTTGGGAAGCACATGTTGTAAAGTGCTTCATATTATTAGATGAATTTTAGACATATATTTTTTGGAGTTTCCTATTGATAAAAATTAGTATATACAATTACCTACACAAAGGGGGGTTATTGTGTATATTATTTTGAAAATTGGAGGAAGATAAATTCCAAAATTAAAAGATGGGGATGCATGACTCAAAAAGATTTATCTGCCCAAAGGGGATAAATTTTTTAAAGTTATATGTAATTCCCCTCTATATTGATATATTAGAGATGAATGATGGGAATGTGTGACTCAAAAGGTTTATCTGCCTAAAGGGGATAAATTTTTTAGAGTTATGTGTAATTCCCCTCTATGTTGAGATAATTGAGATATATATAATTTAAAGGATTTGTCTGTCCAAAGGGGATTGAACCTTGAAGATTATATGTAATTCTCTTTTATCATCTCTATATATTGATATCATGGAGATGTATAATTTAAATGATTTGTCTGCCCAAAGGGGATGGATCATTGACAATTATATGTAATTCTCTTTATTGTTGCTTTATAAACTTCATGCTGTGAAAAATAATGGTGCATTATACAATCTACCCAAATAGGAGTTTATAATGTACTAATTATTTTTGTTAAAATACTTATTGCCCATAATTGATCTTATTGCATTATGTGTGATAAACAATTATTTTTGCTATAAATAACAACAATGCCACGGTTGAAATGTTAATTGGATCAAACATTATACTATTAAGGACTTGGTCAAAAAGGGAGACATTGTAATTGAGAATATTAAAACTAAGTCCATATTGGCTGATCCTCTAACAAAAGGCTTACGGCCCATTTTATTTAAAGAACTTGTAAAGAATATGGGTGTTTTAGATTCTTTTGATTTCTTTTGTTAGTGGGAGTTATACAAATTGTATTTCTAGATATTATAGTTATATACAGATTGATAATGCTTTTATGATGTCTATTAAAGCATTTATTTTAATAACTGTTGTTATTGGTTATGTTGTTATCATTTCTCCTGTTGACTGAGAAATAGAAGTATAAAACAGTATCTTTGTTTAAAGATGACTGGATGTCACTGATCATGAGATCTCGTGTTGGATTGTGACATAATTGTGCAATTTCATGTTGTTTAGAAATCGTACTAAGGCAATTTCATGTTGTTTAGAAATTGCGTTAATGCAATTTTATATCTTTGAGAAATTGCATTGAGGGCCGATAAAAAATAGTGTATATTTTGATCACATATTGGCACTATTTCTTACTACACTACTAGGCCCATGATCCATGAAAATATAATACTTATTATATGTGATTATGGAAGGTCTTGTGTTGTGGCATTTTCTTAACACATTGATCTCTATAGTCCTATACTAAGATTATATAGGATTAGATTGGTATTGAGATACCATTATTGGAATATTATTTTTTAAAAGTTGTGGCCACATAAAACAAAGTTTTTAGTTATTAACCCGATAGTGTCGTTTTCAATATAAAATCTTTTCAAAATAAAATAAGTTAATTAATGTAGCCCAAGTAGGAGAATGTTGGAAATTTCCTATAATATGGGCTTACATTAATTAATTGATTTTCTATTTTAAATAATCGGGTTAATGGATATTCCAATATTTGTTGAACCCTACAGTGATCTGATTGAATTGGGTATTGGCATCTATTGATAACGGGCCTAGTTAAGCAGCAAAGTGTAGGCAATTGTGTTTGACTGAAGCCCGTAATGGGAAGGGCCTAGTTGACACGCTGTTGATTAGGGTTTGCTAGGTCCCCTCTCTAGCCTATAAAAAGGGTAGGTTATACATATCAGTTGCTTTAATCCCATTAAAAGCTGCTATACTGAAATAGGTCATAGAGAGGAAGATTTGGCATTCCGATAGATCACTAGTTATCAGATTGATCTATTTTCTTCAAGTGAAGCAATGGCTCAAACAGGTACGCTTTAATTCCGCTGTGTTTATTGATCTTGGTGTTTTACAATCATATATGGATCCGATTCTTCTTGATTAATTAACTATTCATGTGAATAGTTTTCTACACTAGATGTATATCCACTACTGGATGAATCGTTGAATCCAATGTTTTCTATATATAGTTCATACTTATTTGGATGTATACCCCAAGAACTTCTTCGGAGAAGATTTTTGATGTTAAAGAAGTTAAAGCTGGGTTGTAAAATCGTGGATAGACTAATATTGGTCCTCAAGAACATCTTCGGAGAAGATATTTGATGTTAAAGAAGTTAAAGTTGGGTCTTTAAAATCGTGGATGGCCTAATATTGATTCTTCTCATTATTGGTATGGATACACTTGCCTATATTATACATAATACATTCTCAAAACCGGAAATAGTATAATGGGTAGGGTTTGTTAAAATTGATTTACTCCTCAAACATGGCAAGATACATCCCAGATGATTACTTAACTATATGAGAAAGTTAAAATCCAGCTGCCAGATTGTTAATGATCTCTATCCATCGAATAACCAACAAGAATTTAACAATACGATTTTGAACATTGTTATTAGGCGTATCTAGTAAATATTCAAAGCAGAAAAAGTTAAGGAGTAACATTTCCAGCCAAAAATTATAAATCGTGATGTCAAACTTGCATGTTTTTCTTATTATATATCAAATGTAACAATGCTAAGTATTGATCCAAAGGATTTCCACAAACGATCGAATTCATTAATACATCTAGCATATGTTATTTTCCTATCATACTTCACTGGTCATTTGTCCAATAGAAAAAATTCTCAATGTAAATTAATATAATCAAGTGAATATTAATTGTAGAGGAAAATCTAATAAAAGGTCATGGTAGTCCTACGGGGTCACAATCATTCTCCTCGTTTTCTTTTCCATGATAAATTAATTTCTACGGCCAAAATAATATAGGAATTTCTAATATTCTTTGAAAAAAAATCAATTCAAATTTTAGTGTTTCCAAGAATATTTCCGATTGCAATCCGAAATGCCCTCAAATGTGCTGACTTTATTAATGGTTAATGAGGCCGCTTTTAAAACTTTATATTTAGATACCCTTGATACTAATCTTGTTTCAAATAAAGAAACTAAAGTTGCATTTGATAATACTTCTATTCTGAAAAATAATTTCTTTTCATAAATAGTCTTTTTCTTTATCTATTCTCTAGAATAATTTCTAGGTAAGATAATGCATTTGATAACTACATAAAATTTCTATTTTTGGAATAGAAAAAGAATAGAAATGTGTTTGGTACAACCTATAGTTGTTTTAACAATATCTTACTTGAGTCTGAATTTTTATTCAAAGTCTATTGTATTACAGACTCAGTTTAAAAGAAAATTATTTTCACTGCATCTCTTCAAAATCTGTTTTTACATCTATTCACTCCCTCTAGGTGTTTATACTAGCTCTTTCACTAGAAACTTAATAATCTCATATCTAATACATAATATACGTACAATTTCAAAAATGAGATTTCTTATATTTTGTCAAAGTGCATAGTGAAATACGGTCAAAGTGAATAGTGCAATACAGATAAAGTGAATAGTAAAATACAGTCATATCCATTTAAGCAACCACATAAAAAAAAAAAAAAGAATCAATGATCCAACCTATTGATTAATCTCAAATCACCCATTAATAGTCTATTTCATTAATCAATCTCTTGCTCCAACGCACATCAATGCTTCATTCCATTGAATGATTTCAATTACATATCAATAGTACATTCCACTTATCAATCCTATACTCAATATTTAACCATGGTCATAGCACAATGCCTCGTGACGAAGGCAACCAAGATTTGTCCCCTTGGTTTGGTCATTCAACCTATGTTGTGAGTAGGGGTGAGCGGTTCCAGGTTCCGGTTCGGTTCCGCCTGGAACCTGGAACCTACCCTCAGGTACAGGTTCCTCATTTTTTGGAACCTGGAACCTACCCGCCAGAACCAAGAACCTGGAACCTACCCTGTCACAGGTTCCGGGGTCGGTTCCAGGTTCCAATAGGTTCTTTTTTTTTTTTTTCATTTTTAGTTTAAAAAAACAAAAATGAACACAGCAATAATAAACAATCCTATACCTCTTAACCTCACTCTTTTTTTGAGCTTATCCTTCAAATCATGATTAACACAGAAAAATAGCTTGAACTCATCATAACAAGTCCAACACCTTGACAATCCTTCAATAAGCAATACTCCAAAACTGTAGATGTCTAATTTTTGTGTGGGTTTCCGAGTTTTCATGACTTCGGGAGCCCGATAACCTGCACTTCTAGTTCTAGGAGGCACTATAGGAGTGCAGATCATAGGAGTCAGCCCAAACTCTGAAATGCAACCTTCAAGGTATGCTGCCATGGATAAAGCTCCCGCGCCTCTGGCCGAATGGATGTGAGCAATGCCTTTAGCCACTCCTAGAGAAAACTTCACCCACGATGCCCAGTCCAATGGTTGTCTCCCACCTTCTGCAAATCATTATCAGAAGGTAACTGTCAATAGTGCAGCAAATAGGAGACAACCTACACTTCTTTCGACAAACCTTCCCCATGTGTCTCACCTCACAGTTTTCTTTACTTTACGGACAAAAGTGCTAGTCTTCCCTCCATTGCACAAATCAGCCTCATTAAAAACCAGAACAAGAACAGCCCCAACAATAGCCACTGAACAGCAAGATGAAGATCCCAAACAGCCACTTGATCTTATTTTGGGATACGAAAGAACCTACGTGACACAACCCACAAATTCCCTTCCCTCACTATGTATGTACTTGGATCACACAAGCATAACACTCATATCTCAGAAATTGACCAAATAAAACAGCTAAAATGTTAGATTAGATCTAACAGTTAAGAGTAGAAACAACAAGAGATTAGACCTGCGATTGAAGCTAGAGGAGGCGAGTTTCTTCGATGTCGAGGGTGTCGGGCGGCGTCGAGGGGCCGAGAGGTGTCGAGCGAGCGTCATGGGCGTCGAGGGGGCCGAGCGGGCGTCGAGGGCGTCGAGGGGGCCGAGCGAGCGTCGAGGGCGTCGAGGGGGCCGAGCAGGCGTCAAGGGCGTCGAGCAGCGTCAAGGGGCCAAGAGGTGTTGAGCGAGCGTCAAGGGCGTCGAGCGAGCATCAAGGGCGTCGAGGGGGCCAAGCGGTCGTCGAGGGCATCGAGGGGGCCGAGCGAGCGTCGAGGGGCCAAGAGGTGTCGAGCGAGCGTCAAGGGCGTCGAGCGGTCGTCGAGGGGGCCGAACGGTCGTCGAGGGGGTTGAGCGGTCCGAGCGGTCGTCGAGGGCGTCAAGGGCGTCGAGCAGCGTCGAGGGGCCGAGAGGCGGCGAGGGGCGGCTCGACAGCTTGTCGGGCTCAACGGCGAGACGGCTCGTCGGACGAGCGGTGGGTGGTGGTGGTTCGGTGGTGGGTGAAGCAGCAGCCAGCAAGAGGAAGGAAGGAAGGAAGAAGAAGAAGAAGAAGAAGAAGAAGAAGAAGAAGGGGGTTTCGGCCGAGAGAGGGGGAAAGAGGAGAGAGAGAGAAGAAAAGAAAAAAGTTGGGGGGCAGGAAGTGACGTGAGGAAAAAGAGGAGAAAAGAAAGAGAGAGAGAGAAAAAGAAAAAGGGCAGGGGGAAGAATCGGCGGAAAGCGGGGAAATCGCGTTGGGGGAAGTGAGGGGCTAGGTTTTTTTTTTTTTTTTTATAATTCTGACCGGTTCCGGTTCCGATTTCTATGGGAACCGGAACCGGAACCGGGAACGCCGGTTCCCAGAAAAAGGAACCGGGAACCGGAACCGGTTCCTTTGGAACCGGGAACCGAACCGGACCTGCGGTTCAGTTCTCCGGTTTCGTTCTACCCGAGAACCGTGCTCACCCCTAGTTGTGAGTGGCTTGGCACAAAAAAAACTAAACCAATCTAGAATTTGTATCTTAAATTTGTTTTCCAAATTATAATATGACTTTTCACAACAAAATGCCTTTCATAAATCAAGTTCACAAATCAATACATATATTTTTTTTGCAATCGCTTTCATAAAGCATTTCTCAAACCATCTTCCCAAGTAATCAATGCATAAACTATTTCAACAAATGCTTGATCATGCCATTTATAAATAATAACAAAGGTAGTAACGGTTGATCCGGATTTCACATGACAAGTATACTTCAAACAACACTTCTTCTTCCTTTTTTTTTAAATATCATGGTGTGACATGACTTTCATAATCCATATTTTATAATTTCCGACATTTTCAAGACATGAATTTATAAATTCAAAGAAATAAATAAGGATCAGTCACCTGAAAATACAAAGCAAAAGACGGAGACTCTCGTTGTTTAAAAGGGGACGTAGCTTTCTATATTTTTCGCTCTTTGTTTCGCGACCGTCTCTTTCTCTTACTCTTATTTTTCTTCTCGTCCTCTTGTTTTTATACTATCGTTTCCTCTCTTTTACGAAGGCTCTCTCTCCTTTTTTATTTCCCCCTCTCTTTTTCTCTCTTTTTCTCTCCTATCCTCTTCTCTCCTTCACTCCTCTTCGTTTTCTTCTCCATCTCTGCTTCACCCTCGCGGCTCTACTTCGCTCTCCCTTTTCCTCTCTTTTCCTCTTTTCCTCTTTTCTCACCCGTCCCCTCCCCCCTTTTCTCTCTCTCAATTATTACAGCGAGGGGGCGCTAGAGTGTGTGTCCACACCTATAATCTGTGAAGGGAAGGGAGAGAAGAGTAGTAAATATAAAGGCCCATAATACCAGTCCATGTTATTAAGCTCCAGCCCATTTTCTTTTGTCAACGGCTTCAACGCAATTGAAGCGTAAAAAGGATAGAAGCAAGCGGCGTATCAAATAAGGAAGACGCATGAAAGGAAAGGCTCGACCGTGAGGAAAAGAAAAGAGGAAAAGAGGAGTATTTTAGCACGTAACTGATCTGGACTCCACGACAAGCCAAATCAACTACGAATTGCAACACCGAATAAGTGTTCAAGCCTATTATTCATTTAATCAGAGTAAATTTCGAAAGTAGGTCACAAATTTGAGATTTTTGTTAATTTCGAACCACGAGGTTTGATTGTAGAGTTATTAAGCTACGGATATATATGGAAATGGTAGACAAGGGCATTGTGATGCTCTGGGCTTTGATGAAATTCGATTCTAAAGTATGGTTTGATCAAAACGAATTTTTGAAACTTCACATTTGAGTTATGCGTGAAGGATAATATGCATAATGGAGAAACATGAACGCTTGTTATAAACTAGTTTCCTCACTAATGTGAAGGTGTCGTTTTATCAATGAATAGGCTTAGCTTAGTTGAGTTGTTAGTTAGAATAGAATATTACTCATAATTTGATATGTTTTTCAACTAACTAATAGAAATTTGACTTGGCTCGAGTGACCATCGTAGCTTGGTTTTCGGCTACACAATAGCGACCAAGGAGAGAGACGTGATCATTAGAATTTGGGGCAGAAAATTAGGGCTCTTGAGAGTTCTTGATCTTGGGGGCAAGAAAAAATTAGGGTTCTTGAGCAAATCAATAGCAATGTCGTCAATGGAAAGCAGCAACAGTGGTGACAGGGCTTTGAAAAGCTTCACCTTTTAGGGAAGAAAACATCTCCTGCAAGCATCAGATGCTGGGCTGCACACTTCGCGAACACCGAAGAATACCACGAGGAGGTTTTGCTGCTGTTCATTGTGGAGGGAGATGCAGTCTCAATCTATTGAAAGCAATTGAGTTGATTGGGTTCGATTTTATTGCGGTCTTGTAGTTGGGCAAGATGTATGTTCAGTAGCCGTGCTGAGAGTATCAATTTGTATTGATCAGTGGTGAATGTTTAGTGGTCGCTGTCGATTTGGATTGCTAAAGGTCGTGCTCATTTTGCGATTTGATGGTGGGGGCTTTTTTGATTGGGTTGACCTCCAATTGACGAATGACAATGAAGTGTTGAAGGAGAAGGTGAAGTTTGTGGAGGAAATCTGGAAAGAAATGAGGAAAGGATGGCCATTCTGCGAAGGCGAATACTGGACAAGAAAGATGAGCTCAAGTTAGAAGGGATTAACAACTTGGACTAAAGCTTATAGATGGAAATGGAAATCGCGAGAATGCAAGCGAAGGAGAAGATTCATACGAGGGTCATAATTAGCATTGATGGGAGCGTTGATTGTGTTGACAATGTCGAAGGTTGATAGGAGGCTTCGATCTTACTTGCCCTGAATGGCGCTAGTAGGTAGTTCAACGTTTACTGTTGCAGGGACTCGTTTGAAGCTTTTTGTGCAAGGTGCAAATGTAACCAATGAATTAGGGGAAGATGAAGAGTGTAACCTTGGTTTTGGAGTTGCTAGTAACATGAATGTCTAAGATGAGTGTAATCTCAATCGACCAAGAGAAATGGCCAAGTCTATAAGCATGTTAGACTAGAATAAGCTTCCACAAAAGTAACAAAGTACTTAAAACCATTTCTACTAGCAATACGGGAAGGTCCTTAGATGTTTGAATGAACAAGTTCAAGTAAATAGATGCACAAGAATTATTACGACTAGGAAAAGAATTACGATGATGTTTCCCAAGTTCACAAACCTCACACTCAAGAGTAGAAATTGATTTACACTCAAGAATTATTTGCTGTAACTTAAATAAAGATAAATACCCTAAATGTGAATGCCATAATAGGGGGTTAATAGAACTAGCAGTTAGACCAATGACATTAGTAGTGGAGACACCATTTAGATAGTAGAGTCCATCGCATTCATGCCCTCCACCAATCATCTCTTAGTTTGACAGTCTTGAAAAACGCGCAATAAGATGGGTAAAATATAACTGAACAATCAAGAGTTTTACTTAACTAATGGGAGAATTACCAAAAAAAGTTTTAAACTTATTGCAATTGTGTCAATTTAGTCCTAAACTTTTTTTTTGTGCCAATTTAGTCCTAAACCTTTTACAATTGCGTTAATTCAGTCCATCTTGCCAAAATTGGCCGGCCGGCGTTGACATGGACGTCGGCCGTCCAAAAACGCTAACGTGACATTTTTAAATATTTTTTTATTTTGTTTTAAATTTTTAAACATTTTTTTGAATTTTGAATTCTTTTTTTTTTTTTTTTCCCCATCTTCTTCTTCCCCGGCCCGCCGGCATCGACCAAAGGCAAGGGCCAACGAGGTTAGGCTCGCCCCCGCCGGCCGGAGGAGAGGGCCGACGAGGTTACCTCGTCGGCCACTAGCGAGGGCGAGGCCTTGCCAGATACAGTGAGCTCGGCCCTCGCCGGATCCTAGAGCTCTGGCACCAAACGTACTCTACTGAACAAGCCCACCAGAAGGCCCGCGAAACCGTCCCTCGTGCTCACCTTCAGCGCGTCCCCGATGTGGACAAAGATCCGATCTTGGTGATCCTTCTCAAGCCACAAGAGGCCGAAGTACTCCCTCGCGACGTCGATCATGGCCGGATCGAGCTCCCACCCGTGCACCTCCCTGCGGGGGTAGAGCTTTAGGAGCAACCTGGCGATGAAGCCCGCACCGAAGCCGAGGACGCCCATGGGGTCGGGGGGGAGGATGGGGGGTAGGGTGGCGAAGACGTCAAGGTAAGTGGAGGTGAGGGGCTTGAGGAGGAAGGAGATGTTGTGGATGTTGCCTAGCGAGCTCGACCCTCGCTTTGGTTGGGTGAGGCCCTACTGGATCTAGCAAGGGCTGAGCTCACCGGATCTAGCAAGGCCTTGCCCTCACCCGTGGTTGACGAGGCTGACCTCGCCGGCCCTTGCCTCCAACCGGTGTGGGTGAGCCTCGCCATTGGCCGGCAAGGCTAACCTCGCCATTGGCTAGCGAGGCTGACCTCGCCAGCCGGGGGAAGAAGAAGATGGGAAAAAAAAAAAAAAAAAAAAAAAGAATTCAAAATTTCAAAAATATATATTTAAAAATTCGAAAATAATAATAATAAAATATTTGAAAATGTTACGTCAACGTTCGCCGAACGGCTAGCATCCATGTCAGCGTCAGCTAGCCAATTTTTGCTAGATTGACTGAATTGGCACAATTGTAAAATGTTTAAGACTAAATTAGCCTAAAAAAAAGTTTATGATTGAATTGGCACAATTGCAATAGGTTTAGAACCTTTTTGGTAATTCTTCCATTAACTGACTAATAGATAACAAATTCAAAGGAAGTTGGGGAACATGTAAAATAGAGGACAAAGATAAGGAAGATATAAGTGAAACTGTCCCTGATCCAACCACTTGAGCCAAGGAACCATTAGCTAAAATAACTTCTAATGAAGGACTAAAGTTATGGTGGGAAGAAAATAGTTCTCACTTACCCGTCATATGACTAGGAGATACCGAGTCAATGACCCAAGAGGTGCTAGGAGACAAAGTAGAGAAAAAAGCCATGTTACCTATATGTGCAAGAGTGGTAGTGGATGAGAAATTGGAAATCTCTAGTTGTTGGACATGCTTGATGAGTTGTGCAACCATATCATCCTAAGCCATAGATTCAAAAGAACTAACCTTAAGTGGGATAGATCGATTAATGTCGCTATAAGACACATTTGCATCATTGCCTTTAGAGACAACAACATTTACAATAATCGTTGAGCCCACTTAGGCTTGCCATGCTTGACCCAACAAGTGTCAACAATGTGACCAGATTTGCCGTAGTATATACACTTATGACTATCTCTCTCATAACTTTGTCCACTACATCCAACACCATGACTACGACCTCCGCCTAAACCACGGCCTCTATTAGAAAATCCACCACGACCACGACTACCACTACTAGCCACAAATGTTGAAATTGTCTTTAGGTGATGTAAAGACGGAGGGACAATGCGTTGAATCCGACAAAATGCTTCATTCAGAGAAGGAACTCTCTCTATAGCAAGAAGTCGACTCTTCATAGGCTGCAAGTTAGCATTCAAGCCAGATAAAAACTTGGCCACTTGAAATTCAATTCGATATGCCTTAGATCTCTTAAGATTAGTAGTGATGGGCTAATAAAGATTGAGTTCTTCCCACATACCTTTCAAAGCACTATAATACTCTCCAAGTAACTTGCCGCCCTCTTTAAAATTAAAGATCTTCTCATATAGTTCATAGACTTTAGACATATTTTTGTCTTGTGAGTAACTCTCCATAAGATCATCCCACACTCCCTTAACAGTTGTGTGGAACATGACATTGGCAACAATGGATGGTTTCATGCTATTTTATAACCACACCAAAAGTGTATCATTCTCTCTCATCCAATCACTATAGTCTTTAGAGTTCTCAGCAAGGGGATCTATAGTAAGATAATTGAGTTTCCCTTTGGCATTAATATAGACCTTCACAACTTGAGCCCATAATAAGTAATTGGAGAATCCATTTAATTTAATAGTAGTAATCTGAACATTGACACTATATGTAGAAGCCTTAGTATTACTCATGATGATAATCTCAACATAAATATATCTACCACTAATCAAGAAGGTTGAAACTTCAATGCAAGAAACAAAACAGCAATACTGACTATAATCAGATGTAATTGGCTCCATCAATTAATCACAGGGATGCTAAAACTCATAAATATAGGCTGCTATATGAAAATATCTGACAATAAATCTCAATTCAAATAATTATATACTTGATGGAAATCTAGCAAGATCAATCAACCATAATCAATGAAGTACTTTGATTTTTGAATTCGCTTATTAGAAAGTATTGTAATCCATGTTCACAAACCGAACCTGATGAATCTGATATCTTCTGATCTTATATGTATCAAGACTTAAAGAGAAAACAGCCAAAAAAAAAATTGCAACTTTAGGTGGCTGCGCACTAGAGAAGAAATAGAGTTATATTAGGGGACTCTCAAACCAGCAATAAGTTCAAGGAATCAAGTAGTTAGGTCTGCTCTAATACCAGGTCACAAAGTTGATTAGAGAATCCACAGCAAGTAGCAAGAGAGAAAGAAAGAAAAGAGAGAAGGAATAGAGAGGAGAAGAAAAAGAAGGAGAATGTAAAAGAAACAAAGAGGGGTCTCTAGATTTCTATGTAACAGAAGCCCTACACCAATTGTATTTATATTAAATATAAATTGTATATGACCGTAATACCCTTATGTAAGTAAAAAAATGGATAAATTTCAAAAAATAAAAAATAACTTAATTAAAGTAACGTAATAACCAACATTACATAAGTGGTTTTAAAAACTATGTTGCCTTGATTAGTATTGTAATTGTGTACATATTGCATAAGGAAATGATTACGTTCTTACATATAAATATTCATTCTCAACTCCACACCAGCAAAACAAGGGATGAACACTCAATTCTGTCCTTATAACTCTCAATTGCAAAAAATATTTAACACTCATGTTAAGGACGTACCCGATATCCTTGCTACAAAACAAAAACATTTTTTTTTTTAACAAGATAAATTTCGATCTAAGTCCTCTAAGATTTAAAACCAAGTCCCCAATGAAGTCGCTAAACTATCGCGACCTACTCATCAGCACAATGAGAGTAGGTTTAGAGATATTACCTAAAAGATGAGCCTACAGCCTTAATTTTAGATGTGAACTCTCCCAAACCCATATCTCGTGCTATATCGGGTATTTTAATTGATGCTATAAGAATTTTGTAATGAGGAGTTGCCACTACACTATTTGGGTCGACTAGAAATCAAGTGAGATATGAGAATGTAACTTACTTCCTACGCAATTAGAGAATTTAGGGCTGGGAACCTGATTATACTAATTAAATAATTAGTGCACTCTCAATACCAAATTTTTGTTAAATTCAAAAAGATTTTTGTCAAATAGTTTGGTTCGATTATAGACTTATCCATTAACATGTGAGGTGATCATGTGAGTTCGTAATTATTAAAATAACAATCAACAACCAAAGTGACGTTAAATAAATTGCATTAGGAGAGTAACAACCTAACATTACCAAATGAAGAATGTGCCATTGCTAACTAAGCCAAAGGGAAACATAATCAACATAAGGAAAGTACATAATCGAGGACATTCGTCTCTAAGGAAAATCGAAACCCTATGGTGGAGCCATAATGACTTGTTCAATTTTTAAACACAATTTTAGATCAAAAGATCCCACTTTTTAAGAGAATACTACCAATATATATATTATCTTTTTTTCTTAATTACTGAAAAATATTTTTTTTGGAATTTTCAATTTTTTTGAATTTTTCATTATTTTTATTTTTTAATCCAGAATTAGGAGCCTGAGACGGGCCTTGGGGCCCAGCCCGAAATGGGCTGCGGCAAGTCACATGACTTAAGGACACGGAATGAGATTTACACATTAGGAGGCTTTAATTAGTAAAAAGCTAATGGGCTCATTTCATAGAATTAAGTCCAATTGCTCCAGCATTTAACTAAGCCCAAATCCAGCAAATCAAGCTCGACCCAAAGCTAAATTAACACGCCCAAAACTTTCTATAACTAACCAAGCCCACAAGACTATCCTAAGTAAATTTGAAGCCCACTCCCAAGTTCAGTCCGGAACCCCTAAGGCCGACTTCCCAATCTGTTAGAATTGGCTTACACATTTTAAAAATTCAATTTCTTATGATTTTTTTTAAATGATATTATTTACATACTTTCATGCAATTCAAATCTAGTGGACAATTTTTATAATTTTTTTTAAAGAAATTGAGGCTTCATTTGCTTCTTGGAAAATGTTTTCTAAGAATAACAATATTTTATGATGTTTGCTTGAAATTCGGAAAAAAAAAAAATTATTTTTTTGGTTCATTTTTTTTTGTTCTTCAATCGGTGATCGGCCACAAATGACGCTCTAGCTCGCCGGAATTAGACAAGCTCAAGCATGACCTAATCGTTGACCTTGAGCCCCTCCAAGGCTAGCGAAAGCTCGAGCTTTGCCGGCCTCTAGCGAGCTTGTCCCTCACCTAGCTAGCTAGTCACTGACTCTTAGAAGACAGATTACGGAAGAAGAAAGGGGAAAAAAAAATGGAAAGAGAAAAGAAAAGAAATATAATGAATAAAAAATAATTATAATTTTGATATCTTAAAGAAGGGTTAATACACTAAAAACTCCAAAACTGATATACCTATGATAAATTTACCCTAAATGACCTTAAAAAAAAAAAAAAAAAACCATAAATTGGTACATTTGTGACAAATTTATCTCAAACTAATTTGTTTGACCGCCAAAAACTCTAAATTGTGTATTTGTGGCACATATACTCTCTATTAAATTGGATTGATACTACAAAAATGATACAATGGTGAAAAACATAGAATAAAATTCAAAACTTGAACATTAGTCAAATGTCACGTGTTATCTAACTCAACAATTTAATGGTAAAAATTTAATAGAAACTAATATAGAATAAATTTCTCATAAATGCACTAATTTTGGGTAAATTTGTCATATATGAACTAGTTTCGGATTTTTTATAGACAAAAAATTAATTTGAGTTATATTTGTCACATATATATTAGTTTGGGATTCTTTAGAATATTAACCTTTGTAAAAAAATATTTTAAGGCGAGAGAGAGAGAGAGAGAGAGTGAGCCCAATATCCCTTTTTTTCTTTTTGGTCGAACTATAGAATATTATTTATGAACATAAAACGGAACAACCCTTGTACAAGGCTTCAGAACAAAGAAGGTCCATAAGGTGTTGAGGAGGGGAGACAGCCTAATTCCAGGGAAGTAAAGAATGCCCATAGGCTTTTGCAGCCTAGTCTGCAACAAATTTAGCTTCTCTTCGACAGTGGCGTAGCCGGAGGTTAGGGAAAGAAGGGAGAAGCGCGCACATTCAACAAACAACGCTCTGCTCTCCCATGGTGTCGTGTGAGGGTTTTGCACAGCATCCACAAGCACCAGACAGTCCGTTTCTAACAAGAGGTGATCCTGTGTTTTCCTTTTCTGCAGCAAATATTTAAGGGTGAGATTTAGTGCCTGCACTTCTATTTGCAGGGCTGAGGAGGCGGTAATAGTGCTGGTGAAACTGTCGAGCAGCTGGCCTGAAGAATCACGGCAGATGCACGCCACAGCGCCCTGGTGATATGCTGTTGGGTAAGCACCATCGATATTGATCTTCATTATGCCCGGTTCCGGAGGACGCCACAGCTCTTCGAGCCCAATATCCCATTTGATAAACCTAATCTAATCCAAATCAAGCCAAATTACAAAAAAAAAAAAAAAAAAAGCCCAATAGGTGGGCCTCTTTCCATCAATCGCGTGTGCATCACCTCTGGAACAGCGTGACCAAAAAATTTGTGTTCCAATTTGGTCATATTCCATATGGTATTTGCCCTCTAGTATGAGTTTTTTGTTTCACGATCACATAACCTACTAGCAGACATTGGAGATCGATATATACATAACACAAGTATGGATTAATTCCAGGACTACGTTGGATCATAAGCTACACTTATTAGAGGAGATCTCCATGCGAGACTAGTCGGCCCGCCGCCTCTTTAAATTAAGTGAAGGTTGGCCTGCCTTCGGAGGGTGGGGCCCCTGCAAAAGTTGGCATGCCTGCTCTTTACATTAACTAGTACGAAATCGAAGGTTAAGATTATAAATATATAAATAAAAAAGAAAAAAAAGCTTCGACTCCAAATGAGTATAAAGTATGAAGACCAAAATGCGCTGTTGGGAATAACTGATCCCCGAAAACCCGGATTCGACACTAAATCGAACCCCTAAACTCAAGCGGAAGCGAAGCCCAAGAAAACGACACGTATCACCGATCGTAAAGCACACCACGGATTCGAGCGTACCTTGTTAGCCACAGATTAGACACCGACGCCGATGAAGGAAGAAAATCCGGTCGAATTCGATCCGATGAAGCCTTGAAAGGAAGAATTGGAAGCCGTATGCCCTCTTGTTCTTCTTTTGAGAGAGAAAACGCGAGGGGAGAGAAAAGACGTACGTGAATTATGATTCCAACCAACGTCTTCTCTCTCTCTCTCTCTTCCTTTTATACCTTGCCCCTTCCACGGGCCTTATTCCCGTGGGCCGGGCTTTTCGGGCCCGGCTTGGGCGGATAGGGCCTTAAGCCCAAATCTAATAAAGCTTTCATCTCCCACTCGCACAAGGTGGGCCGAACAGATTCTCTTTACCTCTCTTCAACATTCATATGGTGAATAATCCGTGCGACCAAAGCATACTTTTGAGAGCTCGTTGCTATACATACGTTAGGAATATATAGCAGCTCATAATGGGCGTCACACTCCGAGTAGATTTAGTATGCGTACCTAGATCGATTGATCACATTTATATCTCTCTTGATCTCTTTCAAACATGATATATATATTGTATTCACAATTATAATTATCACAAAGACAGTCATAATTGGTCGACCAGTAAATACAAAACCACAATGTGATTCTCCAAAATCGATCTTCCTCTTTCCTTCAAACTCTTAATTTCAGTCCAGCTTGCTTTTCTAGAAATGCCCCATTAGATCGAATCATCTCATGACCATTGGCAACACCCTAAGATAGCAAACACTAAATAGAAACCTTGAGAATAAGTAAGAGTCCCGAGGGGACTAAAAATTGAGGAACTCTTTTCCTCAAGAGTCTCACACGTCATAAAAGTTGAGATCAAACTTTTTGCCACTCTTATTGGTCGTCTCATGCATACGTAGTATGAAATACGTAGTATGAAATACGTATTACGGTATTAACTCCTTTCCCATGGAGCGTATGTCTACACTTTTCAATACCGTACAGATGATAGTTCAGACATACCCGATGTCTAACTTGAGTTCACGTATCTACTCATTCACAAAATTCATCGAACTCACATCGGCATCTTAGACAGATAAAGTAAAATATGTGGGGTATTTTACTTTCGGACATCTTCAGTATTATGTCCTCATCTTAACACCCAATTAAGGCGACATACGTGTTTTAAGCTTGAGCTCTCAATTATCACCTAGAAAATAAGCTTAAAAACAGTCTCATCTCTATTTATCACATAGTAAATAGAGGCGATTACCCGTGTGAGTGGGCTAATCTTATATCTGTCCGACATACTACTCAACTTAAAACAATGCACTAAGCATTAAGATGCATAAAGATCACACATAGATTCATAGGCATTAATGATGAAAACACAAATTCATCAAATTGTGAACACTTAGGGAAATTATAATATTCAGTACATTAGCCTCTACGCAATCCTAGAGACTTCATATGGCCACAAAACACATCTCTAGGTATTGGCTTTATCATAGGATCTGCTACCATTCTATGCGTAGTATGTACTCTAAGTTCACATCTTTTCGTGCAACCATATCTTTGACAAAATTATACTTGGTATCTATATGTTTGGTCTTGCCATGATATTTTGGATCTTTGGTGTACGCTTTCGCTGCTTGGCTATCACAGTTAACCAATAACAATGAATCACGCAGCACCTCCAATAACACCTAAATGATCCAAAAATCTCTAAAGCCAAACATCTTCTTATACTATCAGCGATAATGCCACGAACTTAACTTCTATCGTGGACAAGGCTATGCATGTTTGTTTCTTACAGCTCCAACATATGGTGCCATCATTCAGTAAGAAAAACAAACCCAGAGGTAGATTTCCTTTCATTTAAATCTCCTCCCCAATCAGAATCAGGATAGCCTTAGAGTCGCAAATCCTTTCCTTTATAACTCAACGTATAATCAGCAATCCCCTTTAGATACCTCAGTATTCTCTTAACGGCTTTCCATTGTGCTAGACCTGGATTGGATTGGTATCTACTCACCATTCCAACTGCAAAACATATGACAAGTCTTGTACACATCATAGTGTACATCAAGCTTCTAACAAAGACTAGCATAAGGAACATGTTTCCTTTATTCCTTCTCTTGTGGAGTCCTTGGACACAGACTATGGCTCAATCCTTCACCTTTTGCAATAGGAGTGTCTATGGGTTTACAATCTTGAAATCTTAACTCCAAGAATATATGTAACATCACCCATGTCTTTCATCTCAAAATTGGAAGACAACCAACTTTTGACAGTATTGACAAACTCCATATTATTTCTGGCAATTAGTATATCATCAACATATAATGATATGATCACAAATTGATCATTGGATCTTTTGATATATACACAATGATCATCATCTATCATTGTAAAGTCATATGCCATTTTGGCATTATGAAAACGTATATATCATTATCTTGACGACTGCTTAAGGCCATATATCGACCCCCAAAGTCGACATACCTTTTCTTCTTGGCCTTTCACTATGAAACCGGCAGGTTGTTCCATATATGTTCCTTCCTCTAATTCTCCATTGAGGAAAGCAGTCTTTACATCCATTTGATGTAACTCAAGATCCATACTTGCCATTATTGCCAAAATAATGCGAATCGAGGTAAATCTCACTACAGGAGAAAATATATTTTTATAATTAATTTCTTCCTGTTGATTATACCCCTTCACCACAAGGCGAGCCTTATGCCTTCTTTCGAGCCATCAGCCTTTCGCTTTATTTTGAGAACCCAGTTGTTCCCAATAGCTCTGCGTCCTTTTGAAAAATCAACTAGTTCCCAAACATGGTTTGACTTCACTTACTCCATTTCCTCTTTCATTGCATAAATCCATTTTTTCTTATTAGGGCAATTTAGAGCCTTATTAATATTTTTTGGCTCATCCTCATCTTGTGGAGCAACCATAAAAGTTTCCCTTTCAATATCAAAACATTGACGGGGAATACTTTGGCGACTTGTTCACCGTATGGGAGATTGTACACTTAGCACATCATTCCCCATCATGCTCCCACTTGGATTAGGTAATGATGATGTTGTCACATCATGTGGTTGCAATTGAGAATGAGTTGAATTCAATTCATCACATCTCATATTACTCCCACTTGGACGAACTCCACTGACATCATTATCTTGATCCAAGGTTTCAAATAGGGAACAATCTTCCCTTATTTCCCCCTTCTTAGGAAATTCATCCACTAAGGATGTGACATCCCGTGATTCAAATTCAGTTATACTCCCACTTTCCTGCTCACCTATGAACACATACCCTTTCGAGTGTTCGCAGTATCTCATGAAAATACTCTTATTTCCTTTGGGACCCAATTTCCCAAACTTGTGAGATGACTCATGAATATAGGCAGCACAACCCCATGGCTTAAGAAAACTTAAGTCCGGTTTTCTAACTGTCCATAACTCATATGAAGTGGAAATAATTGATTTGGAAGGCATCCGGTTAAGTATATTGGCGAAGCGATTAACAACGCATCACTCCAAAGAGTGATAGGTAAGTTAGCATGCGCCATCTTGACCTAACCATTCTAGTAGGGATCTGTTTATTCTCTCTACAACACCATTTTGTTGAGGAGTATATGGAATAAACAACTATCTTTATATTCCTTTTTCATCACATAATTTTCTGAACTTATCAGATAAATATTCTCGACCTCGATCGGATCTAAATGCTTTTATTTTCTTGTCTAATTGATTTTCTATCAAGTTCACAAACCTTTTCGAAACAACTTATGCTTCAGATTTATGAGAAATCAAATAGACATATCCGAATCGAATATAATCATATATAAAAGTGATGAAATAAACAACCCCATGCCTTCCTCTCACATTCATTGAACCACAGACGTCTAGATGGATTAAATGCAGAGGAAATTCAGCTCTTTTATCTTTTTCTAAATGGTTTCATTGTTATTTTCTCTACTAGGCAATGCTCACTTATGGACAAATCGACTTTTTCAATATTGCCCAACAAGCCCTCTTTGGCTAGTCTATTCATATGTTGTTGGCCCATATGACCAAGTCTAGCATGCCACCATATTCACATCATTATCATATTAGGTAGAAGACGTGAAACAAGAAAATAACATATTAACATCACCATAGTCAACATCTAGTACAATAAAACCATCCAGAAAATAATCACAACCATAGTAGTTTGTATCCAAATACAAATCTACACTTCTATTATGGAAGTTCACACTAAAACCAAGCTTAACCAACGCTAAGACGGACACTAAATTTCGACGAATCTCCGAGCTTATAGAACATCAAGATGCGTCCACCATGCATGTTCAATTGGCAGATGCCAATCCCTTTACATCAGCTCTAGAGTTGTTTCCTATATGGATCCACTCAGTTCCAGTTGGTACTTGTCGGAATTCCACGAAGGATTCTCTATCCTTCTCTACATGGTCTGTCACTTCGAATCTACGGTCCACAAAGGATTAGATTCAGCCAATAATCTTGAACTTGACACGTAAGCAAAGTTCTCAAATGTACAAGAGGTGTTGACTTTTTTGACTCACAACGATTTGCAAGCATAGTGACATTTCTTGTCACAATTGTAACACCTCACCTTGACATTTTCTTCACTTGAGGACATTTTCCTCTCTTGTGTTGGTTAACTCTTAATTTCTTGCAATAAGGACTTGATCCTTTGCATTCCCACATATTGAACGAATCAATACGTTTGCGCTTAGAGCACAAAGCCCTTTTTGAGCTAGAACCAGCATAGCAAATGTTTATTTTCTGCTCAAATGCCGTTAGACGGTCCTCTACTACTCAAGGCGGCGCACGGCACCCTCAAGATCTTCCATAACATGGTCAAGAGCTTCTAGTACTTCTTTCTTTTCCAGCACATATTGAATCTTCATATTCAATATTTCACAATTGTTGCCGTTCATATCGGCAATTACGTTCTTAGTTCTTTGAAATCATCGATCCGAACACATCGACATACATGCACGAATAATTAATGCCTATCATTTATGCATCCCTATTTGCATAGACCCATCATATTAATAAATAATTTCAAGTAAGGTTTCAGAATCAAAAGGTCACTATGTTTCCAATCATCCTCCAAAAATCCTAACTCAAAATTACAAAAACTTCTATTACTACCCACAGCTAATTACCCACAGCAACCAGCAATAGCAAAAAGCAAATAAAATCTTAACATCCAATAAAATAACAATGCTTTCACTTGATACAACTAACATATCGGTTGCTACATCAACAACAATCAGGTAGTAAACATTACATAATTAATCAAAGAAATAAATAGGGAATGTCCCTTCTAATCTATCAGTCAAAACATCTGAGAAAACTGAAGGCACATTTGCCAACCATGGAAAAACTTTTGGAGAGCATTCATGTCGCCACCAAGGCGCATTCACTCGGCGCCATGTAGCGCTCAATCTTAGGGTTGAAGTTTTGGCCAACTCAATCCTATAGTGCTCTCTTACAAAAGCTTCCACCAGCCTCCTATAACCCGGGACCACGTTGACCTCCCATAGCCGATCCAACACTGCTTGCCATTGCCATTCAGGTGGAAGAGTGTTCATCAAAGCCGGCACCTTCTCAAAATCCGGCAAAAGATAACCATTCCAGATGATTTCCTGTATCATCTGATTGACCCTGATCACATGTGATACTAAATCACCATCATGCCATCGATAATTAGCTAATTCTGACATCAGCCTTTTAAGTCTTGCATTTCCCTCGTCCATTCTCGGGATTGCAAGTATCCTTGTATAACGCATCATAGTTCCTGCAACAAATGCAGAACTAAAAATGGATTACTCATAATCCATAATTTACATAAGGGAAAATACATAATTTTCCATGATTCATGCAACAAATGCAGAATAAAAAATGGATTACTTATAACCCACATAGGCATGACTGAAAAAGAAAACAAATTCCTTTTTTTTTTTTTTTTTTTTTTTTTCGGGTCAACGGTCAACGGCAGGTCAACGGTCAACTACCGGTCAACTACCGGTCAACGGTCAACTGACAGTCAACGGTCAACGGTCGGTCAACGGGTCAACGGTCAGCTGGTCAACGGGTCAAGGTCAACGGGCGCGCGGGTCGGACCGGACGGACCGGTCGGACCGGTCGGACCGGCGGAGCCGGTCGGACGAACCGAACCGCACCGCACGTGCGCGCGTGCGGTGGGCCGACGTCACGCAGACGTCGGCCCGGCACGTGCCTCGCGCGTGAGCGTGCCGTCACGCCACGCGTCGGCCCGCACGTGCGCGGCACGCGCCAGCCGATCGGGTCGGGTCGGTCACCGTCGGGTCGGGTCGCCGGCCGGTGGACCGGCCGGCAAATCGTCGTCGGTGATGACGTCATCGGTGACGTCATCGGTACGGTTCCGACCGTTGGATGACGTCACGGTGACGTCAGCACGCGTCGGTCCGCGACCGGCGCGTGCCGGTTCGCCCGCCGGCGGCGTGCACGCGCCGGTTCGCCGACCGGCGCGTGCTCCGCACGTGCTGGCCAATGCCAGCGCTTCGGGCGCGTGCGGCGTCTCCTGGCGGCGGGCGACATGTCGCCGGACTCGTCTCGACGTCGCCTTTCACCCGGTGCCTTCAGAATTTGTTTTCGACTTACGAAAACTCAGAAAAATGGCCGAACAGCGCTCGGGTGTCGGGATTTTTGCCCCGATCCGTACGGCCGAGAATTTCTTCGCGAAAATTCAATCAAAAAACATCAAATTGATCGGGAAAACGTGAACTAGGGCTCTGATACCAATGTTGGGAATAACTGATCCCCGAAAACCCGGATTCGACACTAAATCGAACCCCTAAACTCAAGCGGAAGCGAAGCCCAAGAAAACGACACGTATCACCGATCGTAAAGCACACCACGGATTCGAGCGTACCTGTTAGCCACAGATTAGACACCGACGCCGATGGAGGAAGAAAATCCGGTCGAATTCGATCCGATGAAGCCTTGAAAGGAAGAATTGGAAGCCGTATGCCTACTGTTCTTCTTTTGAGAGAGAAAACACGAGGGAGAGAAAAGACGTACGTGAATTATGATTCCAACCAACGTCTTCTCTCTCTCTCTCTCTTCCTTTTATACCTTGCCCCTTCCACGGGCCTTATTCCCGTGGGCCGGGCTTTCTGGGCCCAGCTTGAGCGGATAGGGCCTTAAGCCCAAATCTAATAAAGCTTTCATGCGCAAAATCCAATTTTCAAATTATGTTCTTCGCAATCCCGGAGCTTCAAAAGACTCAAAATCTGAAAGGACTACATCGACATGCAAGCTCCAGCGATAATCAAAGGTCAAATTGTGACCAAAAGAAAGCAAAAAAAAAACTGTGCTAAATGATTAGGAAAAGTTGTTACATGTGTGAACTTTCCAATCCCAGTCCATTGAAATTTTAATTTTAATCATTGCTAATCGGTTCCGTCAAGTGGTCAACTTTGTTGGAAAGGCATGCAAAAATGATGAGATTCTGGGACCCTGGCGTCAAGTCTCAAAGTTGGTGGACTGACATGGTTTGTTTTATCATGAATCAAAAGGGAATTATTATTTTTTTCATTTTTTTTAGGCCTCATGCTCCTATATTTCGTGTGATCGCAGTATTCCTTCGATTTTGATGACCCTCAAGCTAAGATGGTGACATTCACCCATTTATAATATAAGTCAGATGAGTATAAACGGGTGTTATTGGGGACTTAAATGAGTTTCGAATTTTTGATATTGGGATGATTTTGAGGTCAATCATAAAAAAAACCTACAAAATTCGAGATTTTACGGTTGGAAAAATTTGATAGGTGAACCTCGCTATCTATATCAGTGTCTATATCTATATCGATTGTCCAATTTTCAAAGAATGACAACAGCATTTGAAGTCAATCTTAAACTTTTGAAAAAAGAAAAGAAAGTAGTAAATGCCAAGCCAAGCTTGGAACCGAAGGGGACGATCCATTGTCCTAATATGCACATCTCCCTTTCTATTTTTCTATCTGTCACCATCGCCGAGGCTATTTTTGATATTTGGAAATATCATCCACTGTGCTAATGGTGGCACGTAACATGCATGTGGTTGACATCCAGCAAAAGTTTATGGTAGTCCATGCTTATAGAATGGTTGCTGATTCATTTACGAAAGCTATTCCTAGAGACATATTTTTGACCCATAGGATGTTGCTAGGATTGCGTAGAATGTGATATCTGTTATTGTAGAAGATCATTGGTTTATATATTTATGGACAGATGTATTGCATTTGTTTATTTATTAGTGACTTGATGTTTTATCAATAAGTACAAATACACACCACCCATCGTTGTAGCGCTGGACTTCAACGCAGAGGTCCCAGTTTCAAAGCCCCTGCGAAGCAGGGAGGCTGAAGCGCTGCGTGATGACTTGCCCGGGGTACGTGGGTGGTGGTTTCCTGCGTACCTCCCCAGGGTTTACTCCCCGGCTCCATCCGACCGTGCAGGGGTTCCCTGGGTCACAAAAAAAAAAAAGTACAAATACACTATAAGACTAGCACAAACACACATGTATTATTGAAAAGTATGTCAGCAAGCAATGATTGGCTCACTCACACGAGCAATCATCTCAAATGCTTTAGATAGCATGTTGAGATAAGACATGTACAAATAAATACTGAAGAACAAGTCTGGTACATAAAATATGTCGCCTTGATTGGAGTCAAGATGAGGTCTGTGATTTGTTTATAACAAGACCAAACATGATATTCCCACAATCATGTATGCTTGAAAGATGCTGGATGTGAGTACTTAATTGAGCGCTATAGAAAGCGAGTTGATATAGCACTCGGGCTAAACATGAGTACGTAAGAAGCACATGACTATGTTTAGGCTAAGATCTGTATAGTAGATATATTTGATAAATGACATACGCTCTTATAGAAAGAGTAATCCACTATAGCATGTAATTCATATTACATGTGTATTGTACGACCAATAAGGGAATATGAATAAAATTATCCCTATTTACTCATTGTGTGAGCCCTTGAGGTAATTTATAATTTACCTCAATTTTGTGCCCTATGTTGCTTTTGACTATGTTCTCGAAGTGAAAAATCAATGTTGCTACTTTAGCATGTTACGGGCGATCATGAATAGATATGGCCTATGAAACATGTCTAGGAAAGTAGTTATTCTAAAATTAAGAGAGACATGAGTATGAAGGAAGACTATTGTTGTTTTACATCTATCACATGTATTTACTGGTCGACCAATTATATCGCCCTTTTGTGGTTGCAGATATAATTATAAATACATGGTGTTTTGAGAATAGTCAAGTATAGCCTTTAAGGGATAGGTATACTTGGACTGATGTAACAAAATATGTCTGGGGCACTATGAGGCATCGATTGTTTATTTCTTTTCAGGGTTGTAGCCATTATGTCATCCCTAACATGTGTATAATTTGAGCTCCCAAGTGCAGATGTACTCACTAGTTGCATGGCTTATTTGCCAGTATGAATTGTTTTGTAAAGTTGATGAATATTGAATGCCTTATATTCTTGATAGAGCGTTATCAAGCCCATCATGTCCGAGTGAGAGATGTAGTACTTTAGCTAGTACGTCCATGATGGGGTGCAATTGGAACGCACTGTTTCGTCTTGATGCATTACGATGGAAAGACACTAATTGAGGGGTATGAAGGGAGACATATAAAAGCCTCCCGAACATAACCGTTGGAATGGTTGGCAAACATACGCACCAGATTTCTCTCCATTTCCATCGAAGAAGAATAAGGCATTCCAATTTCAGTTTTGCAAGAACAATCGGCATTTACGCCGTGGAAATCGGGTGTTTTCCTTATGATTGCATCCAGACTAACATGAGGAAGTGTTGTTCGTGATTTCATTGGCAATTCAACGTTCATTCCGAGGCTATTTACTATTTGCACATTGAAATCTGGTAAGTCGTTTTCTGCCGACTCAAATTCCAACAGTCTTTGAGAACAGTTGGAAGAATTAATGTTAATAACTATGAGCACTCGCCAAACGAATGGGGATGGATATGAGACAAGCCGTGATTATGGAGTCAGAAGAAAAGCGCGGGATATGCAAATTTGGTTGGATCAAATCGACTTGTGCTGATAATACAAATTCAAATGAAGGGAGGGTTTGATTGAGTAAAATAAATTTTCATGAATTAGTTTTTCAGATTTGTACACGTTTGATTTGCTCAAAAAAGTACCCATCAAAAAACTATTTACTATTAAAGAAAATATTCATGCATAAAATAAGGTACCCTAATTTGGAAGGGAGAAACGTTTTCCTTGAAAATGATTTTTATGAAAAGTATTTTCTTTTATCAAGAATTTTTTTCCCAAACATACACACCCCAAATCGAAAGACCATAACTTCATGACACCGGTGGTTTTTGGCCAATCACAAAAGAGTAACTTCTTGAGAAGGTTGAGATCTAATTCTGAAGTACTTTAAATTTATTATTATTATTATTATTATTATTATTATTATTATTATTATTATTATTATTATTATTATTATTATTATTATTATTATTATTATGTATAAAAAAAACATATTTTTGTGGGACTTGTACTAAGTACTTTATTATTATTTTTGAGATTTTTTGTGATATTAATCTTAAAGCAAACTCACTTTCAGTTTCAAAGAGAAAAAAGAAAGAATATAAAACAAGTATCTTCAATTTAACTTTACACGAAACCGGGTCTTCTCGGGTCCTCCTGCCATTAAAGAAAGAAAGCAATCGGGAACATTTTGGCCTTCTCCAACTCCACACTTTACAACCACTGGGGGTTCGCCCCAGTGGCCACCCTTCCAACATGGAAGGGGGAGGTGAGGGGTTCAAATCCCCACCTTCTCAGGGAGGGATGGGGGTAGGGACGCGTAAGTTTCGAGAGTGGGTTGCGAGTCCCACGCCCTGCAAGAGGCAGGGCACAAGTCTGCGAGTGTGTGTAGAATAGGAATAGAGTAGGACTGACCAAAAAAAAAAAAAAAACTCCACACTTTACCGATCAAAAAAAAAAAAAAAACTCCACACTTTGACTTCGTAGACCTCGCAAAAACAAAAAGACAGTAATGAAAGCGCGTTAAGCAATCAGTAATCTTTTTATTAAATGCATTAAGTAATTCTCTTTATAGTAACTTTTAGGTAATCAAGGAAATTTTCAATTATTTTGGTGAATACGATGGAGGGAGAAGGAAAAGAAAAGATAGAAGAGACTGTACATGAAAATGCATTAGATAATTAGCGACTTTCTCAATTAATGCATTGGGCGATCCGCATTATAATAAAGTTGAAAAATAAAAATAAAAAACCAAATTTGCACTAAAGGTCAAAGAGGTCCATTGCTAAAATACATTTAGGCAATCAATGACTTATTGGGCAGATATTATTGTTTGAATATTGGATGATAATTAATTATTTTCATAAGTGCCAAAGGGAAAAATTAGACGAGGGCCTGCACGATATGGTGCAGATTCACCATTCTGAGTTCTAATCTGCAGGGCAGATATGTCCACTCAAACGGACCCACAATTGTTAGAGCCTGCTTCTAACAGCTCAGAGGCACAAAGTCGATAAATTGAATGGCTTGATCTGCAGCAATGCACTCATTCAAGAGGAGACGGCTCTCCAAGGAGCTGGGCACACGCCGTTGCACATCAGCTGTGTCGCATGCCATTTGAATTTCAGCCCGAGAGCTCCTCAAGTCAATGCCAACGTTTGCAGAAGCTGAAGCTGTAATTGCACCGTTATATTCCAGTCTTTTGATCGTAAGCAATGATATTCGTCCTTCTTGTTGTGATAGGATCTCCTGGATCCATCTCCATGATTTCTCCATGATGATCTTCGACCTCTGCGAAATGCTGTCTTGATCCTACATGGCCTTGTCTGCTTTCACTTTCCACTACTCTAGCTCATCTTTTGTGGGCGGTCTAATGTCACCACCTCCCAATCAGGTTTCATATATTTTTTATTAACCGCATCCGAATGCTCCAATTTATTTAATTATTCAGGTAGATATGATGGAGGGAAGGTAATAAGAAAACAAAAGAAACGGTCCGTGAGAATTTGTTAGGTAATCGATGGCTTTTTCATAAACGTATTAGGTGATTCACAAATAAGGTCTAAAAAAATAAAAGAAAATTCGAATTTTCACTAAAAGTTAAAAAATCCCCTCCCTAATATAACATTTAGGTAATCGATGACATTTTTAATAATTTAGGTAGATATGATTTTTTTAAACATAGAATGATAATGAATTATTTCCACATATAACACTGAAATTTGGTTATTGTCAATCACATTTTCATTAAATAGCCCAGCCAAATCATGTAGCATAGATTCAAAATCATATTAAATGATCTAATATTTGTTACATTTGATGCTGCAAATAATCAAATATGATTGTTTAAATATAGAATGATAATGAATTATGTTCACAGATAACACTGAAATTAGGTTATTATCGATCACATTTTTATTAAATAGCCCAGCCAACCTCATTAATCATGTAGCATAGATTCAAAATCATATTAAATGATCTAATATTTGTTACATCTGATGCTGCAAATAATTGAATATATATCTCGCACCTAATCCACATGCAAAGTTTTGTTCCTTGACTATGAACATACAGTTTTCGACAATAAAAAAAGTAAAACGGGCTTTTTTCGTTATTATAGTATTTGCCAATTAAGCCCAACATACTCATAAATGATATCTTTTTTTTTTTTAGGAATTGTAAAACTCTTTAAGCAAGGTTTTTTTATTGATTAAATCAATTCCTTTGCGTTGCTCAATAAATTACACTTACAAGGCGAATTAGGAATTAGCTGTTAAAAAGTCTGATTCTCATGAATATTCCCTTGTTTTTCATGATTTATATTTCTACCGCAACTGTAGACTGTTGCTGGCTTCGTCATTGTTTGAAGGTGCTGTCTTTTCTGTTTCCTTCTCGGAAGATAGTCCCTTTTTGCTTGCCATTGGAGGTTCAAAGGGGGGACTTGAAGCAAGTGGAAACCTCGGCCATCTTCTCAATCACAATTGTAACTTCTTGCAATTTTCCATTAAAGGTTTATATTAATGACTCCTATATGGTTGGGGATCTGTAGTTGTGGAATACATTATTCGATGCAGCTGTATCAGGAGATTCCGAATCTACAGCAAGCTGGAAAAAGCAGAACCTGATTCTTGATGCTGCTAAATGAAAACATTGTAGAAATATCTTAGATCTTGTCGTTGGTGTCCTTGCTCAGTTCTTCGAACGCATTGAAAGGGCTGCAGTCGGGTAACTCTGGGGTCGAGTCATGCACTTGTAGCAGCATGTTATTTGGCATTTTAAATGTCTCCGTCTTGTTTTGAGTTTTGAGAAGAAAAGGCAAAGTGTTATTTCTTAGGTGGTCCAGGGAACAAGTGTTACGCATGATATATGAAATTAGTGCAATAGTGTCGTTTTGACTCAAAATCCTGATCAAACAGTAGTTTCACGCATCGACTTTGGAATCCATGTAATCGGTAGAGTGAAAATCATTCAATGGAAGGGATAGGAATTGATGAGGTAGGATCTCTATGTCCACAATCAATCAGAGTCGCCTTTGAGTGAGTTAACCTTTTGTGCACCTGGAAAACTTCAAGTGAAGCACAGCAAAAACCTTCTTGAGATTCAAGTCGTAGGTACGCTATCATTGCAAGACTCCTATATTGGAGGGTGCAAAGCTATGGAAAAGTTAAGTGGTATATCGGGCTTGAAGCACCTTCACCGTTTGCACATCTATGCATGCTCTAGGCTGCAGATAGTTGATGGCCTTGCCAAACTAGAGTTTTTGACTTGTGTTGGTTGTCTACAAGTGTCTTTCACAGGAAACATTGCTTGACATATCAAAGCCGAAATTATAGGATATGCCGAATTCAAGTTAGACAGTACAGGGTGTCGCTCGACTCTTCACCAGAAGGCCATATTCCTTTCAAACGTTACAAAAGGATGGATTTCTTCAGAGAGACCAAAATCTAAATCCAAGACAGCTGACTCTGAATCAGAGACAAGCAAGGTGCCTCAACTAGACTATTGTAACATCAATGGATTTCACTCAAACATGGCTAGATGCATATTCCTTTCAAAACTAATTCAAACATAAGTAGTGAGAAGCATGCCTCACACATTTATCATATAAATGACAAATTTATGGAACCTACAAGAAGTAAATCAACAATGTAAGTTAAAGAAAAATTACAATAGCCTGCAATCAGCCGATAGAATCATCTCTTCACTTGCAATTGCCTAGGATTCTCAATCCGTACCTACCATAGAAAACCAAAAGTCCCCATATGTGAGGGGATATCTAATGGGCGATGCCGGTATAAAGCAGATTTATAAGAATGAACTAAAAGTGAAAGAGATTTGGCAGGAAAACTGTTTCTATATGGCTGCTGGCAAGCCTTTTATTCGTCTCATCTCATCATCTTTTCGCTCTCTATATAACGGGTAACATGCAGGTTTTGATGTGTCCTTTGAAAATTGCTTTGTCATTCCTCTTTACCGAGTTGTTACTGTAATGGGACAGAACTTGACCTATATGCTTTTAATGATACGTTGACCAAAGTATGATCTCCAGCTTCACACCGGATCTCCTTTCTAAATTATTTTCAAATGGGAGGATGCAGGCAAAACTTATTTTCCACAGTATACAATCAGATTGGTTGCTAATTTTGAGAGATGTATGCAATAAGAATATTCAACAATGTATCAAATTACGTGCTGCTGTACTGAAACAAACCTACAATTAGTGCCATGCAAAGTGTTAGGAAGTCTATTCTATAATTTGTGCCTTCATGATGTTATTGAATCGAAAATTTCCCGAGGCAAAGAGAGTTTTTCTCACAAGTCACAAGAACCTCTCACTAACAGCTGAAGCTGCATATCAAATGATATAGTAGAGACCTAGCACATAAGTCATTATAAGCTGAACCTTCAAATACTCTGCCGTATTTTCACTTTCCTTCAGTAATATTCAAAAACCTATAGATCACGATATCTTTTTTATAAAAGTATTTTCCTCTTAGATCTTATTTGGTTGTTTTACGTAGGTCAATCACCCTCCTTTTCCTTTTCAATATGTCAATGCTATGCATGTACATCTTAAGATTTGTAACCGATGCACGGTAAGACTGAAAAGAAGCTGAAAGCGTTTGGTGGAAACTGGAAAGTAAATTAGGGATGGATGGAGGACAATGCTAAATCATAAAAGAGTCTTTCACCGTTCAAGATAAAGAAATTATAAGGTTCACCGTACAAGAATTGGATAAAGAACTGAATTGAAGGTATATGATTAAACTCAATTCTGAATTCTTCCAATGAAGAATGGGCCACATCTTTATAGTGGTAACTAGAAAACATTAAAGTCATAGGAAATTTAAAAAACATGAAACTTACAATTCAACCCTCCAGCCTTGCATTGCATCAAGATTTGTGCAATGCATTCAAACTCCAAAAGTGGAGGGCTTCTTCGTCCTCATTGGATCCGTTGGATCACGCTATGCTCCTTCGATGGGCCAAAATCTACTCCGTTTGCTTGCATAATTAACAATTGGGCTTTGGTTAATTTGTGAGTCTCGAAGTGAGGCTTTGAGCGGATTGTCTTCAAAGGAGTTTCCAAGCTCTGATCATCCTACATAACTGACTTGAAAGGCGGCTTAAACTCTATCTTCTGGGTTTTTTTTCAAAAATTCCAAGGTACTTCTCCATGTATCTATATTCATGTTGCGGCGTAAATCTGAAGCATGATGCACGATAGCCAGAGGAAGCCCTCCAACAGCTCTGACAATGTCTATGGACAATGAATCATACTCAGAGACATCTTGGGAAACATCCCCTAGAAAAACATGCTTACGAAAGAGTTGAAGAGCATGGTCATGTCTCATTGGCTCCACCTCGTATTCTTCAACTGCTCCCACGTTGAAAGCATTTAAAACATTTCTTTTTTCTGTTGTCACAATGATTCTACTTCCCGGACCAAACCAACTAAGATTCCCAGCTAACGCTTTAATTTGTTCATCCTCATGCACATCATCAAGCACAATGAAAACCCTCCTATTACCAAACAGACTTGCCATTTTTTCAATCCCTTCATCAGAAGATTTAAGTGGTGCAGTTTCTTTTTTTAGAAGGTCAGAAATCAACATGTGTTGTAAAAGCTGTACTCTTTCAGAACTAATACCTTGAAGGAAGCTACATGCATCAAACCACATACGCATCTCGTTAAAGACGACCTTTGCTAATGTAGTCTTTCCAACACCCAGCATCCCGCATATTCCAACAACTCGTACATCTTTGTCAGGTACTTTGACCGCTTGTCCATCGCTGTAGACAACACCAAGCTTTCTCATCACTTCTTGAACATGATGATCAATTTCAACTTGTGCCTCGGTTACAATTTGGTCATCCTTCTTCAACTCCTGCGAAACACGTGCAACAACCTCATCTACGAGCCGGGACTCGTACCTGCAAACATAAGTAAGAAGCACGAGGATGGCAAAAGAGTTACCAAAAACATCAAAAAGTAGACACAAATCAAAGTCAGGAGTGAAGCGACAAAAATCAAATCAACCCACACAGGCATGGGGAATCACGGTCTATTCACCTTTCATGCACATAGCAAATTTTGAAAGCAAGGTCATGCTATCTGCAGAACAAAAGTTCTAGCCAAGGGGGAACGAACAGAGAGTGGGGAAGCAGGTCGGCTGGTCTAAATCGCAGTTACTTCATAAGTCGAGTCATTTTCAAATGGCCGTTTTAATGGAGTCATATCGGTTATTCAATAGGCATCATATAGAACTTCAACCTGCTAAAATTTCGATCATTATTGAAATGATTACATATACATTTAATCAGAAAGGTTTGGGTTCATTTTCACATCATCCTACACTTTTTATTTCCATTTATCTAGTAAAAAAAAAAACAAAGGAAATGAGAAGTAAAAGCATTACCCTCCATATATGTTCTCCAGAGCATATCCACTTAATTCCCCGACCTGTCGAAGAACCTCCTTCCATGTTTCGATAGTATTTGAGTCGACTCCCTCTATCTCATGTTGATTGAAGTACCGTTCAACCCCAGCCTGGCCTTTTACATCGGAGGGACTAATATCATAGAAAATAGGGATAATAGTCCGTCCTTTTGATTTTCTGCACTCCCACATTTGTACCAGCTCACAGAGGCAACTTTTACTTGAAGCGTAATTTTTGGAGATGATGGCTATCAAGATCCTCGACTGCTTGATCGCCTCTTCTAGCTCTAGCATGATCTCTTCTCCGGCGCGGAGGTTTTTATCATCTTTAAACACCCCAATCCCTGCATCTACCAATCTGACATAAAGGTGATCTATGAATCCTTTGCGAGTACCTGGTCTCTGAAACTCAAGAATACTTCAAACTTGGTTCTAGACGATGAAGATGAGGTTGAAGATGATATCTGTCAAATCAACGAAACTAAACAGCTTCACATAGCTTTCGTGACCAAGTCTTATGCATCCGGCCAAAAGAAAAAGGAAAAAAAAAAGCATAATCTTATGGTTTTGATGGAGGCCAACCTTACCCAACAATTGGACTGCACCCGAACCTTACAACTCGAGCATTTTGACTTTTTTTTTTTTAATCCAAGATTATTTGAAACATTCGTAACACTATGAATTCACACGTAATTGTTTTCTTGATACTTTCGAAATTTAAGTAATATTTTGTATTGCAGAAGGCAAAAGTACCTAAAGGGGCCAGCGTCAATAGCAATAGTGCTTGGTGTTTGGATAGGATATCATGATTTTCAAAATTCAGTGGTTCAATAGTTCATGCCAAAGAAGATTTTTAACATCCCAGCCGAATTTTAGCATTTGTTGGGTCCAATTGCAAGCTGAGGACGGATTCCACCGTGTCGATGTCAGAGAAGTTTGGAGTAAGAATACAGTTCCCAAAGATGTAGACAAAACTGACCTGGTTTCTTCTCTTTCTGGCGGCTTCAACTTCAAGACCAATCATTCCGAGCAAAATTAGAAACGCCATGGACCAACTCGGAGCCAAGGTGAGAGACAGAATCACGAGAGCCAATATTGTCGCCATCCGAGCCTTCGCCCCCAAAGCAAGAAAAGTACCAAAAAAGTCCTAAACCTATTACATTGATACCAATTCGGTTAAACTTTTCAATTCAACCAATTTAGTCTAAATCTTTTTTTATTATGCACAATTCAGTCCATCCGCCAATTTTGGCCGGCCGACGTTGACATGGACGTCGGCCGGTGGCGGATGCGCGTGGCAATTTTTATGATTTTTTAATTATTTTTTCGAATTTTTTATTAATTTTTTTTTTTTTTTTCCTTTTTTTTTTTTCTGTCTTCTTCCTTGCGTTGGCCGGCGAGCCTCGGCTCGCCCGACCTCTCCCAGGGCCGTGGGTGAGGCTGGCCTCGCCCCAGATCGGCCGCCGGCGAGGCGCCGCCCGGATCCGGGCGAGGCCGGCCCGCCCGCGCGCCCCGGGCGAGGCCGAGCGCCCTCGCCCGCCGGCGAGGGTCGCGGCCCGCGCTCGGCCTCGCCCGGGGCCACGGGCGAGGCAACTTAGCCCAGATTTGGGCGAGGCCGGCCTCACCGGCGGCCCCGTGCGAGGCCGAGGCCGCTCGGCCTCGCTCGGTGGCCGCAGCGAGGCCGGCCTCGCCCGGATCCGGCGAAGCCTCTTCACCGACGACCCTAGGGAGGCGGGCGAGGGCCGCGACCCTCGCCGGCGTCTAGCGAGGGCTTCGCGGCCCTCGCCCAATGGCCGGCGAGCCTCCGGTGAGGCTCGCCGGCCACTACTAGGAAGAAGACAAAAAAAAAAAATTAATAAAAATTAATTAAAAATAATTTAGAAAAATCGAAAAAATAATTAAAAAATCATAAAAATTTCCACGTCGGCGTCCGCCACCTGGCCGACGTCCACGTCGGCGTCGGCCGGCCAAAATTGGCCGGATGGATTGAATTGTGCCTCAATAGTAAAAAGGTTTATGACCGAATTGGTTCAATTGAAAAGTTTAAAATCGTATCAATACAACAATAGGTTTATGACTTTTTGGTATTTCCCAAAAAGCCATCGCTCGCTTTCGCGCTTTCCCTCAGAGAGGCACTGGATGTCTATAAGCATCAGACAACACTATACATTACGCTTTACCCATGACCATATTTTATTTTATAAATGACCGAGACCGCTGACTTCTGGTCACCCGCAAATGGACAACGTGAGGGAAAATTATCACGTACTACCAGTCTCAGTTTAGCTCACATTGGGAGTTATTAAAGGCACTTCATCATGTTCGAATACTGAAAGCATGGTTATCAGGAAATTGATCTTTAAGAGTGATCCATCGTAGATGCGGTCAGTGCACCAAATAGTTTACTTGAGCCCTTATTAATGCTAAATTGATTTGATGATCCCTTTCACACTCATATCGCTAGGAGGTACTGATTCATGAAAACACGGATGGTTATTTTCGATTATGCCATTTTAGTCTAAAGAGATGAAATTTAGAAGTAACGGCGAGCTTTCTTCGAACTTGCCGTTTCACTTTTGATTTTTTATTTTATGAACTTTGCATTTCGACCCTTTTTTTACTATGAAACCTCTAAATTATTTCAGATAATACTAAATGTAGTAGCCAAAAAGGACAACGCGATAATGCCTGGAAAGCGCCCGGAGAGGAAGAATCCTGGAAGTGAAGAGGAAAAGGCCCACTTGGAGCGGTGAATGGAGGAATGATAACCATTCAACGGCTAACGCCAAGAAGGCAACGACTCGCTGGTCGATGGGAAGAAAAAACAGAAATCTCATCCTAAAGCAAAACAGGGATAAGAGTCCACGCGCCGGTCAACCGGGGATTAAGATGAACCAAGATTGGACTTGGAAAGCCTAGGGCAAAAACAATTGAAACTAACAATAAGCAGTGAATTTGGTTACGAAAATCCTATTGCCAAAATATATATATCCATTTATATATCTGACAACAGTGAATTAATTACAGAATCAGAGTTTTAAAATCCACCAAATCAAAGACCGCTGACTTCCGGTCACCCGCAAATGTACAACGTGAGGGAAAATTACCACGTCCTCCCGGTCTCAGTTTAGCTCACATTGGGAGTTATTGAAAGTACTTCATCATGTTCAAAGCTGAAAGCATGGTTATCAGGAAATTTGTCTTCGAAAGAGATCCATCCTTGATGGAGTCAGTGCACTGAAATAGTTGATTTGAGCTCTCATTAATGCTAAACCGATTCATTGATCCCTTTTCGCTCATGTCACTACGAGGCACTGATTTGTGAAAATATAAATTCTTACTTCCAATTCTATTGTTCTAGCCTAAGGAGACGAAATTTGGAAGAAACAACAAGCTTTCTTTGAATTTACCCTTTCACTCTTGATTTTTGATTTTGTGACCTCTGCATTTCGACTCTTTTCTACTGTAAATGAAACCTCTAAATTATTTCATACTTTTGACCGGTCGACAAGATATCACGTTCTTTTCTTTTTATTTACCTTGCTTTTGGACACAATACCACTGTAGTGGTCAAAGAGGACAACGCGAAAATGCATGGAAAGCAACGAATAAGCACGCGCAGAGGAAGAATCCTAGAAGTGAAGAGGAGAAGACCCACTCGGAGCAGGGAATGAGCACGCGACACGAGACATTACGTTCTTTTCTTTCTTTTTTCCCTTGCTTTTGGACACAATACTAATGTAGTTCTAAAAAAGGACAACGCGGAAATGGCTCGAAAGCAACGAATAAGCACGCACAGAGGAAGAATCCTAGAAATGAAGAGGAAAAGACCCACTCGGAGCACTTTACCAAAAAAAAAGACCCACTCGGAGCAGGGAATGGAGGAATGATGACCATTCAACAGCTGATGATTCCAAGAAGGCAAGGACTCGCTGGTCGATGTGAGAAAATGACAGAAATCTAATCCAAAAGCAAAACAGGGATAAGGAGTCCACCTGCCGGTCAACCAGGGGTTAAGATGAATCAAGAGTGGAGTTGAAAAGTCTAAGGGCAAAAACAATTGAAACAGACAATAAGCAGTGAATTTAGTTACGAAAATACTATTATCAAAATCTATATCCATTTATATATTTGATAGATAGTGAATTCATTACTAAATCAGAGTTTTAAAATCCACCAAATATGATATTTAGACCTCTACAAATTCAACTATATAAACCTTAACGATTACCATTTTAACATATCCCATTATCTCAACTCATACCCAAATCTAAACATCAAAAGTTTCAATCGATAACGCTTATTTCTAGTTTTCTTGTTCATATGAGATGAATGGTGTGAGCGATCATTGCTCAATGATAGTATATATCTCTTCTAAGCGGATTAAATCCTCACCATATATATTTTTAGCAATACCAAAACCATAATAATCTTATATCTTATACATAATATAAGTACAATTTTCAACACAAGTTATTTCTTATGTTGTTAAAATGAACAGTAGAATACGATTAAAGTGAACAGCGCAATACTGTCGAAGTGAATAGTAAAATAACTCTTTAATGTGAACAGAAATTATGGTCATGCCCATTTAATCAATCACACTGTAATAAATAATTATGATTCCAATGTATTAATCAATCTCAAATCACATATTAATAATTTATTTCATTAATCAATCTCTTTCTCAACTACACATTGATGGCTCGTTTGATTGAATGATTTTAAGCACACCTCAATGTACAAACCGCAGATCAATACTCAATATAAAATTAATCAATCATATCAATAGTACACTCCACCCTTGCCTTCATACTCTCGTTTCCTCTCTTTTACGAGAAAATATTGGCTGGGTTTTACCCTCCACGTAGGCGGTGGGTAAGACCACTCAGGAGTCGACACGAAGAGATTGAGTACGAAGGCAAGGGTGGAGTGTACTATTCACTTTGTGAATAATATAAGTACATAATATAAGTACATAATACACGAAGAGATTGAGTATTGATTAGCGGTTTGTACTTATATTATGTACTTATATTATTCACAAAGTGAATAGTACACTCCACCCTTGCCTTCGTACTCAATCTCTTCGTGTCGACTCCTGAGTGGTCTTACCCACCGCCTACGTGGAGGGTAAAACCCAGCCAATATTTTCTCGTAAAAGAGAGGAAACGAGAGTATGAAGGCAAGGGTGGAGTGTACTATTGATATGATTGATTAATTTTATATTGAGTATTGATCTGCGGTTTGTACATTGAGGTGTGCTTAAAATCATTCAATCAAACGAGCCATCAATGTGTAGTTGAGAAAGAGATTGATTAATGAAATAAATTATTAATATGTGATTTGAGATTGATTAATACATTGGAATCATAATTATTTATTACAGTGTGATTGATTAAATGGGCATGACCATAATTTACTGTTCACATTAAAGAGTTATTTTACTATTCACTTCGACAGTATTGCGCTGTTCACTTTAATCGTATTCTACTGTTCATTTTAACAACATAAGAAATAACTTGTGTTGAAAATTGTACTTATATTATGTATAAGATATAAGATTATTATGGTTTTGGTATTGCTAAAAATATATATGGTGAGGATTTAATCCGCTTAGAAGAGATATATACTATCATTGAGCAATGATCGCTCACACCATTCATCTCATATGAACAAGTAAAACTAGAGCGTTATCGATTGAAAACTTTTGATGTTTAGATTTGGGTATGAGTTGAGATAGTTGGATATGTTAGAAATGGTAATCGTTAAGGTTTATATAGTTGAATTTGTAGAGGTCTAAATATCATATTTGGTGGATTTTAAAACTCTGATTTAGTAATGAATTCACTATCTATCAAATATATAAATGGATATAGATTTTGATAATAGTATTTTCGTAACTAAATTCACTGCTTATTGTCTGTTTCAATTGTTTTTGCCCTTAGACTTTTCAACTCCACTCTTGATTCATCTTAACCCCTGGTTGACCGGCAGGTGGACTCCTTATCCCTGTTTTGCTTTTGGATTAGATTTCTGTCATTTTCTCACATCGACCAGCGAGTCCTTGCCTTCTTGGAATCATCAGCTGTTGAATGGTCATCATTCCTCCATTCCCTGCTCCGAGTGGGTCTTTTTTTTTTTGGTAAAGTGCTCCGAGTGGGTCTTTTCCTCTTCATTTCTAGGATTCTTCCTCTGTGCGTGCTTATTCGTTGCTTTCGAGCCATTTCCGCGTTGTCCTTTTTAGAACTACATTAGTATTGTGTCCAAAAGCAAGGGAAAAAAGAAAGAAAAGAACGTAATGTCTCGTGTCGCGTGCTCATTCCCTGCTCCGAGTGGGTCTTCTCCTCTTCACTTCTAGGATTCTTCCTCTGCGCGTGCTTATTCGTTGCTTTCCATGCATTTTCGCGTTGTCCTCTTTGACCACTACAGTGGTATTGTGTCCAAAAGCAAGGTAAATAAAAAGAAAAGAACGTGATATCTTGTCGACCGGTCAAAAGTATGAAATAATTTAGAGGTTTCATTTACAGTAGAAAAGAGTCGAAATGCAGAGGTCACAAAATCAAAAATCAAGAGTGAAAGGGTAAATTCAAAGAAAGCTTGTTGTTTCTTCCAAATTTCGTCTCCTTAGGCTAGAACAATAGAATTGGAAGTAAGAATTTATATTTTCACAAATCAGTGCCTCGTAGTGACATGAGCGAAAAAGGGATCAATGAATCGGTTTAGCATTAATGAGAGCTCAAATCAACTATTTCAGTGCACTGACTCCATCAAGGATGGATCTCTTTCGAAGACAAATTTCCTGATAACCATGCTTTCAGCTTTGAACATGATGAAGTACTTTCAATAACTCCCAATGTGAGCTAAACTGAGACCGGGAGGACGTGGTAATTTTCCCTCACGTTGTACATTTGCGGGTGACCGGAAGTCAGCGGTCTTTGATTTGGTGGATTTTAAAACTCTGATTCTGTAATTAATTCACTGTTGTCAGATATATAAATGGATATATATATTTTGGCAATAGGATTTTCGTAACCAAATTCACTGCTTATTGTTAGTTTCAATTGTTTTTGCCCTAGGCTTTCCAAGTCCAATCTTGGTTCATCTTAATCCCCGGTTGACCGGCGCGTGGACTCTTATCCCTGTTTTGCTTTAGGATGAGATTTCTGTTTTTTCTTCCCATCGACCAGCGAGTCGTTGCCTTCTTGGCGTTAGCCGTTGAATGGTTATCATTCCTCCATTCACCGCTCCAAGTGGGCCTTTTCCTCTTCACTTCCAGGATTCTTCCTCTCCGGGCGCTTTCCAGGCATTATCGCGTTGTCCTTTTTGGCTACTACATTTAGTATTATCTGAAATAATTTAGAGGTTTCATAGTAAAAAAGGGTCGAAATGCAAAGTTCATAAAATAAAAATCAAAAGTGAAACGGCAAGTTCGAAGAAAGCTCGCCGTTACTTCTAAATTTCATCTCTTTAGACTAAAATGGCATAATCGAAAATAACCATCCGTGTTTTCATGAATCAGTACCTCCTTTTACGAAGACACTCTTCCTTTTTTATCTCCCTCTCTCAACCCACCCCCCCTTTTCTTTTCTCTCCTCTGCTTCGCTCCTCTTTGTTTTCTTCTCCCTCTCACCCTGAGGACTCTGCTTCCCTTTCTTTCTCCCCCGTCCCCCCAACCCCACTTCCTTCCACCCCCTTTCTGGCGGGGCCGTTCTTCCCTCTGTGCCCTCCTGGTCTCCCACTCTCTCTCAGTTATTACAGCGAGGGAGCTTTTGATTGTGGTCCCCACCTGTGCTTTGTGAAGGGAAGGGAGAGAAGAGTCCCTTTGCATTATACTATCATGAACGGGGAGCTCGATGTCATGAAGCTACCTCTTTGCTTTGCCTGAGTCCGTCCAAGAGTCATCCGGCCGAGAGGTGACGGCGCTTCACCTCGCCGTGAAGAACAACTGGTTTGACGCGGTCGTTGTGTTGGTAGAGCATCTGAAACAGCACAAGAAGGAGCAGCTGATCAATCGGTAGGACAACCAAGGCAACATCGTCTTGCATCTCACTGCAGGTTCCCTTTTTTTATAGCACTTTTCTTGGCGCATCATTTCAGTGAGGGTGTTAATTTGGTATCCCGACAAGACTACAACATGCAAAATTCTTACAAGCAAAGTAATTTGGCATCCCTGCAATATCTGAAAATCAATGAGAACAAAAAAGAGATTGAAAAAAATTGCAGGTGGTTGACTTCATCCTTCGTGGGCATGCTATGGATTGCGAGGTCGTAGATGTGTGCGCCTCGAACGAATTGGCTTGATGCCTCTAGATGTCTCAATCCTCTCACAAAGGGGGAGCAAGAGATAGAGAGATGAGAGAAACTCCCGCACGAGCTGGAGCCAGACGCGGAAGAGGAAGATCAGACACGCGTGGTTCATCACTGGTCTCGGTGGACGACGACGATATCGAGGGAGCTACCGGTCATCTATCTGATGGGGAACAAGCAACGAGTGCTCCTCAATCACCATCACATTTGCCATCGAGAAATTTGAAAAAAGAAAAAGAGTTGATGGGCAACATACGCAATACCCTGCTGGTCGTTGCCATGCTCATTGCTAGCACCACCTACCAAGCTGTGCTTCAGCCTCCAAGCTTTATTACAAAAGTCGATAATAATTCCACAAAAGGCTTCCAGGGATACCATGCATCTTGGATAACTGGTCCTCATGGCAGGGACTTAGCGTACATCGTCTTCATGAGTGGCAACACATTCGGATTCTTGGTGTCGGTCCAGATGATCATTTGCCTCACCAGAGATCTCCCTGTCAGGCTGCCACTGTTACTCTCCATGACCGCAATGGTTCAAACTTACTATTGCTTCACGTATTACCTGCCGTTCACATTACAGGACAAAACGTTTGGTCTAAAAAACGTGGAATTGTTGAGCATGCTCCCGGTAACGATGTCAATTCTTCTTCTATTGGCACAGAGGCAGTTGGCACTAACTTTAGATTTTTGCTTGGAAAGGCTTTCTCGGTTTAACCTCCTAGGGGATATGTACAGTCTAAGGACCCAATCAGTCTCAAATTCAAAAATTTGGAACAAAGAAAAAGAGTCAATAGGCGACATACGCAACGCCCTGCTAGTTGTGGCTGCACTCATTGCAAGCACAACCTACCAAGCCGCGCTTCAGCCTCCAAGCTTTAAGATAAAAGTCAATGATAATTCAACGAAAGGCTTCCTCGCACACTACACATCTTGGGTGACTCTTCCTCTAGGCAGGGATGTTGCGTACATTGGCTTCATAAGCGGCAACACATTTGGACTCTTATTGTCTATCCAGATGATCATTTGCCTCACCAGAGATCTCCCCGTCAGGCTGCCGCTGTTACTTTCCGTGACAGCATTGGTTCAAACTTACTATTGTTTCACATATTACCTGCCGTTCACGTTACTGGACAAAGTGTCTGGTTTGAAAAACGTAGAATTGTTGAGTGTGCTGCCGGTAACGATGTCGATTCTTCTTCTACTGGCACAGAGGGGACTGGCACTAGCTTTAAATTTTTGGTTGAAAAGGCTTTCTGGGTTTAACTTCCTAGGGGATATGTACAGTCTGAGGACCCCATTCATCGTTGTTAATGATACAAAAAACGGACAAATTCTCCCATGGGCTGGAGTCGAACACGGAAGAGGAAGATCAAACTCGCCTGCTTCAACACTAGTCTCAGAGGAAGATCAATCGGATTGGGAACCAGTCACAAATTTGAAAATTTCGAACAAAGAAAAGAATTCCCTAGGCGACATACGCAACGCCCTGCTAGTCGTCGCCGCACTCATTGCGAGTACGACTTACCAAGCCGTGCTTCAACCTCCAAGCTTTGCAATAAAAGTCAATGATAATTCAACAAAAGGCTTCCTCACATACTATGCATCTTGGGTGACTGGTCTTCTTGGCAGGGACATCATGTACATTGGATTCATAAGCGGCAACACATTTGGATTCTTGCTGTCGATCCAGATGATCATTTGCCTCACTAGAGATCTCCCTGTTAGGCTGCCGCTGTTACTCTCTGTGACTGCACTAGTTCAAACTTACTATTGCTTCACATATTACCTGCCATTCACATTACTGGACAAAGCGTCTGGTTTGAAAAACGTGGAATTGTTGAGCATGCTGCCAGTAACAATGTCAATTCTTCTTATACTAGCACAGAGGCGGTTGGCGCTAGCTTTAGATTTTTGCCTGGAAAGGCTTTCTCAGTTTAACCTCCTAGGAGATATGTACAGTCTAAGGATCCAATCTGCCATTGTTAATGATAGAGAGATGAGAGGTATTCTCACACAACCTAGAGCCAAACACGGAAGGAGAAGATCAAACTCACCTGCTTCAAGGCTAGTCTCAGTGGAAGGTCAATCAGATTGGGAACCAGTCACAAATTTGAAAATTTTGAACAATGAAGAAGAGTCGATAGGCGACATATGCAATGCCCTACTAGCCGTCGCCACACTCATTGCGAGTGCGACCTACCAATCTGTGCTTCAGCCTCCAAGCTTTATGGTAAAAGTCGATAATAATTCAACGAAAGGCTTCCTCGCATACTATGCATCTTGGGTGACTAGTCCTCTTGGCAGGGATGTCGCGTACGTTGGCTTCATAAGCGGCAACACATTTGGACTCTTGCTGTCAATCCAGATGATCATTTGCCTCACCAGATATCTCCCCATTAGGCTGCCACTGTTACTCTCCATGACAGCACTGGTTCAAACTTATTATTGCTTCACATATTACCTGCCGTTCACATTACTGGACAAAGCATTTGGTCTGAAAAACGTGGATGTGTTGAGCGTGCTGCCGGTAACAATGTCAATTCTTCTTCTACTGGCACAGAGGCAGTTGGCGCTAGCTTTAGATTTTTGGTTGGAAAGGCTTTCTCAGTTTAGCCTTCTAGAGGATATGTACAGTCTAAGAACCCAATCTGTCGTTGTTAATGATGGAGAGATCACAGAAATTCACACACGAGCTGGAGCCGAACATGAAAGAAGTTCAAACTCACCCACTTCAAGACTACTCTCGGAGGAAGATCAATCATATGGTGAACCAGTCACAAATGCTCCTCAATCATTATCACGTTCCCCATCGAATAATTTGAACAAAGAAAAAAAGTTGATGGGCGACATACGGAATGCCCTGCTGGTTGTTGCTGCACTCATTGCAAGCACGACCTACCAAGCGGTGCTTCAGCCTCCAAGCTTTGCAACAAAAGCGGACAGTAGTTCCACAAAAGGCTTCCTTGCATCCTATGCATCTTGGATGATTGGTCCTCTCGGCAGGGACTTAGCGTACATTGCCTTCATGAGCGGGAACACATTTGGACTCTTGGTGTCAGTCCAGATGATCATTTGCCTCACCAGAGATCTCCCTGTCAGGCTGCCGCTGTTACTTTCTGTGACTGCAATGGTTCAAACTTACTATTGCTTCACATATTACCTGCCGTTCACGAAACTGGACAAGGCGTTTGGACGGAAGAACGTGGAATTGTTGAGCATGCTGCCGCTAACAATATCAATTCTTCTTCTACTGATACAAAGGTGGGTGGCACTAGCTTTAGACTTCTACTTGCAAAGGCTTTCTCGGTTTAACCTCCTGGGGGATATGTACAGTATAAGGACCTAATCTATCGTTGTTGATGATGGTTTTTTCTTCCCCTGAGGTTGAGCTAAGAAATGCAAGCCATTAGCAGTATCGGATGGAGTTTGTTCTACAAGGTCAGATATTGATTTGCTGTCCTTAATTCTGTGCAGTTGATTGTGTGGTATCCACGAGTTGTTCGCCAAATCATATTTTCCTAATAAATATGTCTTGAGTTTATAGCACGTTTGTAACTTCACGGACAGCAGTCGAGATTCTAAGATGTGGTTGTGCGAGTTTTCTTCTAAGTACTCATTTGGTGTTGCTTCTTCAGAAAAAATTGGCCATCATGAGAACATCTTCGTGAGGTTGAGATTTTGTCTGTAAGAGCAGTTGGAAGAATTAATGTTAATCTCACGAAGAAATTAGGTGTAGGTTTTGTAATTCTGAAGTTCCCCTGATCAAGCAATTTCCAACAAATAAAACCACAATTCATGCTTAGAGGAGGGCCAGCACTATATTGTGCGGATTCATCATTATTAGTTCTAATTAGCGGGGCAGATATGTCCCCTCAAACAGACCCACGATTGATCGAAGCAGCTGAGAGGCACAATGTCGATGAACTGAATGACTTGATCAGAAGCAATGTACTCATCCTAGAGGATGAGGCTCTCCGAGAAGCCAGCCACCAGCCCTTACACATCGGCTGTGTCACTTGCCATCTGAATTTCACCTTGGGAGCTCCTCAAGTCGATGCCGAAGGTTGCAGAGAAGTGAGTAATGATCGTCTCTCACAATGTTTTGTGTAATGTTGCGACTATATATTGTCTGCAGCCTAGGTTGTTGTCCAATTAAATTCGTGTTCCATGAATTAAAATAAGTAGGTAAGACATAAACTGTGAGCAGTGTGCAGAATATAGTTAAGAGGGTGATAGCTGAATTGTGATCAACTTCAACGAGGCGTTTCTTCACTGTTTGAAACAATCAAGGAAAAAAATCTCAATCGTACAAGAGTTCCTAACATAGTCTAATAAGACGTGCAAGAAAGAAAAGGAAAAAGAAAGGAAACATTCACCGTACAAAGAGTTTCTGCAGCCGTATTTAGTCTCTGTTACATGAAGTCTCCAAGTTTAAAATACTAGTCTCTCTCTCTCTCTCTCTCTCTCTCTCTCTCTCTCTCTCTCTCTCTCTCTGCTTCATTATTCCTTCAACTGGGTTAATACCATAGGACCTGGTTTTTAAATTTGATAGACCCATATTTCAAAAGTCAAGGAAGCAGGACAGGAACAAAAGACAGTAAAAGTTCAATGTTTCCACCTCCTATCTTTAGGATCAAAAGAAGATTTAAGATTTTAGTGCTACATAATTTTCTTACATTCTCATGCCGTGGCGTTGGCCTATGGAAAATGATTTGAACTTAACAGTATCTCTTGATTCTCAAGCGACCATATAACATCTTGTATTACTGCTGGAAGCGATCTTAGATGGATTTTAATGCTACTTTGCATTGTTATAGCTAAAATCTTGACATAGCAGAAGCATTTAGTATGGATTTTTTTCATTTGGTCTAGTTTCTAAGCTAGTAGAGTATACTGATTATAAAGAACAGGAGATATCTGTTTTTTTCCCTTTTTTTGGGCTAAGAAACCGATCTTTCTTAAAGACCCGTATACAAATCTTCAGCACACATTGGTTACATACAAGTGAATTCATTTAGTTCAAAGCAGTAGTCCTTTAGGCATATTATAATGTAGCGATGTTTTTTCGGTGATGAGAATTTCTCTAGTAACACTTACGTCGACTGATTTTGTTTATTTGCTTAGTTCACTAAACGACGAGAGAAGAGAGATGGTTGCCTAGTGCAGGCTTAGTTTATATATCAAAATTTAATCAAGAATACAGCAAGAGATCGTTGGGCATAAGTAAATGAACTTGTTCTACAACTCTCCGTGGAGCAATCCAGCTTAATTTTCATAATTACGTACAATACGAGATGCTGAATCAATCGATCATGTCACATGCAGGAAAACATCAGGGAAAAAAATGAAGAAGAAATCTTTATGCAAGACGCTCTTGCGTTCAATGGGGTTGGTTGCAGTTTCCAACCGAATGTGAATGGGAATTTCGTGCAGTCGAAATTTCGTGCCTTGTGCATAGACCGTGAATTCGAACCGAATGTGAATGGGAATCAAAACACCATTTTCGTCTGTCTATTATCTCTTTTTGCCTTTTAAGTTGAGCATCAATACGACATCTGCATGCGTGTGATCGCATGATGCATGTAAACAGTCTGAGGAGATCACTAACGCCATGGCAGAGAAATGAATTCATGCATGCAGGCCATTTGATACGTGCCCGGAAAATCTTTTTTTGCAGCAAAAGAAAATATTTTGTAGCCCAAGATGGAAAGATTCTGGTCTGAGAGCTGGCTTTGAGTCTCTACTCTGTTTCTCTGATCTCAAGCTCTCTCCCATTCAAAACCAGCGCCCAGTTCATCTCTCTACATTTACTCTCCTCTCTCTCTCTCTCTCTCTCTCTCTCTCTCTCCATCATTTTCCCCCTCACTTTTCTTCGGCACAGCAAGAAGGACAACAAATGCAGAGAAGCATAGATGCTTGCCTACTCTTAACGTCTGTCTTCTTCCCCTCTTGGCCAAAAGATCTGCGCACTGGCCTGCCCGAGGAGCGTCCTGCAGTCCCAGAGAAAAAGAGTTCGCATAAGGTGTTCTCTGGAGGCAAAGCGCAGAGTGCCCAATGTCATCTTTATCTGTTTCAAGGATGCGCGCCGAGGAGCAGAAAACTGTAGCAGCGAACTCGAGAAAGAGTCCTCAGTTTCAAGTGGTTTGGGAGGTGGAGGCATGCTTGGTGATGATGGCGATGAGGTCATCGTGATTACTGCACTATGTAATATTGTCCACTTTGGGTCACCCGCCCTGGCGCGGACGAACCGCCATCCCAGCCACGTCTTTTCCCTCGCGGCTTTAAAACGCGTTACACAGATTAAAGGAACCAAAACTTTATAAGCTAACCAAGACCTCCCTCCTTAAGTGAGAATGTGACGGCCCACAGCGAGGACGCTATTTTGTTAAGAGGTGGAGAGTGTGACGGCCTGAGCGACGGTCCTCGGACGTGCGCAAGGAAGGGTCCCTCTCTTCTCTTGTCCCACATCGCCTAGGGAGGGAGGTCTTGGTTAGTTTATAAAGCTTGGTCCCTCTAATTTGTGTGATGCGTTTTAAAGCCGTGAGTAAAAAGACCGTGGCTGGGATGGCGGTTCGTCCGCGCTAGGGCGGCTGACCCAAAGCGGATAATATTACACAGTGGGGGCCCGGGATGTTACACTTGTTGTCTTCATTGCCGGCCATGCCTTTGCCTCCTGCCCTACTTAAAAAAAACATAGGAAGACTGCGTTTCACTCCCAGACCACCTTTCCTATTTTCAGGGCTCCGCCATCGAGAAACATCCGGAGAAGAAATCTTCTTTCTTTGTTCGGGCTTTGGATCTTGATGCTACAGGAAAGCAAGAAGCCACGGTATCCTGCAACTCTTTTTTTAAGAGTAAATGACGGCAAGAAGCTTGAAGACGGTGAAAAACAGAAAGAGAAGCTACAAAGATACAAAGACTTTTTATTTTTTTTAGTTGCTTTATACGCCCTTTTTTTCCAACATTGTGTTCTTTTAATTCTGAACTCCTAGTTCTGCATATATGTATAAAAGCTTATTTGAAGTTTTAGTACGTAGAATAGAACCTTCTTAACCCCAGAAGGGAAAAGAAATCTGTCGTCCGTTTGAAAAATCCTAATTATTTTGGGTAGCTGAGTTTGCATCTGCCAAAAGAACTCCTGAATCCGTGCGTGTCCATCAGCTGTTTCGGTTCTAGTTCTTTGAAGATGACTACCTTGTTCTAGTTAGACGTTTAGTTGTGTCTATCCTATGCAGGCAGGATTTCCTGTAAACTACCATGCAGACATTTCATGAAGCAAATTAAAACATTGGCCTTTTAGGCAAAATTGATTGTGACAATACCTGAAATGTCTATTTGCTGGCCATCAATTTGTCGAGAGTGATTACTCATGTTGCGAAAGACCATGTCATGTTTTCGTACAGACTTGATCAATTTCTCACAAGATCTTGAAACAGCATGTTGAGTCCAGTATAGTTCATGGAACGGTATAAGTAGGATATTATATACATCGGTTGGTGTTCAGTGAAGTGTTACAGGTCACTGCAAAACAAGTTGTACAGATTTGATAGGTCTTGTGCATACTGTTGTAACTATTGGGCTGGATGTGTAATCAATTATCTGTAAAATGTTCTAAAGCAATGCGCTGAGTATGGATTTCCTTCTCATTTCTCTTCCGTGATGATGTTTGTCTTCTCTGATTCTCTCAAAACTCTGCCATTCTTGATTTTGCTTGCAACGTTGCAACTCTAGATAGTTTCTTGAAGGCTATGGAGATCTGCAATTTCATTATTCGAAGGGCTGACAATGCATAAATAGAAGTCATATCCATTTCAGTTCCAAGCAAAAAAGAAACTATAATTTAGTCTGCAGGTAAAATTTGGCTTTGTGATTTTGCTTTTTTTTTTTTTCAATTGACCCTGCACCAACTAATCTGAATGTTTTGGTGTAGTTTACAGAAACGGAAGCAATACTCTAGTCAGTTTCCCGGCGATTCTCTTTCGTGTGTAAATTATGACTCTCTAGTTTACTACAATATCAGTAATTTACTTACTAATAATGTGATAAGCAAGTTACCAATCATACTCGGTAGTATTTCAAACTAATCAACAATTTCAGAAATCTACCAATGAAAGCTTTGCTTCCTTTATGTACATCATAGTTCACCCAACCATCGGAAATTAGAGCAGACTTTGGCTCTGATGAGAGCATAAGCAATGAGCGTGGATTTTCGCCATTTTGGTCACATTGTTCATAATGTTTCATCTTAACCAGAGATGATGTTGATCATACTCAACAGTATTTAAAACTAATCAACAATTTCAGAGATCTACCAATAGAAGCTTTGCTTCCTTTATGTACATCAGAGTTCACCTAACTATCAGAAATTAGTGTAGACTTTGGCTCTAATGAGAGCATAAGAAATGAGCATGGATTTTCGCCATTTTGATCACATTATTCATAATGTTTCATCTTAACCAGAGATGAAGTTGATCATTTCATCTTCAGAAATACAGAGATGTTGCATTGGCAACTTTTTTAGGACATAATTTATGAGAAACATAATTCTTAAGGCGCGTTTAGCAACTTGCCAAATAGTAAAAAAATTTATTCTTTTGTTCCCGAGAATAGATTTTGAACAGAAATCCGTTTAATAATTTTTTGTTCTCAGGAATAGATTTGGAGTAAAATCGAGAAGTAAAAAAAAGTTGATTCTTTATTTTCGGGAACAATTATAGAATCAAGTCAATCCAAATTCTTATTTTCCCTTTTCTCTTCTTCTTTTCTTTTTGTTCTTCTTCCTTCTCTCTTCTTCTTCTGTCGTGACCGGTGGTGATGCCGCTACCCATAGCCGCTGGTCACTGGCGATAGGTTGGGCGAGCTCCGGTGAGCTCGCCGGAGGCTCGCCCAGCCACCTACTAGGCAATCCTCGCCCCGGCCTCCCCCAACCACCGGCGATCCTTGCCTGGCCGGGTGACGCTCAGCTGGTCCGAGGCCCGCTTTGCCACCGGCAAGACTCGGCTAAGCTAGATGCAAGGCTGAGCCTTGTTGGTGGCCAGGCGGTCCTTGCTCGGGCCTTCCTCGACCACCGGCAAGTCTCGCTTGGCCGAGCGAGGCTTGCCTAGCCAGGTGAGGCTCGATCTTGCCCAAATCTGGCGAGGCTCGATCCTTGTCTTCCTGGACATCATCTTCGTCAGCTTGTTGAAGACTTAGTATTTGTGTGTGCCAAAGCTTCTTCAGTCTGTTCACCAGCTTGAGCGGGTCGAAATCGCCTAACACCGTCAGTCTGTTGTTCTCTGCGCCCGAAGTCTCAGACACAATCCCTGGAAAGCATTATGTGATAAAAGGTTAGTGAAAAGAACATTTCAAGCACAAGATGATCAGTTATTACAAGGAAATTTGAACATTGAATGGGAGAATGAAGGGAAAAAACAGAGAGAAAAAGCCATTACATCCAGAATCAGAAACTGCTTGCGTGGCCTTGCTCCTGTCACTGTCATCATTTAGATCCAATTTCACCAACATCTTCTGCAAAAGTTTGAGAAAAGCAAAACCCAGTTAGATTTTATTAAATATTAATCTCTTACGACGACTAAACTCGAAACTCACAAGTCTTGTGATAGACTAGCGTTTAAACAAGTTGGCCATATATTGTCAACAATGAAAAAGAATTTGAAGCATCATTTGATATTCCTAGCATTATTATTCATATGAACAGATGCAATCATGCTACACGATTAACAATTACAACAGCAAAGAAACAAACGACAACTCATGAAGCTTGAAGCAGAGAAATATCAAGAAAAGTGTTCAAGAAAACCCAGGAGAAAATCGATCAAGAACCCGATCCCACAGAAGTGCATAAATCCATTTATATGCGAAAAAGATCACTTGTTGAAGAACGAAAAGGAATCTCACCTTCAATTCACTTGGGTTTCGAGTACTGAGATTGTGTCTGCTCTAACTTTTGATTTGGAAGCTATAACACTTGAATGACACTCGGAGCAAGTAAAACTGAGTGTGCACGTATCGTAGACGAAATGGTTGCTTTGTATAGGTCAAGCATGAGAGTGCATGAAATAAGAACTTTCTTGTAGGGCAAGATGTGTGAACAAGGGTCGTAGGTACAAACTGTCGGATGCTACAAACTGTTGGATGCATCAATAAGATGGAGCTCAAATCCGAATTCATCAATATATCCATTGAGTTATGAGTCAATTATCACATATTAATAGGTTCATGCCACACCAATTGTCCGAGAGTGGGACTTTCTCTAATCCTTCTACACATGAAAGTGTCATTGGTACCCCGTTGCTACACCGCAACTACCACTACTACTCATAAACCACGTTGCTCAAGAGCTCTATTGAGATATTTACTGAATTCCATTGCAAAACCAATCAACCATCGGCTCTACTACCATTTACTAGGAGCACGTAAATGTCCAAATTGCTCTTCGTGGTGGTTGGCCTGAATGCTAATTAAGATATATTATCTGTTGCTTGAGTGTCATGTGTTGCGTATGAAGAAATAAGCTTAGGAAGATTTATGATCATGCACTCTAGATGAGGTCCGAATAGTTTTTGGGCTCTTTGAGTTGGTTGACCTGAATACTAAGATTATGCAGTTAGGTCATTTCAAAGGCGTGAATCAGCGGTGAAGATGATCAAGATATATTCACTAATAAAATTCTCTCCTTTACTGCAAGTATGAGTGTTTAGAAGGTCAAACTTATTATTGGCATCGTGATGTCTTGCTCTTCTTAGTTGGTATCCTCTCCAAGTATCCTTGTATGAGGACCAAAACAGACAGTTTTAGGCATGGTAAACACAGTTTTTCAGACCGAGTCTTTTTGCATCTGGCCCAAAAAAAAAAAACATAGTTTTGTGGTTCCAATGGAGGGGAACCTTACCCAAAAAGTGGATGGTACCTGAATCTTACAACTCGCACATTTTGACTTCTTTTTTTTTAATTTAAAATACTCGAAACATTCCTAACACTCAAATGTCAATGTATGAATTCACATGTAATTTTTTTTGTGATACTTCTGAAAGTTAATTAATATTTAAAATTTTAGGAGAAAGCAAAAGTACTAAACATGCCCAATGTACATTATCAATAGGCCTAAGAGTTTGGAGAGGATCTCCTGATTTTCGAAATTTAGTGGTTCAATTCTTCATGGCAAAGAAGATTTGTAACATTCCAGACGATTTATAGCATTTATTGGGTCGAACTGCAAGCAGAGGACTGATTCCACCCTATAAGTGTAAAGGAAGTTTGAAGTGACAACACAAATCCCAAAGATGCAGAGAAAACTAACCTTCTTTCTTCTCAGCCTTACTCCAGTGGCAACAACTGGAGGAAACTGAGCTGAAGCATCAAGCTGGAAATCAGCTGGAAGAGCCAGAGCATCCTCTGCAAGAGCCGGAGCAGCAACTGAAAGCGCCGAAGCATCAACGGAAGCATCAACAGGAGCAGTAACTGAAAGCGCTGGAGCATCAACGGGCGTATCAACAGGAGCATCAACCGGAGAATCAACAGAAGCATCAACTGCAGAAGCCGGAGCAGCAACTGAAAGCGCAACAGCTGGAAGAGCCAGAGCATCCTCTGCAAGAGCCGGAGCAGCAACTGAAAGTGCCGAAGCATCAACGGAAGCATCAACAGGAGCATTAACTAAAAGCGCTATAGCATCAAGGGGAGTATCAACAGGAGCCTCAACCGGAGAATCAACAGAAGCATCAACTGCAGAAGCCCGATTTCGAAGTGGAAGAATTGGTATTTTTTTCACTATTTCCATAGCACATTTAAATGCAGAAGCAATCAGTCCGAGAAGAAATAGGAACTCCATGGACCAACTCGGAAGCAGTGTAAGAAACAGGATCACAAGAGCCAGTATTATCGCCGTGTAAACCTTCTCCCACAAAGCCATCGCTCACTCCCGTGCTCTCTCTCAGAGGTACAGGAGGTCTGTAAACATTACAACAATATCCATCGCATTGTACCCATGACTATACTGTATTTTATCCATGACCAAGACCGCTGACTTCCGGGCACCCGCAAATGGACAACATCAGGGAAAGTACATGGACAATGTTTTCAATCCCCCTCCCTTTCCCCCCACGCCCTCCCTCCCTCCCTCTCCTAAACTGGCCTTTAAGAGATCCATCCTACAAGGGGCCGTGCACCGAAATAGTTGATTTTTTATCTTGTGATTCGTGAAAACACGAAAGGTTACTTCCGATTCTGTCGTTCTTGTCTAAAGAGATGAAATTTAAAAGTAATGATGAGCTTTCTTTGAATTTGCCAATTTGCCATTCATTTTTTATTTTCGATTTTGTGAACTTAACATTTTGACTCTTTTCTACCGTAGAAGAAGCCTCTAAATTATTTCATATGTCGACTAGTCGACGAGCTTTTACGTTATTTTCTTTCTTATTTCCCTTTGCTTTTCGACACGGTATTACTGTAGTGGTAGAAAAGGACAACGCGGAAGATGCCTAGAAAGCAACGAATGAGCACGTGAAGAGGAAGAATCCTAGAAGTGAAGAGGAAAAGGCCACTCGGAGCAGGGAATGAGCACGCGACGACGAGATATTTCGTTCTTTTCTTTTTTTTTTTCCCTTGCTTTTAGACACAATACTACTGTGGTTATAAAAAGGGACAACGCGGAAATGGCTGGAAAGCAACGAATGAGCACGCGTAGAGGAAGAATCCTGGGAATGAAGAGGTAAAGGCCCACCCGGAGCAGGGAAAGCAGGGATGATGACCATTCAACAGCTAATGCCAACAAGGCAAGGACTCGCTGGTCGATGTGAGAAAATAACAGAAATCTAATTCAAAAGCAAAAACAGGGATAAGAAGTCCGCCCGCCGGTCAACCCGTGGTTAAGATGAATGAAGATTGGAATTGGAAATGGAAAGTCGAAGGGCAAAAACGATTGAAACAGACAATAAATAGTGAATGTGGTTACAAAAATCCTGTTATCAAAATATTCATCCATTTATATATTTGATAAATAGTGTATTTTTAGAATCCATCAATTATGATATTTAGACCTCTTCAAATTCAACTATTTAAACCTTAACATTTACCATATGTTCAACTCATGCCCAGATTTACTCATCAAAAGTTTCCCGCTAATAACACTCTCATTTTACTTGTTTATATAAGATGAACGGCGTAAGCAATCATTGCTCATTGACGGTACACATAATCCTCCCTTTGCATATTTACCCGAGGAATATCAGAAACTTAATAATCTCATAAGATACAATTTCCAACATGAGTTGTTTTATATTCTGTTAGAATGAACAATGAAAAACATTTTAAGTGAATAATACAATATTGTCAAAGTGAATAGTGAAATACTATTTAATGCAAATAGTAAAATATGATCATACCCATATAATCAATCACATCGAAACAAATAATTACGATTCTAACATATTAATCAATCTCAAATCACACATTAATAATTTATTTCATTAATTGATCTCTTGCTCCAACTACACATTGAGGACTCATTTGATTGAATGATTTGAAGCACACATCAATGTGCAAGCCACAATCAATACTCAATATAAAATTAATCAATCATATCAATGGTACATTCCACTCTTGCTTTCGTACTCTCTTTTCCCCTCTCTTTTACAAAGACTCTTCTTTTTTTATTTTCCTCTTTCTCACTCCTTTTCTCTTCTCTCTTTTACTCCTCTCTGTTTTCTTCTCCCTCTCTCTGTCACCCTCAGGGCTCTACTGCCCTTTCTCCCCTGTTTCCTCATTCCGACCCCCAACCACCCCAACCCACACCCCCGGGGCGCCGGGCCCCTTCTCTTTTCTTCCCTCTGTCCCCTGCTGGTCTCCCACTCTCTCTCTCTCTGAGCTATTACAGCGAGGGAGCTTTTGAGTGTGGGTCCCCACCTGTGCTTTCTGAAGGGACGGGAGAGAAGAGTCCCTTTGCATTATGCCATCGTGAACAGGGAGCTTGATGTCATGAAGGTACTGCTCTCCCCTTTGCCTGAGTCCGTGAGTCCGGCCAAGAGTCAACCTGCTGAGAGGAGACGGCGCTTCACCTCGCCGTGAAGAACAACTGGCTTGACGCGGTCGTTGTGTTGGTGGAGCATCTGAAACAGCACAAGAAGCAGCAGCTGATCAATCGGAAGGACAACAAAGGCAACACCGTCTCGCATCTGGCTGCAGGTTCCCTTTTTTTAAAGCACTTTTCTTGGCGTATCATTTCAGTGAGGGTGTTAATTTGGTATCCCGACAAGGCTACAATATGCAAAGTTCTTCTAAGCAAAGTAATTTGGCATCCCTACAATATCTGAAAATCAATGAGAATAAAACAGAGATTTGAAAAAATTGCAGGTGATTGACTTCATCCTTCGTGGGCATGCTATCGATTGTGAGGTGGTAGATGTGTGCGCCTCGAACGAATTGGCTTGACGCCTCTAGATGTCTCAATCCTCTCGCAAAGGGGGAGCAGGAAATAGAGAGATGAGAGAAACTTCTGCACGAGCTGGAGCCAAACGCGGAAGAGGAAGATCAAACACACCCGATTCATCAACAGTCTCGGTGTACGACGATATCGAGGGAGCTACCAGTCCTCAATCAGATGGGGAACGAGCAACCAATGCTCCTCAATTACCATCCGGTTTGCCATCGAAAATTTTGGAAAGAGAAAAAGAGTCAACGGGCGACATACGCAATGCCTGCTGATCGTCGCCGCGCTCATTGCTAGCACCACCTACCAAGCCGTGCTTCAGCCCCAAGCTTTATTACAAAAGTCAATAATAATTCCACAAAAGGCTTCCAGGGATACCATGCATCTTGGATAACTGGTCCTCATGGCAGGGACTTAGCGTACATCGTCTTCATGAGCGGCAACACATTCGGATTCTTGATGTCAGTCCAGATGATCATTTGCCTCAACAGAGATCTCTCCATCAGGCCGCCGCTGTTACTCTCCGTGATCGCAATGGTTCAAACTTACTATTGCTTCACGTATTACCTGCCGTTCACGTTATATGACAAAGCGTTTGGTCTAAAAAACGTGGAATTGTTGAGCATGCTTCCGGTAACAATGTCAGTTCTCCTTTTACTGGCACAGAAGCAGTTGGCACTAGCTTTAAATTTTTGCTTGGAAAGGCTTTCTCGGTTTAACCTCGTAGGGGATATGTACAGTCTAGGGACCCAATCAGTCTCAAATTCGAAAATTTGGAACAAAGAAAAAGAGTCACTAGGCGACAAACGCAATGCCCTGCTAGTTGTGGCTGCACTCATTGCAAGCACGACCTACCAAGCCGCGCTTCAGCCTCCAAGCTTTAAGATACAAGTCAATGATGATTCAACGAAAGGCTTTTTCGCACACTATGCATCATGGGTGTCTCGTCCTCTGGGCAGGGACATTGCGTACATTGGCTTCATAAGCGGCAACACATTTGGACTCTTACTGTCTATCCAGATGATCATTTGCCTCACTAGAGATTTCCCTGCCAGGCTGCCGCTGTTACTTTCCGTGACTGCACTGGTTCAAACTTACTATTGCTTCACATATTACCTGCCGTTCACATTACTGGACAAAGCATTCGGTTTGAAAATTGTGGAATTGTTGAGCATGCTGCCGTTAACAATGTCAATTCTTCTTCTACTGGCACAGAGGCAGTAGGCGCTAGCTTTAGTTTCTTTGTTGAAAAGGCTTTCTCAGTTTAACCTCCTAGAGGATATGTACAGTCTAAGAACACAATCCGTCATTGTTAATGATAGAGAAGATGGAGAGATTCTCCCACGAGCTGGAGCCAAACACGGAAGAGGAAGATCAAACTTGCCCGCTTCAACACCGGACTCAGAGGAAGATCAATCAGATTGGGAACAAGTCACAAATTTGAAAATTTCGAACGAAGGAAAGAATTCCATAGGCGACATACGCAACGCCCTGCTAGTCGTCGCTGCGCTCATTGTGAGTGCAACTTACCAGGCCATGCTTCAGCCTCCAAGCTTTGCGATAAAAGTCGATGATAATTCAACGAAAGGCTTCCTCACATACTATGCATCTTGGGTGACTAGTCCTCTTGGCAAGGACGTCATGTCTATTGGATTCATGAGCGGCAACACATTTGGACTCTTGCTGTCAATCCAGATGATCATTTGCCTCACCAAAGATCTCCCTCTTAGGCTGCCGCTCTTACTCTCTGCGACTGCACTGGTTCAAACTTACTATTGCTTCACATATTACTTGCCGTTCACATTACTGGACAAAGCGCCTGGTCTGAAAAACATGGAATTGTTGAGCGTGCTGCCAGTAACAATGTCAATTCTTCTTATACTGGCACAGAGGCGGTTGGCACTAGCTTTAGATTTTTGCTTGACAAGGCTTTCTCGGTTTAACCTCCTAGGAGATATGTACAGTCTAGGGACCCAATTCACCATTGTTAATGATAGAGAGATGAGAGATATTATCACACGAGCTGGAGCCAAACACGGAAGGGGAAGATCAAACTCGCCTGCTTCAAGACTAGTCTCAGTGGAAGGTCAATCAAATTGGGAACCAGTCACAAATTTGAAAATTTTAAACAAAGAAGAGTCGATAGGCGACATGTGCAATGCCCTGCTAGTTGTCACCACACTCATTGTGAGCGCAACCTATCAATTCGTGCTTCAGCCTCCAAGCTTTACTGTAAAAGTCAATGATAATTCAACGAAAGGCTTCCTAGCATACTATGCATCTTGGGTGACCGGTTCTCTTGGAAGGGACATTGCGTACGTTGGCTTCATAAGTGGCAACACATTTGGACTCTTGCTGTCAATCCAGATGATCATTTGCCTCACCAGAAATCTCCCCATCAGGCAGCCACTGTTACTCTCTATGACCGCACTGGTTCAAACTTACTATTGCTTCACATATTACCTGCCGTTCACGCTACTGGACAAAGCATTCGGTCTGAAAAATGTGGACTTGTTGAGCGTGCTGCCGGTAACAATGTCAATTCTTCTTCTACTGGCACAGAGGCAGTTGGCGCTAGCTTTAAATTTGTTGTTGAAAAGGCTTTCTAAGTTTAACCTCCTAGAGGATATGTACAGTCTAAGTACCCAATCTGTCGTTGTTAATGATAGAGAGATCACAGAAATTTGTGCACGAGCTCCAGCTGAACACGATAGAGGAAGTTCAAACTCACCCACTTCAAGACTACTCTCAGAGGAAGATCAATCATATGGTGAACCAGTCACAAATGATCCTCAATCATTATCATGTTCCCCATCGAATAATTTGAACAAAGAAAAAGAGTCGATGGGCGACATATGGAATGCCCTGCTGGTTGTCGCTGCGCTCGTTGCAAGCACGACCTACCAAGCGGTGCTTCAGCCTCCAAGCTTTAAAACAAAAGTGGACAGTAGTTCCACAAAAGGCTTCCTTGCATCCTATGCACCTTGGATGACTGGTCCTCTTGGCAAGGACTTAGTGTTTATTGCCTTCATGAGTGGGAACACATTTGGACTCTTGGTGTCAGTCCAGATGATCATTTGCCTCACCAGAGGTCTCCCTACCAGGCTGCCGCTGTTACTTTCTGTGACTGCAATGGTTCAAACTTACTATTGCTTCACATATTACCTGATGTTCACAAAACCGGACGAAGCGTTTGGACTGAAGAACATGGAATTGTTGAGTGTGCTGCCGGTAACTATGTCTTCTTCTTCTACTGGCAGAGGCAGTTGGCGCTAGCTCTAGATTTTTGCTTGAAAAGGCTTTATAGGTTTAACTTCCTCGGGGATATGTACAGTCTATGCATCCAATCCGTCGTTGTTAATGATAGAGAGAGCAGAGAAATTCTCTCAGGAGCAGGAGCCGAACACGAAAGAGGAAGATCAATGTCGCCTTCTTCAAGACTACTCTCAGAGGAAGATCAATCAGGTGGCGAACCAGTCACAAATGCTCCTCACTCATTTTGTGCAGTATAAGGACCTATCTATCATTGTTAATGATGGTATTTTTCTTCCTCTTGAGGATCAGCTAAGAAACGCGCAAGCTTTTAGCAGTATTGGATGGAGTCTGTTCAACAAGGTCAGACATTGATTGGCTGTCCTTAATTCTCTGCAGTTGATTGGGTAACGAGTGATTCGCTGTATCATATTTTCCTAATAAATATGTCCTGAGTTTATAGCACAGTTGTAACTTCATGGACAACAATCGAGATTCTGAGATGTGGTTGCGTGAATTTTCTTCTGAGTACTCATTTGGCCTTGCTTCTGAAGATGAATTGGCCATCATGAGAACATCTTCGTTAGGTTGAGATTTTGTCTGTAAGAGCAGGTGGATGAGTTAATGTTATTACCTCTGAGCACTCACTGAACTCATGGGGATGGATAGGAGACAAGCCGTGAACATGGAGTTGGAAGAAAACGCAGGAAATGCATAGTTGGTCAGATCGAATCGAATGGTGTGCATAAAAATTTGAATGAAATCTAAAGATCATTACTGCAAGACACAGGCAGTTTTAGGCCGATAACAGCAGAGTAACTTGCTTGAGAAGGTGGAGATCTGAATCCACCAATTTCAGAATAATCTTGTGATATGGTGTCGCATGTCATATAATATTAATAGAACACTTATATACAGATGAAGATGAAACCCATCATAAAAAAATAACTAAAGAAAGGAAGGTTTTTGGGGAATGTTCGAGTGGAAGGGACTTTTTTCGGTCTTAAGAAAAGGAAAAATCTTATCTACCGACTCGTTGTACTTTTCAATTGAAATTAGGAATTCCATGTAGAAACATATCTTTCCATGAGATAGGGGCTTTAGCATGTCTTTTAATGGAGATCAATCGTTTATTTCCAGATATATGAACATTCTCTTTTCTTCATTCTAGTTATTGGCATGTCATGGGGTGAAGAATATTAGAGATACTTTCAAGAGATCCATGACTAATCCAAAGAAGAAGTTAGGCGTAGGTTTTGTAACTTTAAAGTTCCCATGACCAAGCAATTTCCAACAAATAAAACCACAATTCATGCTTAGAGGAGGGCTGCACTATATTGTGCAGATTCATTATTATTAGTTCTAATTAGTAGGGCAGGTATGTCCCCTCAAACGGACAAGTGATCGAAGCAGCTCAGAGGCACAATGTTGATGAACTGAATGACTTGATCAGAAGCAATGAACTCATCCTGGAGGAGACGGCTCTCCAAGGAGCCAGCCACAAGCCGTTGCATGTCAGCTGGGTCGTAGGCCATTTGAATTTCATGCTGGAGCTCCTCAAATAAATGCCGAAGGTTGCGGAGAAGTGAGCAATGATCATCTCTCACAATGTTTTGCGTCATACTACGACTATATTTTCTGCAACCTAGGTTGTTGTCCAATTAAATTCGTGTTGCATGGATTAAAATAAGTAGGTGAAGCATAAACAGCAAGCCGTGTCCGGAATATAGTTAAGGAGGTGATAGCTGAATTGCGATCAACTTCTACGAGGTGTTTCTTCACTGTTTGCAACAACCAAGGTAAAAAAATCTCAAACGGACAAGAGTTCCTAACATAGTTGAATAAAATGTGGGAGAAAGGAAAGGAAAAGGAAAGGAAACATTCAGCGTGCAAACAGTTTCTGCAGCCACATTGTCTCTGTTACATGAAGTCTCCAAGTTTAAACTACCTTTCTCTCTCTCTCTCTCTCTCTTTCTCTCTCTCTCTCTCTCTCTTTCTCTCTCTCTCTCTCTCTCTATGCTTCATCATTTCTTCAACTAGGTTAATACCATAGGACCTGGTTATAAAACCTGATAGACCCATATTCAAAAGTCAAGGAGGCAGGACAGGAACAGAAGTAAAAGTTCAATGATACCACCTCCTATCTTCAGGATCAAAAGAAGATTTAAGATTCTAGTGCTACATAATTTTTTTACATTCTCATGCCGTGGCATTGGCCTATGGAAAATGATTTGAACTTAACAGGATTTCTTGATTCTCAAGCGACCATATAACATCTTGTGTTACTGCTGGAAGCAATCTTAGATGGATTTTAATGCTACTTTGCATTGATATAGATAAAATATTGACGTAGCAGCCACGTTTAGAATGAATTTATTCATTTGGTCTAGTTTCTAAGCTGGCAGAGTATACTGATTATAAAGAACAGGTGACATCTGTTTTTACCCCCTTTTTTGGGCTAAGAAACCCATCTTTCTTAAAGAGTCTCATACGTATCTTCAGCATACATTGTTTACATACAAGTGAACCCATTTAGTTCGAAGCAATAGTCCTTGAGGGATACTATAATGTAGCAATATTTTTTCGGTGATGAGAATCTATTTAATAACACTTGCGCTGAGGGATTAAGAAGGTTGCCTAGTGCAGGCTTAGTTTTATGTATCAAAATTTAATCAAGAATATAGCAAGAGATCGTTGGGCATAAGTAAATGAACTTGTTCTTTAACTCTTCGGGGAGCAATCCAACGTAATTTTCATAATTCAGATTAAACGTACCATACGAGATGCTGAATCAACCGATCATATCACAGACAGAAAAAACATCAGGGAAAAAACAAAGAAGAAATTCTCATGCAACATGCCATTGCATTCAATGGGGTTGTTTGCAGTTCCGGAAAAGCTTGAGCAGTAGCAATCCTCGTGCCTCGTATACAGCCTGTGAATTCGAACCAAATTTGAACGGGAATCAAACACCATTTTCATCTGTCTTTTATCTTTTTTTGCTTTATAAGTTGAGCATCAATGCGAGATCGACACGTGCGTGATCGCACAGTGCATGTAAACAGTCTTGAGGAGATCATTAGTGCCACACCAGAGAAATGAATCCATGCATGCAGTGCATTTGATACGTGCCCGGAAAATCTTTTGCAGCAATAGAAAATATTTTGTAGCTCAAAATGGAAAGATTCTGGGCTGAGAGCTCGCGTTGATTCTCTCCTCCGTTTCTCTGATTTCAAGCTCTCTCCCATTCAAAACCAGTGCCCTGTTCGTGTCTCTACATTTCCTCTCCTCTCTCTGTCTCTCCCATCATTTTCCCCCTCTCCTTTGCCTTTCCTCGGTGCAGCAAAAAGGACAACAAATGCAGAGAAGCATAGGTGCTTGCTTACTCTTAACGTCTGTCTTCTTCCTCTCTTGGCCGAAAGATCTGCAACCTGCTCTGCCTGAGGAGCGTCCTGCATTCCCAGAGAAAAAGAGTCATCGCATAAGGTGTTCTCAGGAGGGCAAGCCCAGAGGGCCCATTGCCATCTATATCTAATACAAGGATGCACGCCGAGGAGCAGAAAACTGTAGCAGTGGACTTGAGAAAGAGTCTCCTCTGTTTCAAGTGGTGCGGGAGGGTGAGGCATGCTCGGTGATGATGGCGACGAGGTCATCGTGATTACTTACAGTGAAAATGGCAGTGACGAATATATTTTGGTGCCATCTTCACTGTCCTCTTCACTTTCACTAATCCAATGACCCCGCCGTCTTCATTGCCAGCCATGCCTCTGCCTCCTGCCCTGCTTAAAAACAGAGGAGGCTGTTTCTTAGAGCTCCGCTGCCACTGCTCTCCGCTAGTTGGCACGCATCCTCGAAACACAGAAAGACTGACGTTGGACGCTCTGCATTTTGCCCAGGACCACCTTTCCTTTTTTCGGGCTCCACCATCAAGAAACATCCGGAGAAGAAGTCTTCTTTCTTTGTTGGGGCTTTGGATCTTGATGCTAGAGGAAAGCAAGAAGCCACGATATACTGCAACTCTTTTTTTAAGAGTAAATGACGGCAAGAAGCTTGAAGAGGGTGAAAAACAAAAAGAGAAGCTACAGAGATGCAGGAATTTTATTTTTTGAAGTTGCTTTGTACGCCCTATTTTTCAACATTGTGTTCTTTTAATTCTGAATTCATTGTTCTGCATACATGTATAAAAGCTTATTTGAAGTTTTAGTACATAGAACCTTCTTAACCCCAGAAGGGAAAACAAATCTGTCGTCCGTTTCAAAAATTCAAATTATTTTGGGTAGCTGAGTTTGCATCTGCCAAAAGAACTCCGGAATCCGTGCTTGTCCATCAGTTGTTTCGGTTCTAGTTTTGTCTATCCGATGCAGGCAGGATTTCGTGCAAACTACTATGCAGACATTTCATGAAGCAATTAAAACATTGGCCTTTTAGGCAAAATTGATTGTGACAATACCTGAAATGTCTATTTGCTGGCCATCAATTTGTTGAGAGTGATTATCCATGTCGTGAAAGACCATGTCGTGTTTTCGTAAAGACTTGATAAATTTCTCACAAGGTCTCGAAACAGCATGTTGAGTCCAGTAGAGTTCATGGAACGGTGTGATATGATATTACTTACATCTGTTGGTGTTCGGTGAAGTGTTACAGGTCACTGCAAAAGTTGTACAAATTTGATAGGTCTTGTGCTTACTGTTATAACCATTGGGCTGGATGTGTAATCAATCATCTGTAAAATGTTCTAAAGCAATGCGCTAAGTATGGATTTCCTTCTCATTTCTCTCCCATGATGATTTTTGTCTTCCCTGATACTCTCAAAACTGTGCCATTCTTGATTTTGCTTGCAACGTTGCAACTCTAGCTAGTTTCTTTAAGGCTCGAGAGGAAATCTGCAATTTCAATGTTCAGAGGGCTGTGAATGCGTATACAGAAGTCATATCCGTTTCAGTTCCAAGCGACTAAGAAAGATTTTTTTTTTCCCTCAATTGACTCTGCACCGACCAATCTGAATGATTAGGTGTAGTTTACAGAAATGGAAGCCATACTCTAGTCAGGTTCCCGGCAATTCTCTTTCGTGTGTAAATTATGATTCTCTAGTATCAGTAATGTACTTACTAATAACGTGATACGCAAGTTACCAATCATACTCAGTAGTATTTCAAACTAATCAACTTCAAAAATCTATCAATAAAAGCGTTGCTTCCTTTATGTACATCAGAGTTCACCCAACTATCAGAAATTAGAGCAGACTTTGGCTCTGATGAGAGCATAAGAGATGAGTGGGGATTTTTGCCATTTTGGTCCCATTGTTCATAATGTTTCATCTTAACCGGAGATGATGTTGATCATACTCGGCAGTATTTAAAGCTAATCAACAATTTCGGAAATCTACCAATAAAAGCTTTGCTTCGTTTATGTACATCAGAGTTCACCCAACTATCAGAAATTAGAGCAGACTTTGGCTCTGATGAGAGCATAAGAGATGAGCATGGATTTTTACCATTTTGATCACATTGTTCATCATGTTTTCATCTTAACCAGAGATGGTGTTGATCATTTCATCTTCAGAGATACAGAGATGTTGCATTGGCAACTTTTTTAGGACATAATTTATAAGAAATAGAATTCTTAATGACTCAGATTTTCTATACACAAACGATTATACTAAATCATCAGGAACTAAAGAACTCATAACTAAGAAAGCCGAACAGTTCGGAAACCAATTTGAACTAAATCTATTTGACAAGCGACCAACCATGCTTTTAGAATTGGCCAGGAGAAGGTTGTCTATACCTACCATTCTGATCATGAAGGGAACGTCGGGATGCGATAAGTACTGCAAACAGATCCAGAAAGATAGATTGTAGATGCTGGTTTTCTTCCTGATGGACAAGGAAAAGGGGCAAGAGGAGAAAATCAAGTGTGGTTGCCGGAGTCAGAATATTGGATGAGATGACTTCCAGTGAACGCTTCAAGGATTTGTTGATCAGATACTTTACCAACCGAAGGGTTCAGATGTGTTTGAGAACCTTGATTTCAAGGCCACCCCTCAATTGGCTTTGTGAGCATGACAGGCAGCATGGGATCATTAATATTTAGTGCAGAAAACATGTAGTATCAGTTTGTTAGGTCTTTGGTTAGTTTAGCAACCTAATGTGCGGAATGTGTGATTCATTGATGCAGTAGCCAAAGATGTTGCAAACTAACCCTCCATGTTCTTTGCACTAACTATTAGAAGTCCTGAGAGTTTTGTGATTCTCTCATAACTCTGCTCCGTTAGTTCAGCTTGCACTACTGCTACTCCATCTACTTCGTCAAAGGCTAGGTGAATTCGCTATTAAGGTATTCCGCAACAACTCTCTCTGAAGTTTTTTTAATAATCTAACCTTCTCTGATCTTATGAAAAGATCTATGCATATCATGCCTCGTCTGCATCTGCACTATTAAAATCTGGCCTGTACACCACCTCTTTTAACTTTTGAACACATGAACACTTGATTTCACTTCTTTTAGACTCCTGGATTAGTTAAATTTTTACATCTACTGCTTGTGGCCGGGATGTGTTAGATGTGATGCATTCAAGTATTTAAATGCAATAATTGCTTTTAACTCGTTACCATCTATCGTGACCTACCTAGGAGGGAATAGGTTTAGGGGTATTGCCTAAAAGACAGGTTTACGGCCATGATTAGGCATGGGCTCTTCCAAACCCATACCTCGCACAACATTGAAATGTTCATTAGAATTTTGTAATAAGAAGTCGCCATTAGTCTATTGGGTCGGGTAAAAACCAAATGAGGCATGGGAGTATACCTCACTTCCTACGCAACCAAAGAAATCAAAGGTTGGGGACTTGATTACACTAATTAATCAATTAGTGTCCTTTCAGTATCTAATCTTATTCATTTAAAAAAATTGTCAAGCAAATTGGTTTAATTTTAGACCAATCTACTAACACATGAGGTGATCATATGAATACACAATCATTAAAATAACAATTAGCAACCAAAAAAAGCGTTTAAATAAATTGCATGAGAGAGCAAAAATTTAACATCAAATAGAAGATAAATGCTAATCCTAACTAGACTAAAGAAAGCCAAAATCAACATATCAAAATTGCACAATTAATGGTATTAATCTTTAAGGACAACTAAAACCTCTTGAGCAGGATTCTAAATAAAAAGACTTCCATTTTTTTTAAGAGAAAATAAACCAAGAGATTAATTTTAACCTTTTTGAAGATTTTTTAATTTTTTTTTGAATTTTTTTGGATTTTCCAAAAAAAATGAAATTTTGAATTTTCCAAAACATTTTGGGTTTTTTTAATCTTTTTGATTTTTTTTTTTTGGGTATCTTTCTAATTACTACTGAAATGTTTAGACATTTCTAAATTTTGGAATTTTTTGAGAATTTTTTAATTTTCCTTAATTTTATAATTTTTTATTTTTAATTAATTAAAAAAACTGGGATTTTCAATATTTTCTGAAAGTTTTTGAATTTTTTTAATGTTCTTTGAAAGTTGTTGAATTTTTTAATTTTCCCGAAGCCAACTCTTCTTTACTTTTTCTGCACTTTTGTTTCTTTTTTTTTTTTTTTTTTATCATTCTTCTCTGTGCTCATCTTCTCCCGACGCCTCCTTGCACACCCGAAGCTCCTTCTGCCATTTTCATAGTTTTCCTTTATTATTTTTGGTTTTGCCTTTTTTTTTTTTTTTTTTTTTAATTTTCTTCTAATTCCTTCCTCTCTCTTTTTGTCCTTTTCTGTTTTGTCTTACTCCCTTCTTCTTCTCCACGGGGCCCTCTTCCCGAATCCAATTCCAACCCTGCAACCCCCTCGCCGAAACTTCTTCCCCATATTCCGACGAGCACTCACCGGCGTTCGGGCTACCACCAGGCCACCGTCCAGCGTCGATCATTCGGTCCGACCAACGCCGGTCACCACCAACCACTAGTTGACCGGAGGCCTATATTATCGCCGGATCTATTCCGACGAGGGGCACGCCTACAACGACTAACTCAAACGACGCGAGATACGCCACCAGAAATCAAGAAAAACACCGACGACAGTGTCGGAACAACAGCATCATAATGGGTCACATAGATATCGAAGATCTAGGCTTCGGCTCGGAGACTCGAGTTTGACTCACTCTCTAAACCGAGCCCATGCATGGCTGAGGCGTTGGCTGAAGCTCTCCCGCTCTCCCTGAATCACTTGGAGCTCTCACCCTCTCGGTCCCTCACTCCCAGCTTTGATCTGCCCTATTCTCTCTTGCTCTCTCTCCCTTTTAAGCTTGGCCAGCGACAGGTGCGCATGGCTTCTGCCGCCGCCAGCCTGTCGTGGCCGGCCTGATCCCCGACCCTAGGATTACGCTGCGGCCTGCTGCGACCTTATCTTTATACCTCCGTCGCTCTTCCCTTTTTTGCAAAAGGCGGGAGCAGTGTGAAGGGGGGAACAAGAAGAAGAAGAAGAGGCCTCTGGGCCGGGCGCAGAAAGAAAGAGGGCCAGGCAAAGAGTGGGGAAAGAGAAGAAAAAAGAAAGAGAAAAGGAAAGAAGGGATGGGCCGGCTTGGCCCCAGCCCAGTCTCGTTGGTTTTTTTTTTTTTTTAATAATAGTTCTTTCAATTAATTTTCTCTTTTTTTTCTATTTTAATGAAATTGCTCTCTTACTACTAATGCAAATGCTCCTAATGTCTATATGCCATGCAATTCAATGGAAATTAATTTTTGGCTAGGAACATAGAGATGGCTTCCAAATTTTCAATCTCACTAGCATTTCCTTGTTCAATCATTTTGACTCTTGTGGTTGGCATCCATGCCTATGGAATTGCTATCTACTGGGATCAGAATGGCAAATGAAGGCACTTTAGCTGATGCATGTGCCTCCAAAAATAATAAATTTGTGAACCTAGATTTTCTATCTACCTTTAACAGTGGCTAAACTCCTATGATCAACCTCGCTGGTCATTGCAATCCTTATAGCGGAGGATGCACTAGCTCGAGCTCCGAAATTAAGTCTTGCCAAGCAGGGGAATCGAGGTGATGCTCTTGATCGAAGGAGACACAGGAAGTTACTATCTCACTTCTGCCAAGGATGCTAGACAGTCACGACTTATCTATGGGACAACTTCTTAGGAGGGCAATCCTCATCTTGGTTGTTCAAGGACACATTGCTCGATAGCATCAATTTCAATATCAAAGGAGGCACAACACAGCATTGAGGTGATTTGGCTAGGTACTTGTCTAAATATAGTAGCAGCGGAAGAAGGTGTGCTTGACTGCAGCCCCTCAATGTCCTTATCCGGACACTTGGGTTGGAGGCACCCTTCAAACAGGCTTGTTCGACTACATTGGGTCTAGTTTTACGACAATCCTCAGTGCAGATACAATTCTGGGAACAAGGGTAATCTCCAAGATGCATGGAGCAATGGACTTCAATTCCCGTCGGCAAAATCTTCTTGAGGTTGCCCATGGCTCCGAACGTAGTTAACAATGGTCTTAGTCCTACACCAGATCTCGCTTTTATTGGAATACCGACCATCAAAGGATTTGCCAACCATGGAGGCGTGACGTCATGGTCCAAATGTTACGAGGATCAAACTCTATATAGCTCTTCCATCAAGGGCTCTACTCTTGCTTGCATATATCTAAAGTTCTCCTTATGTAATTACATATATTTCTTCACATGAGAATTTATTTTGATGATGGTATCACGACGATTATTTAAATGATTCCGGTCAAACAACACTACAAACGTGCATGATCTCTATAAAAATTCGCAATATTTAGTTAACCAACTCTTTTCTTTTTGGTTTTTGTTTTCACGCTTTCATTGAATCCCATAAAGATTCCCTATAGCTCTTAACAAATGGATTATGTTTTGAGAGCAATAGGTCACTTGTAACAAAAGGAAGGTAAAATGCCAAATTGATACATTTGTCAACTACAACTTGTTATTCAACTTAGAAATTTGACGATAAAATTTAACAGAAACTAATAAATGCTCAATTTGTCATTTATATACTAATTTGTGATTTTTATTTGTAAAAAATTAGTGTTTGATCAATTTGTCACAAATATGCCTATTTGAAATTTTTTATGATATGATATATACAAGTGGATAGTGGAGATAATTTTATATTTCAGCCCAACCCAAAAAAATTAGCTGCAATAAAGCCAATGTTCGGATTTTCTTTTAATGAAAAAAAAAATTGTGACTTCGATCAATGCTGGCGCCTGCTTTCAAGTATTTCACTCTAAAAGAAAAAAAATACGAAATTTACCCAATATAGGCAACCGTCGAGCTGTCATTCATTCTTACCGTGAAAAAAGATGACATGGCATCCTACGTGGACCGTGCATTCGTGGATGTTGCTGACGTGCACATTGGGGGTTTGATACAACATTGGTTCGACAAAGGAGAGAGACGTGGTCGTTAGAATTTGGGGCAGAAAATTAGGGCTCTTGAGAGTTCTTGATTTGGGGGCCAAAAAAAATTAGGGTTCTCGAGCAAATCAACAGGCAATGTTGTCGATGGGAAGCAGCAATAGTGGCGACGAGACTTCGAAAGGTTCACCTTTTAGGGAAGAAAACATCCCCCGCAAGCATCAGATGCGTGCTGGGCTGCACACTTGGTGATCATCAAAGAATCCCACGAGGAGGTTCTACCGCTGTTCATTTTGGAGGGATATGAATTCTCAATTTGTTGAAAGCAACTGAGTCGATTGGGTTCGATATTATTTTCGGTTTTTTTTTTTTTTAATTGGGCAAGATCTATGTTCAGCAGCTGCGCTGCGAGTATCAATTTGGATTGATCAGTGTTGAAACTTCAATGTTCGCTATCAATTTGGATTGCTAAAGTTCAGGCTCGTTTTGAAATTTGATGGTTGTGGGCTTCTTTAATTGGGTTGACCTCCAATTGACGAATGAAAGGAGGAGGTGAAGTTTGTGGAGGATACCTGGAAAGAAATGAGGAAAGAATGGCCATTCTGCGAAGGCGAATACTGGACAAGAAAGATGAGCTCAAGGTAGCAGGGATTAACAACTTGGACTAAAGCTTGTAGATGGAAATGGAAATCGTGAGAGTGCAAGCTAAGGAGAAGATTCATATGAGGGTCATAATTAGCGTTGATTGTGTTGATAATGTCGAAGGTCGATAGGAGGCTTCAATCTTACTTACCATGAATGGTGCTAGTAGGCAATTCAACAGTTACTGTTGCAGGGACTTGTTTGAAGCTTTTTGTGCAAGGTGCAAATGTAACCAGTGAATTGGGGGAAGATGATGGATGTAACCTTGGTTTTGGAGTTGCTAGTAACATGAATGTCTGAGATGATTGTAATCTCAATTGACCAACAGAAATGGCTAAGTCTAAAAGCATAACCTAATCAAGAGAAATGCACCGATTACAAGCTTGTAGGATTCATTGAGTTATAGAGGGCTAAAACCATAACCTATCCATAATTTGGCCATGAAAGATCTAACGCACTTAGCCACAACCTGGCCACTCAATGAATCTAGCAAGCTTGCAAGATTGAATATTGCATTGCTTTTAAGAGTCAAGCTGCAAATAATGAACGGGGGGCAACAAATGCAAATCTGAAAAATTCCATTCATTAAGGTCAAAAGAAACACATTTCTACACAGTTTATGGTTTGCTGCAGTGGAACGATAAATTCACTGCACCATCTAAACACGTTAACCAATTCCTTTACATTGTTTCCATGCAATAGCTAAATAAAAAAGAAAAGGAAAAAGACATATCAGCGGCACCAGCAGCAACACATAACATCACAATTGATCTTCTTGGCCCACAACTGAGGCTACTCAGCTTGATCAATTACAAATTGCAAACTCTTGATTTCTTGGAGGTCATGAAATCTTACCAAAGAAAGACCCATGACAGCTAGCTGCCAGTCACACTCAAGAAACCGCTATTTAGTGCTGAAAGTTATATCGAGTCCACATCCCTTTCCTATTATAATTAAAGTAGATGTTGTTACCATTGGTCGGAAAGATCTCTAATAACGGTTACACTCATTCATCTAGCATACATATCTTGACACGGTTTACAAAGAACAAAGTTTTTTATTTTTTTGGTAAATCATGGATCCGATACTTGTTTACATGCAAGGTTGATCATCGGATGCGAGCAAAAGAGGTCTTCAAAAATGCGAGTGAGATATGATGCCAAATACTTTGTTTTGTAGGCATCACAGGGTCTTGCTTTGAAATGCTTGAAGGACTAGTAAGGAAGAAGAAAGAAATTCAGCTGGCTTAGGCATGGAGCACCAAAAGATGAAAGGCTTTATAAATAGGTAAATATTTGGTCATGCTCATTATTATTGTGGATAGACTTGCACAAATAAATACTTAAATATTTAGCCATGTTCATTATTGCTGTGGATTGAGTTGCACTATATGCATTTTATACATTCCCATAATAAGAAATATTATAAATGGCAAGATTTGGTAGAATTGGTTTTCTCTAGAGCGCACTCATGTACACCCTCTTGTGATTTTCTTAACTATTTGAGAAAATAAAAATCTGGACTGTTAGATTGTTGATGGTTGTGATGAATGGAAACACTAATGGCAATTTCATCATATTGAAAATACCTATTGCATGTGTCTACTAAAATCTTAGAGTATATAGATAAACCACTATTTACTGCTGAACGTTATAGTTAGACATATGATGCTTACATCCCTTTCCTATTATAAATTAAAGTAGTTGCACTTGCCATTGATTGGAAAGATCTCCAACCACAATTAAACTCATTCATTTAGCACTCATATTGCCCGATATGTCTCAATATGAGAGAATTAACAATAGAAGAGCAAGCAAAGAAATAGATGCGGAGAAATAAATTTGTCTATATAATTCACTGTTAGGTAATGATAAGCATTGCACGTAGAAAATATATTTTCCATATATAATGACTATTTATTCAATATATATTAAAACATTTAGTTATATTGAATGTCAATATGAAAAGAAGCTACTCTTATATGACTAGAAACATTACTCTCCAATAAATATTACCCTTAACAAGAAGACACAACTATATCGGTCAACTTTGAAATACATTATTTATAATAACAAAAGAACAAGATATATAGACAGGAAAGTCATTAATGGATTTCAAACATTATATAGTTATTTCATCTATCCGAAAGATGAAGGTAAATTTCAAAGAACATTGGAAACACATAAACGTTTCTAATTTCGACGTTCCAAAAAAAAAAAAATCTTAATATTGAGCTTGTATTGATATTTTAAATTGAGCAATGTCCAAATTTAAATCAATATTTTTCCATAGAAAAGATATATTCCTCCGACGTAGTCATATCATATGCCTATGTCACTCTTCAATAATGATAATGAATGGAGAAGGCCTCACTTGTGCTAATGATCTTGTTGCTACACAAGCATCCTTTCCTGGAGCTATAGTTCCTCGTTGTGGAATTGCATATTATGTTTCGTGATAGATTAGATATTCCTGCAAAGTCAAATTGAAATCTTAAAAGGGACAGGAACAATAAGATGGATTGGCATAAAAATGAGCATGTTTTCCTTCAAATATTCCTAAACACAGTTTTGTCTCTGTGGCTAGCAAGTCAAAATAGGCTTGCCTAAAGCAGTGGAATGCTGAAGCGCGGTTATCTCGTTTCTGCTTCTATAGTTTTCTGCGGTTGCATTCTTGAATCAAGCGACGGGTTTTAATTGCCTATTAGCAAGCAGATCTGGCAGCATCCATTAGCTTTATAAAGCATGATAAGTGGGGAATAGAATTTTGAGTTTGATCGACTCAAAAGGGCTTTGACAGGTAAAGCCTTCCTTCTTTGCTCTTGAAGTTGGCTTGGAAAGCAAATGCAGACCATGTTTGAATTTCTGACACTACTAAGTCTCACGATACATCCATTACTCGTTCAGGTGAGTTTGGCTGGCTCCTGTCTGTGATATTAAGAGGAAGAGAGTGACATGTCATTTAAACGAGTCTTGTGTATTAGATGGGGCATTTCCATGTAATCCATTCTGATGCCACTTTTCCGGTATCCAAGTAGGAAATAGCCATCCAACTTCCTCTGGATGAACTAAGAAACTTATTAAAAGAAAAGGAGAACCAAGTACTAACAGAAAGGAAAAATACCTTCATCTTCTTCATCATAACTATCCATATCAGGCTCCCTCAAACCATCCGTTATATCATCAAAACCAGATCGAACTTTCTCGTTTTGGAACTTCTCCCTAGCACAGGGACGGGAGATAATGCAGTGGAAACTCTATCAGCTTTTTCAAGAGCAACCGCATCCATGTTTTCCATCATCCTTCTCACCGGCAGTATCTCCACTGCATGGATATAGAGAGCAAACCATAACTACAGAATATTTTATTGTTTCTCTCTCAACAATTTCACTAAAGCAAACAAAGCTGTCTCTCTGAAATAAGTTCTCCAACATACATTGGACAGCAGCATCGAGCCAGAAGGAAAGAGAATGCAAAGACTATCCCCATAACTCTATCATGGTAATTTTGGCCTCAGTGCTCTTGGAAATATATGATGTTCTTACATGCCCAAACAGGCTGAATATTATTCTATCTTAATTAACTAATATAATATACATAAACAGCTTTATTGGGTACTCCTTGCTAATTGCTAGTACTTCAATTCCACTGCACTGTTCTTGGTCACCGATTCAGCTTCATTTCACTGGACACAAAACAAGAATGACAGTCCACCTTAAAGGACAGCATTGATCTAATAAGATAGTTCAAGAACTTCACCTGAAATACAAGGGCCAAACCTTACATTAGTCGTTTGCACCAACACACCTTCAACTCTAAAAGGAGAGACCTTTTTTACCTTCTTTCCAAAACTCCACTTGTCAAAATCTCTCGAACTTCCTCCTTGGAAGGCCATTCGGCCACCTCAGAGGCTGCCTTGAAGCTCCTATAGGGATCCAAGATATCACCAATTTCATCCCTTTAAAAGACGAATGACCTCAATTCTATAGATGGAGCACCTTCCAAAATCACCTCACTCCAATACCTCAGCAATCAATGATGAGTACAGAAACCAAATGTAACACACAGTTCAAATGGAGTGCCTCGTCGGCTTGTGGGTCAACAAGAACGAGACCAGCATTCCGCCACTGAAGAGCCAGATGTGGAGTTCAGAGAACGAGAGCCAAGAGGCAAAGGTTTCCAAATGCCACAAGGGTTTTAGTCTATGTGGCTGGCAAAGGTTGTAGTAAACTGGGTGGACATCGAACAGGTCTCTATGCCGGTCAGCCCGAAGCAAATGGCAAGGAGTTGAGAGAAGAGACTTAGTGGGAACAAGTGGAAATAGTGCTGAAAATAAAAAATTCAACACTCACGATTAAGCGTGTTTGAGTTCGATATTCATTGAGGTTCATTTGAGTTAAAATTCACTTGGGATATCAAATAAAGGAGTTTCTTAAGTTTATTCAATAAGAAGAGATTACTGAGATAGCACTGAGTGCTGCGGGTGAACATATCTCTTGGCTCAGCCTCTCTTCAGGCCATGCTTTTTCCTGAAAAAAATATAAACAGACAAAGCTGTGCCAAGCTTTTGTAGAGAAGGAGAAATCATGAGGAAAACTAGAAATATACTCCAGAATCTGCTGCTCCATACAAACTATGATCTGGGTCGTTCAATCTGTAAATTTTGATTTAGTTTTCCGGTCTTTTATGGCATTATAATGGTCCAAGTCCAAAGACCATGATAAGACCATGATAATGCCTGAAAAGACCGGAAAACTAAATCAAAATTTACACTCAAACAAGAATCAACTTCAGATCAAGCTGCCGCTCAAGCTCACAAGACCAGTCATGGGGTGGCGTCAGAGTCAAAGTTCTCAAATGCATTGGAATGGTAAAGTATCTGATCAAACATATCCTTTAAGTTTTTGCTGGAAGTCATCTCCTCCAATATTCTGTCTTCAGCAACCAGACTGGACATTCTTCCATCACCAATTTCCTTGTCAGCTGGGGAGAAAAACAGCTTGGACAATCTCTCTTTCTCCATCTGTTGGCTGAACTTGTTACATTCCGTGGTTCCTTTCGTGATCAGATGGTAGGTATAGACTACCTTCTCCTGGCCAATTCTGAAGGCACGGCTGATTGCTTGCCTCTCAACCGAAGGATTCCAAACCACGTCAAGCAAGACAACTCTTGATGCTCCGACTAGACTTATGCCCTCAGAGCAAGCCTTAGTCGAAGCTAACATTACTCTTGCTTGGCTCTGTGGGTTGTTGAATTTTCCAATCAAACGTTGGCGTTCCCTCAGATTGAGGCTCCCATGCATGTGTAGAAGCTCTTTTCCTTGGGAGGACCACTGGAAAGTCAATCTCAGTTGGTCACTGATGAAGGACAATGGCTCTTTGTATTGGCTGAAAACCAGAACCTTCTCACCGAGTGCTTCGCTGAGCCGGATTAACTCCACTAGGAACCTCGTCTTTATCCCAGCATCTGTGTTAGTCTTCAGATCTTCAAGCTTCTGACGCTCATGACAGATGAGAGGTTTTTCATTCGCATAAGCATTGCAGCTTAGGATCAGAGAAGGGTGGATGCAGGCCAAAGACAGCTTGAACTCATACTCAAACGTGCATTGAGATCTTCGAATGTTCTCGACTATCTTCTTCTGCCTATCCCCTGGGTTTAACACCACTATGCACTCTTTTATACCAGGAAGATTCTCTTTAAGAATGCTCCCTTTGTGAACATGAACAAACGGAGCCATGATAGACCGGAGATTCACAATTGCATCATCAGCCACTTTGTCATGTGGCTGAACAAGGGAATTGATATCATCTGTTTTAGCTCTTTTCCACTGTGTTGTCTGGCAGAATTTCTTGAGACTCAGGGGTAGTTCGTCGGCCGTTGTGGGTCTCACTAAACACAAGGTGTTATAGAGCTCTAGAAAGTTATTCTGGAAAGGGGTGCCCGAGAGGATGATCCTCTTCTCAGTCCGAAGTTTCAGCAGAAGCTTCCAAATGCTGCTCCTCTGGTTTCGCGGCGTGTGCCCTTCGTCAAGAACCACTACACCCGGCAAATCAAGAAGAATCTTTCTCATCTCTTCATCTTTCTTTTCAATCTTTGCCTTCTTCACTGGATCCTTTGTGCCTTTCCTATTGTGTACTGCAAGCTTCTCATACAGATTGTAACTTATGCCTAGTATGCTGCTGTTCTTACTCCAGGAATAGACCTTGATCACCCGCATCACATCGCTACATCGCTTGAGGTGGCTATTTGCCTCCACCATTCTCACAGCTTCTGGATTTTCTGCCCCGGAGAACTCTGGATTATTCAAGTTGTGGAATAAAATGCTGGTGTCCCATTTCTTGTTCCACTTCTTGAACTCTTCTTCCCAAGTGAGAAGCAAGCTCGCAGGAGCAATAACCACAGGCCGGGAATTGGGGAAGAGTCTGAGATACGTGTGCAGAAAAAGTATGGTCATGCAAGTCTTTCCCGTGCCCGGAGCGTGAGATATGATGCACCCACCAACGTCGTTAGGCTCAGAGTTGGACAAGTCTTTTAGATCAGTAGACCCTGCTATGTTCTTCCACATAAACTCAAATCCCTCCAGCTGGTGCGGATACATTTTACTGCTGTCACAGGGGATGAGATCCAAAACAGAGCCGCTCTGATGAGAGAGTTTGTCAGAGTCATCTCCAGAAGGCTGAAGACAATCCTCTTCAGACAAAGACAGATTCCCTCTGTTGAGTGGCATTTTTGTGCCTGACGTTTCAATGGAGAATTTTTCCTACAGAATAAAAGGCAAAAAAAAAAAAAAAAATGAGGAAACAGCGGTTTTCAAAGATTCTAGAGCATAGACATACATTGAGGATGGCAGTGAGAGAAACAGTTAATCCAGGGAAGTGACAGTCGATAACATAACTAAGCCAACTGTGAAGTGTGGACGGTGTTTTGAGAATGGATATAACAGCAAAAGCCACAGTACTTGGTAAACCAACAGAACTTACAAAAGATGGTAGAAATGGTGGCAAGACATATTTTATCTCAAGCACTATCTGATCACAGAAGAGGCAAATTAAACCAATTTCCTCATCGCAAATGAGCTCATGCTTTCCTCCTGGACAAAGGGTGGCTTGACTAGTTTCAGTTTCCTCCTGAAGAGAATCACAAGAACGCTTTTAGAACAACTAAAAACGCAAGAAATCTCTATGAAATTATGCTGTCAGTCTTATTTGCTACTTTCCTATAGCTATTTGCCCTAGAAAAAGGACCAGTTGTAATTGCAAGAAAAATATATTTTTGTTTATGCTCTAGCAGCGTAACTGGAAATTATTTCCAAACTAAGAAAATGGCAATGTCAATGCAGAACGGCAATACAACAGCAATAAATATGACAATAATAGGAGTAGATTCATAAAAAAGTAAATGGGATCGAGCTAAGACAGCTGGAAACAAATTATGCGAGATTACGGACCGCTTCAGATTGATCATTTAGTTCGAATTGGTCACATAATCATTTAACTTTCTTAGCTACTGAGTTTGATAGTCTCAGATATTCAAACCAGGTGTGCATTGAGGATCAACTATCAAGTAAATAAGAATCTTTCTCATGGCTTCTTCTGTTTCTCATCCTCTTCCTGTGTTTTGCTTCTCATAAGTTCTCTTCTTGAAAAGTTTCCACAGCAACATCTTTGAATTTATATGGCTCAAAAAGAGATGGTACAATACAGCGCAAGCAAATGACGTCAAGTTCATATGGCTTAATATGAAAGGGTATTACTGTATTTTCCATAGACTGAGGAAGAATGCAATAATCATCAAATGAAGAGCATCCTCAAATATGATTCGGATGATATGCACATCAACATCAACAATGGAAAAGGAAGGCAGAAATAAACACAGCTCACACATTTTAACTCTGCAAAAGCAAGAGATGAGAATCTGGGAGTTGCGAGACATAGAGAGGTTCTTATTTTCTAATTTAAAGAATGAAATCCCATGATCTCTAATCTATAAAACTCTCTTAGGCCAAAAAGAATTAATTCAATCAAGCCACACTTTGACATTTGCAAACACAGCAAGAAAGTTCCTATATGCGGAGCTGTGACCTTATGGTACACATTTTTAATCATAAGAGTGATGAAAAAAAATCTGGACAAAAGGATCAATCACTTCAATAGTTACCAATCAGGTATGGAACTCATGATGGGCAGATCACAGCACAACCGAAATCGAAAAAAAATTGTCAATTGTCTTATACAGACATCTCTGTTCATTTTGAGGTGAGCTTAGATGTAGTACTTCTCACTCAATCATTAGCTCGAACTTATTTTGACAAGGTCACTTCAAAGGACCATATTCCCGTATAAACAAAGTAATGTACATGTGCTTAAACAACCAATTCACTTCTCTGACAATTAATTCGCATTGGTACCTTAACAACATATTTGAAAATACACAGAAAATTCAGGACAGATCAGTACTCAGCAGATAAGATTAAATCTATATTCGGTCTGTTTTTTTAAGAAAATCCACTCATCTTTGATGTGCCTTTAGGTTGCTAGCCGGTGTCATGAAACTTACCAGGGGTCCGGAAGAACCAATTTCACCAGCTCTAAGATAAAATTCCATCTGGCTCCACATCTTGTCCATCTCCTTCTCTGCTTCAGATTTTGGTGCCGGTTCTGGTTCCTCATCTCCCCAGAAGAACTTCACAGGAAGCGGAGGCACTTCCACCTGTGGCTCTATCCTACTTGCTGTTTCCCACACAACTTCCTTCCGACCAGCATCATCTTTGTTATCTCTGAATTTCTGAGCAGGACGTTTGAAATATTTGAGTTCTTTCGAACTACCGGATCTCTCCCAGCGAATGTGATAGTCACTGGTGCTCCTACAATCTTCTCTCACTTTTTCCTGATGCACTCCTACACCCTCTTCATCTGACTTAGTCATGATTTGACCAACTTTCTTCAGCTCGTACATATTATTTGAGCAGTCTCTTTTGATGTTGCTGGCTGTTGTGCCAGAAGTCTCGAACCCCTCTGTGCTTTCATTTCGCTCTTCCTCCACGGCACAGTCACCTGCAAACTGTTTCTCCTTCTCACTTTCCTTGTGTATATTGTCTGGCAGAATCTCATCCTTCCCCAATATGCAATCGGCGAGTTTGGATAACGTATTTTCCCTTGATTCACAAGCTCTCTCTCTCCTAGTTCTGGATTCCCAGTTGCCCCTACAATCATTCCTCACAGCCTTCTCGTTACTTTTGCAATGGTGGCCTATAGAACTATTCGCAGCATTTGTGTTGGCTACCTTGCATGGCTTGCTCAAGGTTTCACTGGCTGTCCTCAGTTGCATCACAGGTTCAGCACCGCTTCTTATTCCTGTGGCTTGCTCCCCAAGCAACTTAATTACGTTTCTCTCTTCCTCCATAGTACCATTAGAAGCCGACGCTTGCTCTTGCTCAGCACTTTTGTTCACAAATGCTTTCTCGCTGCTGCAATCCTCATATTTCCTTTTCTTTTGCAGTTGTTGGATGCTACAGGACATGTCTGAATTCCTCTCCTTTCGACCTTCTACTTTAGAGGAAGTCGCGTATCTAATGACAGAATCAAAGTCTGACTGTACATGCTTCCCATATCTTTTCTCCTGCACTCTTCCGTTCTCATCATTGGAAGGACAGTCGATTTCTGCATTTAATTGTTCAGCATTATTCGCTTCTTCCCCTTTCAACTCCTCCAGCAACCATTCATTGACCCACAACACTCTAAATTCCACGTTCTCTTTCCTTCTCACATCGTCAATCACTGGATTATCCATGCACTCAATATCATGCTCAACATTGATCGCTTCTTCCTCTTTTTCCTCCTCCACATCATCCTGCAACCATTTATTGACCCACGAAACTCTACGTTCCTCATCCTCTTTCTTTTCTTCATTGTCAATCAACTCACTATCAAGCTCCCTAGTAGTTTCCCTTGCCCTGTATAAACTACTCAACTCGTCCTCGTTTTTTATCTTCTTCCTTATCTCAAGAATATCCTCACACTCAGTGCCAGACACGTACTCTTCCGTGCCCGAAGAAGTTTCTCCATCTGCGCTCAAGCTTTCTGACACATTTGCGTTGAAATCCTCATCGCTGGTGTTGTCAGCCTCAGTTGATCTCGTGGACGAAGAGGACAAACAATCTAAGCTAACATCAGTCACTGATGGAGTCCTCTTCCGGGACACATTTGGCACATAATCATCATTCTTTGACCGACCAAAAAAATCATTATTCTTTGATTTGAAACTTCTGCCATTTCCCTCACCCTGTTCGCCCAAAGCTTTCTCCTCATCGGAGCATAGCAAGTCATCATCAGAACAGGCATTAGACAAGAACTTGTCACCCCTAAACCTCCCATTTTCACGGCCACCTACGCTCTCATCAGACTCAAAGTCTGTGCTGTTCTCTTCATCAGAGTCAATCCTACCGTCAGCAACAATAGCAGTTTTTTTACATTTATAAAAAACCCGGTTAGGCTCAAACCTTCGTGCTGTCTGAGGTCTGTAATCGCCGGGCTCTTCTTCCTCCTCACCACTTCCACTCACGGAAATAGTTTTGTCACTGCCATCTTCACCGTCTGTAATAACAACGACCTCATGGCTGCCATCACCGGCACCGCCTCCGCCTCGGCCTCCCAAAGCACCCGACATAGAAGAGACTCTTTTCCGAGGTCTGCCTCTGCGCTTTGGCCCCGAAGATTCGCTCTTCTGTCTTCCGGGCGAGACTCTTTTTCGAAGTCTGGCTCTGCGCTTTGGCCCCGAAGATTCGCCCTTCTGTCTTCCAGGCTCCGCCTTGGAGAAACGTTCGGCAAAGGAGTCTTCTTTCCTTGTACGGGCTCTGGTCCTTGATGCTACAGGAAGGCCAGAAGCCATGTTTTTGACATATAAGGACGACATACTCGGAGAGCATGAAAAATGGAGAGAGGAGCTACGTTGATGCAAAGACACTCTTTTTTCTGGGATGCAGAACGCTCGGGCCAATGGGGGAAGAAGCAACCGAGAGAGAAAATGGAAGAACTGCAAGAGACAGAGGAGAGGGGATGTACTCAGAACAGGCACTGGTTGGCTTCGCATGGGAGAGAGGTTTAAAGTCAAAGAAACAGAGGAGATAATATTACAGCTTGTTCCAGACCAAATCTTTCCATTTTGGGCTACAAAATATTTTCTTTTGCTGCAAACAAATAAAAAACAAAAAAAATCCTGGGAAATTATCAAATGTACAAGTTAATTTTTTTTTCTCAGTCAGGGCATTGATAATCTTTTTTTTTTTTTTTGGTCGGTATAATCTCCTCAGTTGTTGAAATGCATCATGTATGATGCAGATCACATGCATGTTGATGTTGTATTGATGGTTAACTCTGGAAGCAAAAATAAATAAGAAAAAGGAAAATGGTCTTTGGGTTAAATCCACAGGGGCAATGATCTCGCTTAATTTAGTATCTTGTGTTGTACATTTAATTGGAATAATGCAAATTACTTTATATTACTCTATATAAAGTCATGAAACAAGTTCATTTACTTACATGGACTTCAATTTGTGCAACCGTCTCTCCTTATTGTCCTAATTAAATAGTGATATACATAAACAAAGTCTATACAAGGCAACCTTCCTTCTTCTCTTGTAGTCTGGCGAACTAAACGGCCAAACAAAATTGCTCAACATTATGTTATTGAAAGAAATTCTCATCACCGAGAAAAAAATTGTTGTTATTTTGAATTATATGAGTTCACTACACTTGTATATCGACTATGGGCACTAAAATTTCGTATATGACTCTTTGGCAAAAATAGTTTCTTAGCTCATAGAGGGGGGAAAACCATATAGGTCCTGTATTTATAATTAGTATCCTCTTCTAGTATAGAAACTAGATTGGATGAAAGGAAAAAACCTATACTATAAGGGGGTTGCTTAGCATTAAAATTAATCTAAGAATACTTCTATAAATACAGGTAAGTTCAAGTCATTTTTCAGAAGCTAATGCTATGGCATAATATTTGGGAAATTATTTTAAAAGTTCTTTTCACATAGCACTCTGTAGTTATCTTTTTCAATTGGGATCATGCGTGCACGGAGATCTTATTCTTCCTTGTAGTTGGTAGGCCTTTACTGATATTGTACGGTTCTTCAGCGGAAAGCAGCGGAGCAAGAATGGAATAATTATTATTTATTTCGGTTTGCAAAATGAAATATTTATTTCAAGACCATACTCTCGTTTGGTCTGCCTTTACACCATAGAGAATAGGCAGGAATAGTAAAGAATTCTCATAATAAATTTTGATGATAGATAGTCGAAGCCTAATGTGTTTCATCATCATGTTTTTGAAAATCATAAACGAAAAGATACAACACTTAATGTTTAATTACGCGATATTAACTAATTATAATAATGTTACTTAGGTATAACAATATAGCTATCTTTTAATTACAAAAAATAATATCGCTTATGATTATAGTAGGATGCCATCTCATAATTAAATAGTATTGAAATATTAGTACAATAATGCAATTATGTTAAGTTACAACTAGCGAACACAAATCATTTGTGGATGATTTTGATTCATTTTAGATGTAATTAATATATTAACAGTGCAGGGACATTTATGAAATGCAAAATGGAAAGCTACTCCTAGTTGCAGGATAGGAACAGCTATATTTCACGACATGAAGCTTCACATGTTCTTCATCCAATTTCCATTTCTGCGCCTGATCCTTGTCAGATCACAGATGGTCTCAGGGACAGCGGATGAGGCGTTCGGACAGCAACATTAACATGCGCCCTAGAAATGTACCTTGCCTAAGACCAAAAAGGAAAAAAAGATGGCAGTGAAGTCAGACATTTGAATTAAGATGGCTTGGAGTTGGCTTGAAACCAAATCGATTTTTTCGCAGCCTTTTATTCTCGACTCGTAGTCGACGCTTCCTATATTTATATTTATATTTTTTAAATTTATATGGCAACTCTCATGACACGCTTTTTTCTTTTTTTTTTCTGGTTTTCCATTTGCTTATGGGGAACTTGATAGGAAGGTGAATGGGAAGAGACAATCAAATAGATTGTAATGTCGTGTGGACATTATGATTCGCAATTGTGGCTTGTATAGCTCTCCATCGAGCAAGTCGACAGCTTAAACAAAATAAATAAACCGACCTTTTCCACCTATCAATGGGGCAAGGAATAGGAGAAATATCCGAATTCGGTGACAGTGAATGGATGAGTATATGTCTATAGTTTTCATTTAATTACATTTTTTTTTCTTGCATGAAATCTATAGTTCTTAATGCGAAGTTTTTAAAGATTTTGCCTTTTCGTGTACGGTCGCGGACATAAATTTATGTGGGTTGATTTTTACAGCACAACTAATAAGCTCTTTTCTCTTTTTTGTTATTCATTTTGAGCTCTTCAAATTTGCTGATGAGGCTATAAATATAATTGTTGAACCTCGCACTTCTTATTCATCTGAGGAAAGCGTGGGTAGGATTCTAGGAGCTAAAAGAAATCAATTTCGTGAAGATAATATTTACGATGTTCGTAATTTCGGAAAATTAAAAATAATCGTACACGCTCGTAACAATTGCTTGTATTCTGGTCCTTTTTTATGCATAATAACCTTGTAATGTGGGGGCTGATTGGGGAGGCTAATTAACAAGAGTAAAGAAGCATGGTGCCATAAAAGATGAAGGATTGTATAAATAGGCAAATATATTGGCCATACTCATTATTATTGTGGATAAACTTGCACATTTGCATTTAATACATATTTCCATAATAGCAATTGTATAAATGGTAGGTCTATCAGAATGGTCCAGTCCAAAAGGGTGTTGCACATTTATTCATTGATGAATATTTAGATTTAAAGGAAATTTGACTACCAGCCTTAAGATTTCGAGAAATCACTACATGGTAATTCGACATATTTGACATGTAAATGGAATTAGTACATAGTATACGAAGCAAAAATGGATGTTTTTATCTCTGCAAATATTTCACTTGTTCTATAGGGCTAATTTAAACAATATATTATGTTTTATGCAACTAAAATGCGGACTCTTTTGTGTTATATAATATAAATGATGAACGATATCATGCATATCATTATTTGTGTTCGAGTATATTGCTGAGTTCAAATGAAAAATCGTTGCATGTACTTGATATTTGCATTGTACGTCCATTTGAACTTGCGGTCTAGTTTCCAATTGATATACATGAATAATAGAAGGGTTTTCTTATATTGTAAACCAACATTTACTAAAACTAAAAAAATTATGTCACATATTATTTAAGTTCCTTCTAGTTTGAATTAATCAAAAGTACAGATGGGACTTCTGAGCAACATAATTAGGAGAGGATTCACATCGGATTTTGTTGATTGGAAAACAGTATGAAAGAAAACACGTGCCAAGATCGCTATTGCTTCAAGATTTTGCTACTGTCGCAGTATTAATAGGATAATTGCTACAGATTCAGGTCACATATTTCATTAGCGACTTAGAAAATGTTGGAACAACACTAATCGAAGATTTGCACATAATACAAGAAAGCAGATGGATGTTCCGTGTAATAAAAATTTACTTCAAAGTAACGCAAAAATCAAGGAAAGCTCACTCGCTATATCAAGCTCTTATACAACTTTACACGTAATAATTGCAAATGAATTTCGCCCTGAAATAGATCCTATGTTCTCTTCCCCCATCTATCCATTGAAGGAGTTCGCTTTGCAAATCGAAGTTCCATTGGGACAACGTAGAATCTGCACATACTTCACTCGCCTTCAACGGAAGGTGATATGGAGGAGAATTGGCCACGGGCATGGTAAGGAGCCAAGGTGGAGAGTCGCCAACTACGGTGCCCTCGATTATACTTCAGAACTTCTTTCCTGTTGATTGTATCTCAGTTCAACTCTTAAACACTAAGTCCACCTAGAGTGAGACACCACAATCTGCAATTAGCGAGTGATGAAAAGTTAGACCAATCATCCAAATCGCACGTAGGAACAATATTTAGGTGGATTGAGATAAAAATAGTTAAGTTTAAAATTTGTCACTTTTTGGAAAACCATACCTTTAACAAAGCCAACATTGAAAATAGATTATTTTGGTAAATCATTGATCCGACTTTCGAGGTTAAAGCATTTGATGATGCATCTCCTATTGAAATCAAGAGTGTTTTTCATATGCGGGCCATGATCTTTGACGAAGCAAATGGATAGCTATTTAGATGCATCAATGGTTTCTCATGGAAAAGACTACGGAGGTTGACTGAAAAACTTCATCAATTATCAAAAGAGATGGTCATATATGAAGAGAGTGGTGAGATTGTGGCCCAAGAGGAATTAAATTTTGAAGCCTGGAGCATCACAAGATATAAATAGGAAAAAAAATTTGGCTAGTCCCATTAATGGTGGATACCCTTGCATATTTTGCATTGGATTTATTCCCATACAAAGAAATATGACAAATGGAAGGTTAGGTAGGAAACTTGACTTTTATAGAAAATCGATGTGTCAAACATCATTTTATTGAAACTTTTACTTGATTGAAATTGCAGTGAGATAACTTGATGATCAATATTCAATGTTGTTATTGGATACACCGATAAAATGTTGAAAACCATGTACTCAACTTCAAGGTTACTATATGCAGCTAAAAGCCGTAGATTGTCAATTTGTTTTCTAAATACCATCTTTGTGAATTAGGAGGATTTCCAAAATCAAATAAACTCATTGGTCTTGCATATCTTAATCGTTATTGGTCCGACATAGGATGGAGAGATGCTAATATCAATTATTGGCAAAAGAAAACTTCACATCTTTTTTAGCAAACGCAAGGTAAACATATCGTTATGATGTTATTACATAAGCAAGCATGTTTATCTTCATTTGGGATTTAACAGTTCTGTGGTCGTAATATTTTTCTAAAAGTAGTAAAGGTGTTTGTTACTTTGTGTTTGCATATTAATTGGATTGAGGAGAGTAGGGAAGATCGAGCTTTTTGGATCAAGGTGTGCAGCAAAAGTTTTGTGAATTCCGCTTATATTTAGATTAATATTTCACTCTTAATTTGGGTTATGGATAAGAGTATCAAAAGTCCTGAAACGTATTATGAAAGTGCAATTGAGTCATATAAATTGCAAAAAATACAATCAAATCCTAAAACTTATCAAATTTGTATAATCAAGTCCCTCCTCCATTAACTCCATCTAAATTAGTTAACGGAAAATACTGACATTGCTTATTTTAAAAATTTCTCTCTCCTACATGGTAAATGACTTAAGCGATGAACTCCATGTGTGTAAAACGTTGTTGTTTTTGCACTTTGCCTTGAATTGAACATTGAGCCCCGAATCATAGGTTTGCCCCGAACTTGTTCGTCTTCTTCGTTCAAGCTGTGGTCTTCTTATCGATCTTTCCTTTGTGTGAGATCTCTTTGTGCCGGTTTCGTTCTTGTCCGAGTCCTCTTCTTCATCTACATATTGCCCCAATTTTTTGTTCTTCGTTCGAGTCCTCTGCTTCGTTTGAAGGAAAAAACTTGCAGATCATCGACATTGCCATCGACGAAGCTGCAATTTACGAAGGTGGAGATCATTCAAAGCGTCGTTCTAAGCCGACGAAGTAGTTTCATAGTTTGCTTCCCGTGTATGGGTTTCCGGATGTGCACACGGAGGACTTGGTGCGGCGATTAATTTTTGCCTCCAATTTCTGTGGTCATACTTGCCAAATCTTCCTTCTCTCAAATGGAAAGCTGGTTTCTTTTTCCGAGAGGTTATGTACTGGTAGGGAAATGACTATTTAAAATTTTACAGGGGTGGCTGAGGCACTAGCAAGAGTGAGCCTCCTCAGGGGTCAGCAAGATCGTCCTCGCCGACCCGAGGCTCTAAAAAAGGAAGGAGGAAAGAAAAAACAAAAAGGAAAAAATAATAAAAAATGAGGAAAAAATAATAATAAATTATTATGTTAATGGCGGCCGGATGGTTGACGCCGACCTACGTCCACATTAGTGCCAGCTAGCTAAAATTGAACAAATTAACTGAATTAACACAAATGCAAAAGATTAAGAACTAAATTAGCCAAAAAAAAGTTTATGATTAAATTGGCACAATTGCAATAAGTTTATAGCTGTTTTGGTAATTTTTCCATTTTTTATGTGTCTATATTTTGTCATTACATTGATAGCACATAATGTGAGAGGTGGTGGGAAATTTTTAAGTCTTCCATATCTCCGAGTTTTTAAGATGGTTTTGTTACAATGCTACATACTCCTGAATACAACTGTGAATCTAAACTTCAACATTGCATTAGAGGAGACCATCACACTCCATCAAATTATATTCTAACTAATAAAAGCTATTGCTAGTACTCGAGCTACTTGTGCTCGAACTCGAGGGCAAAGTTACAAAGAAATTGAGCCGAGCTATAAAAGAATTCCACGTCGAGCTTGAATACACGTCAACTGACTCTGGACGTAAATGATTATTGAACTAGATACGACAGCGCTTTTCGGAAGCCGTACGCCTTGCCACGAACCATGATCAAGCTGTTCTGTCTGACAACTCAAGAGCGTAGTCATTTTTAATTCAGGACCTTATCCAAGTACACAATAATTTCACATTTCCAAGAGGAAAAGGCCAACTTTGAACGACCAGCTTTTGACAGAAGAAGATGAAAAGCGCTTTTATGAGGGGGCCACAAGGGAGCTTTCCTCCAATTGAAACTCAATTTCTAGAATCGATTCGCAAGGGTTCCTGAATTCAGCGCGAATTTGCCGAGTTGAGAAGACAAGGTACGAAAAGCATCTCACTTTTGACCAAAAAAAAAAAAAATTCCTTTCAATTGAAAGAGTTCTTTTCCTAATTACCTTTACAAAAGCTGTGCAATGAGGTATTCTCATTGAAGACTCTTCTAAATTTGTGCTCAACTGCTATTATTCAGAGATCTAGCTGCAATAGTGGTACAAATTGTCATGCTGCTATATATATATCAACATTGGGAAAGTGAAAATGACGGCTCTATGAGTCGTCTCTGCTGAATGAACACGATCTTGCTCAGCTTGATGCTACCTACACCAAGTGAATTGGTCCGTCGTCCTTATCGACATGTTCAACACTCTTCTCACTAAGCTTCATGTCAACTTGAGAAAAAAAAGGCAGAGGACATGGTGAGGTCTCTTGTTGATGTGCTGAAACTTTCGCAATGCACAGCTTCCGCTCCTGAAGAGCTCTTTCAATCTCTTCTTTTTGAGTTTTAACAAAATCACAAGTTAGTAAATATTACTGCTTCTGCTGGATGAAATTAAAGAGGGAAGAGCAATAATTTACAAGACTGCAAGCAACGTTTGGACCTGTCTCAACAATTCCACATCTGCAGGATGCTGAAGTTCAAGTTGGCCTTTCTTTTGATCCTTTTGGAGGTGAAAACTAAGTGCTGAACCGAGTATGCTGCGTGCACATCCAGAAACCGATATTTGGGAAGCAATCTACAAAGCTGCTTAGTTGGGATTTGAACGACCTTACCTTCATAGATTGCAGCTTCGTCTATGGCAATGTCGATATTTTGCAAGTTTCTTTCCTTCGGATGAAGCAGAGGACTCGAATGAAGAACAAAACTAGGGCCATCTGCAGACGAAGAAGAGAACTAGGACGAAGAACGAAATTGTCCCAAAGAGATCTTGGACAAAGAAAAGATCGACAAAGAAGAACACAACTCGAACGAATTTGGGGCAAACTTGTGATTTAATTATAGCAAAACTTTTTCCTATTATTTGAACCGGAAGCATGTACCTTGGTTATGTTCACGCAACAAAAGTCATAAAAGTAGCCAAGAAATGTGATTAAGGACCATGTACCATGTGATGAAATTGCATTGACATAAATAAATCGATTGTCATCCAATGTTATCTACAGCATCCTTAACCATGAATGTCTCCCAAGTCTCAATCAAGGATGAGAAAATCAAGAATAAATTACTTGCAGAAATTGCATTATGCTCTCGTATCCTTTATTCCATGTCTTGAAAGATTTTGTGTTTTATGATGGAATTCTGCCACGGAAGTATGCAAAACCCGTCATTGCCACCAATTGCGGAACGGTTTATGGCCTAGATGTATATCCACCACTAGATACCCCAAGAACATCTTCGGAGAAGATATTTGATGTTAAAGAAGTTAAAGTTGGGTCTTTAAAATCGTGGATGGCCTAATATTGATTCTTCTCATTATTGGTATGGACACACTTGCCTATTTTATATATAATACATTCTCAAAACCGGAAATAGTATAATGGGTAGGGTTTGTTATAATTGATTTACTCCGCAAACATGGCAAGATACATCCCAGATGATTACTTAACCATATGAGAAAATTAAAATCCAGCCGCCAGATTGTTAATGATCTCTATCCATGGAATAACCAACAAGAATTTAACAATACAATTTTGAACATTGTTATTAGGCGTATCTAGTAAATATTCAAAGCAGAAAAAGTTAAGGAGTAATATTTCCAGCCAAAAATTATAAATCGTGATGTCAAACTTGCATGTTTTTCTTATTATATATCAAATGTAACAATCCTAAGTATTGATCCAAAGGATTTCCACAGACGATCGAATTCATTAATACATCTAGCATATGTTATTTTCCTATCATACTTCACAGGTCATTTGTCCAATAGAAAAAAATTCTCAATGTAAATTAATATAATCAAGTGAATATTACTTGCAGAGGAAAATCTAATAAAAGGTCATGGTAGTCCTACAGGGTCACAATCATTCTCCTCAATTTCTTTTCCATGATAATTTAATTTCTACGGCCAAAATAATATAGGAATTTCTAATATTCTTTGAAAAAAAATTCAATTCAAATTTTAGTGTTTCCAAGAATATTTCCGATTGCAATCCAAAATGCCCTCAAATGTGCTGACTTTATTAATGGTGGATGAGGCCGCTTCTGAAACTTTATATTTAGATCAGTGGTGTACCTGTACCCTTGATACTAATCCTGTTTCAAATAAAGAAACTAAAGTTCCATTTGATAATACTTTTGTTCTGAAAACAAATTATTTTCATAAATATTTTTTTTTTCTATTTCTATTCTCTAAACCAATATTTTGGTAAAATAATGCGTTTGATAATTATATAAAAATTCTATTTTTGGAATAGAAAAGAATATGAATGTGTTTGGTATAATCCACAAATTTTTTTGTAATGTAGGTTTTTTTTTTTTTTTTAATTTCTAATATTTTTTTTATATTTTTCTTGTTTCCCTCTCTTCTTCTTCTTGCTCCTTCTCTAGGCAGCGGTGGCCAAAGGTTGATGATCGGTGGCAAGCGACGACAATAGGTGACGAGCAAGCGAGAAAGAAGAAAAAAAGAAAAAAAAAGGAAAAGAAAATGACTTATTTGTAAAAATTACTCCCGGAAACAATAAGTTACTTTTTTCTATTTCTTGTTTCCATTCTAAATCTATTCCCTAACTACTTTTCAATTCTAGGGAATAAAAAAAATTAATTAATGTTGCCAAATGAATTTATGTTCTTTTTTTGTTCTGAAGAACAAAAGAACAAAAGAATAGAGAAAGTTGGCAAGTTACAATGCAAAGCCTAATACTACTAAATACAAAATCTATGTGAGTCCAACCATTTCGATATTCATGTTAAACTAAATAAATACAACTAATTCTAAGACGATGTGCAAATCACACCAACTTCACAAATACATATCTATATATATATCTTCTCCTATCCTCCAAAAATTGTATGTACTAGGAGTAACGCCATTTAGTGTATGGATTGTATTTACATGATTCCACAACTGAGGGTTCAATATGTTAGTCTCATAAAATTTTGAGATAAAAAAAATAAGAATCCATAAAAATTTATTGCCTTCAAAGAAAAAAAGTCGAAACATGAATTTTAATAGGTAATAAAAACATTGATTCTTTAATTCAACTTTGCTTGTTTTTCAATTATTTACATTTTATGATTTTTTTTCAATTTTCTAAAAAGTTATGTTTATTTTCAGGAAATTTGTTGAGTCGTAATATCAAATGTCGAAAAAATAACACCCCCCCAGCACATTATAAGTTAATGTCAGTCCATAAAACGTTAACAAAAAGGGTAGATTTGCTAAAAGAATATAATTTTTAGTGTGCTTTTAATATATTTCCGTTCGTTTCGTAGAAAATGTAGCATTTTTGGAAAATATTTTCCAAGAAAACATTTTCAAGAAAATATAATTATTTTCCGATGTTTAACTAAAACCTGAAAATGAAGCGAAAAATTTGTCCGATATGGAAAATCTTTTTCTCTATGCATTTTTCAATAATTTTTTATTATTTTATTTTTAAGATCAATTTTTAATAATTTTTTATTTTAAAAATCGATTTTTCAATATTTTCCTTTTTTTCTTTTTATCTTCTTCTTTTTCAGATAGTTGCTGGCTGTAGCAATGGCTAATGACTGGCTGAAGAAGAAGGTGGAAAAAATTATGGAAAAAAAGAAAATAATTAAAAATTCAAATTTTTAAAAAAGAAAAAAAGAGAGGAGGGGCCAATAGTGTATGAGATAAGAGAGATTGAGTAGGGAAAATGTTTTCCCCAACTTGAAAAGTGAAAAATATTTTCCCTTCCCTTAAAAGACTTTTTTTTCTTTGGTGGAAAATGTTTTCCACGAGTAGTTCATTTTTCATAAACTAAGCATCGGAAAATCCAGAAACGTTTTCCTAGAAGTTATATTCCACAAGACGAATGGAGCTCGGATATTTTTTTTTAAAGGTGAAAAGTCCCTAGACTTCATATTTGGACTGAATTGCTCCATTTTTTTTTTTTTTTTTGGTTATTTGTCATACTTAAGAGTCCTTATGTTCTTTAGTACTCAATTCTATTTTGTTGAAGATGTATATATATTTTGTTATACTAAAACTAGCAAAATTGTGATATAATGTTAGGTTTGGTGAAAAGAGCAAATCATGACAACCAAAAAAAGAAACCATTTAAAAATCTGCTAATGAGGGCCTAACGACATATCAATAGAACGCAACCTTGCAGGAACATTTCCGTCGAGGAACCGTAATAATTTCTCGGAATTTTTCGCTTTTCCTAATCATAGATTTTTAAGACAAAATATCTTCATATTCTACCCACAAAAAGTGAATGGAAATGCAAATTGCTCGATTTTACATACGGAAACGTAAAGATGTATTTATTCAATGTTCAGTGAATCATGTCATTACCAATAGTGAAAAAATTACTAGAAATTTGACCATGAAAATAATAAGGTGGAAATTGTTAGGAATATGCTGTAAATGCAGTGTGAACTCATTATTTGACAACTTAGGACTTTTTGACAACAGTTTGTCGAACATGACACAGGTCATGAGTTTGTCCCTCAACTTTATTATGCCTATTCTATTTTCCTAATCATTAATCGGTTGACTTGTCGATATACTTAGAATAAATTGACTTAATCAGATGAATTATATTGATAGAATTAGGGGATAACGAGTACAGGACTCCTAAAAGTTGTGTCGGTTGAGCAATTAATCCTAAAACTTATTTGCGTGCAGTTAAGTCATAAAATTCGAATACTTTCACATCTTAGGATCTCTATTAATTCTATTCTTTTCATGCATTTAAGTTCTAATGGAATGACTAAAAAGTCAAGCAAAACCAAGTGTTCGAGCTGAATCGCATGGAAAAAAAAAAAAGGTTTAGAACTAAGGCGCCTCCAACCGCCACAATTTTCAGACTTTGTGTTTTTATCCCATAAAAAAATCATACTCTTTTTTGATATTTAAGGCCAAATCTCTTAAGGATCTCTTACTTCACATCTTTTATAAAATCATATCCTAAACTTTAAAATGTACAGCGGAGACCCTCAATACAACTACCGCTATGAGGCCATTAATTGCTATATGCAGCTGAGATGACTCATTATTACCATCGTCAGTTGTCAAACACGAACCTAAAAATAAAACATTGGAAATTGAAAAAGAAGCAAAAGAAAGGAAGAAATGGAGTGAAAACAAAAAGATACAAAAAAAAAAAAAAAAAAAATTAAACAGGAGAAAGAGGGAAGGCAAAGGGCCGGTGGTGGCCGATGACCACCTCGGCCGTCCTCGGAGTTGGACGGCGATCAGGCAGCCCTCGTTAGCCGGTTGGTTAGGCAAACCCTCGCTCCACCAAAGCAGCGGCCAACGTTTACCAGTCTTGGTGAGAGTTATCTACAGGCCGCGGCCGTTGCCCTCTTCTCATCTTTGCTTCATTTTGTTTGTATCTTGATTATATACATTTTGGGATTTTCTTTTTCTAATTTTCTAAATTTTATGTTTATTTTACGGAAATCTTTTGAGTTATAATATCCAAAAATGAAATTATAACACTAAAGTAATGATAGGCCCCTGCTGGCAGAATGTCCTAAGTTAATGGCAATCTATAAAATCGAAGAGTAAATTTGCTAAAATAATCTAATTTTCGGTCTCTTTAATATAATTTAAAGCTTAAATATTTTTCATTAAAAGGAGAAAGTCCTGGAATTTCACATTTGGGCTGAAAATTGCTTCATTTTTTTTTAAGTAATATGTCATACTTGTCACATCACAAATTCTAATCTCATTTTTATTTTTTTCCAAGAAGAAAAACTCCTTCAAAATCGAGCGAAGAAAATAAGAATGAATTTAGTGAACGTAATATATGTGTTAAAATATATTTAGATTGCTAGATTTAGTGTGATCGACGATTATCAGTAGCATACTTTTCATAACATTAATAAAAAAGTAATAGTTTTTTGGCAGAATTTCCAATTTCATGTGTGTTCTCCATGTAACCACGTTCCAATCGAAGAGATGACAAACCTCTACAGTTTGCTATACATATTTCCTTGCAATAATTTCACATTCTAAACGGGGTTGTTCTCGGGGGATCCCATATCGACACGTGGCCATGTAATTGCAGATCTTGCGGAGGATATAATGGGCAATGTAAGTTGTAGGACAAGGTTGTCTTTTCACTGGTTCCAACCACCGTTTCCCTCTCCACTTTGTATTCTCCCCTTGCCCTTTTTTGAATTGCTCGTTAAGGAAGCTTTTAATGAAACTTAACAAACTTATTTTCATCACTCGATTTTGTTGCCTAATTTATACTTATGGAGACCACTCCTTGGCTTCCTAAATTTGAATATGACAAAGGAAATGTATCTGGTAGGACCATTTTACAAAGCTGATGAGGAGTGTGATATCATAGCATTCTTACTAATTTTGTTTTCTATATGGCAAAGCAAAGATTACCTTAAAGCATGACAAAGCTTATATTTAGAAATTTTTCACCTCACGATTGAAGCATGACAAAGCTTGGTCAAAATAACAATTTTCACTAAACTAAAAATCGATGATTATCATTATAATCTATTAATAAATAAAGGGATAAAATTGCCACGATAATCCATTAGAGCATGCATAAAAGCGAAATTTATAAATAAATGAATAAAAAAGTGTCATTCGCCACAAAACAATGGTCTTTCATAATTTGGTAACCAAAATCTGATGCGGATAGAGACGACATTTAATGATTGAGGCGAATAAAGCAATAATTGAAGATATACTTCCACATTCTCGCGATACCACTTTTCTGAGCATCCTTACCGATATTGCAAACCGTGTGCGCTTAAGAATAATTCATAAAAAAAAAAAAAGGAAGAAGAGAAGAACTATTCACCTGACGATTTCTCTAAATCTCCCAAAGATAAAAATCTTTAGGGGGAGAAAACCCACCTTCAAAGCAAGCCAAAAAAAAAAAAAAAAAAAAAGAAGAAAAGCCCAACAAAGGTTCCAATTTGAGGAACTGGAATTGGAATTGGATCTGCACTTTCTCTCTCTCCCCCTCTCTCTCTTCTTCCTACAAAACCTGCCCTTTAGCTTTGACCACCTCACTCCCCCATCCCTCTTATCTCTCTCTCTCTCTCTGTAAAACTCTCTCCTTTTTTTCTCTTTTCACGCACCACCCACACAACACAACACCACCCCACAGCACACCCAAAAAAAAACAGTGAAAGAAAAAGAAAAAAAAAACCCACACGCGCACGCCTCCCCTCCCCTGCCTTCTCCTCCCCCTCCTCCCCCTTCATTTCCCCCATTCTGCCTTCTCTCTCCTCCCCCTCTCCCCCCCTCTCTCTCTCTCTCTCTCTACCCTCGCGCGTGCGCTTCTCATGACCGCCGATTGAAACCCTAGCTCGCCTTCCCGGTCCTCCGCGGCTTCCTCCTCTCCCAGGTAATCCCCCCCGCCTCCCTTCCTTCCCCCATCGAGCTTGCCCTAATCGGGTCTCTTGTTTTCCGGCGCTTGCCGTTTCTCCGATTCCCGGCGAGGCTGAATTCGAGCTCGTTTCGTTTTTTTTTTTTTCCGATCCGTGTTTCCGGCGGCGGCGGCGGCGGCGGTGGCGGTGGACAGGGTCAGGGATCGGCCCCGGAACGGAAAACTCGGCGCGTGGGAGGATCTTTGCAGTGTCGGGATATATGTCCTTCAATCAAGCCAGGTACCAGAAGAGCGAGGCGGCGCAAGATCGTAGAACCGGGCGATCCGCGAGCTTCAACCAGCAGCGGAGCTCCTCGGGCGGTTACAGTAAGGGCGGCGGTGCCCCCGCCCCTCCCCCTTCTCTCTCCTCCAATCGAAGGTATGAAAAAAAATAGAAGAGGAAAAGGTTTCGGGAATCCGCCGGCCGTCCCCCCTCCCCGTCCGGGGATTCGGGTTCGGGTTCGTGGTCGGGGTTCCTGTTTTCGTAGGAAATTTCGGATTTTGATTTCTGGGTCGTGCGAGTTCGGCTTGTTTTGATTGACGGATTGCGGCGTTTCGCAGTTTCAAGAAGTCGAATAATGCGCAGGGAGGCCAATCTAGGGTAAACGTACGGCCTCCGAATATCCCCTCGGAGCCCGCCGCGGGTGCTCCTCCGACTCAGCATAATCTGCAGAATGGTGCCCATGTACAGCCCCAGCCCCAGCCCCAGCCCCAATCGCAGGGTACGATGTCATCCGCGGAATAAATTTCGGAACTTTCCTTCAGCGTGTCGGGTGTCGTTTGTTTTTTATTGTGTGCGATTGTGAGAGGAAGTCAGGCTGATGGAGCCGGTGTTCTTGGGGAAATATATGTCTTAATGTTCCCTTTTGCTGGTTATGGCTGATTTTGTTATTCTATGTTTCCTCTGCTGCATTTCAGGACAATCTGATGCTGGACATACGAGCGCCACTGGCAAGCCTGCTGAAACACCTCCAGCCTCCAATAGAAGCACCCGAGCTCTTCCAAAGGCTCCAACTTCTCAACCACCCGCCGTGAGTTCGTCTGAAATGCTGCCTCCCTCAACACCCCAAAAGGGTATGTGATTCTGCCTTTCTTGGTTAATGCAAACTTGAGCTGATATGATACTTTGCTATCTACCAAATATGAAATGTATATTTCTGCTGCTTAATTGATTTTACCATTTCTCATGGAATACTTATCCAGAAAACGTCCAACTGGCCAGCGTGTTTAATTACTAGTTTCGCTGATTACAAGGACTTGGCTAATATTCAGAATTTTCTTTTCTCTTGGCATAGCTCCTGGAGATGCCTCTAAAGGATTTTCTTTCCAGTTTGGCTCCTTAAGTCCCGGTCTCATGAATGGAATGCAGGTAATCTATTATTTTGAATGCTATTTGACTTCTTCAAATTCTTGTCTGATGGTGCTGGTTCCTCTAATGCAACTTTTCCCGCAGATTCCTGCCAGAACGAGCTCCGCTCCACCAAATTTGGACGAGCAGAAACGTGATCAGGTTTTTCCTTTTCTTTTTCCCCACTCTTCTGGTTCTTTACTTGTGAAGATTGGATTTGGTGCACCTGCACCAATGCGCATGTGTGCACATGCACGGGCTATTGATTTACTCTTTGCTAAGACAATGAAAGTATCGGCATGCATATTGTTAAATAATTTCTTGATGTCATTTAAGCTTGTCGTCTTAATGCCAACAGGCGCGTCATGATGCTATAAAAACTGGTCCACCGGTGCCAGTTCCTCCTGCTCCCAAGCATCCATTACCAAAGCGAGATATAAGTGCTTCTGACCATTCTATTGCTGGGGACAGCCATACTGTTTCGAAGGGCAAGAAGGATCAAGTCCCGCCCATTCCCCCATCAGTACAATCACAGAAACCTTCAGCCCACGCCATATCTGGAATTCCCATACAAATGCCTTTTAACCAGCCACAAGTTCCTATTCAGTTCAGTGGCCCCAATACTTCGATTCAGTCTCAAGGAATGGCATCCGCTTCCCTTCAAATGCCAATTCCAGTGCCTATGCTACCTGTGGGAAGTGCTCCTCCAATGCAGCAGCAGATGTTTGTTGCGGGTCTGCAGCCCCATATGATGCAACCTCAGGGCATCATGCATCAGGGTCAGGGCTTGAATTTTGGGGCTCAAATGAATTCCCAATTCTCCCCCCCGTTGGGAACCTTGGGAATGAGTATCGGTCCATATTCACAACAACAAGGAGCGAAATTTGGTGGTGGTCCTCGCAAGACTCCTGTCAAAATAACTCACCCAGAAACACATCAAGAGGTGAGGCTTGATAAACGAACTGAGGGGTTTTCTGATGGAGTGCCATCAAGCCGGTCTCATCCAAACGTATCTCCTCAAGCGCAACATATATCTTCATACCCACCAAACCATCCAGTCAACTATTATACGAACAGTTTCGGTGGCCCTGTATACTACGCTGGCCCCGGTACTCATCCTCTATCTGGTACTCAGATGACCCCCACCTCTCAGGCACCAAGATTTAATCCTTCCGTCAACCAAGGGGCTCAAAGGATGACATTAATGAATTCCCAAGATAATTCGCAGCTTCCTGAGAGGACTGGCATCTCTATCAGAACAGCTGTGGAGCCACCCAAGCAGGATCAAATGCAAAATTCCCATGCTCCTCCTTCAGCTCTTGCACAGGGGACATCTAAGCCCAAAATTGGTTCTGATGGTGAAAATATTACTGGTTTATCTTCTGCAAATCTCTTACCTGCTTTTGATAAGGTTGAATCACCTAATGCTGTCAACGTTTCTGCAAATTCAGCATCTAGAAATTCTGAGGTTCCAAGAGGCCCATTGTCAAAAGAACCTGGAAGTCAATTAGGAGCATTGCCAGGGCCTAACAAACAATATGTAGGGTCGACTGGTGCTTCTGGGGAACATTCTGTAACCAGCTCTTCAACTGGCAATCGCTCTTCCACTGAAGCAGCTTTGACTAATGTCACTGGAAGTCAATTAGGAGCATTGCCAGGGCCTAACAAACAACATGTAGGGTCGACTGGTTCTTCTGGGGAACAGTCTGTAACCAGCTCTTCAACTGCCAATCACTCTTCCACTGAAGCAGCTTTGACTAATGTTGCTGGAAGGAGAATGGAAAACCTTAGCAGGTCCAATTCTATCAAGAATCACGAGCAAGGAAAGAAAGGAGATGACCCACATCCAATCAAGGTATGATGTACCGATGATTCTCAGACTAGTTCTTGTGCAACCATAACCATAACTGCATTTGAAATTCTTCTAGTAGGTCCATATCATTTTGTACTCATTAATTGCAGATTAGCATGTAACATTTTCTAGCATTCCTGAACAGGTTGATGAAGAAGGAAACTCAATCTCAGCTGTAGCTTTACGGGAATCCTCTCATAGTGGGGTGCTTGAGAATTTGGAAGCTAAGACAACTGACACCTGCCCATCAGGAATTTGTGAAGATGTTCCAGAGTCTGTAAGTGAATTGCTTTCAACGACTGATGCTCTCTCTCCTGATATTTTGGAACTTAAGTGCAATGGTGTTGGGGAAGGCATTGTCTCTGTGTCATCTGAAATTTCTGCTGGTGTACCGGTTCTTGATAATTCACAGAGTTCTCAACAATCAATTCAAGATGACTCCACCGAGAAAAATGAAATTTTGGATAATACGGATGCTGACAAGGGTGAACTAGAAAGTACAGGGCCTGTTGTTGAACAGCCGAAAGAGTCTGATAGTTCTGTGGTTTCTTCTGTCTCAGTCTCTTTAGAACATTCTGATATCATCAGGGGTGGTGACCAGGATTCTGCCCCATTGGTCGAAGCTTCTGGGAAGGAGGTTCCAACTAGCACAACTGAAAGGACCGGCCTGGACGAAGAGAGATATGATCGAGGTATTGATAAGGCGAATTTGGAGATGCCTACATCCTCATCTGTGGATTTTAAAACCGGAGAAGCTACCCCTTGTGATGCTGTTTCTTTAGCTAGTGTTCATGGTGACAATTCTTATGCAGATGCCTCTTTAAATGGGAGGGATGAGGTGATCGACTCTTCTTCTGTTTCAATGTCTGAGTCTTTGAAAGCAGGTGCTGAGGATGATGGTGATGTTACGGAAAGTCTTGAAGACAGCTTGAAATCAGTTCAGACAGCAGTTCCCAAAGATAAGCCTGCTCCAGAAATAAGTAGGGCTTCAAGTAATTTAGCTAAAGGAAAGAAGAAGAGGAAAGAATTTCTCCAGAAAGCTGATGCTGCTGGGCCAACGCTCGATTTGTATATGGCTTACAAAGGTTCAGAGGAAAGGAAAGAAGCATTTAAGTCCTCCAAAGGCACAGAGATTCCTTCTGAGGACATTCGTGACAACCAAGCAGCAGCTGAGACATCTCCAAAAGCTGTGTTGAGCAATGATGTTGAGCAAATTAAAGCTGAGATAGATGACTGGGAAGATGCTGCTGATGTCTCTTCACCAGCATTGGAACCTTCAACTAGCGGGCAACAGGTTGATGTTTTTGTGCCTAGCAGGGAAAATAGAAATGGGTTTGTTGGAAGAAAATATTCTAGAGATTTTCTTCTGAAATTTGCAGAGAGATGTAATAATCTCCCCGAGAATTTTGAAGTGACACATGACATAGCCGAGGCATTCAATCCTTCTGTTAATGTTTCGCGTTTTGCTGACCGTGATTCTCACCCCAGTCCTGGGAGAACGATAGACAGGCAAAGTGGGGGCGCTCGGCTAGAGCGCCGTGGAAGTGGTTTGGTTGATGATGACAGGTGGAATAAACTGCCTGGTGCTGGTCCTTTTGGAGGTCCAGGGCGCGATCTGCGTCTTGATGTGGGCCTTGGGCCTAACCTAGGTTTGCGATCTGGCCAAGGAGGTAATTACGGTGTTTTGAGGAATCCTCGTGCACAGACTCCTGTCCAATATGCAGGAGGGATACTATCTGGCCCAATGCAGTCCCCTGGATTTCAGGGGGGAATGCAGAGAAATAACTCTGATGCTGACAGGTGGCAGCGTGGTACTGGCTTCCAGCAGAAGGGTCTGATGCCTTCACCTCAGACTCCATTACAGATGATGCACAGGGCTGAGAATAAGTATGAAGTGGGTAAAGTTCAGGATGGGGAAGAGGGTAAGAAGCAGAGACAGTTGAAAGCTATCCTAAACAAGTTGACTCCTCAGAATTTTCAGAAATTGTTTGAGCAAGTGAAAGCAGTTAACATTGACAACGCAACCACTCTTAGAGGTCTTATCTCTCAGATTTTTGATAAGGCTTTGATGGAACCCACATTTTGTGAGATGTATGCTGACTTGTGTAGCCATCTTGCTCAAGAGTTGCCTGATTTCACTGAAGATGATAATAGGATTACTTTTAAGAGGGTGCTTTTGAACAAGTGCCAGGAAGAATTTGAGAGAGGGGAAAGAGAGGAAGAGGAAGCCAATAAAGCTGAAGAGGAGGGTGAGATCAAACAGTCTGAAGGGGAAAGAGAGGAGAAGAGAATTAAGGCCCGAAGAAGAATGTTGGGAAACATCAGATTAATTGGGGAGTTGTACAAGAAAAAAATGTTAACTGAGAAAATAATGCATGAATGCATAAAGAAACTGTTGGGGGGTCAACAGGAGACTCCTGATGAGGAGGACCTTGAGGCATTATGCAAATTAATGAGTACTATCGGGGCGATGATTGACCATGCAAAAGCAAAGGACCACATGGATGCATATTTTGACAGGATGGGGATTTTGTCAAACAACATGAATCTCTCCTCAAGGGTTAGGTTCATGTTAAAAGATTTGATTGATTTAAGGAAAAATAAATGGCAGCAAAGGAGGAAGGTTGAAGGGCCAAAGAAGATTGATGAAGTTCATAGAGATGCTGCTCAAGAACGACATGCCCAGGTTAGCAGAAATTCTCGTGGGTCAGGGATCAATTCAAGAAGAGGACAGCCAGTGGACTTCTCTTCAAGGGGCTCTAGTATGTTGTCCTCTCCGAATGCCCAGGTCAGTGGTTTCCGTGCGTTGCAGTCACAGGTCCGTGGGCAGGGCAGTCAGGATGTTCGGTTTGAAGAAAGACAGCCCCATGAGCCCAGGCCATTGGCAGTTCCTTTGTCTCAAAGGTTAGGTGATGATTCTCATTCAATCACCCTAGGACCTCAGGGTGGGCTTGGCAGGGGCATGTCTTACAGAGGGTCGTCATCAATGTCAAGCACTTCAGTAGCTGATATTTCCTCCAGCTTGATGGACTCTCGAAGAATAGCAGATGGTTCGAATGGATTTAGCTCTGTAGAGAAGACAAGCCATGGCTCAAGAGAAACTGGTACAAGTTCTATGGCAGATAGGCTTTCAGGCTCTGGTGCTTATGACCAAACTGGTGTGCATCGTAATAGGCCTGGCAGCCGAGAAGGTTTTGATAGATCTGGTGGAAATTCTTCTTCACTACGAGTACAGGGAACGAGTTTCTCTCAGGATATTTCTTCGGAGAAAGTATGGCCTGAAGAGAGGCTGAGAGATATGTCCATTGCAGCAATTAAAGAATTCTATAGGTACATATTAGTTGCTTCTCTTTTGTATATTATTGTCAGGATTTATCATTTTGGGAGGTCAACCTTCACTGGGATGTCCATTTAACGACTATATTTTGAGACTTCTTATGTTAGGCATAAGCAGCCAAGAGAGGAGGAGAGAGAGAAGAAAAGAGGAGGGGAAGGGGGTCGTTGAATTGGGAAATGTTTTTCAACAATTAAATCATTTCCTTCCCTCTTGATGCTTGTGTACTCTTATATTGGCAATTTTGACTGCTCGGTGCTGAGTTCAAAATCTTCGATCTGTGGGCAGTGGTCTCTGGTTTGGTTATACATGGTTTGCTGCCTTAGTTTAGTATGATCTAAGAAGAATTTACGTGATCTTGTTACCATAGCATGTTAAGTCAGGTCTTTAATGCATAGTTTCTTGCCATTTTTTTGTGGATTAACTTAACTGAAAATGGACAAGGTGCACTTGCCCTTTGAGTATCACTGTTTATCCCTGCTTTCATCCTAGCACTGGGAAATGTTTTCCAACACTATGTTAATCATTTCCTTCCCTCTTGATGATTGTAGACTCTTATATTGGCAATTTGGGTTGCTCAGTGCTGATGTTTGAAATCTTGGATCTGTGGGCAGTGGTCTCTACTTTGGTCATCTGTGGATTGCTGCCTTGGTTTAGTGTGATCTAAGAAGAAATTATGTGATCTTGTTATAGTAGTATGTTAAGTCAGGTTTTCAATGCATAGTTTCTTCTTGTTTCTTGTAAATTAGCTTAACTGAAAATGGACAAGGTGTACTTGCCCTTTGAGTATGACTCCATCAACCCCTGCTTTCATCCTACACTTATACCTCCAGTATCCAGGCATGACAAGCTTCTGCTTTTGATTGGGTCAAGCCACTCGCCACACTGTCCATGCAACAATATCATGGTTTAGGTTGCCCAGTGGTTCTTATTTGCTGTGTCGTTGGTACCCCTTGGCTTGTTCTGACCTTCTTGGACACAAAATACTTTTATGCTCCAGCAGATTTGCGGCAACTTCAGTTATATTGTTATTTTAAGTAGGCAATTGTTCATATTCACTGAAGCTGGTAGCTTTTTAGATCATTTCTGAAAACGGTTGGGGGAAAAAGAGGAGAGAAGAATCCCTAATAAAAGTTGTGCTTGATGTAATTTTGTTATGCAAGCTGCATTGGGTACCTCTTTATAGTGATCAAGTGTTACTTCAAATTGGACAGTTTATAGTGCTCAAGTGTTACCTTAAATCGGACATTACTTTCTTGCGTAAGCACATATTGCATTTGTAAGCTGATAAAGATATCTGTTGCAATTCCTTTTTAGGTTGTTTAAGACCACATGCTAATATTGTTGTGTCTACTTTCAGTGCCAAAGATGAGAAGGAAATTAGTTTATGCATCAAGGACTTGAATTCTCCAAGCTTCTATCCTTCCATGATCTCTCTGTGGGTTACAGACTCCTTTGAAAGGAAGGACTCGGAAAGGGATCTTCTGGCCAAGCTTCTAATCAACCTTACTAGGTCTCAAGAGTGCATGTTAAGACCAGACGACCTTAAGAAAGGGTACGATCTTATGTTTAAGTTTTTCATTTTGAAGATTAATGGATGAAATGCACATATAGTCATTGCACTCTGCCTTTAAAACTGTACCAGGTTCGAGTCTGTGCTCACTACTTTGGAGGATTCAGTCAACGATGCCCCAAAAGCAGCCGAATATGTAGGCCGTATTTTTGGCAAAGTTATTGCTGAAGGCGTGATTCTATTGAAGGAGATTGGGCGCTTGATACAGGAAGGCGGAGAGGAACCTGGACAGCTTCTTAAAGTCGGGCTCGCGGCGGACGTCCTTGGAAGCACTCTGGAGGTGATCAGATCCGAGAGAGGTGAGACTGTTTTCAATGAGATTCGGTCAAGCTTCAACTTGCGGTTGGAGGATTTTCGGCTGCCGGGTACTAGAAGCTCGAGGATTTTAGACAAGTTCATTTAGATGATTAAGATGGTGCTCGTTGTATCTCTCGTAATTGCTATTTAATATAGAAAGTTTTTTCTAATGGTTGCGCGATAATCTGTTTTGGTTGTCCTTGTCCGCGCCATCGAATAGTTTTATTCTTTGAAAAATCAAATGCAATTTCCAGAGGTTCAATGGAGCATTAAACCTCGAGCTAAGTATTTTGTTTTCATACAAGGGAGAATACAATATGGTCAATATATAGTTAATTAGCAATCTGATCTCGTATCTGTTGAGGTTTATCTTTTTAATTATATAATTGTCATGGAAAGATTAGGGCTTGGATTGAATGCTTTTTCGAGTTTTCTTGTGGGATGGTAGTGAGTTGTGATCACTTGGAGTCCAAGGAAACTGTTACTTGAGGATTTTGCCTTTCTGTAGTTACGATGTTGCTTTAGAAGGAGAAAGTGCTTTTGAGGTTGGACTGTCTATTCTTCTTCAAGAACCTGTAGGATTCTTGGTACAGATTAAGTAGGGAAACACTAGTTAATCGTCTCCTAGCCATTCTTTTTTTTATATATATTTAAGATATTGATAGTTGCTGAGGACATGCTTCTCTTCTCATGAAAAATCTGATGAATCTTTTGGATCCGGGGGGTGGTGTTGGAGTTCCGAGAGTTACGACAGTTGTCGACTGGACTGTCGGATCTAAGCATATGTTATGTACAATCCAAAGGCATGACCTGGGAGCTCAAGTCGCGCGGGGAGGTTTTGTAGAATACCCTGTGGGCCTCATGAATTGGTTAAAATCAGGATTTTCAGCTTCCGTTATTTGACCTTGTTTGGTCCACAGGTTTAAGTTTCCATCCAATTTCTTGTTGCGTGCAGCTGGACATGATGGAACTTGTGAGGGATTTTGAGTAGACAGACGTTAAAAACGACCAAACGCCATCCCGGTCACATCGCATGTCGGCATTTCCCTGGCCGAAATCTGAAATCTCGAAGCCGGGCTTTGCTTGGACTGTTCGTTCTTAAAGGCCTATCTTCGCTTTCGTCTCCTTGTGCAGCTTGTAGTAGTTTTCCTGGGATGTTCGACCGTCTTGTCTAATAACAGTTAGTTTAGATCACGCCGCAAACTTAATAAGTGTGATTAAGAATGCATTTGTTTCGGGGAAAATATTTTTCGTATTTTTCGATGCTAAGCTTGTTTTGAAAAATGATTTAATGGAAAATACTTTCCTAGTCAACAAAAAATATTTTTCTATCAAAACTTAAATTCAAGAAAATGATTTTTCTTTTGAAAGAATGGGAGATCATTTTCCCAAATATTTTTCTAGTTTTTGGATCCCTGGTTAATGAAACTTTTATTTTAATAAAAATATTTTTTTAAAACCAAATTATTTTTATTTTTAAGTTTAAAAATCAAAAAAAAAATTATTATTTATTTTTTCTTCCTTTTTCTTCTTCTCTTTTCTTTCTTTTCCCCTTCTGCTGCTTCCTCCGCTGGCCACATGCCTTGGTGACGGCCAGTGGCTCAACGATTGGCCATGACACAAGACGACGAGCTCGAGGCTCAACCGAACCAAGAGAGCCTAAGCTGGCTGAGGCAACCGAGCTCAGGCTCGCCAAATCCAGGCCAGCTCACGGCTCAACTGAGGCCAGTAAGCTTGGGACTCGCTAGATCCCAGCAAGCTCGCAGCTCACCTGATGCTGGTGAGCTCAAGGCCAGCAAGCTCAAGCCCGCCTATGGTGATCATTGCAGGGCAAGCCCCAAGCTCGCCTATGGCCATCGCCAGCTGTTTGCAGCAAAGGAAGTCCCAAAAAAAAAAATAAAAAAGATTCGAATTTTTTTTTCCTGAGATTCAAATTATTTTCCAACGAAGTCCAAACATCCAAAAATGTGTTCAATCATATATGACCAAATAAAAAAAATAAAAAAAACCAAGGAGCCCAGCAAAAGCCGAGCCAACCTTTAGGAGAGACTTCGGGCCACCATGTCCAAGACCAACTTCTGGCCATCGTCATCAGACAAATCAATTATTACGTGTACTACTCTCGAGCGTAGGCAAGCCTTAATCAAGGCTAGACATAAGGTATCCCTTCGACACAACACAAGTCGTCAGAAGGACTCACTAAAGCACGAAAGCTAGGATATGAATTCATCTTTGGCTAGGTCGTGCTTTTCGATTTTGAGACAAACTCCGAGCCCACCCATTCGCATTTCAGGCCTGGACCGGCCTAGCGGCTGCCAAGGCCTTGAACAGGCGTGTACTCCCATACTCCATGGTAGTCCTTGTACTCAGGCCGAGCTTTTCAATATGTTAGTTCAAATCATGTTCTATGGAAGGCAAGCTCACCGTTCACATGTAATCAACGCAATTATTATACCAAGGGGAACACATGTTGCTCCAGCAATATAATCAATTAATCAATCAATCCGACAAGCACGCAAGAAATAACATTCCACAAGTAGAAACTCACGCCCTCCTAGTCCCTCTGTATTGTACTTAACTGTGCTCTTAACTGTACTGAACCTATATAGCAACGAAAATACAAAGACGGCAATCAATGTACTTGCTGACTTCATAGGGAGAAAGGTTTTGTGTACACGTCAAACGTCTGGCAGGCAGTTAATTGTGGCTCCTGTGGAAAGAAGAACATTCAGAAATCAGTCCAAAAATCTGAAATCAGTATGTGGTTTCTTATGAAGTCCCGTGCAATGTTCCAAATATTCATTCCCCTGCCACTTTCTTTGACGATGCTAACCTGAATTACCCATCTCATACCTTTTCATGCCGGGTATCACCGCTGAAAGAGTGAATCTATCTTTTATGTGACGCCAAAAATTCTATGGAACTAAAACTAGAGTGAGACCATACAATATCGTTTTTAACTACCTAAGAGAAATAAAACACGGTTAACACTAAGAACACATGCGTTCAGTACCATCACATCTTGCGAAGGTCGTTGACTAGGTAGTGTGCCTTTAGTTTCTCAATCTGAAAAAAATATATATCAAAAGGGCACTGTTTTCTCGAGAAAAGGAAGGACACTATGAGAAGCCATGACTGTCTCTAGTACTGACTATTATTAAAATGTGGATCATGCAGTAGTCAACACAACCATAAGGAAGCACCTGTCTTAGCCCACCGCCAATAGAACTACCACCAGCCACAAGCATGGTAATCAAAGATGTCACAACACCACCTCCAGCAAGACCAAGACCACCATCATTTCCTGTATTTCGTATAGTGGTGCGCATGGAACTGAGTATGCTACCATATGTAGATCCATGTCCACGCTCAATCGCTTGGATGAAGCAGAAGGTCATAGCTCCGGTTGATGTAATCCGTGACAAAGCCTGTATGGAAAGACACATGAAGTTAAACAAATTCCTTTATTGCATTCTGAAGCTGGATACTGCAATTATGATGCTCGTATATATTGTGCATACTCTCTTGTAAATACTTACAGATGTGTCCGCTGAAGTTTGGTCATCATCGCAGCCACTGAATGAAATGACTTCTCCACCATTTGTTCCCTTGTAAATACCAGATCGAGGGCGATGATCCTCCCATATGTAACGGCCAGCCCTTTAACCATGAAAGAAAATCGCATTAAGGATGTAGATAAGAAGTGGCATAACAGCTTAACATTGTAGCCAGAACTTGCATGTTGGATGTGGAACAGAATTAATATTGACGGTCCAAAAATGATCCATAATTTATTCGGAGAAATCAACATGCTTTTCGTCTGGCAATGTCAAAACCAGAATCATTCTTTTTTTCGGATAGAAAGATGTCATAATCTCAGTCATACCTAGTAAATAGTAATAGTGAATAGAAAAACTGACCTGTCCATTCGGCAAAGGAACGGTAAATCAAGTACAGTGCCACTATGGCAGGCATCTATTATCGCGTGAAGCTTAACACCATGAGGAAGAGGTCTCACAATCGTTGCATTAATCTCATCATCGACAATCATACCCTGGGTTTCAAAGTCAAGGGGACACAATGTTTCATCATAACCATCAGCCTCATCACCATTATAGTTTCTTTGCCGTGAACCATGACCTGAGTAATGGAATACAAGGGAATCTCCAGGTTGAAGGCCTTGGACAAGCCAACACAATGCCATCCTCATGTTATGTTTCGTTGGAATTCTGTAAGGGTCGGTTTCTTCTTCTGCAACACAAGTTTAAAAGGACAACTTCCCTTCTTAAAAGGTGCATGCAGTGATGAAGAAACTCGCAAGCTGACACAGCCAGAGGAGGGTTCCTCATAGAACTAGAGTCCAGGTTACAGCATGTTCAAGAAAATGGCACAAATTCTAAACCACAGTGGAAGAGTGTCCCGACGTTCTCCCAGGCAAAGTTTGTAATTTCGCTACAGTCGGTTGGTTACTACTGGCTTTCATAGCATAATGCTTTCCAGAGAAGACTTTCCATTGAGACGACCGGTGGATGGTCACGAAAACAAAGCTCAGTTAATTTCCACATAACATGATCAATGCCTACCCACTTTTTGAAGCCACGCATTGCAGTATTAATCAGGAAAAAGCCAGACTCATCTATGACTGGCTCAATAATGTCATAAAATCTACAGTAAAATCGGAACTTTTTTTTAGGGTCGAACTGCAAAATCAGAATAGTAGCTAGTGAATACAACATCACCAAACAATTTCCTTTTTGGCCTAAACTATCGCATAATAATCAAGAAAGATAACGTGCGATTAGCGCCGAAATGCAGTTAATGACTCAAAGGCCGAATCTCCAAAGCGAGCAAAAGCAGTGAATCCAACCCTAGCGGATGGATGGAGATACCGCGAAAAATTCTAACGCGCGGAGGATTTGATCGAAGCTCGATCGCAGCAGTTACCTGTGAGCATCAGAATGGAATCCTGCGGGAAATGGAACTTGTTGATGAGCAGGTACCGCATGCACTTGGCGTCGTTGAGGCACCCCTTGAGCTCGTGCCTCGAGTACTTGTACGATATCCCGCAGATCACCGCCCTCTTCCGCCCGTGGGGGCTCGGCGGGGCGCCCGGCGGCGCGTGGCCGTAGGGCGATGGGGGCGGGGGCGGCGCGTAGGCGGCGTGCGGGGCCGGGGCCGCGAGGGGAGGGGCCGCGCGGTGCTCCGCGATGTGCGTGACGGCCTGGCAGATGGCGCAGCGGATGGATCGGGCCCCGGGGGGCAGCTGCAGCGGGGTGCTGCAGCCGGAGCAGGTCACCAGCATCACCGGCGGCGGCGGCGGATACATGTCCCACTCACCGTACCTCGCCGGAGGATCGCGGGCGCGAAGGTTCCGGTCGTGGTCGTCGCCGGCGGGGAGGCGATCCGAGGGGCTTTTCTGGACGCGTATTGAAGACGAGGAGGAAGAAGGAAAAAGGGGCCTGGCTTTGATAATTTCGAGGAAATCGTCTGAATGACGTTGACATTTCGCATTTGGCACGCCGTTATCGTTGACCAGTGTGATCGGAAGGATGGGCGGGCGGGGCGGGGCGCCGTGCCGACAGTAGGATCCGACCCGACCCAATTGCGTTCAAGGCATAACGAAGCCAATATTAACTATGGTCCGGATGGGCAGTTTCCATCCTAAATCGAGATCCACCCACTAGAAATCGGTTCCAAAAGATTGGAACCGAAAACTACCCGTTGGTTGAATTGGACTGCACCACCAGTCCCACCAAACTTCACGCATTTAGTGCAAAAAAAGTAAAGGAAAAAACAAAGAACTTCCATATTCTTAGTTGTAATATCAATAAAAAGATTGAATTCATAAGCCGTAAGTCAATGGGTGTTGAGTTTGAGAATTGAAGCCGTGAGTAAGAGATAGTGAGACGAATCAGACGAGGTAAGAGTGAGACGAGACGAGCACTCAATTAATGGGTGTTGAGCTCTAAATTAAGGGTTTTAGGGTTTTCCCTTTTCTTAAATTGTTTTTTGGTCGGAAACTTTTCTAAAAAATTAAATATATATTTATATATTACTCATCCAGTTTGAATGAGCAAATGGATGATTCTACACCGAGAACAATGAACCAATTAAGTACCCTCTAGTTCTAATAAATTGGAATCGAGAATTGGACCAGCTCTTTTGGAAACCGCTAATTCCGACCCGGATCGGTTTAGTTCTAGGAGGTTCCCAATTCTTTTGTACAATCCTACTGGCCAATAGCACTTTTTTATTTTTTTATTTATTATAAAAGTAATATTGTTAAAAAAAAATGGCCCCAAACTTGGCAAGGGCTGTTAATTATGCCCAGAAAATATGCTGCTCTTAAAAACGTGTTTTTTTCTTTTCAAGTTTCGGAGTAGGTGGATAACGCGTTTTCTTTTAAACTTCTTTTGTTAATTTTCTTAAAATAAAAATAAATGCACGAGTTCTAAAGCCTGTGATCAGTGTAATTGGGCCGGAATTTATTGTTTCACTATAGCCGTGATGATAAGTATTGTCAAGACACTAATTAAGCATGCTTAATTTCGAATGATCACACATGACATGAGGAGATCGCTTGAATTAATTACTCTGATAAGTAACTATTGAGGCGCTTTTCGACAAAGCGCTTGTTAGATAAAGAGGTCATCTCAAGGCGGTCCGAGAATATTATCTCCCTCGAGACTCTCGTTCAAGATCACACTTTTCAAAATTTTTATTTTTCAGGGACCGCCGTCAACACTAGTATTGTAGGACATCTTGAATAGAATATCCCAAGTGTTGGAAAGGGCACTTTGGATAAAGCCAGTAGACATGACCCTTTTCTCAAAGCATGGCGCGTTTTTTTATTCAAGATTTCATTAGATCCCGAATAGAATAACCCAAAAGAGAGTTTGAAAAGGGACCTTGGATAGAGGCAGCGGGCATGACCTCTTTTCTCAGTGGACTTTAAGAAAACACAAAAAAGGGAAAGTTCCATTGTGGTCCAAAGTTAGGGTTGACGATGGACCTTCCCCAACTTCCCATCCTTGCAATGACTTCCGATGGTCTACCGCATCAATCTTTAAGGCAACGCTAAAGAATTGCTTGTCCGAGATCATATGTTTTCAGGAGGGAAATTACACAATCAATCCTAAATCTGTAAGAAAATTAATTCGATCTTAAACTTTTTTAATTTTTTTTTTTAATATAGCCCTAAATATTTGTGCAAAATTTTAATGAAGCCGTTCAACCAATTGCCCCGTTGTCCATGTGCCAAGTTGGACATCGCGTTAGCAATATCCAGAGGCAATTGGCCGAAAAAATGGCATTGACACTGGCACAAAGGTTTAGAACTATAATGATAAAATTTAAAAATTCACAACAGAATATACATCTTTATAGTAGGTTTCGAAATGATGGCGTCATTATCCCATGTTTTGAAGTTCCGTAGCTAGGAAGCAAAGCGGAGGATAACAAAGAAGCAACTGGGCTTTTCAAATGGACCCCATTCCAGTCTTAAAATCCATACAATCTAACTGGGCTCTGGGGGCGAGATGATTTTCTTCCATGGGGCACCGGAAATTTGTACGCTGCAGGATTCCGTACACCGCCCGAAATGGCCCAAAATTTTCTATAACCCGCAAGACATTACACCGAGTCAGGGGGAAGGAAACAGGCAACGCCGGGCAGGGCAGAGCGGGTATCAGCGTTATCATAACGACGGTCGACCACCGTGATGACAGATAAGACCCCATTGCTATGGTCACCGTTGATAACGGACAACAACAACAAAAGCGGACGCAGTTGACAGGAGAAACGACGGTCGCTCAATTCGGCTAGAGATCCCGATCGAGAGGCCGATGTCAATCTACTCTCCTCAACTTCCTTTTGTGGAGGTGGCCCCTCCCAAACGACGACGTCCACCACGACAACAAATGAGATCATTGTCTTGTCATCGGATCAAATTTTTGTTAGCATCTCTAACTTCTCGTGTTACATCTGAGGACTTTGCGACAGTTTAAAAAAACGATTGTTGTTGCATGCTTGATATTGAGGCTCATCATACATTCATTACGCCATAACCTTTTTTCTTTTTTTATAGAAGAATACCGTAGCAAACCGCTTATCGGATTGAAAGAAAATCTGAGAGTTATCGCGACAGGTTTAGGACAAGGTTTTGATTATCCATACCTGTCCCATTTCCTAACGGCCTAAGGCCAGGACATCAATGACTCGCATGAGAAGATTCTCTTAAAGAGGAGAAAACCTTGCCTGCATTTCCGTCGCAGTCCCTGTTTACTTGCATGTTACAGAAGGAAAACAGCAAAAGGAACAAACTGCTGAAATCTAATGTTGAGACCAGCAAGAAGCCCCCAGGGCTCCAAGATCATCACCACCGTGCTCAATGTTAGAACTTCATTTCTTCACCAAAACAAATGAATAAGATTTGTTACTTCACAGACAGACAAAATCCTAGCCAGCACACATGTATGTTGGAGTGGTGACCGGATCAAGCATGACATCAAGAGCACCAACCAAACGAATCATGATCAAGTCATGAAGCCTACGACTGCTCTAGTATGAAAGAACACACACCTGTAAGACTGTTTAGCCCGAGCCATAGTTCAATCAGCCATCAATATAAACGAAATCTATTCCAGTTGCTGTGCCCATCAAGGTTTGGCAAGTGTGCTAGCCTATGGCCTATGGCCATGCCCGTGGATCTGCAAAGATTCAGAGACTTTTACAAGCATCGGTACCCGAATTATTAAAACTCCACGGGATGGTGCCTTCCACTTCACACGTTAAGACTTGTGAATCTTGAAGCCGAAAACTCTTGGAACATAATTCTGCATTGCCCTTTGAGGCTTTAGGTGCCCATACGTCATCAAAAATAGATGAGGAAATGTTGTTCCAAAATATGCTCCATCGATGTCTTGTTCAAGTTAAGAAATTTCTCAGATGAAAAAATATAGGACACAACAAACTTGTCAAGTATTGTAGGCAAATATGGTGCATAAAACCAAACTAAATAAACAAAAGACAGAACTAGAATCAAACTTAAAGAAATCACAAAATATATATATATATATATTTCCAATCTGCCATATTGGCCCCTAATTATGGGGAAACTACAACTGACTATCTGCCCTATAAATCATAAAGCAGCCAATTATACCAGCCATAGCAATGGCGGCTATCTCCTCTGACAACTCTTTTAACACTAGCAACTTACTTGCAACACGTTCTAGCAGGAAATTTCTCATGCATTTTTTTTTTAATATCATAAGATTCTCCTCAAGTAATCCCATGGAACTCTACTATAAATCCGGGACTTGCTAGCAAGTATAACCTAGAAGTTGGCTACAAGATAAATCGACAGAGCATTCACCATCCAAGACATGAAAATCATGCCCAAATGCATGACCATATAGTGCGCCTCAACCAAAACTTAGTGTAGCATCTAACTCTTAAACAGCTAAAATTTCAATGGTCCAGTATATGCTAAGATCAATATGACACAATCCATCCAGTGTTGGGGTTCTGTATCTTTAGTGAGAAACTTTACTGAGAGTGATGAAAAACGTTTCAGGACAAGCATGTCCACAAATTGGTTGTAAGCAAAACAGAGTAGCCAAAGAGACAAAAAATGGCATTAAAAAAAAAAAAGAGAGAGACGAGTTTCATTTATATGCTCAACAGGCCTCTCCCATCAAAGATCAACAGTAGTCAGGAGAAAGAGATATACAGCCAGAGTACAACTTTAAAACAATCAATCAGCTTCACAAGAAAATGTCAGGGTGGCCAGTCTGCAGTTGCACTGTCTAAGAACTACTGCCGCCATTGCCTGGCTTTTTTCATCCTCTATGTGCAAGGCTTTTTTATTCAGCAACCTCATATATGTAAAGCACCTACCAAGTGTTCAAGCTTGACAATTATGTAATCGACTGACACTAGCATTATGACTGAGCTTTTTGGTTCTCTAGGCCCCTACACCTCTGATAGATTTATGACTTTTCCTCTATAATTCCAAAAGAAAGGACATCACAGATTCACAAATAATATAATCTTGTGAGAAGAAATTCATAAAAAATTCTCATGTGAAAATAAGGATACTGCCTTGGTACTTGGACCGTGGATAATAAATATCTTCACATTTGGGACAGTAGATCTTCACAGTGCTTGATCGAGGAATGTCTGATTGACCAACCGGAAGGCATGGTTGACCACAACAGTAAACTCTAGGACATCTGCTAAAATCACAATTCCTGTACTTCTCTAACTGCATCAGATGCAATTGCAACATTAAAGAATAATAAAATGCATGAAGAACTGATATTTCTTTGGCAGATGAAGAAAGTACACTCAGGTCTTACCATTGCAGCCATTCCCTTGCTAGTCAAAATGTACCTAACATGAATTAGACCATATAGCATCTCCGCTGCTGATTCAACTAATTCGTTTTGTTCTTCAGTGAACATATCACCTGCGCATACATTTATAAGAGAAGTTACAGACAATACCACCCATATCTATAATCAACAATTTACCAGATGTTAGTCAGCCTCTCAGTTACTGAAAAGGTTGGTTAATGGAAGTCATTCGTTCATTAATATTTAATTAGAACTTCAACATTAAAGTTAGATAATTACTTTGAAACTATAAACCAACTAAATATTGAAGTCAAAAGTGAGCATACACGTATACCAAAAGTAACAAACCATACCACCCATTTCTATCAGGTGACTGACAGTTCAGCAGATGTCAATCAGCCTTTTAAATACTGAAAATTTTGATTACCTCACTAAAAACTATAATACAACTAGAAGCCATTCAAACATTAATATTTAATTTGAACTTCATCATTATTTAATTTGAACTTCAACACTGACCTTAAATATTTTCTTTAAACCTATAAACCACATAAATATTTAAGTCAAAATTGACAAGATGCCATTGGACTAATAGAACAACCTTCCACATGCTATAAAACAGACAAGCAACCCCATTAAGTATGGCTTTCTCCAGCGCCCTCCAAATTTAGGGGTAAACTAACATCTTCAATCCACCCCGTAGGGAGATCACTCAATTATACTAGAGAGATCTAATGGTTAAGAAAGAAGCAACTTTTTCTCCATGAAATATTTACAATAATTTCCTGATGCTGAAGTACAAATAGAAGAGTAGTTATTCTGTAGGCTGTAACTGAGTCAGAAGCAAAGGATTTGTCTATTCCTTTGGAAAATGACGGAATGGCATCTCAAGAGGTATTACAGATGTCAATTGACCACCCTGAATAGAGAATATCCAATCCTTCTCCACCATTCAAATAACTTCGAATCCACAATATCTGAGTCTATAGTCCAGTCCACAGATAAAACCACCTTCAAGCATAAATATGTTCTCAATCTAAATTCATAAAGGTGAATCCTTAAATTTACTAAATTTTGACCTGAGGTAATTGAAAATGCAGTCCAGAGTTGTTTTAAAAAATCTTTAATTGACAAGTGTTCTCCAAAAAAAGGTCACTCACAAATGGGTAAAGAGCATTCCCTGCATCAAGATAAGCAAGATCTACACGTTGCTACACTATATGTTCACAAAGCCAATGTAAAATGGCATTCAAAAGCCTATTTAAACGCTTGGAATAAATAAACTGAACTCTTGGCCATATTCAACAGAGTACTTTGTTTGCATATACTCTTGATTGCTATACTAAAAAGAGCTTTCTCCCGATCTACTGTATATGAAAGTGGTCCTTTCTAGCAAATCCAAACTTCATTATTCTTGTAAAAGAATGTTGAAAACGTAACTATCCATTTTGCAGCCTCTAGCAAATTCAACATGGAAGAGATGTCCAAATGGTAGCAACTACTGCAGTGATTGAATGTAGCATATACCCCTAGAATTTAAGCACTGAAAATGGAGGAAGGTTCAAAACAGACGAGGAGATCAATGTCAAGATAAAGGTCAGGATGAACTTACTATGAGAGGATTCAACATCCAAGATTAGATCAAGTGCATAGTCATAGTATGGAACTTGACTACTCAACCCACAAAGGTTAAAGTCATCTTGGATGTATTCGTCGTCAACTTCACAAAAAAATTCATTCCCTCTCAAGTTGCAGAACCATGAAATCCATGATGTGTCATCTCCATCAGAACCACTGACATCGGACTCTTCACTGTCTGTTTCGTGTTCCTCTGTTCCAAAAGGACATGCTGGTTAGTAATAACCAAACAAAACAATAGAAGCTCTCTCCCTTCCCTAAGAAAATCGTACAATACAACCAAAGCTCTTTCTTCATTCTGTTACTTCACACTACTCAATATGAACTTCAGAAAGCTCAATAAAAAGCATGATGTCGGCATCAATCATTATTTGGCAAAAAACCCAAAAAAAAAATAAAAGAATCACCAGAAGCATGAACCATAAGGTATATAATTCACTCTGAAGAAATACTTTAGGGGTCATCTGACATTGAAAATTAGACAGTAAGATTCAGAATCACATATGCACCATAATGTCCCGTAGGAGGAAGCTTAAGGAGCCAAATGGATAAGAAAGGCCTCCGTTAGAAGTTAGAAAGCACAAGGTCTCAAACAAGAGGAAAATTTTGCATAGATAACATATATTAACTGCACAGAAAATTGACAGCAGATTCACATTTAAGGGGGAAAAAGACAAAAAGCTAAAAAATGCAGGATAGGAATTGTTTGTAGAAAAAACAAAAGGTTAAATGAAAGAGCAGTACAAATCTTTTAAACTAATTCGATACAATAAAGAATACGCCAATGAATACGACAACCATATCTGAAACAAGGCAATCATGAACCTTGTATCTTACAGCATTGAAGTACAATCTCCCAGTCGTGCAGCGGATTTCTTAAGAGGCGGCATTCCTAAACGTCGACTAGCTCAAAAAACTCCACAGTATAAAACTGAAAAGGGGCTAACGGTAGGGAACTACGAGAATGAGACCAAAAGGTTCTTTACCACCAGCCATCATACACCAGTAGAAGAAAAGAATAAGATCAAAAAGGGAACTTTCCTACCATACAAGTGAACACGTGAGCTCTGATTGATCTTTGGTCATGGGAGTGCACTCCATATAATCGACCAAAATACTTATCGAAGAACAACTGACGCCAACTTAGATACATGAATGAACAACGAAAGAGTTTCAGAACAACAGAGCGTGCTCCACATTGCAAGCTAAGACATAACAAATTCAAATCTAAAGCATCTGGGAAGAAAAAGAAAGCATCCTCAACGAGTTCACCCTTCGGTAAAAGGCAAACCGACCTTTTCTTCGCATCATCACCTGATGAGCTAGAACGAAAACTAACAGGGTTTATCAACCTCCACCACACGCGCACACACGGCATCGATCGCAATGCGCATCGAAATGTCAGGGAATAATAGCCAAACGGAAGCTGGAAATGGCATTAAACACAACAGATCCAGGGCTCGAAGCACGAAAATCCCCCCAACGAGAACCACCGCGGACCTCACGCGCCGCGCAAAATCCACCGCCCGCGAATGACAATACCAACCGAGACGCCGAGAACAGCCACAGAGAGAGAGAGAGAGAGAGAGAGAGAGAGAGAGAGAGGAAGCGAAGCTGACCATCGGAGCACTTGCTTTTGGACAGGGAAGTGGCCGGGCGAGGGTCGCGGTGATCGAGGTGGGAGGACTTGCCGGCGGAAGTGGAAGGGACGGGGATCCTCTCCTTGTCCTTGGATCTCGAGGTGGAAGGGGAGGACTTCTCGAGCTGCTTGTCCAGGGCGTCGTTGATGATCCTCCTCCGATCGACCACCTCCGACTTCGACGAGCCCCCACCGCCGCCGCCGCCTCGGTCCCTGTACATGTCGATCCCCCACCGCCGGGCCGCCGCCGACGATCACAACGGTGTGAGCAGCTACGACGACGTCGGTGGCTGCGTCGAGACGGCGTGCGAAGGGGATACGATGCTCCTGCGCATCGGGAGGAGATGACGCTTCCTCGGGGCTCTGAGCAGGACTCGGAGATGGCGAGGACGAGGCGAAGTATCGGAGGACAGAGAGAGAGAGAGAGAGGGGAGGACGGAGGAAACTAGGGTTTCTGCAGAAGACAGGGAAGGGAGCGCAGGGTGCTGGATCAACCCTCCACCAGCTTACCCGCAGAGAAAAGTACAGGGGAAATGACCTCTTTGTCCAATTGCTTTTGGACATTCTCGAAGTATTGTTGTTTATTTCCGAAAAGCAATCATTCCTGTAAAAAGATATTTTCCCAAATAAATGGATTCTAAGATGTTGTGTTACGTTATTGTGAGATAATCTCATGATATGTTATCACAATTTCTTTTTGTACATAATTACGTTAAGGAAAAATTGAGAATAAGGGTGTACAGTCACTTTATTTTCTCATAATAAGAGTATGAGACGGACATTATTTCAAATAAGCCGTGTTAATCTCTAATAAAGACTTAAAATAGTTATGACAGCATTGAATAAGGGTCTCGCATCACCAGTCACGGATCAACTAGAGTTTTCGACTAGTCAAGGTGTTTTTTTTTTTTTTTTTTTTAAATATAATCTTTTTTATTTTATCTTTTTTTTTTTTATTTTAATGAGGACTCACCTTGCACAAGGCGAGGGTGCGAGGCGAGGGTTGGCTTGTCGAGGCGAGGCTCCCCTCACCTATGGCAGGTGAGACAGCCCATGCCTAGCTCTCTCTAGTGGTCGGCCATTGTTTGAGAAAGGCCACTAGTGAAAAAGACAACCAAAAAAAAAAAAGAAAGAGAAGAAAGAAAATTTCAAAAAAAAATTAAATAACGAAAATGCCATTAATCAATTGGAAAGTTAGGTCTTTATTTGAAATTGAATAATTGCTTTGAGTCCTTATTTAAAATAAAATCTACTTTAGACCATTGTTTGAGAAAATGATAGCACTTTAAACTTTTGTTTGAAATAATGTACATTTTAGGCCCTTATTTAAGAAAATGAGGGTAGTGGGAGCTTGCCATTAACCTTTCGATTTTGCAATTTACCCCCTAACTCAATGAATTCATTCACAATGTACCCCTCGATGTTGGCTTCAAGGGCACTTTGGTCACAGCTCAAATATGTGACAGGATATGGTAGGTATATCAATCGTAAAAAATATATACAGAAAATGAGGGAATAATTAACATTCAAATAAATAATTAATAAACATTAGGAAAGAAAATTTAAAAAAAAAAAAAAAAAAAAACAAGAGGAAGATGAATGAGCAGCTGCGAAAACTACCATTGCCGTGGCCGGTGCGACACAGTTCCGCACACGGCCGTGTAGCCCTACACGTGCTCGTGAGAAAATGAGAGAAACATATGAAGAGACAAGAGTCGCTACCCAGGCGAGGAGGACTTCCCCAAGATTGGAATTGCCCTCGTCGGGCTCGTGCAACTCCAAGCAACCGGATCGCCGCATGACGACCAAGGCGAGGGCGTCCTTGCCCTCTCACTCTTGGAAACTTGCAAATAGAGGGCGACCACGAATTGTCGCTGGCCGCAATGGTGGAGCAAAGCGCCATCGGTGAATTCGCCGTGGGATTGGCGGCCATGATGCGAAGTTTTCAATGGCCGTGGCCGAATCCCACTGTTGCACCGTACCCGCGTGCGCATAGCGGGTCGACACATGCGTTGGCCCAAAAGCGTCATCCGTAAGACGGCAAGGGAGAGCTCGCGACAATGACGGGCAATTATGTTATGTCGTGAAGGAGAGACAAGATGTGACATGGAACGATAGAATCTAGGATCTATGGCAATAAGGGTAATTTAGAAAAGAAAATTGCAAAACTTTGTAAGGAGCAATTGTGGATTAAAATTGTTGGTTTAAAACATCAAAGGTGCAAATTATGATTAGAAGTGAAAGCTAGGACCGATAGAATCTAATCGGAAAATCAAACCAAATTTTCATGTATTTTTGGTTAGGTTCGGTTCAGATGATAAAATAAAATAATCATTTTTATTCTAGTTCAAATAGTTTTAGTTTAGTTCGATAACAAATTGAACTGAAAAACATCTCTCTTCTTGATATCACAATTCACATAATTTTTCTCCTTTTCTACTAAATTTTTTACTATTGTTTGAAAAAATGAAAGAACTAAAAAACTGAACCGAGTCTTCAGTTCAGATTATACTGGATTCGGCCTGTGGTTGGATACAAGTTTAATACACACCCCGACCATGGAAACTGGAAACCCCAGTGAAAGTCAAAAAGGATCTTTGAAATGTTCCCTTTAAACAAACCAAGCGCCCGAGCACGCGCTATGCCCGTGCGGTTGCTTTTCACGCTCTTTTGAATTGGTTGATAAGATGAGTAAAAAAATCATGATTGGTTCATGATCTTCGGAACTAGTGGGACAAGGCATGCATTTCGCTTGCCGCTCTAATTTTTTGTTCTTTTTTTCTTTTTTTTGGCGCAAGTGATAATGGTTTAATTTATATTATTGGATTCCAACGAAATAATAAAACGATAGAAAGATTAAGGACATTTTTTTGTGAATTTCGGAGGGAGCACTAAAATCAAAGTTGGCTTTATATGCGATATAGATAAACTTTTAGGAACTCGTATCATATTCGATTTTGTAACGTATGAATCACATTGAAAATGGGAAAATTGTCTAAAAAGATCTTAACTTACTATACTTTTATCAATTCAATCCTAAATCTTTTTAATTGTATCAATTAATTCTTAAACATTTTTGCGTTTTACCAAATAAGTCCATCCGGTGAATCTTGATCGAAAATCTTTGGCGTGGATGCTAGCTATCTAACATGGAGCGATCAATGTTCACGTGGACAATTTTTTAAAATTTTTAATAATTTTTTCGAATTATTTAATTTTTCTTCTTTTTTTCCTTTTTTTCATTTTTTTTTTTTCCTATGGCTGACAAGTGTTGTTCAGGCCTCGCCCAGATCTAAATAAGGCATAGCCATCGGGTAAGGATGAGCATGATTTCAAAGTAGAATCAAGAACTAATAAGTTCCAATGTGCTCCAATCCAATTTTCAATTCCAATTTTTAGGGAAACTAAACCGGGGGAATTGAGAATTCGAGTAGTAATATATCACTAGAACATGGCACACTACTTTATATTCTAAAAGGCATCAAAAGAAACTAGACTTATCGCGATGATATCAAATATTCAATGACTCGTCAACGCATCTTTCCTTGAGGAATGCCTTCCAAATGATACTAAAGAAATGCTCGAGTGGTTGGTCAAACTATGAATTCCCAGCAAGATGCAAGCCAACGGACGATGCAAGACGATGCAACCTGTATTTCCAGGAATCTGCCAAGAACAACATAAGGCAGAAGTAAGAAACAGAGGAGCACAGTTATGCAAGAAAAAAAGGTTTCAACGTGTTAACTTGCGATTTGACCCAAAAAGAAAAAAAAAAAGTATTGACATGCATAAAGGAAATTAGCTACTGTCAGAATTACTATTCAACGGTGACATCCATCAGTCCATCCATCAGTCTATACCCCGAATGCAATCCTCCTTAATCGAACTAGCTCAAACATTGTAGGTACAAAAATCTGATAGACAAATAAGGGATAAGAACTATAAGAGTGCCATAAAGCGCGTATTTGAGTGTTATAATTTTTTTTCGCTCACTTAACTGCAACAAATTTAAAAAATTGATCACTTGAGTATTATTAGCAATTTGTCTCACTTGAAAAATCTAATGTGAATACGAGTCATTCTACATGATTTCATAAGCACTAATGTGAAATTTTTTTTTTTAATATTTTGAATTTTTTTTATTTCTTATTTTCCCTTCTTTTTTAGCGCTGACAAGGGTCATTGGCCACCCGTGTCAACCATGATACCCTCACTCTCGATTGCGAAGGCCTCGTCAACCGTGGGTAGCCTGGCTTAGGGCCTTTGTGGTTGAGGGCAAGGTGGCCCTCGCCCAATTTTGGGGAGGGTTTTGCAACTAGCAAGGGTTGTTAGTGACCCTTGTCAACTCTAAGAAAAAGTTAAAAAAAAGAAACATGCAAAAATGTAAAAGAAAATTTGAAAAAATCCATGTAAGATGATTTGCTTGAATTGTCACTTAAGTGATCGATTTTACTCTAACATAACGCTTAAATAAATAAATAAAAAGTTACGATATTTTAAGTGAGCAATGTATGAAAGTTATGGCAACCTTTACCATTTAATGAGACTTAGCATTGAGCAACAGAGACCGCGACGATTAGAGTTGAACAAGCAAATGCAACGTTTTCAACACAGGTGGCCTATTTTAGAATACTACCCGAGGAGACACTAAAACGACTTGAAGAAACTTATATGGCGAAGGACCCTGCAGCGGCTTCCCCGTTCACGAGTGATTGCGATTCCCCTTCATTGTCCCCGGGGAATGTTCTTTCCAAGTCCTGAATAATCGACATTGCCGTATTTCAGCTTTTGGACTGAACTGGTTTCGCATGATGTTCTATTTTGGCATTATCGTTGTATTTGTTGACGTCTAATATGCATATCGTGCTAACACTGGTGTCTTGTTATAATTTATATCATTCTATATCGTTGGTAGATTAACCTACGATACGTTATCCGGTGAAAATATGCAATGGGAAATTTTCATTTTTCTTATTGCATTCAATTTCATTGTACTTAACTAAAAATGAAACCAAAAAAGGAACCTGTTAGACCATGAAACCTGTAACATGATAAATCCTAGGGTATGAAGAGATTATATGTTCTGAGAAATATGTTCCAAAGGGTAGGTTTTAGATTTTCAGGTGATACTTGTAAGGAACTTAAAATTGTTCATCCCCCATCATCAAGGCTGGGGGCAAGGCAACCTTATCTAGATCCAAGCGAGACTGGCCTTGCTCGTGGTTGACGAGGCCCTAGCCCGTTGGCGGCAAGGGCCTAGTGACTCTCACCAACCACAATAAGAAAAAGAGTAAAGAAGGAAAAGAGGAACAATAGAAAAGAAAAAGAAAAGAATATAAATAAATAAAATCAAAAAATCAAAATGTTATTAAAAAATATGCGCGTCAGTGCTGATTATGTCACGTAGGATGACCTGTATCCATGTTAATAATTTCTAATTAAAATTGATCGAGTTGACTAAATTGGCAAAACATAAAAAATTCTATGACTTAGTTGATCAAATTGACTAAATTGCTTGCTTAATTTATTCATTCCGATACTTTGTGATTATTTGCCTCATAGTTATCTTTTGTTACTACCCTACTCTTAGCCAATCATGTTTAGGGAAAACTAGCTTTTCTTATATGCCTAGGAGAATGAATTCACTTATATAAAATTTGAAATGTGCATCTTAAATCAATAACCTGGAAAATAAAAAATAAAAAAGGACACCAATCTCATTTATCTAATAATCTTTATTATAGCGATCAGATTTTGCTCGGACTAGCTTTCCCATAGCTGGATTAGTCCACCCCCTTGGTTGCACTCTTCCATTAGGATCAGTGCACTGAGAATTTAGTCTTATGGTACTCCCACAGGTTGGACTCAAGTTCCCAATAAGAGAGCAAACCTTTTGCTTTTTAGGCCAACGCCCTGTGGGTAACCAACTAATAATTGAAGTCCTCTGCATAATCGTTCCAAAGAGGCAACTAACAGCAATATGCACGTGCAAACGGTGAGGGATCTATAATTCTAGTCCCCCTTGGAATTGAAAAAAGTCATGTACTTTACGATGTTGAGTTGGACAAAAGAAAATCTCTTGAACTAATTAAGCCTTGGACCGAAACTTGTCAAATGTGTAGGTCGGATCGAAAATGATTAGATTCAAACTGACTAATTTTTATTTTTATGTAATACAAGTCTAGCGATCTATACTTGACTTGACTTGTATTGTTAAAGTACTTTGCGAGTGAGCACGATATCGAATGGGTGTATGATCATTTTTGACAAGTTTACTCGAACCTAAGAGTCTTGTTTATACTTATAATTCTAGAAATTCATTTCGGACAATTGAACCTTCTCAAATTGTTTCTTCTTAAGAACCAAAAATATTTGTGCCAAACTAACAGATGCCAAGAAGAACAAAAGGCCTTGGACACGGAATGGATCTTTAAGTACTATTTCCGCATCTCCTTGACCAAATCCACCCAGATTAGGATTACTCATTAATGGTTGATCAAGTTTGATAGATTCACCTTCGGAAACGAGAAATTCTGGCGCTTTTCAAATCCTGCTGCAGCTGCACGAGCCCTTCCCGCGTGCCATAAATGACCTACGAATAGAAAGAATCCTAGAACAAAATGAGAGGTAGCTAACCAACTTCTAGGAGAGACATAATTGACTGCATTGATCTCGGTAGCGACACCACCCACAGAATTTAAAGAACCTAAAGGAGCATGAGTCATATATTCTGCGGAACAAAAAAATGCAAACCTATAGTTGCATAAGTAGGAATAATGGCACCAAAGATAATATTGTTTCCATAAAGTAGAGATCCAAAAATAGGTTCACAAATACCATCAATATCTACTTGAGGAGCAGCAATGAATGTAATAATAAATACAAAAGTTGCGGTCAATAAGGTAGGGATCATCAAAACACCAAACCATCCCCTTTGACATCTCTTCATCTACAAAGAATTCTCGAACACAGAGACAAAGGGCTGATCTTTGAATAGGAAAAAGAGTGGATCTGCAGGGTCCCAAATGAATTGGCTTATTTGAAAAAAGCCTTGCAGATCCACTCTTTTTTCCTATTCAAAGATCAGCCCTTTGTCTCTGTGTTTTCACATCGAGAATTCTTTGTAGATGAAGAGATGTCAAAGGGGCTTTGGACAGGCAATTTAGTACATGTCACTATTCCTGGATCTAGGGGGAAATATGATCAATGGAATAATTTTTTAGATGTATTATTGCATCCCGAAGGGTTAGGACCACTTATTACAGATTAGTGGAATCTTTATGCCCAAAACCCTAGCTAAAATAATTTATTTTGGTTTTTTGACCCCATATTGTAGGGTGGATCTCAAAAGATATGAAAAAAAGATCTCCCTCCAAGTCGTACATACGACTTTCATCGAATAAGGCTTTCCACAAAATTTGATATGTATCTATGAGATCAAGTATGGAATTCTGTTTATTCATGTGAAATTGAGTATTCCCTTGTGTCAATTAGTAATGTCCAAATTACACGATATATATCTTGACACATTGGGTCATAAGATGAAGTACCTAATAAGGAATCCATCGAGAGAATAGTGAAGACCGTTTTGTTGATTGACCCAAAACTTTTAACCAGTCAAATTAGAAAAAAAAAATTGTTTTCTAAATTATTTCACGTTTCAAAGTAATATAAAATCCACCTAAAAACTTATGACCAACATAGAATTATTTGATAGCCCATCTCGATGAGTTTATGTGAAATACTAGTCGACGCGGCACCGAGCGAGGGGGGAGTTGTATGGACATGTCGCTATTAGGAAACGCCAATACTCTCCGAAAGTCTCAAGTCGTGTCGAACATTCTGATACGTGTCCGACACTTTTTGATACTATCGGACACTCTCCGATAGTCGATCAACACGTGTCGGAAAATTGACACATAGTCAACTTTTCAACACTCTTCGATACTCGAGTTGGAATTCTAACATGCCAGTTTTCCACCGACAAAGTCAATTTTGAAAATTTTCAATAAATGATGGATCAAAATGTATGTATATGAAAAAAAAAAAAAAAAATAGGGAAAGAAGAAAAATCTAGTATTTTCTTCTCTTTTGATTTTCACTTCCCATGATACACAATTTAGTCCTAATTTTTTTTTTCTCTTTTCTTCCAACACTTTTGACATGCACTCTAGGAGATGAATTACTTGTTTTTTTTCCTCCAAGTTTTATGAATTATGGTAATTGAGTTAAATTTGTCAAACACTTTTGACACGTGAGTCTAGAATATGAATTATTTTTTTCCTCAAAATTTTATGGATTATTGGAATGGAGTTGAATTTGTCAAATTGAAATAATGAATGATATTAATAAATGGTGGATTAATGTTGTTAGGGTAAATTCATTCTAGGATTTTTATTATTATTTATTTATATGCGAATTTGAATCAAATTAAGTTGATTGAAATAATCATTAAAATGATAATTTATTACGCATAAATAAAAATGTACATTTAACATACAACATGTCCAAATGTGTCGAAATTCTCCATTTTTTAAGAAACGATATGTCGGTGTATTGTGTCATATCGCGTGTCACATAACGGTGTTGGTGCTACTTAGCCTGCCAGTGATGACCACAGGCGACCTCGTCGGCCCATGTCATGGGCCCATGGCCGATTGGTGGGCTATCGACCGTTACCGAGGCACATTGCTGGTAGAAGTATAAGAAAGGAAAAAAAGAGAAAAGAAGAAAAATAAAACAAAGAAGAATAATGAAAAGAAAAAAATAATAAATATTAATTTAAAAAAATAAATAATAGTTAAAAAATCGAATTATAAGAATAGGAGTTTTATTAACCAAGGACCATAAGATTAGGAAAATTTTTGGGAAAATGTTTTCAAATTCTTTCAAAGCAGCAATTATTTATCTAAAATTAAGTTTTTGATAGGAAAACATTTAATGTTGACTAGGAACACATTTTTCTTTGACTCATTTTCCGAAGCGATTTAAATGTCTGAAAATGAGGAAATCTATTTTTTGGAAAATGTTTTCTGCGAAACAAACAGACCAAAGATTCGAGTGGAACTACAATTTATTAAGGGTATATAATTGTATATTGTCAAGGTAAATCGATACTTATCTTACCAAAAAATTAGATATCCTAAAAGGTCCCATGCTACATTTTTATTATCTCGGAATCTAGAGTAAATTGTTGCTCTAATTCTTAAATACGTGAACTCATCATACTAATTAAACGTCACTAAATTGATACTTAATACATCAATTAAAAAAAGGAATATCATCACATAAGATCCCAAGTTTGTACACCTATAAAAATTCTCAACTTTCTACACACCTGACACATTTTCTTGAAACTAATTTTTATGTCATAAAAAATTATAAACTAATACATTTGTGACAAATCTACCTTTCGTTAACTTCTGTTTAATATCCCCGTTAACTGCTGATGGGGCAATGCCTGATGTGGATCTAACATAGAAATTTAACATAAATGACTTTTTAAATGATGTCGTTGTGAGAAAGCTGAATTTAAACAAAAATGAATTGGGATTCGAAAAGGGCAGAATTGAATCTGCTCCTCTTATCTCTCCCAAATCACCAAAATTAGGATGAAATTGAGGCAAAACTAGAGATTTCAGCAAATTTCTAAAACGCTAGGGAGCCCTTATCCGGAAGGGAAGCTATTGGAGATGGCAATAATAGAGAGGAGTTGCTAATGCTGTTTGCAGCACTGCAGAACCAAGAAAGTTACGACTCTACTAGTTGGGATTTTTTTTAAACCAAAAAATTAGTCCGGGATAAATTATATGCTGAGTTGGAATTTTTTGTGAAACGGAAAATTAGCTCGGGGATAAATGTGTCAAAGACGTATTTATTTTAAATTTTTTTTATGTTATTATATAATTATGGAAAAACAAAGACGTCAGCAACACAATCGTTAAAATGCTTGTCATGCCAATACTACACAAAGAAACATGTTCCCTTTAGAGGATTATTTTATGACTTGAAACTCAGGGGACGAGTTAAATTAATTCGAGTCAGCATTAACTTGGCAAATCATCTCATCAGCTAAAAAGCCTGCCTGGTGCAAAGAGTTTCATCATTGTGAAATTGAAGGCAAAGGAGAGTTCAATTCACTGTTTCAAAATGCGAAGTGACAATGCACGCATTTGGGAAAATACCTAATCGGTCTTAAAAGTATTGTACGGATATCAATTTATTTCAGTTTTAAACTTTTTAATTTAATCCGAAACATTTGCGCAAAGTTCCAATATAATTCTTTCGTTCAATTTTAATCGGAAATCACTAACATGACAGTCCACTATTGGCTATCCTACATAATACCCCACTAGGTCAATGATTTCCAATAAAAATTGGTTCGAAGAATTACATTAAAATTTCGCGTAAAATTTTATCACTAAGTTGACAAAATTGGAAAGTTTATTAATGAATTGACATTCGTACAATAGTTTTGAACTTATTGAATAATATTTGAAATTGTCTCTCGATACAGATTACGATACAATACAAACTTTTGAAACCGATTTGAGCATTTGCACGAGAGTTTTGGGGGATTTTGCAATTGTGAAATCTCATGAGAGAGCTCTACCATATGCATTTGCAATTCTTATAAAAGAAAAACACATGGCGAAATTCTAGGATCGTAAATTTGATCTATAGGTGCACGTGGGAAATGCAGATGTACTAAGTATGACACGGCACGTATGTGCACATTTTTCTTTCAATTACATGTAAAGCATATACTTTCTAACTTCCACGACGACTATGACAAATTCAAACCCCTCTAAAACCTTTTTCAAACCCATGAAAAAATAAATCAAATTTCTAAGCCTTTACCTACCGGTCAAATCTTGAGAATGTCAACTAGCAAATTAGTATAGTTTTGTCATTTCGTCGAAAATGTTGGTGACAAAGACCACAATCAAAAGGACTAATAACACTATAGATAAGTCAATCAATTATAGTAATTGGCAATAAAGCAAATAATAAATTTGAGAAGGGTCATCCCTAAAAAGAGCAAATTGAATTAAAATAAAGATAGATAAGAAGCTCTAGGATCACTGACTAGGTACGAGCATAGAAATGAGGGAATCGTTGCGAGCCAAGTGGCGCGAGAAGGCTGGAAGTTGTCGCTTGCTCGAGCCTAAGTTGGCACGAGGAAGAGACGGAAGGTGGGAGCGGTTAGTGGTTAGGCATTAGCTCCAACCGAAACATGCCTAATCCCACCCATACATCTCCTAATTTTTACTTGCCCTCGATGGTTTCGAATCGAATTGAATCCTTCTAGTGAAAGCTGCTATGTTTGACAATGCATTGTTCGTGACATCGATAGGAGATTCTTTTGCCTGGATCCCAATCGACTGGGCCAGGCCCCTCGCGCTTTCGTGGGTGGCTTCAAGAGATCTGCAAGTGTGAGGATTTGAACCTTATATTGAGCAAGAAATATGAGAGTTACCATGTATCGATCCGGTTGAATTGAGCCGTGCTATACTTCTAAGTTATAAGTAGTGCTCGGGGGTGCAAAATGGTTTTGTATACACCGGCAGGTGAAAATACGACACCACTATGTGTTATTCATTATTTGTAAGCTAAATGATTTTATAACTTTCAACCATGATATGTCTTGTATGGCCAGAGCTTATTATCGTGTCATAGAAGCTTTCATGATCATTTACTCATCTAGCAATTCTTGGTTTAATAACCTGATGACACAATATTCACATGGAGAAAGTTCAATTGTTTCCCTATTCCACCACTGGTAAGTAGATATTGCCCATCTAATTCTTTGCTTTCTCCACATTAGACTAGTTTATCGAGTCATGAGTCCCTATATTATAACTTATTTATCACAACCATAGTAAATAGTAATTCTTTAAAGCACAATATTGAGCGATGTCTGGTGAGTTTCTGAGAAATTGCTGAACATGTATGAAAGGATGAAGGAAAGTGTTTGGTGCTTGAGGCGAATTAATTTTGGAATAGAAAGAGAGTTTGCCATTGAGGCATTAAAGAATGTTGCATTAGTTACGACAGAGAATTGGATAAAGCACTCACTTAAGAGAAATTCTCAAATAATATTAGCTCAAATCTGTATGCTTCCAATTGACAATGCACCTTATATATATTGACAAATTAAGACTAGGAAACACCAAATTAAAAAACCACTTGCATTAAGAAACCGACTTGAACGTAAAGACATATTCAGAACAAGAAATTTCTCTAAATATGGCCTGTAAAATTTATTTCTTACTTTCTTTGTTGTTCCTTACTCTCCCGATTTAGAATTAGATCGGGGAGCTTTGCTCTCCCCATCTTAGACTTGTGAGCCATTCTCTCCAATCTAATTCTAGATTTAGGAGTCTTAATGAATAAGTATTCCGCTTCCAATTTCAATGATGTTCATAGCAGCTTTTTGAACCTATGCTTGTTTAACATGTTATTGTTAAAAGTCTCGCTGCCTCACGTTTGCTGAATGTCTCATTCTTACAAGTGTCAAATCAAGGCCTCTTTAAGATTTATGTTGTCTTCGTACAATGATGATATTGGGACACCAAACTTAGGTGCACACCACCAAAAGGTAGAGACGTAATTGAGATTCCAGCGTATATTTATTATTGATGATGTATGATTTGGTAATTTACTGCTGATCCTTTTGCTTGGATGTAATCGCAGATCTATTCTTGATAAATGAACATGCAATTATCTCTACTAACCATGTTATGATGATATCTTTGGTTTGTTTTAGAGCTCTAAGGGCTTGCTTTGTAATGATAATCTTTGAGGTTTCCTATGATACCTTTCATATATCATTTGAATAATGAATCGAACTTTCTTTTGACCAAACAATATAAGGAAACTTCGTTCAACAAGGAAATCCAGCAGGCTTTAATCAGGAAACAAACTCAAACTTGCAAAGTTACTCATTTAAAAGGATCAACTTATAATTAGAGGATCTACTCATATTAGAATAAAAAAGACACTAATTAATTAGCCTACTAAAAATCTATGCATCGACCTGAACCTGAAAACAACTCTTCAGCCTAGACCTAGCCGAGGTTCTCCAATTTCTAAAAACTCCATCTCGGACGCCTTCTTTTCTCCATTGGACCCCCTTCTAGATAGCGATGTGGCCGAAATCTCCCTTCATTTGGCACGCAATGTCAAACGGCCTAATGAAAGTCATTAGGTGGAGTCGTGAGTTGATCTTCAATGGATTCAAAGTAAAATCCCTCTGCAAGGTATATAAGTCACGGCTCCTCAGTTTTTTCATGGCCAATTTTCAGATCAATTAGCGTCTCTCTCTCTCTGTTTCTCTCTGTTTCTCTCTGTCTCTCCATGTTCGTGAGCAAACTGCACATCAACCGACTCTGCTGCCATAAGTCTCACAGGAATCGAGCCCAAAGCTACAGACCCACCAAGAAAAACTTCACCTTCCGCGCACCCGCGATCGCGCTCGCATGGATCACTCCAAGAACTCCGTCTTGAACCTCACCGTCCTCTCCCTCCTCTCCTCCGCCGTCATCCTCCTCTGCTTCCTCTCCGCAACTCGCTTCCCCCGCCCCTGCCCCGCCCCGAACCCGGTAAGTCGCTCGACCCCATCGAAGCTCTCTCTAGAATGTCTTCCGGCGTCGCTCACTCCGATCGTCTTTCAGGCCTCGGCGCACGCTCCGGCGGACGGCCTGGGGTCCGCGCTGGCCCGGGCGGCAATGCCGGACAAGACCCTGATCATCGCCGTCGTGAACAGGGCGTACGCAGAGCAGGGCGTGGAGTCGGACAAGACCATGCTGGGCCTCTTCCTCGAGAGCTTCTGGCTCGGGGAGGGCACGCGGGGGCTGCTCGACCACGTCCTGGTGGTCGCCGTCGACGAGGCCGCGCACCGGCGGTGCCTGTTCCAGCGGCTCCACTGCTACCGGCTGGAGACGGAGGGCGTCGACTTCGGGGGGGAGGCGGTGTACATGTCGAAGGGCTTCGTGAGGATGATGTGGGCGCGGACGCGGTTCCTGACGGAGGTACTCCGGCGAGGGTACAGCTTCATCTTCACGGTACGCACGGCCGCGGCCATTGATTGCGTCATTGATTTCTCGATCTTCGGTTTCGAATTTGAAGAGATTAGGATGAAGATCGATCGCGATCCGTTTCTGCTTGGCGAATATACTTCACCAGTATTGACGGCAATAAAGAAGGCTGGAAATGGAATTAAAGCTGAGATCATACATCGAACCGCATTTTTGTAAAATTCATTAAAGAAGGAAAATGTTAGGATACATTAGGGTTCTAAATGAATTAATAATGTGACATATAAAGAGATGTATTACAGTTCTCGAATCATTTTTATTTATTTATTTATGAAATATCACATATATCTTGACTTTAGTATTGCGACATTAGTTTAACTAGCCGTCGGTCGAGCGTAAGCGCTAGGTGCATGCTCTATGATTTTTGGTGACGGATTGAAATCATAGATAATTGCTTTGAGCCGGCTATCTATTTTAGTAGCACTAATTACTATTGAAAGAACTACATTGCTCAATGTAATGTTTATTTTTATGGCCGGTCGATTTTAAATTAGGAATGTTTGGAACGACTAAATTGATTCCAAGTTTCTGGAATCGAAGAAGTCAAATTTCGAAACTGACCCTTTGTTTCTTTTTGTTTCATTGTTGTTAATAAATTATATTTATTTTTATTATTTGAAATGTATGAATATCCCATAAAAAACAAACATGATCAAATAAAATACTTCAACGTAAGAAAGTAGAAAGTGTTTTAGATATATAGATTTAGGTTTGATTTTAAACCGATTCTCAGTTATAACTGATAGTACTTGACAATGGAAACCAAACAATCTAGGTATAGTCCCAATTTTTTAAACCGATTCTCAGGTATAACTGTTCGATTAGGTTCGTGGGTTGAACCGGCCTGATTACTCTGCTTAGTGGATTTTCATAATTTTTAACTTTATTTTGTTGGAATCAGGAAAAAAAAGAAGAAGCTATAAATATCATATTTTAGATAGTTTGAGAGTGGATGGCAATCTCCAAATCCCTCCTTTCCCTTTTATTGATGGTATAAATGAGTTACATATCTAGCAAATCTTTCCTAGGGTTTCTCCACGTCTGTTTCAGATTAGCAACTCAAATTGTCAAATTTCACCTAAATTAAACTAATACATGACAATTAGGTAAACTGGATGCACCAAACTGCTAATTCAATATTATTTGCTTAACCATACACCTTCACGCTTCAAACCAGTCTTACTTAAAGTCAATTTCGGTATCTTTATTTGTCTCTTTTTCTTAATTTTTCCATATTAATTCAATATTATTTTATTGTTCTATAATAGGTTCAAATTTCACATGATCATATGCATATGTTGTTGCGTCAATATGCAGTAACATTTATCAAGCAACGTTTCCCTTTTCGCAGGACACCGACGTAATGTGGCTGAGAAACCCGTTCGCAAGGCTGAGCCGCAACCAGAGCGTAGACCTCCAGATCAGCACCGACCTGTTCAACGGCGACCCGCGGCCGGAGAAGAACCTCATCAACACCGGGTTCTACTTTGTGAGGTCGAACAACAAGACGGTCGCGCTGTTTGAGACGTGGTACGCCCAGAAGGACAACGCCACCGGGAAGAAAGAGCAGGACGTCCTGCAGGACCTCACGCGGGGGGGCGCGCTCGGGGAGCTCGGGCTCAACGTGCGGTTCCTGGACACGCGCTACTTCAGCGGGTTCTGCCAGGACAGCAAGGACATAAGGGCCGTGTGCACCGTGCACGCCAACTGTTGCCGGAGCATAGGCGCCAAGACCTTGGACCTCACGGTGGTCCTCCAAGACTGGAAGCGGTTCCGACAGTCTGACAAGGAGGAGAACGCTGCCGTCGGTGGTGTCAATGGAACCGCGGCGCCATACAGATGGTCGGACCACGTCGGCTGTTGGAAGTCATGGAAGAGGGCAGGGAACGGCACACCGATTTCATAAGAAGAGAGAGGGGTCCGATTCGTTTAACAGTTCCAAAATTTGAGAGGATAAACGTTTCTCATGGTGAATATCTTCCTTTTTGTATATCCCATTGGTACATTCAGTCATGCAATGTGTTTGGAAACTCACCAGTCAGAATTCAATCCATCGCTCATCTACGTCAAAACATGCAAATTCGGGCGACATGGCACTGCGCTACGATTTCACTCGGAACCCTTTTGCATTTTGATCTCGAAGACAGCCTTTTGATATCGTAAAAACCAAAACAGAACAGGCATTTCACCAAGATTTTGAACGCTATCAAGCTTGCAAAATGACACAGCATTTCATCACGGATGCAGCAGTTAAAAAGGGTGTAGTCGCCCACGTGGGTAGTTAAATTTTTCCATGGGCCGACACTAAGTAATCAATATACAAGTCCCACTGACAATTTTATCAGTCGGGACCGTGTGCAGACAGCAGGAAATGGAACCGTCTTGGAAGGATTAGAACCCACATCCAAGAGCTTCGGCTCATCCACATCTAAAGTGAAAACCAAAAGGAAACATGGGAGGCAGACGGCAAGATCAAAGCTACAGAAAGACTACAAGATCAATGTGCATAAACCACTGCATGTATCTTCAAGACTGATGTGCAAAGACTCCCTCCAGGCGTCAGACCCACATCAATTGGAACATCTGGAGGTCCATAAAAGCAAAGCTCGAAAGGACTTTGCCAAAGCGTAAATGGGACACTGAGCTGACATGGAGACCAGATAACAAGCTTCCCAAGCAGATCAGACAGGACCAGGTAGAGAGAGAGAGAGAGAGAGAGAGAGAGAGGACCAAAAGATGGAGTGTGTTAAGATAAGCTTAAATTATCCAACAAAGGTATTACCTTATGCATATTCCAGAGTCCCCCTATCACTAAAGACATCAGACAAAAAGAGAAAAAAAGAAAAAATCCCACTGCAAAATAGACCTATCTTAGCTCTCCTAACAATCAAATCCTACATAAAAACCAAAGCTTTTGCTCTTGCTCAGCTTTGTTCAACTCCAATCACTAACCCCTGATCTACAATCTCCCCTTAACCCTCTTGATGAGCGACCATCATCATCATCATCACCATTAGCCAACAAAAGCGGCAAGAGGCAACAGCAAAGTTCAGAAATTTTTCATCTTCCCTGCCGGTCGCCAATTTCGAATTCAGGCTTCCGGAGTAGGCATCCTCTTGGCCTTCTTTTTCCGCTCCGCGACCGCCTTGGCGAAGGCCTCGACGATCCGCTGCTGCGACTCGAGGATCATCTCCGTCCGCTTCATCTCCATCTCCATCCGCATGCTCTCGATCTCCCGGGCCATCTCCATCTTCATCTGCTCCATCCTCACGAACCCATCCCCCAAGACCTTGATGGCCCCCACCATCTCCTCCAACGGGTCCTTCTCTCTCCCCCTCTTCCCCATCCCGCTCATTTCCCTCGCGACCCTAGCTCCGTATCCGCCCGCGCCGCTGCCACCGCCACCGCTTCCTCCGAAATTAGGGCCGAAATTGGGGCTAAAATTAGGGTTCGCATCAGAGGCGGCAGGACCCATGTTGAATTTCTTGTCGAACTTCCGGTAATTCACTCCGGGCTGAGCTATGCTCACTCCGGTGGGGATCTTGATACGGAACCCGCCTGCTGCCGATTTGCTCCCGCTGGCGTGCTCGGTCCCGATCCCGTTGTGGTACAAGGCATGGAGGTTTCTTGAATTCGCGGAGGAGCCGTTGTTCTTGAACTTGTGATCGAACTGGGCGCTGCCCAGGAACTCGCTCTCGTCGTCGTCCTCGTCGTCGTTGAAGTTGTCGTCGTCGCTGTCGGCCCTCTCGGCCTTGGCCAACGTGGCGGAGGCCGGGTTCAAGGAGTTGGAGCCCTTCTCCATGGAGTCCATGCGCTTGAAGTGGACCCAGGAGGAGATGAACCGGGAGACGGGGATCGAGCGGGCGCGCTGGAGCTCGGTGCGGTACCGCTTCCGGAGCTTCTCCATCTTGTGCCGGCACTGCACGGCCGTCTTGGCCGGGGACGCCGAGGGGCAGCAGGAGGACACCGCGTCGGCGACGTCCTGCCAGTGGTTGGCCTTGAGGTTCCCGCGGCGGAGGGAGTACCACTTGTCGCGGTACGCGTCGATGAGGGCCACCGTCTCGTCGTGGGACCAGCACGGCGGCGGGAGCCGCCGCGGGTTGGTGATGGCCGGCTGGGCCAGGGTGATGGTGGTGGGCTGACCCATGGGCGGCGAACCCGGGATGGCCGCCGACGTGGGGAGGGGAGGCGAAGACGCGGGCGGCGGCGAGGGGGAGGGCGACGGGGAGGGGAGGGCCGGGGGGAGCGGCTCCGGCGAGTCCTCGTGGGGCTGGGGGAGCCGAGGGGCTGGGCGGGGTCGGGAGGAGGGGAGTCGGCGGCGGCGTCGGCGGCCGTGGCCATGGGCGGCGGCGGGGGTCGGAGAGGGGGTCAGATCTGAGCAGATCTGGGGATGGGAGGAGGCGAGGGGGCGGCGGAGGGGCGGCGGAGGGGCGGCGGCGGGGGGAGGAGAAGGGAGGAGGAGGCGGCGGCGCAGGATAGCGAGGGGGGAGGAGGAGGGGGAGAGGGGGAGGAGGTGGGTGGTGGAGAAAAAGAGAAAGGCATGGTGGTGGAGGAGGGCGGAGGAGGATAAGGTTAAAAGAGGGGTGGGAGGGGGAGGGGGTGGGCGTTGGGTGGGTGGGGGTAGGGAGGCGTGTGCGGCTGATCTTGAGATCTAGAGAGAGAGAGAGAGAGAGAGGCCACCGCTGAGGTGGTGGTGGTGGGGGTGAGGGGGCGAGGCTAAAGTGCGCGGGGTTGGGCCGTGTGCACCGCCACGGGCAGGGCAGGAGGCGGGGGGCGGGCGGGGGAGGGGGTCCACCCTCCTCCTGGCCGCCCTCCGTGAAGATATGCATTGATGACGTCGGCGGCCACGTCCGCCGCCCGCGGCTGTGGATGGTGACGTGGTCGGCATTTTCAATGTGGGTGTGGTGGTGGCGGCGGTGGTGGTGGCCTGGTCTGGTGGCGAGAGGCGAGAGAGAATGCTGAGGGGGAGGGAGGGATGATGAGTTTTTGGAATGAGGGGGTGAGGTACACTAATTTCGATCGTGGGGTTTCCGTGAAAATAGCTCCTCCTCCTCCTCCTCCTCTTTGTTTTTTTTTTCTTTTTTTTTTTTTTTTTTTTGGGGTCGATGGAGGATGATGATGGTTCCTGCGATTTTATAACGGCCTTTTGATCTGGAGTTGGATTTTGCTAAAGAAAAAGAAAAAATCCGGATCCGAAGCTGGATATGTTGCCCATTGGAGCGTCCAAATGACGGAAAGCCCAGAATGAAAGAAAATAATGACGCCCCTTTTAGTTTGAAAGGACACGTTTGCCCTTCCGATTCGGTGAGGTTATGCGCTTAATTTTCAAATTGCGGGGGGGCTTTACGAGCAGTACTCGGTTTCGCACGTCCGCTAGTGAACACGGCGAATCCTGACCCTCAATCGCCTGCGACCCCCAACAAACCCCCCCGTCCCCGGGGCGGCCGCCGCTGTCCTCGTGGCGGGGCCCACCACCGTTGACGAAGGGACCGTCCCACCACTCTCTCTCTCTCTCTCTCTATATATCGGGCGGCAAATAATGGCCCGACGCCCATTGGCCAAATTTTGTGTACGTCTGGGAAAGGATTTTCAGAAACCGCCTCGAAGGAGGCCGAAAGTGTTCGTCTTTCTCGTCATTCAAGTTCGGCAATTTTTTATTTCAAAATTACCATCCCTATTTTTTTTTTTTTAATTTTTCGATTTTAGCCAAGTTTATAACAATTCGTCATCTTCTGCTTGTGAAGTCGACCAGTGAGGCTAGATCTAGTTGTCAGTGAGGTTGCACAAACTAAGGGATTATCACCTGAGGTTGCATGACCTTAGGTAGCCCTCGTGTTGTGCAACCCTAGGCAAATCTTATCGGGGGTTGCTAGGGGATTTTAGATAATAGTTGTCGATGCCAAGTCTTGATGATCGGCTTTATTAGAGGGTTTAGGTTTTTTTTTTCTCTCTTTTTTAATAGAAGAAAGAAAAGTCAATTGCAAGAATGTTTTTTCCAAATACTATTTAATCCAAAGTAGCTTCATAATGGATTTTTAACTTATAATTTACATTTAAGAAAAAAATACTTTAATTTAGACTTCGTTTATTTTGTAAAAAATAAATAATTTGAAAATTATTTTCTAAAAAATGATTACTTATATAATTTATGAAGCATGAAAAATTTTACATATGAGTTGTTAGGGATAATGAAAATATTATAAATTAAATAATTAGTTTAAGTAATAAAAGCATTCATTTGCATATATATATATATATATATATAATTGATTATTTATGAAATAAATGGAGTCATAAAATCCTTCGTGATTTTCTTTAAACTTTTCTCCGAAAGTCCCAACAAATACAATCTCCAGGCGGTGCGACCTCCATCCAAAGTCATGAAATCTTGTGAAGTAGATTCTATCCCTTTGACTCCCACAGGATAAAAAGAAAAAGAAAAAACTCTTATCTCTTTTAAGCTTGTCCTTTCCTTCTTTCTTCTTCACTGCACATGGCCAAAATTTTCCCAAACGAGCAAACCGAAGCAGAGCAAGCCAGGATCCAGAAATCCGCGAAATACCGAAGTTCATCGTTGGAATCTTTTCAATTAAAAACAAAGAAATACCAAAGTTCAGTGTTGGAATCATTTCAATTAGAGTCGTGCCATTTCAGACAATGGCCTGTTGGCGCCAAATCTTAATGGCTGGGTTTATTAGAGAGTTTGGGTTATTTTGTTTCCCTTTTTCTCTAAGAAAAAAGAAAAGTCCTTTGGAATCTTTTCAATTGAAAACAAAAAAATTAACTCCCCACGAAATCCTTGGAAATGGGGGACCAAAGAAAGGGACGAGGGTTAGCCACTAAATCAGAACCATCTCTCTCTCTCTCTCAGCTTCTGCAATGGAGAAGTAGAAGAGCCCGAAGTCATTCCTCCTTCGTTTGTCCCCGACCGTCCGGTCCTCCATCCACGACCTTTCCTTCCGTCGCCGCTGAGGATGATTTGCTCACCATCAGCACCAGCACCAGCACCAGCACCAGCACCGACCGCGGGAGTGCGACTTGATCGAGGAATAGAAGTCGAGGAGGCGGCTAATGGTGGAGACCGTCGGCGAAGACCCAGGTGCAGTGACCTAGCATTTCAGTAGTCATAGAAGATGAGCAGTGGCCGAGTGAGAGCAGGAACAGAATTTGATTAGAAAAAAAAGAATAGCGGGAGCAATTTAGGGAGAACATAAAAGTTTTGGAAATTGCATTTCTAGAATGTTGAAAGTCAAGACAAGGAATTTGACTTTGCCAAAACCAATTTTTCTTCAAAGTGTTAAAAAAAAATTAGGTTGTTTTTTGGAATTTACTACCCAGGAAAGTTAAGCACACTGAGGCCTATTTAATTTCAGGTAGACCCTCTACGAAAGTCAATAAGCTATATAAGGAGTTTGCAATTTATTGGAATAGTTGATAATTTCTAAATGCTTAGAATAAACGCTAGTGAGTTAATAATTCACTAGACAAACGCACCAATCGCTTTTTTTACCAGCATTATGTAAAATTTACTGATCTAACTAGAAATTTACCAACATGATTTTTCTTTTTTTTTTTTGAATTTTTCCCCAATGGACCTATAGAATTCTGTGGGCGTGTATCGAACAAAGACAAGGGTTTGTCCAATACTCAACAAAACGACCCTAATTTTCTGATTCTTTGAATGAGTAAAGTTGTTTTCAAGGTGATTCGACTTAGTGACGATGATCATTAGGCATTGAGCAAGTGCTATTGTAATAAGTTACTGCTTTGGTTGATTGCTTGATCAAGCCCGGCTACTTTGCCACGAACTCGAATATGCCCATGACTTCGTCCTCTTATCCCGTTCAAAGGTGGATCGCCTTTGAACGGGAGGGGCTTGACACCTCCCGGTGTCTTGTCCCTCCTCGAAAGGGAAGCTGGCAAAAGAGAGATAAAACATCGTTCTCGCAGAAGCCGAGAGTGCAGGAGAGCCACCCGCCCATCGAATTTAAAATATGGGTTTTTTTGAAGTCAAAAAGTCAAAAGAAAAAAAGAGGAAAGGCAAAAATGAAAATTTGAAAAGTCAAAAGTAGCAACTTGCTCCGGATAAGGAAAAGAAGAAAGAGAGGGGAAGAAGGAAGAAGGAAGAAGGTGAGGAAGAAATAAGAGAAAGGGCCAAAAAAGGGGGGTTTTGTTGTAATATCAACGTGTAGAGGTTCTTGTAAATTAAGTCAATATAAAAATACTAAAGAAATGAATGATAAATAATAAAGATATTAAAGATTTACATGATTTGATATTCTTTTTTTTTTTTTTTATCGGTACATGATTTGATATGGCTATTCAGAGTTATAATTACTTGCATATTTGAATTTTTTCCATATTTAGCTTTAAGCTAGAATTTGAAGAATTTACAAATAAATAACTCCGATTGAGCAGGCGGCTCACTTTCTCAAGGAGCCTACAGGCTTTTTCTTGTGCGGCGCTGTTCACTGAGCAAGCCCTTGATTTTATTTTATTTCAATTTTTCTTCCTTCGTGCAGTTTCAAGGAGTCAAACGAATTGTCTCTTTGTTGACAGACCAATCGCAGAGCACAAAGGAGACGTTCATTGTACGGAGCTAAAGAGGATTTCTCTTAAACGCAGTCTTCAATACTTTCTTTAATAGAAAAAGCTAAATACTATAACTTATCCAAGCACATCATATTTCGTAAATGGCTCAAGTTGGAGACATGATCTAATAGGTTTTGTGCCAAAAACATCTTGATGAGTTGGATTTACTACATATCGCAACTCGGTAAGTAATATCGCTCTTTGTTCATGTTATCAAAGTAATATTTGGGGTTAGGGCATATGGGGTTCTTTTAAGGAGGTGTTAGCTATAAATATGGATAGCAATGATAGTTTAGGATATTATGAAATTGTAGGATTCTATGAAATTCAATTTGAGTTTACGATTTGCTTGAGACAAAATTTTAAAATTGACTACAAGTGATGAACAACGCTTGACTAGCGGCTTTCTGATCCAATTTTGTTGGTTTTCAGCTCGATTTTGGCTAGGCTAAGTTGTGGGTCTTCTAGTGCTACGGAAGATCTTTTTGTTTGTTATTTATTTTATTTATTGTAAGAGTTATGGTGTGACCAAGTTTTGCATTCAAGCTTCACATTGCATAAAATTTTGAATATTCGCTTCTGTTGAAAGTTTTGTTAGCGAGTATGGATCATTTTGTTAGCGTTTAAAATTAATATAGTTTTTTTGTATTTGTTGTAGTATTTTATTTAATTTGATGTTGATTCTCATTTAATTGATAAGATTACAAGATCGTTGGCTCATATAGCTGTGGGTTATTGGTTTTTGGGCATTCCCCGATGAGTGGCGGTATCTCTTTTTTAAGTTTGTAAATCCATATTTCGAAAATGAAATGGATAAGTTATGTTATGAGTTAAGAATTGACATATTTCTTGCATAAATTGAATAGGGAATTTACTGTCATTTGCGTATTAAATATGAAAATGTTATCTTTGTATTATAGTCTAAATTGATTGCCAGAAAATGGGCTTACAAAACCTTTGGGGAAAGATTCATGAGAAGTCCTTGACTTTAAATATGGTTTATGAATGATTACATACTGATTTGCAGGCTGGTTTATGAAATGAAGTTTGAAATAGTTTGGGAAACATATCATGATATATGAAATAGTTTCCAGATTTGACTTTATGAAATTTAGAGGATGTTGTGGATTTGTGTTAATACTCAATATTATTGTGAGCCCAATGAGGGGCTTGTAGATATGCATACTAGTTTTGGATATCCTTGTAAGTCAAGCCACCGACAATATAAGTGAAGACCATGTCAAATAAAGAACTTGGTTCCTTTGTCACGGGACACTATACGTGATCATGGTTGATATTTGAACTTGAGATTGTTCATTTGAATAGACTATTTACATGTGTGATGAAATTGATTAGTGGATTGAACTATTGATTTTTGTTACAATGTTATTGAATTAAATGAATATGTTATTTTGATATGAATATTTGTTGTAGTTCGGATTTGGTGTAAATGAGTTGTGTGTGTTTTAAATGTGCATAATGATTGCTTGATTTACATAGAAGAGATGTATTACTTATTGGGTTGTGATTGTTCCTTTTATTCGTCTTTTGTGTTTTTAGGTTTCTCCATCAACGACAAGTAAGGCGAGAGTATTGGTAGAAAACTTTTGGGAGTTGTATTTTAGATATGGCTTAAGGGAGTTGTATATATAATTATTAGTAGTTTGTTGGGTTATTTAAGTTCTAAGTTGTACATATTCTTTTTGATGAATTATAGAAACTTTGATATTGTAATTAATATATATGTTTATAGCAAGTTGTTGGGTGTCCTTTGAGATTGTGTCCTTCGAGTAGTAGGACGGCCAGATCACGGATCTGGCCCAACGCGGCTTGCCCTCTAGTCTACGACTGTTCGGTTGCGACCAGAGGAAGCCGTGATGGCGTGCAGCTTCGGGGGTCCTCCGAGGAAGGTGGCGGCGCCGGTCGGGGGCTTCGCCGGAAGCGGCAAGGCGCCGATTGAGGGCTCTGCCAACCCGCGACCCCTGTTCGACGGCGGCGTCTCTCCGGCGTCTGGTCGACTTGACCGAGGCTCTAGACGATGGAGTTAGGCGCGGGTTTCGACTAGGCATTTTGGCGAGCAGGTGGAAGGCGTCTTGAGTAGCAGGGATTTCGGCGTTCGGCCGAGGCCCGAGCGCGAGTCCGGACCGCCGATGAGGCACGCCAGGGCAACAGGAAACGCATCGGGGACGGGTGGGGGGCCAGAGCTCACTCGAAAGGTCGAGGGAGCTTCGGCCAGCTCGGTACCACACACGCATACCAAGCGTTTGGCGAAATGCCTACCTGGGTTCTGAGGAGATGGCGGCGGTCGGCGTCGGTCGTGTGGCTCACCGGCAGCAGTAGGGCATCCCGGGGACGTGTCGTCAGCGGTAGTGGTGGCCTGGAGACTCATCTCCTCCTCTCCTCCCTTCCTCGGTCCCTTCTCTCCTTTCCGGTTCTCCCCTCCTGCTCTGCTCTCTGCTCCTCTGACCTCTGTTCTGCTGCTGTCTTTTCTCCTTTCCCGCAGGTTCCCGCGCGAAGGGCAGGAGGAGGAAGACCGGTTGGGATGTGAGGCCGGGCTGAATAGGGAAAGGAGGCTGGGCCGCGCAGGGTGGGGGTGGGGGGGGGGCCTGGGCCGCGCGGGGGAAAGGCCTGAGCCGCGCGGGGGGAAAGGAAAGGGAGGCGGATCGGGCCAAGGTCGGATTCGGTCCGACCCGGCCTCTCTTAGCTTTTATTATTATTATTATTATTATTATTATTATTAAATAATTAATTTAATAATATATATTTTTAATATGCACTTAGAAAGACAAATTAGGTGTCAATACTTATAATTATTTAGATTTTGGCATATATATATATATATTTTTTTTTTCTTTCTTCATATTCAAGGACATTGATTTGGTGGCTTCCCTTTTGATTTTTGTGTCGAAGAAAAAAGAGAAAAAGAAATGGAGTCTAAAATTGAAACCGGTTTAAGAAGTCTACCGGTTTCCACAGAATGAATTTGTGGCTGTCTTGTGACCGTTCCACTGTCATTTGGCAGTGGACGGTCATCCTAGCAGCACCCAAACAAATACACAAGAGCCAAGATTTATTTCCATATTCAATCATCGCTTCCCGCGCATTGCACGAGTGTCATGCTAGAATTTCGAATGAAGTTTAACGTAGTCGTTACAAATGGGCAACAGCAATCCATCTCACTTTTCGGGAAGCGGCAACATAACATATCCCATGAGAAAATAAGGGCATCATATTGACATCCGACGTTAAACTTTATTTGATTGTCATTACATGATGCACTTAGAGAGAATCAAGGATATCATATCGAACATCCGACATTATCGGACTTGATTCCAATACTGCTTGCATTTCTTAGCAAAATCCTCTTTTCTTAGCAAAACCCTCAAAGGAGGAAATACTATCCCAATGGTCAGAACTTTTGTCTAGACTGTACATATCACTTGGCATGGTAATCCGGGAAATACCTAGTATGAAGGATTTTAAACCCAGTGCTATAATTTTCTGTAGAAGTAGAAGTAAAACTGATATCGCTAACGGCAGCCCACCCAACAATGCCACGCTTATCAGACTGATTTTTTCACCCAGGGCATCTGAGAACGGCATGTACCACATGAAGCAAAAGTATGAATAAACCATTGCGGACATGGCGATTATCACTGGCGACCGCAACGGAAGCTTTCGGTGAGACAAATGATCATCTGAACAGACACCAAGAATCCAAACGTGTTGCCGCTCATGAAGCTTAAGTAGTTCAGATCCCTCATGAAGGCACTTGTCATGAATGATGCGTATGCTGCAAGGAAGCCTTTCTTGGTTCTAGTGTCTGCCTTTGGGGTAAAGCTTGGAGGCTGAAGCACGGCTTGGTAGGTCGCACTGGCGATGAGTGTGGCTACGACCAGCAGGGTATCGCGAGGATTGACCGTTGTATCTTGTCCTTGGTTCGAACCTTTTGGTAGATTACTTGTATCTTGTCCTTGGTTCGAACTTTTTGGTAGATTCCATTGGCGTATAGTTTGGGAAATATTGTGGAAAGTTTCGGGTAACTTGTGCCAAGTTTCGGAAAGCGATCCAAAGTTGATATCTGCCTTGACATCATCTTTTTGGCAGTCGACCAGGACTATTTCTGAAGAGGGCAAGTTTTCGGCTCGCATGAGGATGTTTCTAATCTCTCGGTCAGAGCGAGATGAGACATCCAGAGCGGTTAAGCCACTCTCGTTCAAGGCGTTCACCTCTATGACCTTGCGCTTGAGAGCAGGCCCACTAAGCATGAAGTCAACCACCTGCAATTTCTTTTCCTTATGTTTGTTTTGTTTTGTCCTCTTTGGTGTTCAGACATTCAGATCATACAAAAAGAGCAAGCGTAGAAAATTGATACGGAAAAAGGGAAAGGTGCAAGAGAATGCATGCCTCGAAATTTTTGGCGGCGGCAGCGAGATGCAAGATGGTATCCCCATTCTTGTCCTTCCAATTGATAACCTGCTCATTGTTGTGTTGCTTCAGATGTTCCACCAGCACAACCAATGCCTCGAACCGATTGTTCTTCACTGAGAGGTGGAGCGCTGTCTCCTCTCGGGCAGTCGTCTCTTCCACGGACCCAGGTGAAGCAGAAAGCAATTCCTTCATGGCGTCGGCCTTCCCGTTTGCAGCGGCACAATGCAGAGGGATTCTTCTCTCCCTGCCCTTCACAAGGCATAGGTCTTGAGGCCCACCCGCCCTTAAAATCTCCCTCACAGTCTCAACATCACCTCTAGCCGCTGCGATGTGCAGTGGACTGAAACCATCTGCGTTCACATTCTCCGTGAGCTCTGGCATCAACTTGAGGAGCTCTCGGATGAAATCCAAATGGCCAGCAACGCAGGCGACATGCAACGGCGTGTGGCCGGCTCCCTGGAGAACCGCCTCCTTGAGGATGAGTCGATTGCTTCTGATCAGGTCGTTCAGTAGACCCACATCGCCTGTCTGAGCTGCGTTTAACAACCTCGGATCCATTTGAGTGTTTATATGTGTATATGTGCCCTTCTACTCAAGAACTGATAATGCTGGATGTGCATGAATCGTGCTTTTATAGAATGGATATTGCCTGATAAAGGGAATGTCTATATTACTTTACTAACACTTAATTTCTTCGAGGAGTTTGTCCTGTCAAAAGGTTACTCTCGAATTGGGCAATTCTTTAATCCCTTGAAGCAATGAATCTAATATGTTCTGGAGCTAGATGTCTACCTAGTTAGATGCCCATGGGTCAAACGTGTTTTGATTTGCTAAAAAAATTATTTCCTGTTTAAAATTATTTTAAAGAAAAATATTATTCACTAGTCTTAATTTTAATTTCTAATTTCTTAATTATGTTTCAAAAAAGGTAAAGCAATAACTCTAAAAATGAACTAGAATTCTAAAACCTATTACCAAAATCCAATTGAGTTTTAAAACTTTTAAAAGGAGCAATCAAGTTTTTCTGTTAATTATATCTAATTTGGCTAATATAAAAAGCCAACATGGCTTTATATTTATTTATTATTATTTGCTTTCTCCTATATGGCGTTAATATTAAAAAGAGTGAAGCATAAGACTAAAATGATGCTGTTTTAGTCCAAACTTACGTTTTTACCCAAATCTTAGTTAAATTAGATTTAAAAAAAATAAGAAAAGGATATATATATAGCACAAATTGAAAAACGAAAAATAAAAATTAAAACACCGACGCCCATGGGTGCCGCCACACCATCATTGAAAAGGGCCACAAGGATCACCAAGGCCTTAGCGATTCGCCAACCACATGCAAGGGTTGTGACGCTCGCCCAGACGTGGGCGAGGACTGGTGACTTTTGTGCAAATCTGGGATGGAACAATGGAAGTCATTGAGGCCTCAGCGACCATCCCCGAACTAGCGATGGTGGTGCATTGAGTCCACCACATAGGCGCTTTTTTTTTTTCCTTCTTTTGTAGTTTCTACTTTATTGAAAAAGCTATTATCCTTTATATATTGTTTAATCAAATTTAACTAAGATTTGGGGGTAAGAAAATAAGATTTTGGACCAAAACAATGTCATTTTAGTCTCATACTCCATACTTTAGTTGTAGTTAATGCCACGTAGGATATAAAGAAAAAAGTCACATTGGAATTTTCCATTAGCTAAATTGGGCAATGTCAACAAAAAAAATTGATTATACCAATTTAATAAGTTTTAATAATTTCTTGCACTTTTTGAGATATTTAGGACTTTTGGTGGACTGAACTCTTAAAAAAAAAACTAAAAAAATTTAGAGAGAGTTGCATGGCTTATAATTTTTTTTTTAAAAATTCAGTAGAGGAATTTGGATTTTTCAGATGTGATGAAGTAATAAAACTCACATGCCTTAGCATCTGATGATGGGGATTGGGGACAATGATGATAAAGGGTCCTCGTTCTAACGGCTGAGCAAACTCGACTATGTTTTAATTAGCTTTCCTGAAAGGCTTAAGCCTCCTAAACTCAATGGGAGGAAAATTTGTGGTGTTTGACAAGTTTTCTCAAGGGGCTTATGCCAAATACTAGTCTTGGGAAAATTCAAAGATTAAGGTGGGTCTCATTGGTTTTGAGCTTTCAACATTTTCGGAATACCGAAACGCTCAATTAATGAAATTTGACTAGTTTCCTATTTTGATGGATGGATCTCCTATCACAAGTTATCGTAAATTTGTATAATTTTTTCATAATTTCTATACAAAATGTCATGATATAAAGGGATGAAAAACTTTGCAATCAAAAGGTGAAATTTATATCTGACGACAATCTAAGTGTCGGACAATCTCCTATACAACAACATGGACACAATCAGTTGCACTAAGTGAATGCTTTATTAAGTAGCTTAAATCTTTTATCGCTTCTCTATCTCCTATACGTTCAATTAGATCATGCAAGCAATCTCCTACATAATAATTGTGTAGGCACAAAATTTATACATTTGTGTATTCGTGCCGGTAAATATACTGTTCGTCACAAAAATGACCGCTGAATTTTTTTCAATAAGGCGTTGGTAAGTGTTGGTTAAAAAAAATGACGAGCGATTTTTTTTCTCCCATGTAACTTGTTGGGAATTTACCAACACTTTCATGAAATTACCACCTTTTCTCTACATTGAAACTTGGATAATATCTGCAGTTTCTTTTGATTGGCTATGCATATTTTTTTGCTTAATAATCATAACAAAAACAAATATGGTGCTCCATGTTTAGCACTTAGATTAGAAAGTTTGTACATCATGATAACAAGCACGTTTGATTAATTGTTGGACATAAATATGTAATCTAATATAAATAAAATTTTAGTTCCATTTTTGGGGTTTCTGTCTTGTTAATTATTTAGGAATTGAAGTGAACTTACGTTTGACCAATTGGATATGTTTTGCTCCATTCTTATTTGGAGGAATTAATTTTCTGAATGATAGATTTTTTTGAAGAATTATACACCTGTGGATAACCAAACTCAATTTGAAAAGAATGATCACTCTCACACGGGAGGGAGGGAGGGGGAGAGAGAAAGGGATTTGAGCCACGCCTCTCGTTCAAGGCGTTCACTTGGGAAAAAAATACCAAAAAAGTCCTAAATCTATTGATTGGTACTAATTTAGTCCTAAACCTTTTAATTGAACCAATTCGATCTTAAACCTTTTAATATTAGTACCAATTCAATTCATCGGCCAATTTGGCCGGCTAGCTCCCGATGTGGACGTCGGCCGGTGACTAGACATTGACGTGGCAATTTTTATGATTTTTTTTTCGAATTTTTTTTATTTATTATTTTTTTCTTTTTCCTTTTCTTTTCTTCTTCTTCTTGGTGGTGGCCAGTGAGGGTTGTAGCCCTCGCCTGGCCTCTCCCAGGGCCACTGACGAGGCGGCTTTGCTCGGATCTAGGCGAGGCCATGGCGGCATTGCCAGGGCAGAGGCGAGGGCCGCGAAGTCCTCACCAGCTGCCGGCGAGGGTCGGGCGAGGGTCGCGGCCCTTGCTCGGCCTTGCCCAGGGTTGCCTTGCTCGCGGCTTAGCCCAGCTCTCGATCTCGATTTCCTCCGCTTTGTCGCCGCTGGCTTTTGCTCTTCTTCTCCTTCCATGAGCAGAAAGCCGTGAGCAATTCCACCAGTTACTCTAATGGCGAAGGCTGGTCTCGCCCAGATTTGGGCTAAGCTGCGAGCAAGGCGGCCTTGGGCAAGGCCGAGCGAGCACCGTGACCCTCCCGGTGGTTGACAAGGGCTTCACGGCCCTCGCCTCTGCCCTGGCGATGGCCGCCATGGCCTCGCCCAAATCCGGGTGAAGCTACCTTGCCGACAGCCTTGGGAGAGGCCAAGAAAGGGCCACGAAGCCCTCGCTTGCCCTCGCCCAATAGTCGGTGAGCCTCACTAGCCACTGCCAGGAAGAAGACAAAAAGAAAAAAAATTATAAAAATTAATAAAAAATTAGAAAAAGTAAAAAAAATCATAAAAATTGCCACATTAGCGTTAGGTCACCGGCCAACATCCACGTCAGCGTCGGCCAGCCAAAATTGGCCGAATGAACTGAATTGGTACTAATATTAATAGGTTTAGGATTGAATTAGTCCAATTGAAAAGTTTATGATTAAATTGGTACCAATGCAATAGATTTATGACTTTTTTTGTATTTTTCCCTCGTTCACTCCCATGACCTTGCGCTGGAAAGCATGCCCACTAAGTATGAAGTCAACCACTTGCGGGGTGTGGCCAGCTCCTTGGAGAGCCGCCTCCTCGAGGATGAGTTCATTGCTTTTGATCAGGTCATTCAGTAGACCCGCGTTTCCTTTCTGAGCTGCTTTTAACAACCTTGGATCCATTTGAGTGTTTGTATGTGTATATGTGCCCTTGTACTTGAGAACTAATAACGGTGGATGTGCATGAAACGTGCTTTTATAGATTGGAAATTGCTTGATCAAGGGAGTATCTATATTGCTCTACTAACACTTCATTTCTTCGAGGAGTTTCTCCTGTCAAAAGGTTACCCCCGAATTGGGCAATTCTTTATTCAGTTGAAGCATTGAATATAATATGTTCTGCAACTAGATGTCTACCTAGTTAGATGCTCATGTGTCGAAAGTGTTTTGATTTTAAAAAATAAAAATATTTACCGAATATTTAAAAAAAATATTATTCTTGATTCTTAATTTTAATTTCTAATTTCATTATTGTGTTTCAAAAAAGGGAAAAAGGGAAAAATATAATTGTGTAAATGCACCGAAATCCTAAAACTTGTCACCAAAGTACAAGAATACAATCAAGTTCTTTTGTTAATTATATCCAATTTAACTAATATAAAATGCTGACGTGACATTTTTTTATTATTTGTATTCTCCTATATGGCATTGCTATTAAAAAGAGTGAAGCATAAGACTAAAATGATGCCATTTTAGTCCAAACTCACTTTTTTTACCCAAATCTTAGTTAAATTAGATAAAAAAAATTAAAATGGAAAAATAACTTTTTTTTTAAAGCACAAACTAAAAAAACGAAAAACAAAAAAAGAAACACAAACTCCTATGAGGTGGCATCGCTGCCACACCATGGTAAAAAAGGGCCATGAGGGTTGCTAGGGCCTCGGCAACTCGCCAACCACAAGCAAGGGTTGCAACGCTCCCCTAGATTTGGGTGAGGACCAGTGACCTTCATGCAAATCTAGGGAGAAACAGTGGCCATCGTTGAGGCCTCAACGACCATCCCCGAAACGGTGATGCTGGTGCATTGACTCTACCACATAGGCGCTTGTTTTTTTTATCCTTTTTTTTTAGTTTCTATCTTATTAAAAAAACTATTATCCTTTCTTATTTTTTAATTGAATTTAGCTAAGATTTGGGGCAAGAAAATAGGATTTTGACCAAAAAAGATCATTTTAGTCTTATACTCCATACTTTAGTTGTTGTTAATGCCACGTAGGACATAAAGAAAAAAGTCACGTTAGGACTTTTCATTGGCCAAATTGGGCAAAGTCAACCAAAAGATTTGATTGCATCAATTTAATAAGTTTCAAGATTTCATTGCACTTTTTCAAATATTTAGGACTTTTGGTGCACTAAACTCTTAAAAAAAAACTAAAAAAAAAAATTAGGGAGAGTTGCATGGCTAATAAAGTTAAGAAAATGCCTTAACATCTGATGATGGGGATTGGGGAAAATGATGATAAAGGATCTTCGTCCTGATGGCTAAGCAAATTAGACTGCATTTGATTAAGCTTTCATAAGGGTTTAAGGCAAATTTGTGGCGTTTGGCAAGTTTTCTCAAGAGCCTTTATGCCAAATACTAGCCTTGGGAAAATTGAAAGATTAAGGCAGGTCCCATTGGCCTTGAGCTATCAACATTCTCGGAAAATTGAAACACTCAATTAATGAAATTTGGCTAGTTTTCTATTTTGATGGATGGATCTCCTCTCGCAAGTTGTTGTGTATTCGTATAATTTTTTCGTTTCCTATACAAAATGTCATGATATAAAGGGATGTAAAAACTTTGCGATCAATGGGTGAAATTTATTATGTTTTTTATGACTATATAGGTGTTAAACAATCTCCTATACACCAATGTAGACACAATCAGTTGAAATAACTGAACGCTCTATTGAGGAGCTTAAATATTGTATTGCTTCTGTATCTCCTATACGTTCAATTAGATCATGCAAGCAATCTCCTACATAATAATTGTGTAGACGCAAAATTTATAAATTTGTGTAAAAAAAAAAAGTTTTTTTTTTTTTTTGGTGCTGATAAAAATACTGTTCGTCAAAAGAACGACCGGTGAGTTTTTTCAATAAGGCGTTGGTAAGTGTTGGTTAAAAAAAATGACGATTGATTTTCTTTTTTCAGGTGACTTGTTGGGAATTTACCAACACTTTAATGAAATTACCACCTTTTCTCTACAGTGAAACATGGATAATCTGTAGTTTCTTTTGATTGGCTCTGCATATTTGTTTGCTTAATAATCGTAATAAAAACAAATGTGGTGCTCCATGTTTAGCACTTACATTATAAAGTTTGTACGTCATGATTACAAGAACGTTTGATTGATTATTGGACATAACATATGCAATCTAATATAAATAAAATTTTAATTCCGTTTTTCAGGGGTTTCCGTCTTCTTAATTATTTAGGAATTGAAATGAACTTACGTTTGACCAATTGGAAATGTTTTGCTCCATTCTTATTTGGAGGAATTAATTTTCTGAATGATAGATTTTTTTGAAGAATTATACACCTGTGGATAACCAATAAAAAAAATTGATCTCTCTGGGGGTGGGGTTTGCAAAACTACCATCCGATAAAACTACCTGCAAGTGAAATGCAGGAAAGCAAAAGAAGAAAAATGGCAGGCCCATACCTGAACATTTCTTTCTTGGATCTCGTTACTTGGGCCTTGTCACTTTCCCATTTGAAAAAGTTTGGGTATAAAACATGTCACCCATCCAATAATAGACGGATATCTCTTAAATTATGTTCTTTCCTTGTCATCATTGGTCTCTTTAACATGCTTGATCTCACTGCATTTCGTTCATAAAATTTGAAATGTTCATTAGTTGTTTCTCTATACACATGTGAGATACAAATTGATGTCTTCAATGAATGTATCACGCCCAATCGTCATCATGGAATCTTTCTTTCTTCTATGCAAGGTCATATCATGTAAGGGCCCAAATCCTCTAAACTGTTGGGGGTGAATTGGGCAACAATTTATCAAGAACTAGCCCAATCAAGGATCAAGGTGCTTAAAAATCATGCGTGATCTTTCGAAGTCTCAATTCCATGAAATATTTAAACTCGGAAGCTCGACCGATTGACCCAGAGTAATGGAGAAAAAAAGTTAGAGCTCAAGAAGCGGAAGATCAAAGTACACAAGGCCGTGTAGGATTGAGACAGGATTTTGCAGAGGTTGAAGATCTTTTTGGAGAAATCATGGAGATGGATCATGGAGATCCTATCATAACAACAAGGATGAGGACCATTTCTCCATCTGAATGTAATGGTGTTGTTACAGCTTTAGCATTGCTCGTGGATTACAATCATTGCTCATTTCCAAACGAGATCTCGGCATTGACTGAGGAGCTCTGGAGGAAATTGAAATGGCCACCGACACAGGCGACGTGCAATGGCCTGTAGCCGGCTACTTCCGGGGCTGTCGTCTCCTCCAGGATGAGTTCACTGCTTCTGATCAAGTCATTCAGCTCATCGACATTGTCACTCTGAGCTGCTTCTAAAAGCCTTGGGTATCTGCCCTGCTGCTGCTGATTAGAACTAACAACGATGAATGTGCACAATGTGGTGGAGGTCCTCCTCTAAGCATGAATCGTGGGTTTTTTATGTTGGAAATTGCTTGATCATGGGAACTTTAGAATTACAACACGTACACTTAATTTCTTCACGGGATTAGTCAGTAGTCACAGATCTTTTGATTCTATCTCGAGTATTCTTCGTACCTTCACATCTAAAATATAAAAAAGAAGAAGAAAAAAAAAAAAAAGAGGAGAACGGCAATGTCTTGGGAAATAAAGGATTAATCTCTATCAAAAGAGTGACTAAAGCCCCAAACGATAGAGTACTTAGTATTGTTGCCATGGAAAGATATGTGTGTACACGGATCCTAATTTCAATTGAAATGTAGAATGATTAGGTATTTTCTTATGAGTATTCCCAAAAAATATTCCCTTCCCTAGTAATTTTTTTACAATGGGTTTCATCTTTATGTCTATATGAACCTTCTATTGTTGTTAGATGTTGTAGAAGACCGAATCAAAAGATTAATCTTAAGTTGGATGCGTTCTAGAATTTGATCTTAACCTTCTCAAATGGTATTACTCTTGTTATCAGCCTAAATCTGCCCTTACTATGCAGTAATGATTCTTTCGATTTCATTTGAATTACTATCGGCACCATGCTGTTCGACCCAACCAACTATGCATATCCTGCGCTTTTGTTCCGATTCCATGGTCGCGGCTTGTCTCGTATCGATCCCTATTAGTTTAGCGAACGCCAATAGGTATTTGTTGGAAGATATGATACTGTTCTAGAAGATCATTTATTTTAGTCAATTTAGGATTAGATCTGATACACTTAGGTTTAAGAAATATACTCATTCTTTATTTATTGTTCTCCTTGTATTATATAAAGATTGATTTGTACATCACTTTACAATACGAATCAATATACACAGAAATCTTCCCACGTCTTCTTCTTGCTATTATTTTTTTCCTCAAACAGATTTTGACATGGTATCAGAGCAGACGCTCTTTACCTAGCTTCCGCAAACTTCTTTCCTGATTGCCTACCGGATAGATTATCACTTTGTTGCTGCAGAAACCCTAACCTGCAAAACAAGGTTAGCACTCCGGTGTAGGAATCAGTAGTTGAACTTTCTTTGAAAATAAACGACTTTGTTTCTCCTTACCTCCTATACTTACCGACACCATGCCTAAAGACCATTCGTCGGCGTCGGAAGAAGGGATCCTAGAAGAATCGACGATGCAGCAAGAGACTAACGTCTCAGATCTGACCCAGGCGCCAAGGATTCAGGCCCAGCCCAACCAGGGACAACCCATTACGGGCCAGTCCATCCAGTGGCTGCCTGTCCAAATGGCGCCCGGCCCATGGTTCTACGGGCCATCGCAGGTAACCCACGGAGAACAAGTCCCACCCGATGGAGGCTCACCGACCGCACCTGGGGCAGGCTCATCCACTGGGCCGGGTTTATTTTATGCGGATCGTGTGCCCGAATCGGGTAATCCGGGTTTGGGATCGAATCCCTACCCGGTTCCCCGACCCGGTTATTTTCCATATCCGATTGTCGCCGCCAAGGGACGACCGGAACCCGGCGACCCGCTTTACACCACAACGGCCGACGGCCCAGAGCTACGGCTCATTGCCCAGCAACTAACTGGCGCCGATAATTACTCAAGTTGGTCGCGGGAATTCCGGCGAGCGTTGGTAACGAAAGAAAATGACGGATTTATTGATGGAACCGTTCAGATTCCATCCGACGAGCGGCAGGCACGATTATGGCGGAAATGCAACCAGTTAGTCCGAACATGGATCGGAAACTGTGTTACCTCCGAAGTCGCGGCCGGATTACCGCCGACGGAAGACCCAAAACAGATGTGGGAAAATATAAAAGAAATGTACAGGAAATTAGATCGAGTTCGAGTTTTTTCGCTAACCCAACAACTTTCAGATTTGAAACAGGGAAATATGAGCGTGGCCAGTATTTACAACAAAATTTCTGCATTATGGAATGAGTTGGAAGCGGTGGAAGAAAAACTAGAAGGACCGGAATCAACCCTACAACAGTACCGGGCCATCCGTGAACGAGAGAAAATCACAAGATTTCTGCTCGCCCTAAATGAATCTTACCTCTCGTTTCGGACGCAGATACTTACCATGGATCCGACGCCGACGCTCGCTCGGATCTACCAGCTTGCCATACAGGAGGAAAGCCAACGTCTTGCTGTGCCCGAGACTCATAAAGATGGCATTGCACTCGCTGTCCATGGAGGCGCTCTTCACAGAGGAGCAACGAAAAGGGGGCAAGGAGACCGCACGAGTGGACACGGCAGACAAATTTTAGGGTTCTCTGGGTCAGGTGATTTAAAGAGAGGATTGGACGGCCACAATCCCTCCAGAAGATCCGACGGTCCACGAGCCCTGCACCCACTAATCGGATCTGATGGCTACCGAGGCTTCTCCTCAGCAGCATCGGACGGTCCACGTGTGATCTCTCATATTACTGGATCCGACGGCTCGCGGAATTTCTTCACATCCGACGGCTCCCACGAAGCAGCGATGAATCCTTATTTAAAAACGTCGATCGGACCAACCTATGCCGCAACATCAAAGGGAAATTTCAAAGGCAATGGTAAATTATATTGTGATTACTGCAAGCGTCCGCACCATACAATCGACAATTGTTGGAAACTGCATGGCAAGCCCCGGGAAAAAGGAAAAAAGGATTTCTCAACTGCTTTTCAGGTTACAGGTCAACATGCTGATAATTCTAATCAGCCAATTAGCCAAGAGCAGTATCAAGAACTTATGAGGGCTTTCAAAAAACTGGATACATCTGACAAGATTGGGAGCTTCACAGGTATTTCATATTGCTTGATGAATTCAATTTCCAATGATAAATGGATAATTGATTCAGGAGCTAGTGATCACATTGCTTGTGATAAAAATTTTTTCTCAAAAATCTAGAAATTATCCACACCAGCTTCAGTACAGCTTCCTAATGGTAATTCCACAATTGTCATGATGATTGGAACAGTAAACCTTAGCCCACTCATAACACTCAAGAACGTATTATATGTTCCTGATTTCAATTTCAATCTAATATCAGTTTCTCGAGTCTGTGAAGAGAATTCGTGCCAAGTCCTATTTCATTCTGATAAATGTATATTTCAGGCCCTTTCGACTGGGAGACCGATGGGCTTGGGTAGTATCTCTCAAGGGCTATATTTCTGGATCAAGGTTCCCAGAATTTCCAATTTATCATATGTTGAATTGAATAAAATGTCATTGTGTAATTCTGCTACCAATGATAAAAATTCCCTTAATCATCAAAGATTGGGTCATAGTGCTTCTTTTCCTTGTTCTCATTGCCCCATTTGCCCTCTAGCAAAACAAACTCGTGCACCCTTTCCAAATAGCGTTTCTCGTGCAAAGAGTCATTTTTCTTTAATCCATGCTGATATTTGGGGCCCTTATCACACACAACATCGTGATGGTTCTCGTTTTTTTCTCACAATTGTGGATGATTTTTCAAAAGCCACATGGGTTTTTCTAATGCAGTCAAAACGGCAAGTCTTCCATTATATGCAGACTTTCTTTTCTTTATCCAAAAATCAATTTGGGAAGTCTATTCAGCGCATCCGCACTGACAATGGAAGGGAGTTCTTCAGCAATGAATGTGAAGTTTTCTTCTCCTCAAATGGAATTCTGCATGAAAGCTCATGTGTATATACCCCGCAACAAAATGGCATTGTTGAGCGTAAGCACCGTCATTTATTAGAGGTATCGCGTGCCCTAAAATTTCAAGCATCTATTCCTGATAATTTTTGGGGGGATTGTGTAGTCACGGCTACTTATTTGATTAATCGTATGCCAAGTCGTGTCCTTAATGGCAAGACTCCGTTTGAAATGCTTTATGGAAGGAAACCGGAAATTCATCACTTGAGAGTTTTTGGCTGTCTATGCTATGTGACCACGGTAGGATCTCGAGACAAGATGAGTCCCCGAGCCCGTCAGTGCATATTTATGGGATATCCAACTCTACAAAAGGGATATAGAGTTTTCGAACCGTCCACTGGAGAATTTTTTATAAGCAGGGATGTCATCTTTCACGAGGAAATATTCCCTTTCTGAGATAAGTCGGAATCTTCTGAAAATTCCGATAGGGCTACCGACTCTACTCGTTTTATATTAGATGAAGATCCACTTCCTAGCCAAACGTACATTCTACCAAATGTACAAGAAGCATCATCCTCAGCCTCTGATGAAAATTCCATGGATGAATCCAACATGCATTCTTCTATGAGAAATACAGAAAAAGTTGATGCGACATCTCCAGAGCATATCAATAATGAAGAAATGCGACACAATGAGGAGATATCTTCAACTTCAGAGCCTCAGATGCCTAGACGATCTGGGCGCATTACCCGTCCACCTACATGGACAAAAGATTATGTTTGCGCGGCTTCAAATTCATCAGGTACACATTATCCCATCTCCACATATGTATCTTTCCATAGATTATCACCTGATCATATGTGCTGCATTAGTAAAGTATCTGAGGAACAAGAACCGTCTCATTATGATGAGGCTATCAAAGACCCACGTTGGCAAGAAGCCATGAAAAAAGAATTGCATGCCTTGATGGACAATCATACATGGGATATTGTATCATTACCACCACATCGCAAGTCGATTGGATGTAAGTGGGTATACAAGATCAAATATAGAGCAAATGGGTCTGTTGAACGACACAAGGCTCGGTTAGTGGCTAAAGGTTTCACTCAGAGAGAGGGTTTTAATTATCACGAGACTTTCTCCCCAGTAGCAAAGGATGTCACAGTTCGTACTTTTCTATCCATTGCTGCATTTCGTGATTGGTCATTACATCAAATGGATGTTCATAATGCTTTCCTTCACGGAGATTTAGATGAAGAAATCTATATGGATCTTCCACCGGGTTTACGGAGACAAGGGGAGTCCATGGTGTGTCGTCTCCGTAAATCCCTTTATGGACTCAAACAGGCCTCGCGACAGTGGTATGCCAAATTCACCAGTGCACTCACAGCTGTAGGTTTCAAACAATCTAAGCATGATTATGCACTTTTCTCCTGGACAAAAGGTACGTCATCTGTCTACTTAATGATATACGTTGATGACATACTTATCATGGGAAATGATGAACTTGCTGTGAAGACCCTTAAAGAAAATCTCCATACTACTTTTCATATTAAATATTTGGGGTCACCAAAATACTTTCTTGGGATTGAGATAGCACGTTCGGAACGAGGTATTTCTCTTAGTCAACGAAAGTATGTGCTGGAAATTATATCAGAAGCAGGGTTATTAGGATGCAAACCAGCAGCCATTCCTATTGAGCAAAATGTCAAATTAACTACTGCAGACTACGATGCGGGTCTTCAGTCTACAGAAAATGATCCGCAGCTCAAGGATCCATCAAGTTATCAGAGACTAGTTGGGAAACTCATCTATCTGACTATGACGAGGCCTGACATTTGTTATGCTGTTCAGACACTTAGTCAATTCATGCATAGCCCAAAACAGTCTCACATGAATGCTGCCTTGAAAGTGGTGAAGTATTTGAAGAAATGTCCGGGACTGGGAATCCTTCTTTCTCACAATTGCAACATGGAAATGACAGCTTACTGTGATGCGGATTATGCAACTTGTCCTATGAGTAGAAGATCCATCACTGGTTTCTGCATCAAACTTGGGGAATCTTTACTCTCATGGAAAACAAAGAAACAATCTACCGTATCCTTGTCATTAGCAGAAGCTGAGTATCGATCCATGGCGAAGGCTGTTTGTGAAGTAGTTTGGTTACGAGGATTGCTTCTAGACCTTGGAGTGAAAGTCAAGGGACCAACCTTGCTGTTTTGTGACAATGATTCTGCACTTAAACTTGCTGCAAATCCTGTGTTACATGAAAGAACGAAGCACATAGAAGTCGATTGTCATTTCACTCGAGAGAAGATCCAAGAAGGAATAATTGAAGCAAGGGGAATCAGAACCATAGAACAACCTGCTGATATATTTACCAAGCCTTTGAGTCAGAGACAGCATTCATATCTCCTAGACAAGCTTGGCGTCTTGGACATATACAAGCCACCAGCTTGAGGGGGAGTGTTGGAAGATATGATACTGTTCTAGAAGATCATTTATTTTAGTCAATTTAGGATTAGATCTGATACACTTAGGTTTAAGAAATATACTCATTCTTTATTTATTGTTCTCCTTGTATTATATAAAGATTGATTTGTACATCACTTTACAATACGAATCAATATACACAGAAATCTTCCCACGTCTTCTTCTTGCTATTATTTTTTCCTCAAACAGATTTTGACAGTATTAACATTATTTCTTTCACCTGTTATCACAGACAAATTCTCGACCTCACAAGATGTTCTTTCTTGATGGCCATCAATTCATCTAAAGAAGCGAGGTCAAGCAAGGTCAAGGGAGTACTTAGACCTCACCTCGAAATCTCGACTGCTATCGAAGTGACCAGCGTCATATAAACTCAGGACACATCTTATTAGGGAAATACGATACAGCATATCGCTGGCGGAAATTACACAATCAACTGCTGAGAATGGAGGACGTCACATCAATGTCCGACCTCGTCGAACGAAGTCCATCCGATATTGCCAAAGGCTTGCATTTCTTAGCTCAACTGCGAGGAAAGAGTAAGTACCATCATTAACGACGAGGAGTTGCGTGCTTAAGGCTGTACATGTCACTTGTGAGGTTCTGCCGGAAAAGTCCTTCCAGGTAGAAATCCATAGCTCGCGCCAACCACTTCTGTATCAGTAGAAGAAGAAATGATATGATGAACGGCAACACGCTCAACAGTAGCGCGGTTGTCAGGCGTAACTCTTTGTTCATTGACGTGAACGGCATGAATGGCACGAAGCAAATGTAAGTTTGAATCATCGCAGCTAGGCAGAGTCTCAGGGCAGCTTCAAGGGGAGATCTCTGGTGAGGCAAACGATCATCTGGACTGACACGAAGAGTCCAAATGTGTTGCCGGTCATGAAGACAGTGTGTATGACGTCCTCAGCATGGGAAGACACAAAAGTAGGAGGTGCGAGGAAGCCTTTGCTGGAAATAGGTTCGACATTTGACAAAAAGCGCGGAGGCTGGAGCACGGATTGGTAGGTTGCGCTTGTGATGAGCGTGGCGACGACCAGCAGGGCGTTGCGCATGTCACCCATTCTTTGTTCAGATTTTTCCATGTCGATTGTGATAATGATTGAGGAGCATTTGTGACTGGTTCCCCATCTGATTGATGACTGTTAGCTCCCTTGATATCATTGTCGTCCGCCAAGAATGATATTGAAGCGGGTGAGTTTGATCTTCCATTTCCGTGCGTGGCTCCAGCTCGGGCAAGAATTTCTGTGATCTCTCTATCTCCTGCTCCTCTTTGCAAGAGAGTTGAGAGATCAAGAGGCGTCAAGCCCCTCTCGTTCGAGGCGTTCACCTTCACAACCTCGTACTTAAGCGTGAAGTCAACCACTTGCAACTCTTTCCCATCTTTGTTTTATCCTCATTGATTTTCAGACAGTAAGATACTACAGAAATTCAAATTCTTGTTGCATGCGATCAAATAAATTCCTCTGCTTAGAAGATCTTTGTATGTTGTAGGGACACCAAATTAACACCATCCCTGAAATAATGCACAAATAAAAGTGTGATAAGATAAGGGAACAGTGTGACTTGCCTCAAAATTTTTGACGGCAGCAGCGAGATGCAAGACGGTGTTGCCTTTGTGGTCCTTCCAATTGATCACCTGCTCCTTCTCGTTCTGCTTCAGATGCTCCACCAACGCAACGATTGCGTCAAAGCGGTTGTTCTTCACAGCAAGGTGAAGCATTGTCTCCTCTTGGGCGGTTCTCTCCATGGCAGATTCAGGTGAAGCGAATACCAGTAGCTTCATGACATGTAGCTCTCTGTTTACGACGGCATAATGCAAAGGAATCCTTCGAATCCTTCTCTCTCTTCCCTTCACGAAGCATAGGCGTCGATCCACACTTAGGAGCTCCCTCGCAATCTCGACATCACCTCGAGCTGCCACGATGTGCAACGGACTGAACCATCGATGTTCACTTTTTCGGTGAGCCTTGGCATCAACTTCAGGAGCTCTCGGACGAAATCCAAATGGCCGGCCACACAAGCGACGTGCAACGGCGTGTTACTGGCTCCTTTAAGTGCCATCTCCTCGAGGATGAGCCCATTGCTTTTGATCGAGTCATTCAACTCATTGATGTTGCCATTTTGAGCTGCTTCTGACAATCGTCGCTCCATTTTAGGTGTGAATATATGGATATACGCCCTACTAAACATATGGAGGATGCGCACAATGCAGTTTGCACCTCATGGCAGGCATCATTGCTTTTTTATGGGGAAAATTTCCTGATCGGGGTAAGGGCTCTTCTGGGGACACGTTGAAATGACATGGATATACAGGTGCATTCTGCATATCTTTCGGTTGACTAAATATTGACAAAAGACCAGAAAGACCCGCGCCCGCCGCCCCCGGGGGTGTGTGTGTGCCGCTTCATCGACTTCGTGCGTCATTGGTTTTGGCCAATCGTTGAAAAATGTATATCATTTCAATTTCTGACAGTATTAACGAAGTCGTGCGGAAAAATCTGACTTCTAGTTCAAATCATCGGTGGGTGAATGTTTTGAAAAAAAATTATGATATTCGAATGATCAATTAAAAAGTTATGATATTCAAGTGATCACTTAAGAAGTTATGTTTCATTCAAGTAATTCTAAAAAAAGTCATTACATTTAAGTAAGTATCATGCATAAGTTATGGTACTCAAATCATTGAAAAAAGTTATGGCTCTTAATTATGTGCTGTACGAAAATTGTGACATTTATGATGCCATTTTCTCTATTAAAGAAGTTATGTCATATAATTTGACTTATAATTCAAATTGATGGCGAGTGAATGAAATTTTTGTAAATAATGTGTGCACCAAGCTCAGATTACCTTTGCTTGAAATCGATTGCGGTTGCGTTTTCTCTTTCTTTATATAGGGAGTCTTGCCGATCAAATGCATATCCGTTGGCTTCTTTGGTGCTATGGTTTGGTTGGAGAGCACGTCGCCCAGCGCTGCGATCGTCAGGCAGAAAGGAAACTAATAAATAGGTCGTGTAAAATAACTTTTTCAAATAAAATAAAAAGAACAAAGAGGAGCAGCTAGAACCAGTAGGCCTTCCGTCGTCACTAATCTTATGGAATTTTTATATTGAACTATAGTTATGTCACGCTGCCTGTGATCTCATCGTTTAGGGTTGGCGAGCCTATTGCTATAATTCCCGTCCCGACGTGATAGGATCTGACAGATAACTTTATAACTCCTCTCATGAGCTAGGTTCCCCTACTACCATAACGTGAGACTAATCTTATTTTATTCTGTAGGGACAGAGCTGATCTACTCATATTGACTAGTCTTGTTTATAATTTTATTTTATTTTATTTTGTTTTGCTATATTTATAGCACACATTGGTGTTTATGATTGACCAACTTCACATTTTATATAGACAATGCTTTTTATTTCAATTTTCTTCTTTAGTGGAAATAATGTCAATGTTATGGTCTTTGAAAACTTTGACCATTACCTCATAATCATGATTCTAGGATGTGGTCACTTGCCATGATGTAATTATAATATGACTTTTTCAAACAACACTAATTTCACAATTCTTATTTAATATTCATTTCAAGCTATAATTATTCTATTCTGTTCAGGACCTAATCCCACTAAAATACTAGCAATTGGAAAGTCCCTTCACATTAGGTATGTTGCAATTAGGTATAATGAATTGTTTAGAGATCTGTTCATGATTTGAATCGAACTCGTGACCTAGGAAAAGACAACTAACCTCTTTATTAGTAGGCCAAACACCTCATTGATTGGTCATGTAAGATAACTTTACATCTCCTTGCGCATGGAAATTGGATGTAGAAGAGATACCAAAGACTAGACTTATGGAAAACAAACAAAGTGAAATGTATACAAAACACAAGAAGAGAACGCCATTTGGCATTCTATAACAATGTCAAGCTTTGAATTCTTAACTATTAGCTAGGTAGAATTATTGTCCTCTATAAAATTTTTCTTCTCATCTCGTCAAATCGGTGATGGCTCACCTAGGACTCTTAATATATATTTTTCGTCCTTTTGTTTCATTGACCATATAAAGTTCCTCATCATCTCACATTATAGTAACAGATAATTCACTATAAGAAATCTCTCGTTTCCTTATTAGTAGGATGATGGGATATATATTATAGGGAGTTTAGCAGTTCATTTTCAGTGAAAAAGCCTATGAAAGTACCTTTCTCTATCGTTGATGGAGTTTATAACAATGCGCCATTGTTTTGACACCAAAAAAATTAATAGCTAGGTTTGCATGCTATCATGACATGAGACTCATTTTATTTTACATTATATGGATAGAGTATCTATCTACTCCGAATTCCAAAAAGCTCGTGGAGTTATTGAATGATCTTAAAGATTATTGCGAAGATAACCATATCTCGCTGCAAACTTTCATAGATCAAGAAAAGCTAGTGAATCGACTTTCAGCTTCCTGTCGACGTCTTTCTCTTATGCTCCGGGGTTTTTGTTGAGATAAACGCTAACATATTGAGGCAAACAGTGAGCGAGAGCTACACTTGCACAGCTTCGTTCATGTACTTAGGTAGCACTTTAATTTCATGTAGTCCAATGTACTGTGCAGTACCTTTGTTTGATGTAATCCCATGTCCTACGCTGTACCTTTATTTTCGTGGTCAACATCTTGTAATTAACCAATGCTTCTAGATTCTATTCATTTAGTAGAAAATATGGCAATTCTAGAAAGCATTTTCCAAAAAAATTATTTTTTCAGGAAAATGACAATATGTGGTTGAAACTTGAAAATGAGTTAGAAAATATTTTTCGCTGTTCGGTATGGAAAATCTCATTTGATTTTCATTTGTCCATTCCTTTTGATAATTTAAAAAAAAATATATATTTTTATATAAAAATCAAATTTTAATTCTTTTTCTTTTTCTTTTTTCTTCTTCTTTCACCAATCGTTAGCCACAACAACGGCCTACGACCAGCCTCCGGCAAGCCGAGCCTCGCTAACCTCAGGCAAGGCTCCACCTCACTAGATCTGGCAAGCTCGAGTCTCGCTTGAAGCTAGCAAGCTTGAGTCTCACCAGATCAGCCGTTGCATCTCCATGGGACAAGACAAGGGACGAGACGAAGTGCTAGGCAGCAGCGGAAGAGAAGCAGCTTTGGAGAGGAGGGACCAGACGAAGAAGCCCTAGATTGCGTGAGAAAGATGGGAAAAGGGGCAGCTCTGGAGAAGGAGGGGAGTACGCGTGAGAAAGAGGGGAAAACAAAGAGAGACGCAAGGAGATGCAAGGGCGATATGGCGAGCGAGAAAGATAAGAAAATGACTTCCTTTCTTTTCTAACATTTAGAAGGTTATTTTCCATGGAGTGGAAAATATTTTCTTTGACCACTTATTTTCCACCCTCGAACACCGGAAATTATGAAAAATGTTTTTTAAGAAGACATTTCTGTGAAATAAACGGCGCCTTAATGAAAAGTTAGTTCCCCTCTCGTCCTATCTCCCTAATTTCATCTGCAGAACATACAATATTCTTATTCTCGCCGACATTTGCAACTGATTGATGCATAATTAATCAAATTATACAATCCGCGATAGACATGCGGTTCTAAATCGTCCAACTGGCGCTATTATCTTCTGAGTTAAGGAGTTAAGGAGAGCAATAATTGGGCCTTATTGATCTTTTCTCTATTGTGTCTAAGCCGAAGGATGAGACGTACCTTATGATTATGACGTCACCATCTTTTCTGTATTAGAGCATTGATAATGCACCTCGTCTTTCCAACTTCCGTCGATGCGGTCTATATAAACTGCACTTGTAGTTAAAAAATTACATGCATTCGCCAAACGGTAACCTTTTCGTTGGAGTCACGAAGTTACAAAATCATTGCTAACTCCTTTTTCACCTGGTGATCCTTTGCTAGTCTTGGCTTTTTCTCCTTCAGAGTCTACTGTCAATCCTCCGTTCAGTGATGAGTTCGTCTCAAATTGGAAGAGGCTGCTCGATCTCCTTTCCCTAAAATATTCTCTCATAATATCTAATACTGACGTCGAAGGGCAAATTGGAAGAGGCTGCTCGATTTCCTCTCCCTCAAATATTCTCTCAAAATATCTAATCCTGACGTCGAAGGGGAGATTCAAGTGGTCATGGAGGATGTTAAGCCGCATAGTCTTCCTCCGACTCATTTGTTTGAGACAGACTTTGATGAGTTCTCCGCTCGTGTTTGACCATGGCATACAGGATTTTCTAGCCAATGAGGCCAAAATTGACTATTTCCGCTCCTTTGAAGCGGATTATGGGATAGGAAAGAGTAGGCCTACCATGCTGAGGAGGTACTCGAGGGGTCGTAAGAAGGTCCTTGAGTTGGCTGAGAAGATTCATGCCCGTCTGGTCCACGCGAGGGAGAGGTTGACTAAGAAGCTGGTTTCTGTCCACGCGAGGCAAATAGGGGGAGAAACATCGTTGAGATGGAGATGGAGGCGGAGAAAGACTCTCCAAAAGGCTAAATGACTTGGATCATGGCATTCAGATCTCTCAGTCTCTAGTGACACATGCCAATCAGCTCGTGGAAGACGAGACGCCCGTGTTTGACGAGCCCTGGGATGATTGTGACCATCTGTTTCGATTGATGCAAGTGCGTTCTTCGATCGCTCACCAGGCTATGGAGGAAAACAACCGCATGGAGGATCGCCTCGCGGCTTTCATTTTTAAGTTTAGGGCACACGTTGGTCCGATATGACCGACTCAATTAGTTTTGTTGTGGCCGCACTTTCCTTTTGAACCAATGCTTTTCCTTCCAGGACCAATGTACTTTTCCTTTTCATCGATGTGGATACAACGTCTTGATTCTCAGCCATACTTCCGGTTCAATTCTGTGGATGGCCATAAGACTTGAAAGGTGGCCTACCTCAGATTTGAAACTAAATCTCCAGCTAGTTCGAGTAAAATCCACTCCTGAATAGCCATCTGCACCATCGATGACTTTCGATTCGACGTATCTGTAACTTTACTAGCTTTTCCGAGGTGATACAGGAGGTCACAATCACAATCCTTGAGAAGTTCCATCCCACGACACTGTCTCTTGTTCAATTCTTTCTTAATCCTCAACCGATGATAATCCGAACTCAGGTCGACTTGCTTCCATTTCTTCAAGTTCTAAGTGTGAATCGGGTTTGCTTCTTACTTTCTCGGGTGACTTTTCCAGTGTCGACTGACTTCTCGGTAATCCCATCACAAGGCCCAACGTGATGTGTTCCCACTTCCATTCGGGAAACTTGAAAGGTTGCAAAAGTCTTCAAGAATCAAACGAAATCATCAGCATTGGTGAGGTAGTTAGCTTCTACTTAAGCTCTTGGAACTACGTTCGCACTTATCTGTCCCTATGAACTTCTTATCTCTATTATTGTTGTCGATCTTGGCCAATTGATCACGGCTTCCATCTTGGTCGGGTTCATGAAAATCCCGTTCATGTTCTTGCAAGGTCTAAAACACTGCCCTTAAACGTCTTTCATACTCATCTAGACTTCTAGAGTACACTCGGATGTTGTCGATAAACACTATCACAAACTCGATCTTCCCTTCTGGGGCATACCGAATGATTCCTCAGGAAATGCGTCAGAACTTCTATACCACGGTGATGCTCTCCACTTATGGCTCCTCAATTGTCGTATCCACTACAGTTGTCAAATAACATTGGCAACCCACATCCAATAATCGATTGCCTTAAATGATGACATTAAAATAGACAAGGGTCCTCCTCGATTTTCGACAAACTTGAAACTTTCTCCTGCTGACGGGTTAAACTGAATTACTGCATAACAATGATTTATTACAACAAGATGCTCATTGAGACAATTTTCTTTATTTACAACCCCAAAGTTATACATAAGCAAAAATAGCCAAGTACCACTCTAACCAGTGATTTTCCTTTTTACAACTTCATTTCAACAAATTGAAATTCTACAAGCCTAACCAAAATTCCGATGTGCCATTATGATAAAATTATCCCAAAACAAAAACATTATTCCCCTGATCGGTGCATGGCTTGGTTCATTCCTATCCTCTTCACCATCCTAGAAGTGTCTTATCTGCGGTAGTGGTGCTTGTGCTCCCCTGGACCTGTGCAAACAGTCCTTCACCTGGTGCCTGTGCTGGTTACATCCGTAGCACGCTCCCGACCTACCAGGACACAGGGTTAGTCCATGTTTCCTTTTACAAATTTGGCATCTGCTGTTCGGATTAGGTGCCGGCTTTCCGATTCTACCCTTTCGGTTAGAACGAATGGAATACTCTCTTTCAGTTATTGGCCTCTTCCTGAACCGATTACCATTTATGCTTGATCCAAACCGTGACCCAGATGCAGCGGCTTGTTCATTCAAATTCTTCTCTATCAACTGGGCCCGACCATATACCTCATTGTAATCTTTCAGATCAAACGGCACTAGCGGAGTCCTTAGCTCTGGTTGGAGGCTGTTCCTAAATCTCCTAGCTTTGTCAGCTGGATCCTCTATCAGTCTGGGGGCGTACTGCGATAGCTCTGCAAACTTGGTCTCGTACTGATCAACAGTCATTAAACCCTAACGAAGGCGCTGAAATTCCTTCATCTTCTATTCTCTAGCACAATCAGAGAAGTATTTTCCAGTTAAGACTTCCATGAAAGTATTCCACACCGGAACCATGCCTTCTCGGAACACTATTCCTCTGGTGGCCTTCCACCAAGTGCTTGTGTTACCCTATAGCTGATAGATCGCAATGACTACCTTATCTTCTTCCAAGTACCTCCGCAGATCGAAGGCCTTCTCTAATTCATGGATCCAGAGGGTTCCGGCCTTGAGATTACCTGTTCTTGTGAACTTTGGCGGTTGCAACTTCAGAAACTGCTCAACTAACTTATGCATCGGTCTCTCCCCGATCACAATCCTAGGTTGGACTTTAGCAGGTGTGGTTGTGGCAGTGGTGGCGGCAGCTTGATTCTGAACTTGCTGTTCCAACAGATTTCCCAAAGTCTCGAGTGCCTGTACAATCCCATCAATTTTTGGATTGCTAGGTGCTGTTACACCAGTACCGTTTTGCGACGATACTCTCTCACTTGCACTGGCCTAAGCCGGCGCTCTACCTTGGGTACCGACCCTAGTCGGTGTCCTACCATGAGAAACGGACGTGATAGTCCTCTTTCGAGGAGTCCTCTAATTCGGATCACTCATTCTACAGGATCTCTACAGAACCTGCTTTTCAATTTCGTATAGAATTAGGAAAACTGAGTGACCCACACAAAACAAATTACCTATCAGCTAGCCAATCATAGGCGTCTACATAAGGAAAAAGTATTTCCTATTAACTATCCCAAAACTCATCGCACTTTATCACTCCAAACGTTAACCTTGCTTTGATACCACTTCGGGCGGGGATGTCACTCCCCGAACCCCGGGCAGCACGCAACAACCCCTTCCTTGGTTGATAGAAAGTGATGTCCCAGGACTTATCGCCGACCTTTTCATTTTTAATTTCACATGTGGAAGCGTACAAACAGTCTCCAGACAACACAGATAAGGAATAGAAAAGTAGGACAACAATTTTCACAAAACAAACTTGCATAAACACCTCAAGTTTTTCTACAAAAGGTCTATTTCAAAAAGAACTACTGAGCCACTTATACTCCTGACCCTTTCGCTTCAAGCTCTTGACTCTTCACACTAGGGACCTAAAAATTGTTATACAATAACCAATCAGATTAAAATCTCAACGAGTCCTCCCTAAGCCCTCGATTAGAATACCAACTCAGCTTAGGGTATCTTTTCAAAACCACCCCACAAACAAAGCAAAGACTAACAACCAACAATTAATAGATTGATTCGCATGTAACCTTACCCGGTATGCCATACCTTGCATGTTATCAATTCATGCGTGTGTGCCATAAATAATGTGATCAGCTCATGTATTAATCAATAAATTATATGGGTTTCGATTATAAGGTAAAATCATTATGACATGATGCATACCGCGCCACACAATTTTACCTCATAATAAGACCCAACCATCTCAACACTCACTCGTGTCTCGTTTATTAATGACCTCAACCCTCATGCGTGCTCCAGATAATAATGACCTTTCGGCCATGGCTAACTTTCCAGTCAGTGCTCATCCGACTCTCGCCGGGCTACAGATAAAAAGATTGGGCTTCGTCTCGTCCCATTGGGCATGGTTACGTCCAGAACTCCCGTTCACACGGTTTCCCAAAAAGGGACATCGGTCCAGAATCTACTGCGACCAGCTTCCAACTCTCGTCAAGTATCGCCCCTAAACTTTTGTTGGGTGACGGATTCCATTTCTTAATCATACAAGCGCACTACTAAGACTCTCTTCTTAACTTTGAGCATTAAACCAATGCACGATACTTGCAAGTACAATTTCAAATCATTTTCCCCTAAAGGCGGTTCATTTCCAGCATCCCTCAGACAAGGCATATTTCCCTTTTTTTGTGAAAATCACTCAATTCATGCGGATGCCCATGCATGTATACATTCAAATCACCTTATAAGATCAAAACACATGAAATTGGACAACTTTTCACCCTTAGGTGAATAGTGCACGTGAATAGTATACGTGAACAATGTTTTTGTGAACAATAACTCGTGAACAGTGTCGCGTGAATAGTAAATTACTAGAATTTAATAACTAAAAATTAAATCCAAAATTCATTAAAACACTAATTAAAGCAAGCAAAGCATCAAGAACAATCACAAACTACTACCAATCCTAATCGGCAGAAATGGTCCACTCGCGCGTCTTTGAGTTTAAATCCAGAAATTTAATCAACCGAGTTTGGAAAATTCTCAAATTTGAATATGTTTTAAAGGACACATAAAAGAACATTTTTTTATGAAGACACCTTAACCCAAATCCTTCTAGATTAAGCCTAGTAAATCATTCAATCTAGTACAAAAACTAGGTCCGTTTCTAGAAAGTTTGTAACCTTAACCCAAATCATTCTAGATTAAGCCTAGTAAATCATTCAATCTAGTACAAAAACTAGGTCTGTTTCTAGAAAGTTTGTTTTCCGAAATTAGTTTTGTTCGAAATCCAAAACTTGTCCATTTGATCTAAAATTTGACTATGTTAAACTAAAAGATGTGAAAAACAACTTTTGTGAAGAAACCATTTTGAAATTCGAACCCTAAGAGTTAATAAAAACCTATAAAATCCCAAAAGGTCACAAATTCCAGCACAGTTTGAGATTCTGTTTGCAAATGACGGAGCTGAAATCTCATACTTTTAAATGTCTAAAAATCTTGAGTAAAATATATGTTTTAGATAAAAATGTTTAAAACATTACTCAAGAATGAATCAACTTCAAATTCTCAACTCTTTTCGATCTACAAAAATGGTAAACAATGAGGGTCTAGAAATCCGAACTGCAGAAAGTCCACTGATTTGGACTAATCCATCCTGAAAGGTGCTAATCTCACTATAATTTTTAGAGCTTTAAAAGTCCCAACAATGGATAAAGGAGGAGTAAGGAGGAAGAAGGAGGCTGTTGAAGATGAGGAGGGAACACAAAATATCCAAAGCACTTGAGTTCTATGCCCCACCATGCATGGCTGTCTTCCTCAGCTAATTTGCAGTAGTCAAGCTTCCCAAACAAGCTTCCCAAAGCCCCTTGGCCTACGAATTTGGACCATTGGCCATCCCATTTCATTCAATTCCCTTTCCAATTTCACTTCAATCCTTCTCCATTTGAGCTCAATTTGACCCCCATAAATTCAGCCAAGTTGCCATCATCCCTCTTTGGATTTTTCCTCGTCGATTTGTCCAACTTGAATCCCAAAAATGCAATAAAAAATGTTCCTTTGATTTTCCTGGTAAAAAATGTCCCTACTTTGACTTTTCGTCAAAAATCTCGATTTGCAAAAAATCTTTGGAGGATGAGTCGACGTTCCTAAAATGAGTCGTGACATGATAGAAGGGTTTAAATTTGCAATTAATTTCAATCTGGCGTGATTTTAGCGTACTTAGCTTACTGGGTAGCTTTTAAGATTTTTTGGTGCAATTAATCCATGGTCGATTATTTTCGAGCCACATTGTGCATTTTCGACTCATTGGCGACTCTCGTTTGGCGTAAAAATCTCGAGGTTTCAAATATGAGCACATGGTACAGAAATGACAGAAAAATCGGTCTAATGCCGTTCGACGAGAATTTTGCAATTAGGTGAAATCACTCATACTCTAATCACATACCTCAGTCGAACCAACCTATCTCCTATCTCTTATCGATTTTGACCGTGCCGTATTGACCCTTGTAGATAAACACGGTTGAACGGTCGATTTCTAGTCGAATTATCAAGTCTATTGCGTTTATATTCCTTAACGACTTCACCTGATAGACTAGTTATCTCGTGAGTGATCAGCTCAGAGAAAAGAACTATTGGCGCATCGATGAAAAGCTCAACTTATTTAATCGAAACCGGAACTTGAAAATCGGGATGTCACAGGCATCGTCAAAGTCACGATTTGAATTGTATTCAAAATGCCTGTAATGCTTGTGAATTCATTTATGCGAGCCCCAGGCTAGCCTTAGCAATCGAATGCATTTCATAGCTGAAACATCACTTTATCTCAATTTTTTTTATAAATGATTTCGAAATATGTTTTTTTAAATATCACATGTACCCCTTATATATATAATCCCATCATGCATTAGAAATTATATGTGTTTGTGATTGGTGCATGCCCTTGGTAATATATAAGTGACGCGCTGACGATTCACTTTCTTACTTGATTGGTTGAGAAATAAGATTCAAAAGACCTGCATGTATATTTAAACTTTTTGTAATGCATGTGACTTTTAGATAGATGGTAGGGTCGATGCATGATATCGAGGGAAAATCCTGAGACTTATAAGCGTTATTGGCCATGCGAGAATACAATTGGTCAACAATTGCTATAAGTCACAAAAATGGATTGGGTAGGTGTCTTAGTGGGATCCTTGCATGAAAGATAAAGGCCAACCTCGAGGCCCCAAAATTTGACTTTTGTATTGAACTTCTTTTAAATGATTGATCTTGACATGATGTCGTGTTTTTGATTGTTTTGATATGTATGTTTGTTTCTTTTCATTGTATGCACCCAATTAGAGGTTTCTAGATTATGTTTAGATTAGGACCCCGAAGATGAAGAAAGCGCGAAGATAGTGGAGGTTGATGTTCATTTTGACCATTATCATGTATTATTCATTCTCCCGACATACGTCTCAAGTTCCATTTGTTGTATAAAGCCTGACGAGTTGCGGGTTTTTTCTCTTCCTCTCATCTTTTTTAATTGCGTTTCTCTTTTATTTTTTATATGATTGCATGGTAGATTTACTGCTTTCCTTAATTGTTTACTTACTATCTCGTAATTTTAATTCCATTGATTGCTTTTCTTTCTTGTTTTTCTAGAAAAAGAATAGTATGAAAATGATCAACCACGCATAATCGCTTAGTTTAGGGCTAATGATCCCGAAAATGTAAGAAAAAAATGCATGGACACGTTAGGAAAACACAACATACTATTTGGGTACTGAAATGGCGCTAATAGAAATATTAGCGTAACCTAAATCCCTGAACCTTGGTTGTGTAGGAATCGAGGGAACACTCCCGACCCTCGATTAGCTTTTTCTACCCGACCCCCAAAATGAGGCTAGAGGGGATTCTTGTTTTATTTTTAGATTGTCCTTCTTCTCTAAGTCCTTATTCTCTGAGTCCTCCTTCTTCTCTAGCTTGTACATATCACCTAGGAGGTGCAATCGAAAAAGGCATACCAAAGAAAAATTTAAAACTACCACCAACCACCTCTGTATTAGTAGAAGAAAAGCTGATATCATAAGTGGTGTTAGGCACAGCACATGCGTGTATGAACTAAAATTCATTGAAGTGAAAAGCAGGGATGTCATGAAGGAAAAGTAAGTTAGAACCATTGCGATAAGGGATAGCATAAGCAGTAGCCTAACATGGAGGTCTTTGATGAGGCAAATGATCATCTAGACTGACAAAAAGAACCCGAATGTGTTGCCGCCCAGGAAGAGGCCATACACCAAGAGCTTACCATAACTGCTAGTCATGTTATAGTCGTTTTGCCCTCTACTCATGTTATAGTCCTTCTGCCCAAATTCTCTAGAATTATCGTTGTCATTGTCAACTTGTATGATTTTTGGAGGCTAAAGCACGGATTGGTAGGTCGCGCTCGTGATGAGCGCAGCGACGACCAGCAGGGCGTTGCGTATTTCGCCCAATGACTCTCCACCTTGGTTTAATTTTTTCATTGTCGAAAGTGATGATGATTGAGGAGCATTTGTGACTGGTTACCCATCTGATTGATGACCGTCACCTCCCTCCATATCGTCATCGTCTATTGAGAATGGTCTTGCAACAGGTGAGTTTGATCTTCCTCCTCCGCGCACAGCTTCGGCTCGTGTGAGAATTTCTCTAATCTCTCTATCTCGTGCTCCACCTGGCGAGGGAGTTGAGACATCTAGATGTGTCAAGCTGCTCTCGTTCAAGGCGTTAACCTCCACGACCTCCACGAAGTATGAAGTTGACAACCTGCAACTCTTTCTCATCTTTGTTTTACTCTCATTGATTTTCAAACACTTAGATACTGCATAAATGTTTTTGGCATAGACGGGATATCCTATATTTCCGTGATGATCAAATAAATTCCTTTGTGTAGAAGATTTTTGCATATGGTAGGGACACCAAAATAACACTCTCACTGAAATAATGCACAAAGAAAAGTGCGATAAAATAAGGGAACTGCGAGTCTTGCCTCGAAATTTTTGCTGGCGGCAGTGAGGTGCAAGGTAGTGTTGCCTTTGTGGTCCTTCCAATTGATCAATTGCTCCTTCTTGTGCCACTTCAGATGCTCTAACAATCGAACCGGCACTTTAAACCGGTTGTTCTTCACGGCGAGGTGAAGCGCAGTCTCCTCTTGGGTGGTTGTCTCTTCAACAGACTCAGGTGAAGTAGATAGCAATATCTCCATGACATCAACCTCCCTGTTGATGACGGCATAATACAAAGGGATTCTTCTCTTCCATCCCTTCACGGAGCACAGGTGTGTACCCACTTTCAAGAGCTCCACCGCGATCTCAACATCACCACGAGCTGCCGCAATGTGCAGCAAGCTAAAAACCACCCGGTTTCACTTTTTCCGCGAGCTTCAGCATATGCTTCGGGAGCTCTTGGACGAAATCCAAATGGCTGCTCACACAAGCGACGTGCAGCGGCGTGTGGCCAGCTCCTTCCAGAGCCATCTTCTTGAGGATTTGCTCATTCCTACCGATCAAGTCGTCCAGCTCATGGATATTGCCCTTTCGAGCTGCTTCTAACATCCTTTGCTCCATTTGGTCGGAACTAATAATGGCCTCTCTCTCTCTCTTTGGGACACCTTTGAACTTGGACATCTGTTAAATTATTGATCCATTATATAGAGTTTTCCGAGTATAAAGAAGCTCAATGGTGAATGACGAAAAAAGACTAGCAACAGCAAAGGTCCATTCACATTACCACTCGTGACAACCCAACTTTTTAGCAAAATACCGACAATATCCAAGCAGAGATCCAAACAGTAGGACCACGTGCTAAAGGAAAACCAGAATTGGAATCGTGGGACATTCGTTTGTGGCCAAAGGCTTTTTAACCACATCGAAAATTAAAAAGCGGGAAAGTCTCGAAAACCCTCTCAAGAGAAAGGGAGGGGGAGATGGGATATCTCCCAAAGCACCTCCGAGATGGATGTTCGCCTCGAAGTTAGCTCCATAATTTGGTGAATTCGTCCCAATTGAAGCCCCCTCATTCTTGCTGGGGGCACAGATGCTCGTCGGACGATGTCCGTACCCATGCCGCATGCCATTATTCGAGCCATGGACATGGGCATTTTTTGTCTTAAAGAAAACGCCTCCAGGCTACCCGCTCGGCTTCCTCAGCCGTCCGCGCCACTGCCCGTCACTGCCTACATGACATGACAGAAAATTCTGCAGAAGAAATTTCTCATTTTCTCATTTTTTTTATTAGAACGAGGAAATATACAGTACAGGGACTTCAATACATCAGTATTAATGAAGCACCTTTCCTCGTTGTTTCGTGTTATCTTTTTTTTTTTTCTTTCGGGTCATGTGTTTTGATTTCTCTTACGAGGGTGGGAGTGAAGTCAATGCCATGGTCTTCGCAGGTCAAAACTATTACGTCATAGTATGGACCCTAGGATGACATCACTTGCCTCCATGACATTATCACGTGAATAGATCCATCTTGTCGGAAGCATCAGATTGAGGAGTCACCGCATACGAATTATTGAACAGCTTTGAGACCCCCCTTTCGCTTTACATATATCTAGGGCAGCAATGGGGCGTATTGTATTCGTTTTCGTGTTGATGTCTATGTTGTTTGATTGAGAATGCAGTGTTGTTTTCATATAAGGGTCTTGCTTCATTTTCAGAATTAATGTTTTGTTGGCGCCAACCAAATTGGAATATTACCACATCTCTTTAGAGTCTTGTTCCTCTTTTTATTATTTTTAGTCGTCATTTTAACTTTTTTTTCCTAGACTTTTCAATAGGGGTTTCAACAATTCTGTTCGGTTTGGATTTTTAGGAAATCGGAACCGAACTGAAATCCGAATTGAACTGTTTGGATGTACATTCGTTTTGAACTGAATAGTGACTAGAACTCTACCAATGAGATGCATATATTGCCCTTGAGTTGAATTGTTTTGTAGCTTGTATAGGGTAGTTCTAGTAGTTTAATTGCTTGATTGTCTTTTGACCCACCGGAAGAACATCATCTATAGATCGCATGCGGATGGATTCTATGGTAGCCACTCACACAATCAATAATTTGAATGATATCCATTTACATTATATGTAGTAGGAATGTGCATAGGTCATGCTTTTGTTTAAATTGAAGCTTGGCTCAAACATATCAGGCTTGCTCACTATAGGCCTGATACGCTAGCCCAAACTGTTACAAATTTAGTCCTTGCGTCCCTTGCCAACAAGAAAATATTCAGTGGTACGTGTGCGCCACGTCATCCACTGACATGGTGCGCACATACCAATGAAAAACCGGCATGTGTCCCCGAGTGGGACCCGCTGAAAAAGGAAGGCGCTGATTTTTGGCTGGCTCGGCTCAGCTCCAAAGGACGGTCAGCGTATTCCTCCTGCTCAAAATTTTTTCTCTCACCTCACTTGAATGGGCGGATTCTCTCTCTCCTCGTAAAAGAAAACGCGAGCCTTCCTCTGTTTCCTTCTCTCTACCCTCGCTCTCTCTGTCCGACGGACTCCCTCTCTCTCCACCCTCCCTTTTCCGACCGGCGAACCAGCAACCGACGAACCAAGAGGCGTACCTAATATTTTCTCCCTCCTCCGACGCCCGACGCTCTCTCTGCACTCTACCCCAACGCACTGAACCTTCCGGTCTAACGGTTCCTTCGACGACCGTCGCTCCCTCCCAACGACGGCCTTTCTCTCTCCACTCGACGGCCTCATCTCAGGGCTGCATTCTCTTGGCGCACTTCTTCCTAAATCACTCTCTCTCTCCCGACGGCCGATTTCGCTCGCCTCTCCCACGACCTCCACGCTTTTGGCGGTTCTTCCCTCGCGGTTCGGTGAGGTCTTGGGTATGCCCTCGTGCTGCGTCTCTTCTTCCTTGCTCAGCAACGCCGTACTGCCTCTCTCTTTCTCTCTGAGTGTGTCTCTCTATGCATTCTTTCATCCATGAGGCAAGCATTTTGGCTAGGGTTCAGGGGTTTCGCCACCCCTTCTTTAAGTTCGTCTGGGTACCTCTCATTTTTGCGTGAACCCAGCGTGAATTTTATCGTCTTTCTTTCCAGATGACTACCCTTTTCACTTCGATCGGTCCTTCAGCAAAAGTGATTGCTAAGCGACAATGTGACGGCAGTTTCGAATCCTGGGTTTCGCTCTGTGATGCTAAGCCTTGTTTTGGTTCCTTAAAAAGTTGCTGACTTTTTCGCACGCTGTAGCTTCGCGGCTGCTCCGGGATTCTGGGTTGGTCGTTCTATCGTCTTGCTCGGAGCGAGCGAAATGGTGTCCAAAAGGGGCATGTCGAATTCGTCGACACCTGAGTCAGCGGTGACTTCTGAGGACAAGAAAGGGAAGAAATCGAAAGGATTGGTGGCTTCAGTTCCTAGTTCTACCAAAAGCCATGTCAAGGTATTGTCTTTTAATCGAACCTATCGTTCCACCTGTGTTTTGGGGACTTGACCATTTAGCATTCCTTTTTTTCTGCAGAAAAATTCTGGTGCAAGCATTGGTGAAGTCGTGTTGCCTAATAATGACCTGGCCAAAATTGAGGCAATGACATTTCACGAATTGAGAGCTACATTGAGGTGACGATGAATTGTTTTAGTTGCAAGCGTGTGATAGTCGTTATAGTGTTTCTGCGTAACCATTACGGTAAGCAAAATTCAAGTTTTTCTATTTGATGCTTGCAAGGAAGATTATTGAGCAGGGAAGTGAATATTACTGATGGAAAACCATGAGGTCTTGAGAATTTGCCTTCAACAAAGAGCAATTTGTTTATGAAAATGAAATTTTTTGCATCACGCTTTTTCTCAAAATGATAATTAAACCTGTAAGTCCTTTTTTGTATTTATATGGTTGTTTCTGAGGCTTGTAAATTGTTATTGTAAAGCATGTGGGAAGAGTACACCAACGTGGATTGAAGGACTAGCTCCCTACCTACTGTTGCAGTTCAGAGGCATTCTGATTTGTTATAGCAAGTGCATTTGACTCCAATGAATTGTCATGTTTTGACTGAGAATGTCGGAGTCTGTATAGATATTCTGATGTTTTAATCTAGTTAATTGATAAAATAATATGCTTGTAGTAGGGTCAGTCCATTTGCTTTGTGTCTATTTGAATGAAATGCTTCTCATCTTAAATAAAGATCACGACCAATGATCAGTTAAGTTGCTCATGAGATATAATTAGCATCTCAAGTGATGTTGGATGAATAATAAAATCAACATGAGTTGCACTTTGTATGTCAGAAATGCAAAAGTACTGCCTTTTCTCTATATTAATTTGTGTAAGGTGGATACCACGCCTTCTGGTTTTCTCCTACACTTGGCTTTTTTGGATTATTATTTTTGAGGTTATTACTAGCATTTTTTTGTGTGCAGATAAAGCCCCTTTCAGTTACATATGGCTTGGGCATATCAAATCATAATTCTGAGGGACGGCTTGTCACTGCAGAGTTTGATTCATTCTATCTCTTGAGTGGTTACGTTCCTAATTCTGGTGATGGCCTGAGAAGACTGGTATCAATCTATTTCATCGGTTTACTCTGTTACACACTTTCAAGTATGATTCATTAATTCTGTTGCTTATTTATGTCAAACGTATAGGATTTCACATTGGGATCCGTCTCTTGGTAAGTACATAAAGTATGTTCAGCACTATGTAGCCCTTTTGTTTTTTGATAAAGCTATTTAGACTTTTGTTCTGGAGTCATTATTCACCATGTCATGGATCAATTCTACAACCTGTAAAGGTTTTCTGATAGACTACTATTTTTATTTTGTTGCAATATTGTTTCATCTCTTACTCAAATTTGTGCTTGTTGTTGGCAATACAGGAACTTAAAAGTTGAAGCCCGTGATTTTGACTGGCGATCTGAATTGTGCCCATCAGGAAATAGACATTTATGATCCTGCGGTAAGGGAAACAATCAATGTGCCTTTTCTGCCTTTGATTGACTAGGTGCATTAATAATTTGCATGAGCTTTTTAACTGTCACAGGACAATGTCCTGGCCACACCATATGCCCCCCACCCCACTTAAAAGGAGGGGACAAACCCCAAAACTGAGAAGAGGACTTTAATCAGGCTTTTCCTCCATACAACTTAATTTTGTTTTGGGTTTTTGTTGGGGGAGAGGGGGAGAGGGGAAGAGGGGGGTTTGGGGTTTTGTGTTTGGGGGTTGATAAAAATCACAATTCAGGCTGTTTGGCATCCCGAAACAGAAGTTCTTAATACGTCTAATGTTTCTTATTTCTGTCTTTAATCTGATTGTCATGAGACTCCAGGGAAATAAAAGAAGTGCTGGATTTACAATTGAAGAAAGGGAATTTTTTGAGACCAACTTCCTGTCGAGGGGCTTTGTTGATACCTTTAGAAGACAGTATCCTCATGCTGTTGGTTATATTTATTGGGGTTATCGGCATGGTGGGAGGAAGACAAATAAAGGTATACATAGATCTACTTGATGGAACATTACATATCTAATGTTACACTTCTCTCCTGTAATGGTGATAATATGAACAATGACAAGCTTTTGCTTTTTATTGAGTCATTATGCATATCGTTGTCTTATCAGATGAAGCATATGGAAATAGGTATTCTCACCTATTAACTATCCTCTTGCAATCTACAGGGTGGCGGCTCGATTATTTTCTTGTTTCAGAATCTATAGCAGACAAAGTTCATGACTAGTACATTGTACCTGATATCACCGGTAGTGATCATAGTCCTATTGGCCTGATTCTCAAGCTTTAGTTCTGTCATCTCTTTTGGGATCTTGGTGAATGGATTCTGCGAAGGTAGTCCGGCAGCATCATCCTAGATGCTGTTTGCTGAAAAGCATTGAGCTTTTATTGTCATTGTCATTCATGTTGAAGCCACTAGCAAGGGAAAGATTTTTTGATGAAGTTTGCTTAGCAAAGGGGGCAAAGAAAAGAAGGATGAGATGAGGGGGCTGACTGTATTTACTTTGTCCGGGCCCTGTGGAGTGATCTGGGTTTTTCTAGATTATTTTACAAGGCATCTTTTGGAGGAAGAGTTATGATGGAACATTGAAATCACTTTCAAAAAAACTTGTGCAAGTTTTTGAACATACATTCTGATGCCGAAGCCGGTAGGGGAAAAATGCTGAAATGCTGAGTGCAAGTTGTAGGTACAACCGTTCTGGTTCGCAATTCAATCTGATTATCTGGTGGATGTTTTTTTTTTTTTTTAAAATTTAAAAGGAAGTCTGGAAAGACGGTTGTCTACAACCGTCTGCTGCTCAGTCTTTTAAGGAGTAAGGCTGGGCGTACAATGACTTATCATGGATCCTTGCTTGCGTCTTGTTGTTAGAGAACCTCAAAGGAGCACGTATCAGCAATGTCATTTTTGGCTCTTGAATTTTGTACATGAACGTGGTAGACCTGAAGATGATGATGTTCCCATAATGAGGTGCGAAAATGTTGGCAATGTTTTAGATAAATATAATTAGCGAGTTTCATTTATTTATGGAATCCTCCAGCTGCTCAAGTGTATTACTGTTTGCTTGATTCCTTGACAACTACGAAGGCTCCTCGAATTTGTCTTTGCATGATAAGGGAAATTTGCTTGGAATTGTTATATTGGTTATACCAGGAAGTCCCAGCAAACTTCACAAAGGCCAGGATAAAGCCTGAACTGCTAATTATTAACATGTTTTTGCCATCTTTAAACTTTTATCTATATCAATGAACTGCAATTGCTTCTTCATAAATCCTGAACTGCTTATTATTGCTTCTTTCTTAGTTATTCATGCTCATAACGCGAACTTATCATGCCCACTGACTTCATAAACCAAGTGAGAAGATGGAGGCTGAAGCTTGAAGGGAACAGTAACATTGAGAAACGAATCTACCTCGTGCGTTTAATTGGCATGCCTATTCCTCACACCAAATCAAACATTGGGATGTCAACATGTAAACTTAATTACATCATTCCGAATTCTGTGAATGCACGTCTTATACATACTCATCGAACTTTGAGCAATGTTTGGTGGAATTAGAATTACTTATTGCCGACAGTCAGAATTACTAAAGATCGTGAACCAGCAAAGAAAGCTCGGTAACTTCATATGCCTAGTTCGTGACAATAGTCCTGATCTCAAGTAGTTTACATGCATGTGATGGGAATTTGATCGGATTACCTTCAATTTTTTAGCTAAAATCTCTCGGTGCCCCCAGTCAAAATGCCTACCGAAGGGTCACTTTCTTTTTTCCCAACTTATGGTTTTGTCAACAAAATAAATTTCAGGCATAGATACATGTATGATAAAGGAACAATTGTCTTGTTTTTAAGATAAAAATAAACTTCAAGGGCTAAACCTTTGGGATGAAGAACCAACGTAGAGAACTAAATTAATAGAGCGAAATTGGGAAAAACTGCTTTACTATGGAGGCATGTCATTTGAGAGTCTCATCTGGATATGAGCTCCAATCAGAGGTTCTCTATTACCGTCCAAAACAGAATACAGGTCAGGCTTCGGCACAGATGATGGGCAAACCAATGACCCAACAATTGCCCAACTTAATCCACACCTATTGGGTGGAAAAGCTTATTCTAAGGGATGGATATGGCATTCCACACCACCTTGTAAATTAAATCCCTCAGGGCATCAATTGCTCTGCCAATGTCTGTCAACTTCACCCTCGCAAGCATGTGAAAGATGTAAGAAGTGGTGTTGAAATGCTTGACCTGTAACAGTAGGTAGGGAGCTAGTCCTTCAATCCACGTTCGTGTACTCTTCCCACATGCTTTACAATAACAATTTACAAGCCTCAGAAACAACCATAGAAATACAAAAAAGGACTTACAGGTTTCGTTATCATTTTGAGAAAAAGCGTGATGCAACAAATTTCATTTTCATAAACAAATTGCTCTTTGTTGAAGGCAAATTCTCAAGACCTCATGGTTTTCCATCAGTAATATTCACTTCCCTGCTCAATAATCTCCCTTGCAAGCATCAAATAGAAAAACTTGAATTTTGCTTACTGTAAAGGTTACGCAGGAAACACTATAACGACTATCACACGCTTGCAACTAAAACAATTCATCGTCACCTCAATGTAGCTCTCAATTCGTGAAATGTCATTGCCTCAATTTTGGCCAGGTCATTATTAGGCAACACGACTTCACCAATGCTTGCACCAGAATTTTTCTGCAGAAAAAAGGAATGCTAAATGGTCAAGTCCCCAAAACACAGGTGGAACGATAGGTTCGATTAAAAGACAATACCTTGACATGGCTTTTGGTAGAACTAGGAACTGAAGCCACAAATCCTTTTGATTTCTTCCCTTTCTTGTCCTCAGAAGTCACCGCTGACTCAGGTGTCGACGAATTCGACACGCCCCTTTTGGACACCATTTCGCTCGCTCCGAGCAAGATGATAGAACGACCAACCCAGAATCTCGGAGCAGCCGCGAAGCTACAGCGTGCGAAAAAGTCAGCAACTTTTTAAGGAACCAAAGCAAGGCTTAGCATCACAGAGCGAAATCCAGGATTCGAAATTGCCGTCGCATTGTCTCTTAGCAGTCGCTTTTGCTGAAGGACCGATTGAAGTGAAAAGGGTAGTCATCTGGAAAGAAAGACTATAAAATTCACGCTGGGTTCACGCAAAAATGAGAGGTACCCGGACGAACTTAAAGAAGGGGTGGCGAAACCCCTGAACCCTAACCGAAATGCTTGCCTCATGGATGAAAGAATGCATAGAGAGACACACTCAGAAAGAGAGAGAGGCAGTACGGCGTTGCTGAGCAAGGAAGAAGAGACGCAGCACGAGGGCATACCCAAGACCTCACCGAACCGCGAGGGAAGAACCGCCAAAAGCGTGGAGGTCGTGGGAGAGGCGAGCCAAGTCGGCCGTCGGGAGAGAGAGCGATTTAGGAAGAAGTGCGCCAAGAGAATGCAGCCCTGAGATGAGGCCGTCGAGTGGAGAGAGAAAGGCCATCATTGGGAGGGAGCGACGGTCGTCGAAGGAACCGTTAGACCGGAAGGTTTAGTGCGTTGGGGTAGAGTGCAGAGAGAGCGTCGGGCGTCGGAGGAGGGAGAAAATATTAGGTACGCCTCCTAGTTCGTCGGTTGCTAGTTCGCCGGTCGGAAAAGGGAGGGTGGAGAGAGAGGGAGTCCGTCGGATAGAGAGAAGGAAACAGAGGAAGGCTCGCGTTTTCTTTTACGAGGAGAGAGAGAATCCGCCCATTCAAGTGAGGAGAGAGAAAAAATTTTGAGCGGGGAGGAATACGCTGACCGTCCTTTGTAGCTGAGCCGAGCCAGCCAAAACTCAGCGCCTTTCTTTTTCAGCGGGTCCCGCTCGGGGACACGTGCCAGGTTTTTCATTGGTATGTGCGCACCAGGTCAGCGGATGACGTGGCGCGCACATACCACTGAATATTTTCTCCCAACGAATCAAGAGTTGGAAGGAAAAACAGAAAAAAAAAAAAAAATCACAAAAGTTTTTTCTTTTTTTGTAAAAAAAATCACAAAAGTTTATAAAAAAAAATGTGCAAAAAGTATCCATGTTAGCACAAGTCTAATCACGTAAAATAGTCGGTATCCAGATTTTCGATTTCTTACCAAAATTGGCCTGAATGATTGGATTGACAAATTGTGAAAATATTTAGGATTAAATTAGCAAAATTAAAAAATTTAGAACTAGATTAGCTGTCGTACAATTGATTTAGGATTTTTTTTAAGGCAATTTTCTTTTTTTTTTTTTTTCTTGAGGATGAACGTAGTGGCAGCTAGCATAGCTTCCGCAGCATGCTTCACCTCGAACTCTCTACTGAACCAGTCGTCTGGAGTTCTAAAGGTGTTGTTAAAGACCTTGCATTTAAATTCTTGGATTGGCTGTGTTGATTTCAGAGCAACCACAAAAAGGACGATGAAGAGAAATAGCCGAGTAGGCCTAATTTTTGCAAAAGTTGGTTTAACTCCCCCTTATCCATGCAATCTCTTGAATCTATTCATTGATCATATGCAATTTTTGACACCAGTGAAAACCATGGAATATATATAGTTGACAACTACGCTTTCAAAAATTTATTATATGTGACAATCGTAGATCAACTCTTGATCAATTAAATTGCCTTAAGTTCGATTCCGTTAAATTTTACCATCAAATTGCTGAGTTATATGACATTAACAATTGACAATTGTATTAGTTCAGAGTTTTATCATCTGTTTGTTTCACGTTTACTAGTCTTGTGTTCTTTGCAATATCAATCCAATTTAACAAAAACTTGAATGGTAAATTTATTACAAATATATCAATTTGAGAGTTCTTGATTGTCAAAAAAATTAGTTTTTGGTATTGTCAAAAGTGCACCAATTTAGAGTTCTTGGTGGTCAAAAAATAGCTTTTGAAAATTTTTTCATAGATGTATCAGTTTAGTATTTTTTGTGGTATTACTCCTTTTTTCTCAAAGCACTTCCAAGATCATTATTTGACTTAAAGTAAGCTCTATAATTGGTGATTTCGTCTCAATTGAACCCCCCACCCAATCTCACCGACAACACGGATGTTTGCTGGATGACGACCATGTGCATGTCGCGTGCCGTTATTTGCGCTGTGAATTGGGGCATTTTTGTTCGAAAAGAAAATGCCTCCGGGCCTCCCACTCCACTTCTTGCATAACAGAAAATTCCGCGAAGAAATTTCTCATTCTTTCTAGTTAGTAGAATGAGGGGATGTACGTTAAAGGGACTTTAGTAGTTCATTTTTAATGAAGGGTATGGGAGTACCTTTCCATATCGTTTTGTTTTTTGTCATATGAGGCAAGAGTATCTATGTCTTCCGTCGGTGGAAGTGAAGTCAATGCCATGGTCTTCAAGACTAATACTATTACGCCATAGTCGTGACTCATGATTCTAGGATGACGTCATTGTCATATGACTTTATTATGGAGTCCCACCTTGTCGGAAGCATCAGACATTATTGAATGACTTTGTGACTCCTGTATCATAATTTCTTTGCTCTACATATATTTAGGGCATATTCGTGTCGGTGTCTATGTGGTTCGATTCAAAGTGCGCGTCATTTTCATATTAGGGTCTTGAGTGGTTTTCAGAATTGCTTTTATGGTGGCACTAGTCAAATTGGAATATTATCACATCTTTAGAGTCTTGTGCGTCTTTTTATTAGTGTTGTCTTTTAATTGTCGTTTTAATTGTCTTTCCTTAAACTTTTCCAGGCCCTTCATATTTATCACTGGTTGACCAAGCAGGTCACCTTGTGATCCCTATTTTTCCTAAGGATTAGATTTCTGTTCTCTTTTTCCCATTGAGACTCTAGGCGAGTATCTTATTTTCTGTAATGCTATACGCATCCAATTGAACCATTTGTGATTTCATATATAACAATCGAACATTTAAAGAGGCAGCGTGCCCATCCAATGAAGCCTCTGGCAATGCTAATCCTCATTTTTAGTTATAAAATGACACGAACTACAATCAAAACCTAACACATCTCAGAAAGTTTCGATATGGTTCATAGTTGAGCAAATCTCTATTATCTATTTACTGAAGGAATTCATGGTGGCTATGGACAATGAGAATTTTACCATTGAAATGGCATAGATTGCCCTCAAGTTGAATTGTTTTGTAGTTTTTACAAGGACGTTCCAGTAGTTTAATCCCTTGATTGTCTTTTGACCCACCGAAAGAACATTATCTATAGACCATGTAGGAAGCCGGTATAGGCCGATGATCATAAGGAGTCCATGGTAGCACTCAAACAATCAATGATTTAAATGACTACATTATCAATAATAGGAATATGCACAGGTCACGCTATTGCTAAGATTGAAGCCTAGCCCGAACATATCAAGCTTGCTCACTCTAGGCGTTCATATTGTAAAAAATTTAAGCTTCACGCCTCTTGCCTGATGGCTAACGACCCTCGCAAGACCAGAGTTGAAAAGAAAAACAAATAAAATAAAATAATAAAATTTCAATTTCTCTTCAAAATTGGAAAAGTTGTCCACGTCAGCATCGGCCTTACCACGAAGGACGCCTAGCTTTCACGTCATCGATTTCCGATTAAAATTGATCGGAAGGACTAGTTTAGCAAAATTTCAAAAGGTTTAGGACTAAATTAACCAAATTGAAAGGTTTAAAACTAGATTGGCCGTAACACAATAGGTCTATGACTTTTATGGTAATTTTCTTATTTGTCTTGAGGATGAACTTGGTGGCAACTTGTAGCACCCCGAACCCTTCGGCGGTCGCCACAAGCACCAGTGTTACACCTTATTACCCTCTTGTACCTATACTTATAACAAAAGCGTCGTTGTTCACGGGCATATTTTTTTTTTTTAAAGGCGGTCCCAGCGCGACTCATTAGCGGAAGCAAACATCACCATCTCTCCCCCTCCTAACCATGATACACATACACACCACTAATCACCATGATTTTATAAACAAGCCACGACACCTTATTTACATATACTTTTAAGATGGGACTCCCTTTTGGGTCGATACATAACAAGGAAAAGCTAGGACTCTGCCATGTCCAGCCTAAAACCTCAAAAAGAACCCTCGACCCTCTACATCACATGTGTACAACCCCCATCATAGGTGTCGGCTAACTATCCCAAAAAAACAACAGCAGCCCCTACTCGTCATGCTCGGGCCTCACACCCAGTCCGGTGCGTCAGGCGGTGGTGGCGGCAGCATTCCTCTCATCACCCCATCGCGGCGAACGTGGACAGAGACAAACTCCTGAACGACTGGGCCCCCAGCCGGCCTATGTCGTACATGACAAAGCAGCGCACACGTATGTATGCCAGTCTAGGCACAGAAGGATAGCTGAACTCCTCACACACTACCTCGACGTCGGACGGTAACCCGTAAAATGTACCCCACGCGACGGTAGGAAGCGGCATACTGCTAATCTGAAATATTGGTCCCCAAAAGGGGTGAGTACAACCACTCAACAGGTAGAGAAATCTAATAACAACTCAATGCATCATGCAAATCATACATGCATTGCAGGCGTTACTTACCTTGAAACCATGCGCATACTATCATGCATCATCTTATCATACATGTCATCTTCATCATGACATCATCACATTGCACATGTTATCACGCCATATCATATATCATCATCATCATCATGCATATCATCATCATTATCATTATCATCATCATCATGCATATCATCATGCATGTCATATATCATCATTATTATCATCGTCATCATGCATATCATCATGCATATCATCATCATCATATCATGTCATATATCATCATTATCATGCATATCATCATGCATATCATACCATGGGTGATCATCATATCACATCACATATCATCATCATCATCATGCATATCATCATGCATCTCATACCATGGGTGATCATCATATCACATCACATATCATCATCATCATCATGCATATCATGCCATGGGTTAATTTTCATCTTTATCTTTAAATTTGATCACCACATCACCCATTTCTCAAATCATCAATTTCATCATCCCCTCGGGCAAAGACCTCCGACAGGGCTTCCGGCATTCAGCCATTCCAGGCCACCGGGCATCCGGACCCCACATTCTGGGCATCTCGCATCCTAACTGGCATCACGAGGCATTCCCTTCGGGCAGAAACCTTCGACAGGGCTTTCGGCATTTACACTCCTTGGCCGGGCATCTCGCACCCCAATCCTGGCATCGCGAGGCATTCTCTTCGGGCAAAAACCTCCGACAGGGCTTCCGGCATTTACACTCCCTGGCCGGGCATCTCGCACCCCAATCCTGGCATCGCGAGGCATTCCCTTCGGGCAAAAACCTCCGACAGGGTTCCGGCTCCCCACATTCCGGACTTCTCGTATCCAATCTGGCATCACGAGGCATTCCCTTCGGGCAGGAACCTCCGACAGGGCTTCCTGCATTTACACTCCCTGGCCGGGCATCCTGAAACTCCCAGGGCCATCCGGCAATGTATCTCTATACATTCCGGGCATCATTCTCCACCACCACAATCTCCTCATTTAACATTATCCATGTTTACCAATTTCGGTCTTAATTTAACATGGCATATGTTGTATTGACAATCAACACTCATGTTCAACATTGAATTCACACATACATCTCAATTCAATGTCATGCATACATCAAGACCTCATCATACATGTAACATGGTATAATTATTTATGAAATAAAATTTAATGGAATTTATGGCCAATAAAATAATCCATTTTCATGTCCTTTTTCATTTATTTAAATTTCAGCTTTTGCCATTTTCAAAAATATTAACTTCAATATCTATAATTTCCAGAAATTATAAAAATTAAGACAAGTCATAAACAAGACAATTGAATAATAATTTCATGCAAAATACATGGCCAAATAGAATTTCACATAATTTCACAATTCTCACAAAACATCATATAATTCTCGGACGAAACCAGTATGCACAGTTTACGAAGAAATTCAAGTAGAATATCCATACGACCTCCAAAAATTACGAAATTTTACTGAGTTATAGCCAAGACATTTTCGTGCATCTTTCGTGAATAACTCCAAGCCAGATTCTTTTTAGATTATTTTATACAACCTCACGAAGCTTCTGGATACGTTACCGCATCGTCCAGTGCTTACATCTCCGAAATATTGAGTTTTAACCTACCTATTCTCTTTAGTTTTCTCTGAAATTTAGATATGTTCTACATCAAGACGTTCTATACAAGTTTCATGAAGAAACCTAAGTCAAATAACCAGAGTATGGTCATCATTTAGGTCCATGAAGTCTCGGGTGTCTCGGAATACATCACCAGAATTACTGTCTTTAAGATCTAGTCGATTTACTAGGCTATACTTGTTAATTTCACTTCAAATTTGAGTATGTTGTATTTTAAGATATCCCCTACAACTTTCATGAAGAAATCGAAGTGAGATTCTCAACAAAAACCAACATGCAATCACGAATCCAGCAAGAGGTCAGTAAAAACTTTCCAGATCTGGGGTCTCCGTAGGATGAGACTTTAACCCCTCAAAAATCTCCATAATTTTACACGAAATTTTAGTATGTTGTAGTACAAGATGTTAGCTACAACTTTGATGAAGAAATCGAAGCCAAAATCGGACTCTAAACACACATGCAAGCTCAAACAACATTCTGACTCACATGATCCGAGCAAGAACAGTCACACCATTAACACACAACTCATCCATGCTTCGGTTTTTCTCATCTAACACCCAAGAATTTAACATGCAAACAACATACAAGCATGCAAGAGAAGCTAGAGGACTCCCACTTGCCTCTAGACCGGACGGACGACGACACATGGCGGCGAACGGGCGGGCACACGGGCGGACGGACGGCGGTGCGGCTCCTCCTCTCTCTCGGCCGCTCTCCCTCTCTCTCGCACAATCTCTCTCTCTCTCTCTTTGGGCGAATGGCTAACCGGCCATTCTCTCTCCTCTCTTCCCTTCTTATACCCCCCTAATCCTCATGATTGATAATCATTGCATGCCTTCAAACTAGCCAATGCATGGCTTTCTCCTTTGTGCCACTTGTCCTATTGCATGCATCATGGGCCTTGGAGTTGGGCTTCCTTGTGGCTGGTCGACCACCTCCTCTTGGGCCTCCATTGGGCCGGCTAGCTTAGCCTACTAGAGCTTAGGCCAATGGGCCTAAGGCCCAACCTAAAAATTGACATTTTCCCTTTTTTTTTTGAATTCCTTTCTATAAATATTTTCAAATTCCAATTTTTCATCTTGGCCAAAGTCTTGGGACATCTTGTTTATTGGAATTTAATTTATAAAGTACATGGCCAAGCATAGGTTATTAATCTATCAAATTTAAATTCTCACAATCACATGCACAAATCATCTAATTAAAAGACTAATGGCTAAAGCATAAGCCATGGGAAATTTTATCACCTAATTAGAGACTTTAACACACCTTATAATTTGACTTTGAATTTCAGGATGCCACAATTCTCCCCTCCTTAGAGAATTTCGTCCTCGAAATTCAAACACCACTCGCGCCTTCTTGAAACAAATAGGGGTACTTTTCCTTCATTTGGTCCTCACTTTCCCATGTGGCTTCCTCCATATCATGATGTCGCCATAATACCTTGACCAATGGGATCTTCTTGGTCCTAAGAATTTGTTCCTTTCGATCCAGTATCTGCACAAGCTCTTCAATGTACCTAACTTTCTCATCCACTTTGATGGCTTCATGATCGAGTATGTGACCAGGATCCGGCTGGTACTTCCTCAACATCGATACATGAAACACATCGTGTAGATTTCCTAACTTAGGAGGTAACGCTAAGCGATAAGCTACATCCCCTATCATTTTGAGTATTTAAAAAGGTTCAACAAATCTAGGGCTTAACTTACCCTTAATCCCAATTCGAGATATTCCTTTCATTGGAGATACCTTAAGGAATACATGGTCTCTTACGCTAAATTCCAAAGGCCTTCTACGCCTATCTACGTAGTCTTTCTGTCTACTCTGAGCTGTTTTAAGTCTTTCTCTAATAATATCAACAGCTTCAGTGGTAACTTGTACCAGTTCAGGTCCTGTCAATTTCCTCTCGCCTACTTCATTCCAACAAACAGGAGTCCTACATCTCCTTTCATATAATGCTTCATAGGGAGCCATGCCTATACTCTTCTGAAAACTATTATTATAGGCAAACTCCACCAGATGGAATCTTTCATCCCAATTTCCTTTGAAATCAATTACACAAGCCCTTAACATATCCTCTAATGTCTGAATTACTCTTTCAGTTTGTCCATCGGTCTGGGGATGAAAAGCAGTACTAAATTGAAGCTTATCCCTAATGCAATTTGAAGACTTCTCCAAAAATTTGAAGTAAACCTCGAGTCCCGATCTGAAGTAATGGTCACTGGAACACCATGTAAGCATACCACTTGACTTACATACATGTCCGCATGCTTATCCATTGGGTAGTCCATGCGAATTGCTAAGAAATGAGCTGACTTAGTCAAATGATCCACTATAACCCAAATTGAGTCATGACTACTTGATGTCCTTGGCAATCCTTGCACAAAATCCATCGTTATATGTTCCCATTTCCATTCTGGAATGTCTAATGGTCTCAAAAGTCCTGCGGGTTTACGATGTTCCGCTTTTACTTGCTTGCACGTCAAACATTGAGAAACGTACTTAGCCGTATCTGCCTTCATACCGTTCCACCAAAATTGCTGACGCAAATTCCTATACATCTTTGTACTACCAGGGTGGATACTATAATTACTCCTATGTGCCTCCGACAGAATTTCCTTCTTTAATTCCTCATTGTTGGGAACACAAAGTCGTCCTTGACATCTTACTATTCCATCATCAGAGATTTGAAATTCTGATCTTTTCCTAAAGATACAACATCTTTCACTTTCAAAATCTCTGGGTCAGATTCTTGCAGGATTTTAATTTTCTGAATGATCTCGGGTTCTATCCTCAATGCACTAAGCATACCAGTAAGACAATCCATTTCCAATTTAAATTCGGAGTCTGCTACAGATTCTAACAATTTCCATTCTGCCATCCTCAAACTAGCCATTTCTATAGCCGACTTACGACTAAGAGCATCCGCTACTCTATTCGCTTTCCCTGGATGATATCTTATCTCACAGTCATAATCCTTCAACAACTCCATCCACCTCCTTTGTCTCATGTTCAATTCCTTTTGTGAGAACAGATACTTTAAACTTTTATTATCCGTATAAATCTCAAACTTTTCGTCATACAAATAGTGTCTCCATATCTTCAGGGCAAACACTATAGCTGCTAGCTCTAAATCATGCATTGGGTAATTCAGCTCATGGGGTTTTAATTGTCTAGATGCATAGGCTACAACCTTGCCATGTTGCATCAAAACACATCCCAGTCCTTTGTGAGATGCATCACTATACACCGTAAAACCATAAGGTCCAGTAGGTATAGTCAGAATTGGAGCTGAAGTCAATTTCCTTTTGAGCTCCTGGAAACTCCTTTCACATTCCCCATTCCATTCAAATTTCACATTCTTTCGGGTCAACTTAGTCAAAGGTCCTGCCAATCGTGAAAATCCTTGAATGAACCTCCTATAATAGCCAGCTAGTCCTAAGAAACTTCGTATTTCAGTGGGTGTCATTGGTCTTGGCCAATTTACTACCATTTCAACTTTTGCTGGGTCTACTGCAATTCCTTTTCCTGACACCACATGCCCTAAAAATATTATCTGGTTCAACCAGAATTCACACTTACTAAACTTAGCATACAACTTATACTCTTTCAAGGTCTGCAAAACTATCCTGAAATGTTGCTCATGCTCTTTAGGCCCTTTTGAATATATCAGGATGTCATCAATAAACACAATCACAAACTAATCCAAGTAAGGCTGAAATATCCTATTCATCAAATCCATAAATGCAGCCGGTGCGTTAGTCAATCCAAATGGCATAACAAGGAACTCATAGTGTTCATAACGAGTCCTAAACACAGTCTTAGGAATGTCCTTCTTAATTCTTAACTGATGGTATCCCGACCTCAAGTCAATCTTAGAGAAGACCGAACTTCCCTGGAGTTGGTCAAACAAGTCATCAATTCTAGGCAAATGATACTTATTCTTAATGGTCACTTGGTTCAACTGCCTATAGTCAATACACAAGCGCATCGATCCATCCTTCTTTTTCACAAACAAGACCGGTGCACCCCAAGGTGAAGCACTTGGTCTAATGAATCCTTTGTCAAGTAACTCCTGCAGTTGCACTTTCAATTCTTTTAATTCGACTAAGGCCATTCTATATGGGGCTTTTGATATTGGTCCTGTTCCAGGCATTATTCAATTTCAAATTCAATCTCCCGCTCTGGCGGCAATCCAGGCAATTCCTCAGGGAATACATCTTGAAATTCGTTAACTACGCGGACTTCCTCAATTTTAGGTTCCTCCCTTGCATAATTTCTAACTATGGCTAGGTACCCTTGACATCCTTTGTCAAGTAACTTACAGGCTTCTACTGCTGAAATAAGTGCTGCAGGAGGATGGGTCTGTCCTCCTAAAAATTCACAACTAGACTGATCAGGTAAAACGAATTGAACTATTCTTCTATAACAATCCATTCTAGCCCGATACTTACGAAGCCAGTCCATTCCTATAATAACGTCAAAATCATACATAACCATTACAACCAAGTCTATTTCCATATCCTTTCCTCCCATTGATATCTTACAATTTCCACACACCAGCGTAGACAATACCATATCCTTTAAAGGCGTGGAAATACAAAGAGGCGTCTCAAGAGGCATATCTTCTATCTTATTCAAATGTCTATATCTTTCAGACACAAACGAATGCGTTGCACCTGTATCAAACAATGCATATGCATTTTCACCATTAATAAAGATCGTACCTGAAATAACATTCTTGGAAGCTTCCGCTTCCTCTTGGGTGATTGCATACACCCTTCCTTGTGCAGGTGGTCTCTGAGGATTTCCTTGTGGGTTTGATCTAACAGCACTCTGATATCCCTGTCGCACCAAGCCAACACTCACTTGCGACCTCTCTTGTGGGCAACTTCTCCTAAGATGACCCACTTGTCCACAACCAAAACATTTTGGTCGTCCATTGCAAGGTCCTGGGCCATGTCTCCCATTACACCTTTGACAAACACCAGGCTGATCGAGTGCTTTCCCTATATTTAGACCACTCCTTGCTCCCCCAAAATTTCCAAAATTACTCTTCTTCTTCACATTCCAGGTCTTTCCTTGACCAGAATAAGGTCTCTTACCCCTTCTCACATCATTAAAATTCAACGGTTTCTTAAACTCTGATCGCTCTCTCAACAGCTCTTCCTCCACCAATTGTGCCCTTTCATAAATCTCATTATAATCCCTTATGTTCAATGGCACTAGTTGCTTTCTAATGTCAGTCTTCAGTCCTTTCAAGAATCTCTTAGCCTTCTCTTCCTGGTCCTCAACTAGCCTAGGAGCATATCTAGACAGTTCAAAAAATCTAGCCTCATACTGATCTGCCGTCAGCTCCTTTTGTTCCAATTGAACAAATTCAGTAATTTTCCTATCCTTAGCACAGTCAGAAAAATGCTTTCTATTAAAAGCTCTTACGAACTCCTCCCAGTTCACATCAGTACCTGGTGGAAAGATTATGTCATTCGAAGCTTTCCACCAAAACTTCGCATTTCCCTCCAACTGGTACTCTGCTAAAACTATTTTCTCAGCATCAGTGTAGTCCAACAGCCAAAAAATTCGTTCCATCCCATCAATCCATTGCTCCGCCTCCTCAAGACTTCCCATTCCATTGAACTTAAGTGGCTTCAGCTTCAGAAACTGCTCCACTAGTCCTTGAGTACGGCGTTCTGCTCCGGGCTGTTGCTGCGCTTGCCCTTCCATCAGATTTCCAATGTTGGCTAATGCCTGCAGGATGTCTTCCATTCGGGGTTCAGCCCTTGTAGCAGAGGCTTCAGCCCTCGATGGATGAGCACTTCCAGCTCGCACCATGACTTTCCTGCAATTTCCAAGCATTACCTCAGGAATAATCTGAGACTCACTGCCTCCATTCAAAGCAGCTACTACTACTACATAAGTAACATATACATGTTACTGGTACCTAAAGACAATTCAAAGTAAACTACTAGGGATCTACGAGTGAATTCTCATCACCCGTTATTCAATTATTTCGTTTTATATCCTATGGTGTGCATTGTCATCATGTTCCTCAATTTCCAAATGAGGCTCCTTATCACTCCATCTCTAACCATTCGCTCTGATACCAAAAAGGGGGCGTTGTAGCACCCCCAACCCTTCGGCGGTCGCCACAAGCACCAGTGTTACACCTTATTACCCTCTTGTACCTATACTTATAACAAAAGCGTCGTTGTTCACAGGCATATATATATATTTTTTTAAAGGCGGTCCCAGCGCGACTCATTAGCGGAAGCAAACATCACCATCTCTCCCCCTCCTAACCATGATACACATACACACCACTAATCACCATGATTTTATAAACAAGCCACGACAACCTTATTTACATATACTTTTAAGATGGGACTCCCTTTTGGGTCGATACATAACAAGGAAAAGCTAGGACTTTGCCATGTCCAGCCTAAAACCTCAAAAAGAACCCTCGACCCTCTACATCACATGTGTACAACCCCCATCATAGGTGTCGGCTAACTATCCCAAAAAAACAACAGCAGCCCCTACTCGTCACGCTCGGGCCTCACACCCAGTCCGGTGCGTCAGGCAGTGGCGGCGGCAGCATTCCTCTCATCACCCCATCACGGCGAACGTGGACAGAGACAAACTTCTGAACGACTGGGCCCCCAGCCAGGCCTATGTCATACATGACAAAGCAGCGTACACGTATGTATGCTAGTCCAAGCACAGAAGGACAGCTAAACTCCTCACACACTATCTCGACGTCGGACGGTAACCCGTAAAATGTACCCCGCGTGACGGCAGGAAGCGGCATACTGCTAATCTGAAATGTTGGTCCCCAAAAGGGGTGAGTACAACCACTCAGCAGGTAGAGAAATCCAATAACAACTCAATGCATCATGCAAATCATATATGCATTGCAGGCGTTACTTACCTTGAAACCATGCGCATACTATCATGCATCATCTTATCATACATGTCATCTTTATCATGACATCATCACATTGCACATGTTATCACGCCATATCATATATCATCATCATCATGCATATCATCATGCATATCATCATCATTATCATTATCATCATCATCATCATGCATATCATCATGCATGTCATATATTATCATTATTATCATCGTCATCATGCATATCATCATGCATATCATCATCATCATATCATGTCGTATATCATCATTATCATGCATATCATCATGCATATCATACCATGGGTGATCATCATATCACATCACATATCATCATCATCATCATCATCATGCATATCATCATGCATCTCATACCATGGGTGATCATCATATCACATCACATATCATCATCATCATCATGCATATCATGCCATGGGTTAATTTTCATCTTTATCTTTAAATTTGATCACCACATTACCCATTTCTCAAATCATCAATTTCATCATCCCCTCGGGCAAAGACCTCCGACAGGGCTTCCGGCATTTAGCCATTCCAGGCCACCGGGCATCCGGCCCCCCACATTCCGGGCATCTCGCATCCCAACTGGCATCACGAGGCATTCCCTTCGGGCAGAAACCTCCGACAGGGCTTCCGGCATTTACACTCCCTGGACGGGCATCTCGCACCCCAATCCTGGCATTGCGAGGCATTCCCTTCGGGCAAAAACCTCCGACAAGGCTTCCGGCATTTACACTCCCTGGCTGGGCATCTCGCACCCCAATCCTGGCATCGCGAGGCATTCCCTTCGGGCAAAAACCTCCGACAGGGTTCCGGCCCCCCACATTCCGGACTTCTCGTATCCAATCTGGCATCACGAGGCATTCCCTTCGGGCAGAAACCTCCGACAGGGCTTCCCACATTTACACTCCCTGGCCAGGCATCCTGAAACTCCCAGGGCCATACGGCAATGTATCTCTATCCATTCCGGGCATCATTCTCCACCACCACAATCTCCTCATTTAACATTATCCATGTTTACCAATTTCAGTCTTAATTTAACATGGCATATGTTGTATTGACAATCAACACTCATGTTCAATATTGAATTCACACATACATCTCAATTCAATGTCATGCATACATCAAGACCTCATCATACATGTAACATGGTATAATTATTTATGAAATAAAATTTAATGGAATTTATGGCCAATAAAATAATCCACTTTCATGTCCTTTTTCATTTATTTAAATTTCAGCTTTTGCCATTTTCAAAAATATTAACTTCAATATCTATAATTTCCAGAAATTATAAAAATTAAGACAAGTCATAAACAAGACAATTGAATAATAATTTCATGCAAAATACATGGCCAAATAGAATTTCACATAATTTCACAATTCTCACAAAACATCATATAATTCTCGGATGAAACCAGTATGCACAGTTTCCGAAGAAATTCAATTAAAATATCCATACGACCTCCAAAAATTACGAAATTTTACCGAGTTATAGCCAAGAAATTTTTGTACATCTTTCGTGAAGAACTCCAAGCCAGATTCTTTTTATATTATTTTATACAACCTCACGAAGCTTATGGATACGTTACCGCATAGTCCAGTGCTTACATCTCCGAAATATTGAGTTTTAACCTACCTATTCTCTTTCGTTTTCTCTGAAATTTAGATATGTTCTACATCAAGACGTTCTATACAAGTTTCATGAAGAAACCTAAGTCAAATAACCAGAGTATGGTCATCATTTAGGTCCATGAAGTCTCGGGTGTCTCGGAATACATCACCAGAATTACTGTCTTTAAGATCTAGTCGATTTACTAGGCTATACTTATTAATTTCACTTCAAATTTGAGTATGTTGTATTTTAAGATATCCCCTACAACTTTCATGAAGAAATCGAAGTGAGATTCTCAACAAAAACCAACATGCAATCACGAATCCAGCAAGAGGTCAGTAAAAACTTTCCAGATCTGGGGTCTCCGTAGGATGAGACTTTAACCCCTCAAATCTCCATAATTTTACACGAAATTTTGTTATGTTGTAGTAAAAGATGTTAGCTACAACTTTGATGAAGAAATCGAAGCCAAAATCTGACTCTAAACACACATGCAAGCTCAAACAACATTCTGACTCACATGATCCGAGCAAGAACAGTCACACCATTAACACACAACTCATCCATGCTTCGGTTTTTCTCATCTAACACCCAAGAATTTAACATGCAAACAACATACAAGCATGCAAGAGAAGCTAGAGGACTCCCACTTGCCTCTAGACCGGACGGACGACGACACATGGCGGCGAACGGGCGGCACACGGGCGGACGGACGGCGGTGCGGCTCCTCCTCTCTCTCGGCCGCTCTCCCTCTCTCTCGCACAATCTCTCTCTCTCTCTCTTTGGGCGAATGGCTAACCGGCCATTCTCTCTCCTCTCTTCCCTTCTTATACCCCCCCTAATCCTCATGATTGATAATCATTGCATGCCTTCAAACTAGCCAATGCATGGCTTTCTCCTTTGTGCCACTTGTCCTATTGCATGCATCATGGGCCTTGGAGTTGGGCTTCCTTGTGGCCGGTCGACCACCTCCTCTTGGGCCTCCATTGGGCCGGCTAGCTTAGCCTACTAGAGCTTAGGCCAATGGGCCTAAGGCCCAACCTAAAAATTGACCTTTTCCCTTTTTTTTTTTTGAATTCCTTTCTATAAATATTTTCAAATTCCAATTTTTCATCTTGGCCAAAGTCTTGGGACATCTTGTTTATTGGAATTTAATTTATAAAGTACATGGCCAAGCATAGGTTATTAATCTATCAAATTTAAATTCTCACAATCACATGCACAAATCATCTAATTAAAAGACTAATGGCTAAAGCATAAGCCATGGGAAATTTTATCACCTAATTAGAGACTTTAACACACCTTATAACTTGACTTTGAATTTCGGGATGCCACATAGGTAGCAAAGCTTCGGCAACGTACTTCACCCCGACCTCTCTACTAAACTAGGCATCCGGAGTTCTAGAGGTGTTGTTAAAGACCTTGTATTTGAATTCTCGGATTGCTTGTGTTGATTTCAGAGCAACCACAAAGAGGACGGCGAAGAGAAAGTGCTGAATAGGCCTAGTATTTGCAAAGGATGATTTTACTAGCTCTTATCTATGCAATATCTTGAGTCTATTCGTTCACTATATATAAGTTTTGATACCAATGGAAACCATGAAAATTTTTCAATTTTGATAGAGTTGACGACTATGCTTTGAAAAATTCTTTACATGTCACAATTGTAGATTATCTCCCGCTCAGATAGTCAATTGTATTGCCTTAAATTTGGTTTTGATATAATTTCATTTGTCTCCTTTTTTTTGTGTTTGGTCAGAGTTTGCCTCTGTGGAAATATTATCCCACACCTCTTGACAACGGGTCATATATGCTTTTTAAATTAATATAGTCTCCCTATACATATCAATTTAAACTTTTAGAGTAGGCTTTCTAACATAGTATGGGAGGTGGGGAGGGCAAATAATAGCAACAAAAGTGTCAAAAATCCGATGGTGTTGTAGAGAGTGCGTGTTTGGGAAGTTGGGGTATGGTTCATAGTCCCCATCGATAGGTGTTGGGAATAACGGATCCCCGAAATCGGATTCGACACTAAATCGAACCCCTAAAAGCAATGCGGAAGACAAGCCCGGGAAATTCACGTATCACCGATCCTAAAGCACACCACGGATTCGAGCGTACCTTGTTAGCCACATATTAGACACCGACGCCGATAGAGGAAGAGAAACTTGGCCCTGTTCGATCCGATTAAGCAAAATCGCCTTTGCACTTCACTGTTTTCCTTTTAGGGAGAAAACAAGAGAGAGAGAGAGGGGGAGAAGGGAGACGTACACATGTTTTGTTCCAACAGGTGTCTTCTCTCTCTCTCTCTCTCCTCCCTTTTATATGTCCCTCCATCCACGGGCCCTATTCCCGTGGGCCGGGCTTTTTGGGCCCAACTTGGGCGGACGGGCCTTAAGCCCATCAATAATCAAACCATCATCTCCCACTCGCATATGGTGGGCTGAACAGGATTCTCTTTACCTCTCTTCAACATTCATACCGGTGAATAATCCGTGCGACCAGCATACTTTGAGAGCTCGTTGCTATACATCTATTAGGAATATATAGCAGCTCATAATGGGCGTCTCACTCTGAGTAGATTCAGTATGCAGTACCCCAGATCGATCGATCACATTTATATCTCTCTTGATCTTTTTTAAACAATGATATATATATTGTATTCACAATTATAATTATCACAAAGACAGTCATAATTGGTCGATCAGTGAATACAAAACCACAATGTGATTCTCCAAATTCGATCTTCCTCTTTCCTTCAAACTCTCAATTTCAGTTCAGTTTGCTTTTCTAGAAATGCCCCATTAGATCGAATCAACCCATGACCATTGGCAACATCCTAAGATAGCAAATACTAAATAGAAATCTTTAGAATAAGTAAGAGTTATGAGGAGACTAAAAATTGAGGAACTCTTTTCCTCAAGAGTCTCACATGTCATAAAAGTTGAGATCAAACTTTTTGCCACTCTTATTGGTCGTCTCATGCATACGTAGTATGAAATACGTATTACGGTATTAACTCCTTTCCCATGGAGCGTATATCTACACCTTTCAATACCGTACAGATAATAGTTCAGACATACCCAATGTCTAACTTGAGTTCACGTATCTACTCATTTACAAAATTCATCAGAACTCACATCTGGCATCTTGGACAGATAAAGTAAAATATGTGAGGTATTTTACTTTTGGACATAGTAAGTATTATGTCCTCATCTTAACACTCAGTTAAGGCGACATGCGTATTTTAAGCTTGAGCTCTCGATTATTACCTAGATAATAAGCTTAAAAACAGTCTCATCTCTATTTATCACACAGTAAATAGAGGCGATTACCCGTGTGAGTGGGCCAATCTTATATTTGTCCGACATACTTTCTCAACTTAAAGTAATGCACTAAGCATTAAGATGCATAAAGATCATACAAAGATTCATAGGCATTAATAATGAAACAACATAAGTTCATTGATGTGAACAATGCAGGGAAATTACAATATCCAGTACATCAAACTCTATGCAATCCTAGAGATTTTACATGACCACAAAACACATATCTAGGTATTGGCTTTGTCATAGGATCTGCTATCATTCTATGCGTAGATATGTACTGTAAGTTCACATCCTTTCGTGCAACCATATCTTTGACAAAGTTATACTTGGTATCTATATGTTTGGTCTTGCCATGATATTTTGGATCTTTGGTGTACGCTATATAGCTTGGCTATCACGGTTAACCAATAATGGATTTGCAGCTTTCTCATTAACACCTAGATGATCCAAAAATCTCTTAAGCCAAACTCCTTCTTGTACCGCTCGCGATAATGCCACGAACTCGGCTTCCATCGTGGACAAGGCTATACACGTTTGCTTCTTACTGCTCCATGATATGGCGCCATTGTTCAGTAAGAAAGCAAATCCAGAGGTAGATTTTCTTTCATCTAAATCTCATTCCCAATCAGCATCTGAATAGCCTTCAAGTCGCAGATCCTTTCCTTGGTAATTCAACTTGTAATCAGCAGTTCCCTTCAGATACCTCAGTATTCTCTTAACGGCCTTTCAATGTGCTGGACCTGGATTGGATTGGTATCTACTCACCATTCCAACTGCAAAACATATGTCGGGTCTTGTACACATCATAGCATGCATCAAACTCCCAACAGCACTAGCATAAGGAACATGTTTCATTTGTTCCTTCTCTTGTGGAGTCCCGGACACGATCTATGGCTCAATCCTTCACCTTTTGCAATAGGAGTGTCTATGGGTTTACAGTCTTGCATACGAAATCGTTCAAGAACTTTATTTACATATGTTTCTTGCGAAAGAGACAACGATCTCTTCGAACGATCTCTTGAAATCTTAACTCCAAGAATGTATACAGCCTCACCCATATCCTTCATCTCAAAGTTGGAAGACAACCAACTCTTGACAGTATTAACAAACTCTCTATTGCTTCTGGCAATTAGTATATCATCAACATATAATGATATGATCACAAATTGATTATTGGATCTTTTGATATATACACAATGATCCTCATCTATCATTGTAAAGTCATATGCCATTATGGCATTATGAAAACGTATATACCATTGTCTCGATGACTGCTTAAGGCCATATATCGACCTCAAAAGTCGACATACCTTTTCTTCTTGGCCTTTCACCATGAAACCAACATGTTATTCTATATATATTTCTTCCTCTAATTCTCCATTGAGGAAAGCAGTCTTTACATCCATCTGATGTAACTCAAGATCCATACTAGCTACTATTGCCAGAATAATGCGAATCGAGGTAAATCTTACTACAGGAGAAAACGTATCTTCATAATCAATTCATTCCTGTTGATTATACCCCTTCACCACAAGGCGAGCCTTATGCCTTTCTATCGAGCCATCAGCCTTTCGCTTTATTTTGAGAACCCACTTGTTCCCAATAGCTCTGCGTCCTTTTGGAAGATCAACCAGTTCCCAGACTTGGTTTGATTTTATTGACTCAATTTCCTCTTCCATTGCATGAATCCATTTTTCCTTACTAGGGCAATTCAGAGCCTCATTAATATTTCTTGGCTCATCCTCATCATGTGGAGCAACCATAAAAGTTTCCCCTTCAATGTCAAAACGTCGACGATGAATACTTTGGCGACTTGTTCGCCATATGGGAGATTGTACACTTTGTACATCATTCCCCATTATGCTCCCACTAGGATTAGATAATGATGACGTCGTCTCATCATGTGGTTGCAATTGAGAATGAGTTGAATTCAATTCATCACTTCTCATATTACTCCCACTTGGACGAACTCCACTAATATCATTATCTTGATCTAAGGTTTCAAATAGGGAATAATCTTCACCTATTTCGCCCTTCTTGGGAAATTCATCCTCTAAGAATATGACATCTCGTGATTCAAATTCAGTTATACTCCCACTTTCCTGCTCACCTATAAACACATACCTGTGGCATCCCAAAATTCAAAGTCAAGCCATAAGGTATGTTAAAGTCTTGAATTAGGTGATAAATTTCCATGGCTTATGCTTTAGCCATTAGTCTTTTAATTAGATGATTTGTGCATATGATTGTGAGAATTTAAATTTGATAGATTAATAACCTATGCTTGGCCATGTACTTTATAAATTAAATTTCAATAAACAAGATGTCCCAAGACTTTGGCCAAGATGAAAATTGGAATTTGAAAATATTTATAGAAGAAATTCAAAAAAAAAGAAAAAGGAAAAGGTCAATTTTTGGGTTGGTCCTTAGGCCCATTGGCCTAAGCTTTTAATGGGCCAAGTTGGCCGGCCCAATAGAGGCCCAAGAGGAGTGGTCGACTGGCCACAAGAAGCCCAAGCCCAAATTCAAAAATTCATAAGACAAGTGGCACAAGACTCTCATGCATTGGCTTAGGGGAGAAGGCCATGCATTGGCCTTAGTTAAGGCAAGTAATCATTATCAATCATGAGGATTTGGGGGTATAAGAAGGGAAGAGAGAGAGAGAGTGGCCGGATCCCATTCGGCCGAGAGAGAGAAGGTGCGAGAGAGAGAGAGAGATTTCGAGAGAAAGAGGGAGAGGCCGAGAGAGAGAGGAGGAGGAGACCGCCGTCCGTCCGCCGTGAGCCGCCGTGTTCGCCGCCCCGGTCTAGAGGCAAGTGGGAGTCCTCTAGCTTCTCTTGCATGCTTGTATGTTGGTTGCATGTTGAATTCTTGAGTGTTAGATGAGAAAAACCGAAGCATGGATGAGTTGTGTGTGAAAGGTGTGACTGTTCTTGCTCGGATCATGTGAGTCAGAAACTTGTTTGAGCTTGCATGTGTGTTTGGAGTCCGATTTTGGCTTCGATTTTTTTATGGAAGTTGTAGCTAACATCTTTTACTATAACATAATAAAATTTCGTGGAAAATGATGGAGATTTGAGGGGTTAAAGTCCTATCTTACGGAGACCCCAGATCTGTGAAGTTTTTACTGACCACTTGCTGGATTCTTGATTGCATGTTGGTTTTTGTTGAAGATCTCACTTTGATGTCTTCATGAAAGTTGTAGGAGACATATTAAAATACAACATACTCAAATTTGAAGAGAAATGAACAAGTATAGCCTAGTAAATCGACTAGATCTTGAAGACGATGATTCTGGTGATGTGTTCTGAGACACCCGAGACTTCAAGGACCTAAATGGTGACCATATTCTAGTTATTTGACCTAGATCTCTTCATAAAACTTGTAAAGGATATCTTGATGCATAACATATCCAAATTTCAGAGAAAACGAAAGAGAATAGGTAGGTTAAAACTTCATATTTCGGAGATGGAGGCACTGGACGATGCGGTAATGGGTCCAGAAGCTTCGTGAGGTTGAATAAAATAATATATAAATAATCTGGCTTGGAGTTCTTCATGAAAGTTGTACGAAAATGTCTTGGATATATCCCAGTAAAATTTCATAATTTTTGGATGCCATATGGGTATTTTAATTGAATTTATTCGGAAACCGTGCATTCTGGTTTCATCCGAGAATCATAGGATGTTTTGTGAAAATTGTGAGATTTTGTAAAAATTCAATTTGGCCATGAATTTTGCGTGTAATTATCATCCTATTGGTTTGTTTAATAATTTCTTGAATTTTTATAATTTTGGGAATTTATAGATATTAAATAAATAAATAAATAAATAAATAAAATAAAAGAGATTATTTTATTGGCCATAAATTCCATTAAATTTATTTATAAATAATTTTACTATGTGGCATGTGTGGTGAAGTCTTAGTGCATGTATGACATAGAATTGAGATGCAAGTGTGAATCCATGCTAAGTATGACTTGTTTGATGTCACGCCATATGCCATGTTAAATTGAGATCAAAATAATGGTAAATGTGGATAATGATAAGTGAGGAGGTGGTTGTGGCGGAGGATAATGCCCGTAATGTATAGAGATGCATTGCCGGATGGCCCTGGGAGATTCAGGATGCCCGGAATGTGGGGGGCCGGAAGCCCTGTCGGAGGTCTTTGCCCGAAGGGAATGCCTCGCGATGCCAGGATTTGGGGTGCGAGATGCTCGGCCAGGGAGTGTAAATGCCGGAAGCCCTGTCGGAGGTTTCTGGCCGAAGGGAATGCCTCGTGATGCTAGTTGAGATGCGAGATGCCCGGAATATGGGGGACCAGATGCCCGGTGGCCTGGGATGGCTGAATGCCGGAAGCCTCGGAGGTCTTTGCCCGAGGGGATGATTAAAATTGATGATAATGATAATGATATGCATGATGATATGCATGATGATGATAATGATGATGATGATATTCATGATGATATGCATGATGATGATGATAATGATAATGATATGCATGATGATATGCATACTTGATATGATGATGCCATGATGACGATGACGTGAATGATGTGATGATGTCATAATGATGATGACGTGTATGTTATGATGATGATACACATGTACGTGTTATGACTATGATGATGATGCATGATAGTATGCGCATGGCTTCAAGGTAAGTAACGCCTGCAATGTATGTATAAGTTGCATGATGCATTGAGTTGTTATTGGATTCCTTATCTGCTGAGTGGTTGTACTCACCCCTTTTGGGGACAACATTTCAGATTAGCAGTATGCTACTTCCTGCCGTCACGCGGGGTGCATTTTACGGGTTACCGTCCGACGTTGAGGTAGAGTGTGAGGAGTTCAGCTGTACTTCCGTGCCTGGACTCACCTACATACACGTGCGCTATTTTGTCTCTTACGACATAAGCCTGGCTGGGGGCCCAATCGTTCAGGAGTTTGTCTCTGTCCATGTTTACCGCGATGGGGTGATGAGAGGGATGCTGCCGCCGCCACCGCCTGACGCACCGGACTGGGTGTGAGGCCCGAGCGTGACGAGTAGGGGCTGTGTTTTTTGGGAGTTAGTTAGCCGACACATATGATGGGAGGTTGTATACATGTGATGTAGAGGGTCGAGGATCTTTTTGAGGTTTTAGGCAGGACATGGCAGAGTCCTAGCTTTTCCTTGTTATGTATCGACCCGAAAAAGAAGTCCCATCCTGAAAGAATATGTAAATAATGTGTCGTCGCTTGTTTATAAAATCCTGGTGTTTAGTGGTGTATATTGGTATCATGGTTGGTAGGGGGATAGATGATGCTTTGATTTGCTTCCGCTAATGAGCCGCGCTGGGACCGCTTTAAAAAAAATGCCTGAAATTAACGACGCTTCTTCTAATTATAAGATGAAAGGGTAATAAGGTGTAACATTGGTGCTTGTGGCGACCGCTGAAGGGTTCGGGGTGCTACAATACCCTTTTGAGTGTTCGGAGTATCTTATGAAAATACTATTCTTTCCTCTGGGACCCAATTTCCCAAACTTGTGAGAGGACTCATGTGTATAGGCAGCACAACCCCATGGCTTAAGAAAACTTAAGTCCGGTTTTCTACCTGTCCATAACTCATATGGAGTGGAAGTAACTGATTTGGAAGGCACCCGGTTAAGTATATAGACAGCAGTTAATAATGCATCACTCCAAAAAGTGATAGGTAAGTTAGCATGCACCATCATGGATCTAACCATTTCCAGTAGGGTTCTGTTTCTTTTCTCCGCAACACCATTTTGTTGAGGAGTATACGGAATAGACAACTGTCTTTCTATTCCTTTTTCATGACATAACTTTCTGAACTCATCAGATAAATATTCTCGACCTCGATCGGATTTCAATGTTTTTATTTTTTTGTCTAATTGATTTTCTACCAGGTTTATAAACCTTTTGAAACAACTTATTGCTTCAGATTTATGAGAAATCAAATAGACATATCCGAATCGAGTATGATCATCTATAAAAGTGATGAAATAAACAGCCCCATGCCTTCCTCTCACATTCATTGGACCACAGACATCAGAATTGATTAAATGCAGAGGAAATTCAGCTCTTTTACCTTTTCCAAATGGTTTCCTTGTCGTTTTCCCTTCTAGGCAATGCTTACATATGGGCAAATCGACTTTTTCAATGTTGCCCAACAAGCCCTCTTTGGCTAGTCTTTTCATACGTTGTTGGCCAATGTGACTAAGTCTAACATGCCACACATTCACATCTTTATCATATGTATTAGGAGACGTGAGAAGGGAATAACAAACATTTGCATTAACATAGTCAATATCTAATACAATGAAACCATTTAGAAAATAACCACAACCATAGTAGTTTGTATTCAAATACAAATCCACACCTCTATTATGGAAGTTCATATTAAAACCTAATTTAACCAACACTAAATTCCGACGAATCTCCGGAGCATACAATACATCATGTAGGAATAAAGTGCGTCCATCACGCATGTTTAGTTGGCATGTGCCAATTCCTTTTACTTCAGCTCTGGAGTTGTTTCCCACATAGACCCACTTAGTTCCAGTTGGTACTTGTCGAAATTCCACGAAGGATCCTTTATTCTTCACTACATGGTCTGTCGCTCCTGAATCTACAGTCCACAAAGGATTAGACCCAGTCAAGAATACAGAACTTGACACATAAGTAAAGTTCTCAAATGTACAAGAGGTGTTTACCTTTTTCGGCTCACAACAATTGCGAGCATAGTGACCCTTCTTGTCACAATTGTAACACCTCACCCTTGACATTTTCTTCACTTGAGGACGTTTTCCTCTCTTGTGTTGGTTAACTCTTGATTTCTTGCAACAAGGACTTGATCCTTTGCAATCCCACATATTGAACGAATCAATACGCTTGCGCTTAGAGCTCAAAGCTCTTTTTGAGCTAGAACCAGCATTGCAAATGTCTATTTTCGACTCAAATGCCGTTAGGCGGTCCTCTACTAGCTCAAGGTGGCGCACGGCATCCTCAAGATCTTCCATAATATGGTCAAGAGCTTCTAGTGCTTCTTGCTTTTCCAGCACATATTGGATTTTCATGTGCCATATTTCATAGTTGTCACCATTGAGCTTTTCACCTTTGTTCAGCTCGGCAACTATGCTCTTTGTGGCTGAAGCCATTGATATGAACACATCAGACAAATATGCACGAATTATTAATGCCTATCATTTATGCATCCCTTTTTACATAGACCCATCATATTAATGAATAATTTCAAGTAAGGCTTTAGAATCAAAAGGTCACTACGTTTCCAATCATCCTCCAAAAATCCTAACTTAGAACTATCATTAATATGATTGTCTCATGCAAAATCAATTCTATAAAGCTACAAAAACTTCTAAAACTACCCACAGCTAATTACTCACAGCAACCAGCAATAACAGAAAGCAACAGATAATTGACATCCAATAAAACAATAATGCTTTCAACTAATACAACCAATATATAGGTTGCTACATTAACAATAATTAGGTAGTTAAACAATACATAAGATGTCCACAAAGCACACTTAACTAAGATCAGCCAATACAACTAACACCAAGTAAGCACACGAACTGGGAAAGATCCTCTTTTGTTCAATTTCTTGATCTTTTCCTTTGTAACAATATAGTAATATTCATTTACAAAATCCATCACAATTTTCTTATATGAAGCAGCTCCGTTGACATCCCATATGCGATTCAACACATCTTGCCATTCAGGTGGAAGAGTGTTCATGAAAAATCGCACTATTTCTGACTGTGGCATGGGACGACCATTCCATATGACCTTTTGAATTTTCCCGTTGACTTCAAGGACATGATCAATTAAGTCACCACTCTCCCATCGATGATCAGTCAGCTCAGCTATCAACTTAGACATCATTTCCTTTTGTTCATCGGTAACTGCGCGAATAGGTATGCGCAACCTCAGGGGAGGCATTGTTCCTGCAACAAATGCAGAACAAATAAGGGATCACATATAATCCACATAGACTTAATTGAAAAAGAAACACTTTTTTTTTTGGGGTCAACGGTGGTCAACGGTCAACGGTCGTCGGTCGGGTCGTCGGTCGCCGGACTGGGTCAAACGGACCGACCGCACGTGCCGCGCGCGTGCACGGGCTGACGTCATGCAGATGTCAACCGGCATGTGCCGCGCGCGTGCTAGGCGTCCGCGGGTCGGGTCTCCGTCGGGTTGGGTCGCCGGCCGGCCAACGGTCATCGGTGACGTCGTCCCAGCGGTTACCGACCGTTGGGTGACGTCACGATGACGTCAGCGCGTGACGTCAGCACACGTTGGTTTGCCGACCGGCGCGTGCTGGTTCGCCGCCGGCAGCGCGCACGTGCCGGTTCGCCAATCGGCACGTGTGGCGCACGCGCTGGCTGATGCCAATGCTTCGGGCGCGTCGCGCCCATGCGCAGCGGCTTCTGGCCGCGCGTGTGGGCGCGTGCGGCGTCGCCTGGCTGCGCACAACTTGTCGTCGGACTCGTCTCGACGACCTCTTTCTCCCTATGCTATCAGAATTCGATTTCGACTTACGAAAACTCGGAAAAATGGTCGAACAGCGATCGGGTGTCAGGATTTCTCGCCCCGATCCGTACTGCCAAATTACTTTTGCAAAAAATCAATCAAAAAACGTCAAACAGGTCGGGAAAACGTGAACTAGGGCTCTGATACCAATGTTGGGAATAACGGATCCCCAAAATCGGATTCGACACTAAATCGAACCCCTAAAAGCAATGCGGAAGACAAGCTCGGGACATTCACGTATCACCGATCCTAAAGCACACCACGGATTCGAGCGTATCTTGTTAGCCACAGATTAGACACCGACGCCGATAGAGGAAGAGAAACTTGGCCCTGTTCGATCCGATTAAGCAAAATCGCCTTTGCGCTTCACTGTTTTCCTTTTAGGGAGAAAACAAGAGAGAGAGAGACGGGGAGAAGGGAGACGTACGTACATTCTGTTCCAACAGGTGTCTTCTCTCTCTCTCTCCTCCCTTTTATACGTCCCTCCATCCACGGGCCCTATTCCCGTGGGCTGGGCTTTTTGGGCCCAACTTGGGCGGACGGGCCTTAAGCCCATCAATAATAAAACCATCAATAGGAATACACGAGGATCCCACAGGGGGAGGAAACAAAATGCAAAGAGTGAAGTAAATATCAAGTTGAACCTCGATCTGGAGCTTTTCGACCCTCTCTTCAACTTGAAAGGTGTAGTAGTCAGTCTTGATACGAGATTTAGTGGGGGTTACTTTGATCATAAGTAAGAGCACCTCAATTTACTTGAACTAAGAGTGGGAATAGTTACGAATTTCATTAGCTCGCGTGAGAGAAGGAGGTCATTGCAAGAGGGACGATCCCTGTGAGAGTTACTGCAATCGTGGAAGTTGACAATATGAGCATGCGACATGGGTAAAAACATCGACTTTCTTACTTGGGCAAAGCAATTCCAGCGGGGTAGACTTCATCCGATGCAAAGCAATATTCAACATGGTGACGGGGTATGCAAGCCGTGAATCTTGACCTTATTAAGTGCATCTAATGCAAGAGTAATTAGGTGTACAAGTGCACACCCATTGGTTCGAACTCACACTCCCCTCGACTTGTTCGCAAAAGCCCATGGATGATCGGCATCTGTCTTTTAACTGGAACCTCAGCAGTGGTCCCCAGATTCGAAAATTAGATTGAGTATTGATGAGCCGGTGGCCCATGTAACAATCTGCTCTAAACCGACCAGTCCGATTCACAAATATCATATAAAACTATGTCTTTCAAATACAATAATTTGCTTAGGTGGTCATGTAAGAGTTTTTTTAATGTGGACTACATTAATTGATATTGTAATTTACCATTTTATAGGGTTGGTTTAATAAGGTAAGACATAAGATTTTCTTAAGTGAATTATTGTATTTGATCTGGCTTTTGTGTGCCGAGTTGGGCTCATCCCATGATGAAAGGGCCCGATTGAAAAATCTATAAATAACGCTAAGGTTCCTCCTCTAACCCTCATTCTTCCATGAACACTCTCACCTCACATAAAGGAAGCCATCAGGGGCAGTCTCATCACATCATGATCCGAGGGCCATAAAGGAGAGCCTAAGCATCGAATTGTCGCCATTCCACATAAAGAACGATGTATTTCAAATTAGGTGTGCAAATCTTTGTCTTCTTCTCCAATATGTTCGAGTTTCTAGCTATGTTGATCTTGGGATGCCGTTTCGACGGCCAACATTTGATGTCAGAGCCTTGTAGCCTAAACTCGAATTGTTGCATTTGGCCTATTTTTAGAAATTCTGTCCATTGAAATTTGATTTTGAACACATATTCGGATTCGTCTTATTGAACCGAGCATTTCAGTGGGTGGCATGCCTCTGACGGGGGCTAACCAAGCCACCCATGAACATTTCAGATTTGAGCAAGCTTTGGATCGTTTTGTCTGTTTCCGTGAGTTTTGGTCCAGTAAAAGTGCATTTTGATCACACATTTGGACTCCTCCAGTTGAAATGAGCATTTTGGTGATGCCCGCACGGACCTACACGCACTGCGATGGCGCTAGTGAATGGCGCCACATGCTGGCATGTGTGGGCACATGACCGCCTAAGGTGGTGGGTGACGTCATTGCTGACGTCACCCTACCGACTCGCCCCACCGCCATGCTGATATGACGTCATTTGATAGTGATGATGTCGCCAATGACATCATATGTGACATCTTGATTTTTCAAATCTGATTTCAATTGAATAAATGGGCCTTTCGTCGACGCGTCTATAGTGCTATTCTCTGAACCAATCACTCAAGAGATAACTAGATTATCTAGGAAAATTATCAAGGGATTTTAATGCAAAAGACTTGAGAATTCGACCAGGAAACGACTGCTCGACCGTGCTAATTTGTAAGGGTCATTATGACACAATTAAAAATCGATTAGAGATCCATGATAGGTGGATTCGATTGAGATGAGTGATCAAAATGTGGGTGATTCCACATGATTGCAAAATTCTCATCGATCGGCACTAAATTAATTTTCTATCGTTTTGGGTACCCTGTATTTGTATTTGAAATCTTGAGATTTTCACGACAATCAAGAGTCGCCAATGTGTCGAAGATGTACATTGTGACTTGAGATAAATCGATCACGGGTCAATTGCACCAAAAATTCCTAAAAATTACCTGGTAGACTAGGTCATGATAAAAGCGCGCCGGATTGAAAATAACCGCGAATTTGAACCCGATTTCATAAATTGAAAGTTCTGAGGTGTCACAAGCTATTTTAGGAACGTCGACTCATTCTCCGAGAAATTTTCAGAGATTTTGGGATTTTTGCAGAAAATCGATACGAATGTTGCGGAAAATTAGCGGAAATTTAGATGGGCTAAATTGATGGAAATTTGGACTTCCAGGATCGAGCTACTTGATGACGGGAAAGTGTGGAAATTTTGTGAGCATTTCTTCATCAATTTTGGACTTCAAATTTGGAGAATTTGAGGATGAAATTCGGAGCATAGGATGGGGGTGCAACACTTGCATTCAAATTTGATTATTATAGAATTATAATTCAAGAAAGTAATAAGGGACAAGGAGTTAATGAAGGGATAAGCTTGTTTGACATTTCTTTCCTCTCCAATCTTCCCCTACACGCCAACGCCAGCTGCCCACCGTCTTCTTCGAGCGAGTTCAGCTTCAACAAAAGACCGGTTGTTTCTTCTTTTCATTTGGACTTCCACTAGCAAAAATTCACCGCCTTCTCTCGCCACGCAGCAGGCCACTCTCCACCAAAAGTCTTCCAGTCAACCGCCAGCACCCTTATCTTTTCCATTCGTCCGTCTCCTCCTCCACTTCTCTGCCCCGTGAGTGCTGCAGCCCTACCAAATTCAACGCCAACACCCGCCCACACCGTGTCTTCTTCCACCGCCTGCTCTCCACCGAAGACTCAGCTGCTTCTCTCCCCAAGAACACGCGTCCAGCAGCACCGAAGCACCATCGAAATTACGGTCAACAGCCTCCACCGAGTTGAAGCTCACAAAGACCGAAGCCAACGAAGTTGCTCCTCCACGCGTCCAGCAATAGTTAAGCCAACCCACCAAAGAAGCCATTGAAGTCAGTCTCTCGGATCCCATCTCCACGAAACTACTTCTTCGCCCGCGTCTCCTGTTAGAGAATCAAGATCAAAACCAAGCAAGTTTGCTATATCGAGAAGCCAAGTCTGCTATATTGAGAAATCAACCACAGGAGGTCCTCGACTCGAGAAGTCAACCACAGGAGGTGAGGTCCTCGACTATGATAGATGTGGATCACCAGAAGGCAATCGAGAAGTAAAAGAGCTGAAGAAATTGATAACTCATGGATAACGAGTTTCATCAACGGTGGAGATCATACAAATGTCAAAGACACGGATTGCCAAGTCTCAAGATTTGTTCGTTATATTCAATTTGTAAAGTTTGTTAGTCGAAGTTAGTTAGTTCGCTTTTTCTAGTAGTTAGTCTTCTGTTTTCTATCCATATAAAGAGAGGGATTGTAATCGGTTCAATGTCAAGAAGAATATAATGATTCAGAAAGTCTCTGCTGTATTTTTCTATCTCTTTTTGTTCAAATGAATGGAAATACAGTATCGAAAACTTCTTCATAGATCATCTGTTATCATTCTTCATCTTCATCTTTTGTATTCTTGATTTCATAAGTTCTCATGGTATCAGAGCAGGAAGATCGACGTGCATCAGAATAAAATCTGTCAAGTAATCAGTTCGTGCATCAAGTCAGAAGAAGTGAACGAACAATGAAGCTCTCTAGATCAAGGTAAACTCATATAGGTTCAGAGCTCATAAGCACTTTTGTTATCATCTTTTTCAAAGAATCATAATAATGGCGATCAGAACTCCAAAATATCCTTTTCCGATACATGTGAATATCACAAACTTCGTCACAATCAAACTTGCTGAGGACAACTTCCTATTGTGGCAAGCTCGGATCCAAAGGTTTTTGAAAAGCCAAGATCTCGTTTGATTTTGTTAATGGAGATATTCCTTCACCCTCTCGAATGCTGCAAACAGAGGATGAAGGTTGTGAAACCGATCTTATTAATCCAGATTACACTGACTGGACTAGAACAGATCAGTTGATTTCATCATGGATCTCTGGAGCCGTTACTGAAAATATTCTGAGTCTAATAATTGGATTAGAAACATCATCCGAAGTATGGCAAACTCTTCGAAAAGGTTTACACGAAGTCAATTGCTAGAGAGTTCGAATTAAGGGGGAAACCGCAAACATGTCACAAGCATGAACAAACCCTTGCCGATTATCTCGGGAATATAAATCCATATGTGATCGTTGAATGCAATAGGCAAACTCGTGGATGATATAACCAAAATGTTTGGTGTATTGGAAGGTTTAGGTCCCGAGTATGAGAACTTTCGGACTACCATATATTGTTTGAAGCCTCAGCCAGAGTATGATGAGGTTATTGCTCAATTAGAAAGGTTTGAATCAAGACTCAAAATTTTTTCCAGGAGTCAGTTCAACCCGAATTTGGCGTATTTTGGACAAAGACAGTTTCAGGTTCAGTCTAAAGATATCACAAATGAAAACTACTTTTCTCAAGCTTCTGGATTTATATCTGAAAGAGGAGGTTACAGAGGTGGTCGAAGCTATGGTCGTGGCAGAACTGGTAACAATAGGGGTCGTGGTTTTGAAAGATATCAGAATTACAGAACAGATATCTCCAGTCCAGGGCAAGGAAATCAACACCCTAGACAGAGAAATGTTATCCCTACAACAAACCAAGGGTTTAGACCCTATACCACTTACTCACAAAGGTACCAAAATGTCAAGACTTATCCTTCTGCAAACTCGAGTAAAAACTTGCGAGAATGAAAAAGAAACAAGTAGCATTCGATTAGAGTGTCAAATATGTAAAAAGTCTGGACATGATGCTCTTCGCTGCTGGTATCGGTTTGACAATTCTTATCAAGCAGAGAATATTCCAGCAGCCTTGACAAAGCAATGCATATTGAAGACTCAACGGGCAAAGTGAGTGGTATCCGACTCGGAGCTACGGCTCACATTAGTGCCGATCCGGTATGCTCCATACTCTTTCTAAATATCAAGGACATGATACTTGTTATGATAGGCAATGGATCATGTTTACCCGTAACTCACATTGGCAACACACGGCTCAAAACAAAGAACAATACATTACCCCTTAACGATGTTCTAATTGTCCCGAGAGATAAAGAAGAATCTCCTTTCGGTATCTAAACTCACGAGATGACTTCCCTTGTTCCTTTATTTTTGACAAACCGGTGTTTATGTAAAGGACAACAATACCAACACAATGGTGAAGCTCGGAAGGAAAATTAGAGGTCTTTATCAAGCTAATCCACAGACCATAGAAGCCTTCTTTACTCAGCGGCAAAAGACAGTCGGTGAAGATATATGGCATCAGCGTTTGGCTCATACAAATGCTCAAGTAGTTAAGCATATGCAAAAACAGAAGCTTATACAATTTGTTTCATCATCTCAAGTTGTTTGCAGTATCTGTCAAATAGCCAAAAGTACAGCTCTATCGTTCCCTTTTTCGGATTCTACATCAAGTTCTCCATTAGAAAGAATTCATTGTGACATATGGGGACCATCACCACTGTTCCTTTCAAAAGTTTAGATATTATGTGATTTTTGTTGACAATTTCTCTCGATATTGCTGGCTATATCCCATGAAGTTGAAGTATGAGTTTTATGATATATTTGTTCAATTCCAGAAGTTAGTTGAACGACAGTATAATCATCAGATTAAAATCTTCCAAAGTGATGGAGGAGGAGAGTTCGTAAGCAATAGATTTCAAAAATTTCTAAGTCACCATGGAATAAGACAGTTCATATCATGTCCTCACACTCCAGAACAGAATGGTGTCTTCGAAAGAAAGCATCGACACATCGTTGAACTTGGATTAGCAATGCTCTATCACTCAAAAGTTCCACTGAAATTTTGGGTGGATGCATTTATGACAGCTAATTACATCATAAACATTCTTCCCACACCAAAGCTGCAGATGGACACACCTTATAACAAACTTCATAATAGACAGCCAAGGTATGATCATTTAAGAGTATTTGGCTGTGCATGCTATCCTTGCTTGAGACCGTATGCAAGTCATAAACTTGATCCTCGATCTCTCCCCTATATCTTCTTGGGTTATAGCAATCAGCACAAAGGGTATCGATGTTTGGTCCCAACTAATAATCGTGTATACATCAGTAGGCATGTTATCTTTGATGAGTATTCCTATCCTTTTACAAAGAAGCTGATCAATGAATATGGACATTATACAAACTTATACAAACAATGGAGTGAAGGAATACATTTCCTTGAGTCATCAAGCACCGAGTCACCAGCCTCGGAACCATTCATCATCGGCCCACAAACCAGATCCATCCCGATTTCCATGATTGCTATACTTATCATCCATGTCACAGACAACAATCTCAGACCATTTCCTCGAGGAATATGCAAGATGAGACAATGACAGAAGAACAATCTGTCATGGCATCAATAGATGTTATGTCTCAAGATCATTCTATTTCTCAAGGACAAAATACTACCAGTTCTTTATCTTCACACAATGATCTACTAGCTGAAGGTAGTTCTGATGAAAGGCACTCCAATTCCAATTCCATTCTATCTTCCTCTCAAGGTACGAGTAATAATCATCATATGCAGACTCGACTAAAGTCTGGAATTCGAAAACCAAATCCAAAGTATGCTTATTTAGCTGACTATCCAGTTCCTATGGAACCAAAGTCTATCAAGTCAGCTTTAGCTAATAAAGCCTGGTATAGGGCTATGAAAGAAGAGATGGATGCGCTTGCTGAAAATCAAACATGGACATTGATTCCTAGAACTAACCAGATGAATGTAATAGGCTGCAGGTGGGTCTATAAGACCAAACTCACACCAGATGGCGGTCTTGACAGACTCAAAGCTCGTCTAGTCGCCAAAGGCTTTCACCAAGAAGAAGGACTGGACTTCACTGAGACCTTCAGTCCAGTTGTGAAACACACAACAATTCGAATAGTGTTATCTCTAGCTATGATAAGGCACTTTGGCCAATACACCGGCTTGATGTTAAGAATGCTTTTCTTCATGGAGATTTGAACGAGACTGTGTACATGGAATGCCACCGGCTTTATCAATCCTCATCGGCCAAGCCATGTCTGTTTGCTTCACAAGTCTCTATATGGTCTTCGACAAGCACCAAGAGCTTGGTTTGATAAATTCAGCAAATTTTTACTCGAAAATGGTTTCTTCGCAAAGACAAGCCCGATCCATCGTTATTTGTTCTGCATACAAACTCACATACAGTTCTATTGCTTCTCTATGTTGATGATATCATCTTGACTGGTAGTTCACCACATCTCTTAACTGCCCTTATTCAGAAACTTAGTCTTCAGTTTCATATGAAGGACCTTGGGTATATTCACTATTTTTTGGGCATTGAGGCCAAACGAACTTCACAGAATCTCTTTCTGTGTCAAACAAAATATGCTACTGACTTGTTGAAATGAGCTTATATGGCCGACTGTAAACCAGTCTCAACACCCCTGCCTCTTCGATCAATCTCCATGGCTGACACTGCAAATCTACTTACAGATCCTATGGAATACAGAAGCTTAGTTGGTGCTCTTCAATACTTAACCATTACTCAACCGGACGGCATTTGCTACTAATCTTCTCTGTCAAAAATGCAAAATGCCTACCGTAGGAGATTTTCATCAATTAAAAAGAGTACTTCGATATGTCAAAGGTACCATACATCTTGGAATCTATATCCATTCTCAAAGTTCAGTACATCTCTATGGTTTCTCTGATGCGGATTGGGCTGGTTGTCCAACAACACGACGTTCAACAACAGGATTTTGCACGTTTCTTGGATCCAATCTACTATCCTGGTCTGCCAAGAAACAACCTACTGTTTCTAGATCCTCAACTGAAGCAGAGTATCGTGCACTTGCTTCGACCACCGCCGAACTCACTGGATCACGTTTGTGCTACGAGATATAGGGATTTCTCTTCGATCACCTACCACTATATATTGTGACAACGAGATCAGCAATTTCTCTCACCGCCAATCCAATATTACATGCTCGAACCAAGCACATTGAAGTTGACTTTCACTTTGTCCGTGAGAAAGTCTCTTCTGGATCTATTCATATTCAGTATATCTCTACTCATCTACAATTAGCTGATATATTTACTAAGTCATTATCCCGCTTATCTCATCTTACTCTCCGAACCAAATTGGGAATCGAATCCTTTACTCTTCCCAATTTGAGGGGGAATGTTAGAGAATCAAGATCAAAACCAAGCAAGTTTGCTATATCGAGAAGCCAAGTTTGCTATATTGAGAAATCAACCACAGGAGCTCCTCGACTCGAGAAGTCAACCACAGGAGGTGAGGTCCTCGACTATGATAGATGTGGATCACCGAAGGCAATCGAGAAGTAAAAGAGCTGAAGAAATTGATAACTCATGGATAACGAGTTTCATCAACGGTGGAGATCATACAAATGTCAAAGACATGGATTGCCAAGTCTCAAGATTCTTTCGTTATATTCAGTTTTGTAAAGTTTGTTAGTCGAAGTTAGTTAGTTCGCTTTTTCTAGTAGTTAGTCTTCTGTTTTCTATCCATATAAAGAGAGGGATTGTAATCGGTTCAATGTCAAGAAGAATATAATGATTCGAAAGTCTCGCTGTATTTTTCTATCTCTTTTTGTTCAAATGAATGGAAATACAGTATCGAAAACTTCTTCACAGATCATCTGTTATCATTCTTCATCTTCATCTTCTGTATTCTTGATTTCATAAGTTCTCATCTCCTTCGTGCGAGACTCCTCCAGCGAAGACCAGCGAAGCCCACAGCCCATCTAGCCGTGGAGTTCAGCCCATCTTCATGCAATTTCAGCCCAGCGAAGAAGTCAGACCAGCCCATGTGAATGTCATCTTCAGCCCAGTGATTTTCAGCTCATCTCCAGCAGATTTTGAAGCCCAAGCTGATTTTTCAAATCTGATTTCAATTGAATAAATCGGGCCTTTCGTTGACGCGTCTATAGTACTATTCTCTGAATCGATCATTCAAGAGATAACTAGACTACCTGGGAAAATTATTAAGGGATTTTAACGCAAAAGACTTGAGAATTCGACCAAGAAACGACTGCTCAACCGTGCTAATTTGTAAAGGTCATTACGGCACAATTAAAAATTGATTAGAGATCCATGATAGGTCGATTCGATTGAGATGAGTGATCAAAATGTGGGTGATTCCACATGATTGCAAAATTCTCATTGATCGGCACTAAATTGATTTTCTATCGTTTTGGGTACCTTGTGTTCATATTTGAAACCTTGAGATTTTCACAACAATCGAGAGTCACCAATGTGTCGAAGATGTACATTGTGACTCAAGATAAATCGATCACGGGTCAATTGCACCAAAAATTCCTAAAAGTTATCCGGTAAATTAGGTTACGCTAAAAATGCACCAGATTGAAAATAACCGCGAATTTGAACCCGATTTCAGAAATTGAAAGTTTTGAGGTGTCACAAGCTATTTTAGGAACGTCGACTCATTCTCCGAGAAATTTTCAGAGATTTCGGGATTTTTGCAGAAAATCAATATGAACGTTGCGGAAAATCAGTAGAAATTCAGATGGGCTAAATTGATGGAAATTTGGACTTCCAGACTGAGCTACTTGATGACAGGAAAGTGTGGAAATTTTGTGAGCATTTCTTCATCAATTTTGGACTTCAAATTTGGAGAATTTGAGGATGAAATTCGGAGCATAGGATGGGGGGTGCAACACTTGCATTCAAATTTGATTATTATGGAATTATAATTCAAGAAAGTAATAGGGGACAAGGAGTTAATGAAGGGATAAGCTTGTTTGACATTTCTTTCCTCTCCAATCTTCCCCTACACGCCAACGCCAGCTACCCACCGTCTTCTTCGAGCGAGTTCAGCTTCAACAAATGACCGGTTGCTTCTTCTTTTCATTCGGTCTTCCACCAGCAAAAATTCACCGCCTTCTCTCGCCACGCAGCGGGCCACTCTCCACCAAAAGTCTTCCAGTCAACTGCCAGCACCCTTATCTTTTCCATTCGTCCGTCTCCTCCTCCACTTCTTTGCCCCGTGAGTGCTGCAGCCCTATCGAAATTCAACGCCAACACCCGCCCACACCGTGTCTTCTTCCACCGCCTGCTCTCCACCGAAGACTTAGCTGCTTCTCTCCCCAAGACCACACGTCTAGCAGCACCGAAGCACCATCGAAATTTCGGTCAACAGCCTCCACCGAGTTGAAGCTCATAAAGACCGAAGCCAGCGAAGCTGCTCCTCCACGCGTCCAGCAGCAGTTGAGCCAACCCACCGAAGAAGCCACTGAAGTCAGTCTCTCGGATCCCATCTCCACGAAACTGCTTCTTCGCCCGCGTCTCCTTCGTGCGAGACTCCTCCAGCGAAGACCAGCAAAGCCCGCAGCCCATCTAGCCGTGGAGTTCAGCCCATCTTCATGCAATTTCAGCCCAGCGAAGAAGTCAGACCAGCCCATGTCATCTTCAGCCCAGTGATTTTCAGCCTATCTCCAGCAGATTTTGAAGCCCAAGCTCAGGCCCAAGTTCAGTTGGTTTTAGCCCATTTGAAGTTGAGCCCATTTGGGCTTGCAAAGAAGGCCCAAGCCCGCGACCAGCAGCCCTGCAGAAGCCCAAGAATGAAACTTAGCCTTGCTGAGTTGTGTTGGGCCGGTCCTAGGCTCGGTCCAAGTCTGCCGACGCCGCCGAAAATTTGGATTTCAGTCGCCATCGTGACGTCGTCGCGGTGAACCGGTTTTCGCGATACACCGGTGAGTTTATCCTCTAAACCTCGCTTAGTGAGATAATCGTGCTTAAGGGGTGTTTAGATTAGTCTAATTAGGTTTAGGTGGTTAGATTAGATTATTTTAATGTAAATTAGATTAGTTGTATGATTAGTTTAATGGATGTTTAATTATGGCTAATTGTATGTTTAAATTAGTGTAATCTAGTTTAAGGCCTAATTAATTATTTTTAATTAATTAATTATTTCGAATTTTTAAATATTATTTTATTATTTGATATTATTATAATATAATAATTAATTATTTAATTTTCAGAATTAAATTTAATTATTTAATAATTTTGAAAATTTTGTTGGGATGACCGATTGTTAGAATTTCGCGCTAATCACGGCGGTGCGGTCGGTTTGTGCTAATTATATGTTAAATTGAGAAATTGAGTGGAAATGATGATTATAGTTAATTATTCCAAAGTGAGGAATTGAATGAAATTGGAGAAGTTTTGGTATTTAACTTGAAAATACCCAGTGTTAGCTTCTAGCACTGTGATTGGTTTGTATGGCCAGTTTGAATCGATTGGATTTATTGATTGATTTAATTGAAGTATGGATTAGTTTATTATTGAATTATCAACTTTTGAGAGCTATTATATATGCTACAGCTTTGGAGAGCTACTATATCAGTTACAGCTTTGGTGAGCTATTATATCAATTACAGCTTTGGTGAGCTATCTATCTATATAGTTTGAGCGAGCTACCGTCTATATATTACAGGTTTGGAGAGCATATGTCGTATTAACGACTGGTTTGATAGACGGTATTAAATGATATATAGTATGGAGTGGAATTGAAAGATTGATGGTATGATTGAATTGAATCGTTGGATCAATTGTTTGATTTGAGAAATGTTCGAATTGTACTGACGTGCAGGAATGGACTGAGGCGAGGTAAGTCCTCCATCCTCTTTGTGTGGCTAGAGCACCCTGGGGCTTATTTTCTTCCTAATCGAGTTTTAGAGGATAGGACTCGCTGAGACATTGTCTCATCCCGGTTGTGGGATAATATTTCAGGTCCCTAGATGGTGGATCCTCCAGAGCTTTTGGTAGACCAGTGAGGGTCGCTGAGAGGATTTTTGACTTCGTCGATCCCGACTGAAGAGTTGGCGAATGGACCTATCTAGCTGATCTTAGGACAGTTTAGTTTTTGAGGACTAATCTTCTGTAGATCTTTTGTAAATAGCCTAGTCCTGTAAATGAACTGGTTTGATATGTATAAAAAGTATGTGGTTGGTTTTGAAAATGTGATCATGCTTTTCTATCCCAATTGAGTTTTATCTGGGGATTATTTATTTGTTTCTGCATGTGCAATTAAATGAATGGGTCGGCGATGTGTCTTGAGAAGTCACATTTCTATCGACCGCAGTGGGATGTGCGCGTGCTCGAGGTTCAGGGTGTGACATCATACCTCGACGAGTTGACCTGACCCGGGTTGATCAGGTTGACTTGATCTAGGTTGATTAGTCGAACCGTTGGACCGGTTGAACCGTTGACCGATCAAACTGAAGGAACTCGGTCAAGCGAGTTTCCAAACTAACTCCACTAGGTGAGCGTGTGTACCTCACATGCCGTGCATTCCAGAGGCACATAAAGGCGCGTGCAACGTTAAATCAGCGTGTGGTTGGCACCGACATGCTCATATAGAGATTTCCTACGCTGTGATATATTTATTTTACATGTTTGATGCTTTTAAGGATATAAAAATGCATGTGGAACCCTAAATACATGATTTTGGGGGTATTTTTTTGCGTATTTTTTGTGCATTTCTCTATGTTTTTGGAAATGCGTTGTAGGCTCACATGTATATCATCACATAAAAAATGTGTAGAGCATTAATTCATTAATAACATATATAATGTTCAACATTATTAATAAATGGAGTAATGTGATTAGTATGGCATGTGATTTTAGTGACAAATTGCCATGTCATTAGGTTTAAAATCACATGTATAAGGTAAATGTGAGTCATAAAAATTATATCCCTAGTATGAGAGAGTATCAATTATTCAATTGGGTTGTGACAGTCAAAGTGATATACTTGATTGGATTTGAGAAATATTGTTCTCATATTGTGATGGGATGTCTCATGTTTTAATATGTGATCATATTCCCAAAGGATGTGATTTTGTGTTAGTTTATGGAAGGATGCATGCATAGCATATGATTGAGGAGTGACTGACCCTAATGGTTTATACACCAAAAGGTAATTAATTCGTAAAAGGTTAGAATTTATTCTTATGGTCGCTGTCATGTGGAGAGAGTACAATTGTATGTCATGTATTTTGCCGAAAGGTGTTTATATAATGATACATGTAGCTTTTGAGATGTGTACTTGTAAGGTTTCTAAGTTACACAGTACTCATATGATGCCAATTGCATACATTACTTGTTATTAAGTCGCATTCTCCGTAATGGCAATTCCATTATGATTAAGGTTCTTAATGAGTCAAATTTTAGTAGTGAAAGAAGGATTTTCTATTGGGGATGAAGCTAATAGATGTTCATATTGGTTTTATTAATAATAAGCTAGCAATCTCGTTGTTAGTGATATAGAACTAGAAAGCATTTTTTACTGCTTGGTAAAAGGTTATCCATGAGCTGTTTCATAATGGAACACTTGAAAATGGTTTACTAGCTCACTTGACTGCTAAAAGCATGATGGAAGCTTTGGTAGTTTAAACTTGTGTTTTGTCTAATGCCAAGATTGGGATAAATGCAAGGATTCTTTAATATAAGGTATAATGATTTGATGATGTTAAGAAGGGCCTAGGATGGGGGCCATTTTTGGAGGAGCTCGATAAAAGAACTAGGCTACCCAGCCTTTTAATCGTCGATGTGTGGTAATGAAGATAAGTAGCCCAGGACTAAGATGGGCATGTAATCATAATACGTTTTGATATGTGTATATATGTATGAATATATGTTGCTTTTGTTTGCTTGGCTTATATACATGTTGCTCGACTTCCATGTTTGTTTGTGTACAAAGATTGTTTTTAATTCACTTCCAAATGTGCTTAATCAAAGATAAATATTTTTGGGACGATCGACGTGCCTGAGATGTTGATGCTGACCCGTCGGGTCACGCTCTTGTACTAGAGTTGGGCGAAATTGTGACAAGTTCACTCATTGAGTTTATCTAATATTTGTTTGTTGAAATGTTTTCAGGCGCTAGAAATGGTTGAACCATTCTATCGGATTCGTTTTGGCCTCCCTGTTGAGCGTAGTTAGGAGGTGATGGAGTACCCGGTAGTAGGAACGGCCGTCCCGTGCTATTCACGATTTGTCAAGACCATTTAGGTCAATGAAGATTTCCCTAACCTCATGCGACATTGATTCGGAGCCTAGTACTTTTAGGAAGGCGGCGAGTGCCACGGTCCCATCTGCAGCTTCGACGGTCCGCCGGGTGCCAAAGGATCTGGGGGCAGCATTAGCTGGGATGCCAAGGATGGGGACGTTCTTGATGGAAAGGTGTTTGACCCCATGATCGACCCCGCATTGGTTGTCACGTGGGAGGCATGGACCTCGAAGGCCATTGGGGCATAGGTAGATGTGGGGTGTTAGCACTTTTTGAACCACCCTTGTAGTATTAAAGGCGTAAGTATACCCTAGGGCCCTTTTTGGAGGAGGTCATGGCGAAGCGGTTAGACATGTCGGATATATGAAGCTGGTTGTTTAATTTTGAACTCATTATGTATGGGATGATGACTCATGAAGTTTATATATATATATATATATGACTATATTTTAACTATCCCTATTGTTTGATGATTGAAGATTTGTTCACATTTCTGCTTGTGCATTTTAATGTCATTATGATTTAGGTCGGCGACGCCTCCTGGGACGTCACAATCGAATGACCAAAAGAGAAGGTAGTGTTGACCAAGGGTTGTTGCGCGGCCGTATGTGGATCAAGGCGTGACATCCCCGCTTTGTTGGTAAATTTATCATTTTTCTTGATTGCTTACTTACTGCTTCGCATTTTCAATTTAATTGGATGCTTCCTTTTCATTTTCTTTAGAAATAAAATTGCATGAAGATAACCAACCACGCATGATCACTTAATTTAGGAATTAATGATCCCGAAAATATAAGAAGACACGCATGGACATCTTAGCTAAACATGACATACTATTATGTACCGAAAGGGGGCTAATAGAGATATTGGTGTAACTCAAGTCCTTGAACCTAGATATTTGGTTGCGTAAGAATCGAGGGAACACTCCTACCCCTCGATTGGGTCTTCTTGCCAACCTCCAAAACGAGGCCAGTTGTGACTCATGTTTTATTTCTAGGTTGTTTTAAAGCAACTAGACCGTATAAATGAATCTATTTCGAGAGGTGCGAGTTTCAATGAAACTCACCATGCTTTAGCATACTTGCTGCGGAAAGCTCCTAATGAATGAAGTGATGCCATCCTTAGGAAAGAGAGTACCTGGGGGAGGGTTATCATGGAAAATGTACCCTTAAATTCAATATCCAAACCCAAACTCCTCTCTCAAGGTGTGTCGCCCGTGTGGTATGGATCGCGACACTCTATTGTCATGCGAGATACGAGCTTGGGAGAGCTTGCGAGATACGAGCTTGGGAGAGCTTGCGAGATACGAGCTTGGGAGAGCTTGCGATCTCGAGGAGGGAACTCACAAGAGGCTTAATTCAAAAGGCGAGGTGATGACGTCTTTTGAAACACGAACTATGAGAGAATTCTCGTAATTAGGTACCCTTAAACTCGACCTTACCCCTTCCTTTCCTCATGATGATGGACTGGCGGTGAGATTGGGTTGTGACAATATTTTATATGAGAGGGATAGAGTACAACTTATCCCCTTCAAGGTCCGAAAAGCTCGTCAAGCCAGAATAAAGAAAACAGATAATGAATCCAGGCTTACTTCTTAACAGAGAGCATCTCCGTCGAACTAGTATGCAGTTCAACTTTCAATGTACCAGTATCCAGCTATATCCGGGGGACTTCAAAAAAAATTTCCGAATCATATTTTGTCTCAGATGCTCAGCCTTTTTCCCAACTACCTGCTTCTGAATAAACCTTAAACGACAGTACATGAGCTGCATCATTTTCCGGGACCAATTGACATAACATTGGAGAAGCCCATTCTCCTAACGCTGTGTTTCCATGTATCCTGCAACCACTAAGGAAAGATCTCCAGATGCCAGGCCAAGGTGAAAAAGGTATTGTTTCATCAAACCCTTAGCACCTTCAAGGTATCAATGATTAGATACATTGTGATGCTTGTGCTATATATATGGCGTGGTTTTACAAGGTGCACGCAACGGCTTCAATCCAGTTCAAAGAAACATTCGATTTCGGATGAAGGGTTAAGAATTGCGTAGTTTTTCCAGATGAAGAAGCTTCTTGTCTGTATTTTATTGGTACTGGTCTCGGTGTCTCGATGCGTCAAGTCTCAGCTTCAAGTTGGGTTCTACAAGGACTTGTGCGGGTTGGCCGAGTTCATTGTTAAGGATGAGGTCAGAAAAGCTTTCTTGGTATGAGATGGCGTCGTCCAAAATGCTCGTGGAGTTTTTGAGTGATTATGTTTGTAAGTTTATTAATCTACCTATTTTAATGCCTCAGCCCTTAAAAAACACCGACTTTCAGTCGGATTTCAATTTTACCGCACATTTCTAATCTTATAAAAAATCACAAATTTTCACTTCTTATCCAAATCTGGTTATCGTAAATTCTCCGTCCAATGTTGCTGTGAAAGGTCAATGTGTCATATCCATATGCACATCTTTCTCTCCCTCCACGTGTCATGTGGAATTTCGGCTCAATTAGATATTTTTAAAAGAAAAAAAAACTTATTCTTTTTATTTCCTTATGTTCCTTTCCTTCTTTTTCCTTATTTGCCACCGCCATTATTTTTTTTTTTTTTCTATTTCCTTGCTCAGACCTCCATTGACTCTTCCAGAGAAATCCATTCTCAACCTCACAAAGATGTTTAACTTCACGTCCAATCCATCCGAAGAAGCAATGACCAAATGAGTACTTAGAACAGAACTCGCGCAACCACATCTCAAAATCTTGACCGCTATCCATGAAGTTACAAAACATGATATAAACTCACGACACATTTTATTAAGGAGACACAATACAACGGATCACTTGTAGACATCACACAATCAACTGTAGAGAATCAAGGACATCAATCTAACATCTGACCTAGTCGAACAAGCTCCAATACTATACTGCTAAAGGCTTGCATGTCTTAGCTCAATCTCAAGAAAAGAGAGATGCCACCATCATTTACAATCATGACTTTTGTCCTTCTTCTCTAAGTCCTTATTCTCTAAGTCCTTCTTCTTCTCTAGCTTGTACATATCACCTAGGAGGTGCAATTGAAAAAGGCGTACCAAGAAAAAATTTATAACTATCGCCAACCACTTTTGTATCAGTAGAAGAAAAGCTGATATCATAAGCGGTGTCAGGCGCAGGATATGCGAGTATAAACTAAACTTCACTGAAGTGAACAGTAGGGATATCGTGAAGGAAAAGTAAGTTAGAACCATTGCGATGAGGGATAACATAAGCGGCAGCCTGACAGGGAGATCTTTGGTAAGGCAAATGATCATCTGGACTGACAGAAAGAACCCGGAAGTGTTGCCGCTCAGGAAGAGGCCATACACCAAGAGCGCACTATTTCTATAACTTCTAGTCATGTCATCGTCGGATTGCCCAAAACCCTCATAATTATTTTTGTCATTGTCATTGTCATCTTGTATGATCTTTGGAGGCTGAAGCACGGATTGGTAGGTCGCGCTTGCGATGAGCGCAGCGACAACCAGCAGGGCGTTGCGTACATCGCCCATTGACTCTCCACCTTGGTTTGATTTTTCCAATGTCGAAGGTGATGATGATTGAGGAGCATTTATGACTAGTTGCCCATCTGATTGATGACCGTCACCTCCCTCCATATCGTCATCGTCTATTGAGACTGATCTTGAAGCGGGTGAGTTTGATCTTCCTCCTCCGTGCATAGCTCCGGCTCGTCTGAGAATTTCTCTAATCTCTCTATCTCGTGCTCCCCCTGGCAAGGGAGTTGAGACATCTAGAGGTGTCAAGCCGCTCTCGTTCAAGGCGTTAACCTCCACGACCTCAGACTCCACAACGTGTCCACGAAGCATGAAGTCGACAACCTGCAACTCTTTCCCATCTTTGTTTTACTCTCATTGATTTTCAGACACTTAGATACTGCATAAATGTTTTTGGCATAGACGGGACATCCTATATTTCTATGATGATCAAATAAATTCCTTTGCTTAGAAGATTTTTGCATATGGTAGGGACACCAAAATAACACTCTCACTGAAATAATGCACAAAGAAAAGTGCGATAAAATAAGGGAACCGTGAGTCTTGCCTCGAAATTTTTGTTGGCGGCAGCGAGGTGCAAGGCAGTGTTGCCTTTGTGGTCCTTCCAATTGATCAATTGCTCCTTCTTGTGCCGCTTTAGATGCTCCACCAACCGAACCAGCACTTTAAACCGGTTGTTCTTCACGGCGAGGTGAAGCACGGTCTCCTCTCGGGCAGTTGTCTCTTCAATAGACTCAAGTGAAGTGGATAGCAATATCTCCATGACATCGACCTCCCCGTTGATGACGGCATAATGCAAAGGGATTCTTCTCTCCCATCCCTTCACGAAGCACAGGTGTGTACCCACTTTCAAGAGCTCTACTGCGATCTCAACATCACCACGAGCTGCTGCAATGTGTAGAGGGCTGAAACCACCTGGTTTCACTTTTTCCGCGAGCTTCGGCATATGCTTGAGGAGCTCTCGGACGAAATCCAAATGGCCGCTCACACAAGCGACGTGCAGTGGCGTGTTGCCAGCTCCTTCGAGAGCCATCTCCTCAAGGATTTGCTCATTCTTGCCAATCAAGTCGTCCAGCTCTTGGATATTGCCCTTTCGAGCTGCTTCTAACATCCTTTGCTCCATTTGGTCGGAACTAATAATGGCCTCTCTCTCTTTTTGGGACACCTTTGGACTTGGACATCTGTTAAATTATTGATCCATTATATAGAGTTTTCCGAGTATAAAGATGCTCAATGGTGAATGACGAAAAAAGACTAGCAACAGCAAAGGTCCATTCACATTACCACTCGTGACAACTCAACTTTTCAGCAATATACCGACAATATCCAAGCAGAGATTCAAACAGTAGGACCACGTGCTAAAGGAAAACCAGAATCGGAATCGTAGGACATTCGTTTGTGGCCAAAGGCTTTTTAACCACATCGAAAATTAAAAAGCGGGAAAGTCTCGAGAACCCTCTCAAGAGAAAAGGGGGGAATGGGATTTCTCCCAAAGCACCTCTGAGATGGATGTTCGCCTCGAAGTAAGCTCCATAATTTGGTGAATTCGGCTCAATTGAAGCCCCCTCAATCTTGCTGGTGACACAGATGCTCGTTGGACGATGTCTGTACCCACGCCGCATGGCATTGTTCGAGCCATATGAGAGGGCTAGTACAAACACCTAGAGGTGAGTGAATAGGTGTAAATAAAAATTTTTGCAAGACTTAGTAGAAGTAAATTGCCTCTAAAGGATTACGGACTATGAACGTATTAAACTTTGAACAATTAAATAAAGCTACGAATTAAAGTAAGGAGTTTAGGGAAAGAAAAAAGAAACACAAGGTTTATAGTGGTTCGGCTTAGATCAAGCCTACGTCCACTCTCCCGTGCTGACAGTCCACTGGCTAGATTTCACTATGAATTAAAAGAGATTTTACAGCTTGTGATCTCGACTTTCTTAGTGAAGAGTCTCTCCTGGTCTCTCACAAAATCTCACTAAGAGTTTCTCTCTTTTGTAGACAACTTTGAGCTTAGTGAATGAGAAAGCAAAGAACTAGAAGCCTTCAGACTTTGAAATTTTTCTTTCACGCACTTCTTTGAACAACTAGAGAGTTCGCTTTAAATACTCCTTCGTGCTTTTACGACCGTTGGTACTTTCTAAAGGAATTCTTCCAATTTACCCACTGGACAGAATCAATAAAGGTGATCTCGAGTCGTTAGATGATTTGTGATGAAAGCCCGTCAATCATGTTTGTCCATATAATTAGGATCTTGGTTTCCATAAGTAGAACATTTCAAGTATACTTCATCCTTCAAGATCTTCATATTGGACTTGATTCTAATAAAGATAATCAATCAAGTAGGTGCTATATCCAGCCATAAGGTCATCCATAAACTATACGAATCAAATCCTTGAAGATAATCCCGTATCTGGATAAATCTTCATTCTTCAATTTGGAATCTGTCAGAGTGGGCAGACTTTGAATCTAAAGTACGCTAGTCTTGACTTTTTGACGGTAGAGTACGGAAGTCTTAAGACTAGATTTTTGGAAATGTTTTGTTAACTTCAAAACAATAAATAAGTTTTCTTCAACACCATGGACGTGGGCATTTTTTGTCTTAAAGAAAATGCCTCCAGGCCACCTGCTCGGCTTCCTCAGCCGTCCACCCCACTACCTGTCACCACCTACATGACAGAAAATTCGGCAGAAGAAATTTCTCATTTTTTTATTAGTAGAACGAGGAAATATACAGTACAGGGACTTCAATACATCAGTATTAATGAAGCACCTTTCCTCGTTGTTTCGTGTTATCTTTTTTTTTTTTTTTTTTTCTTTTTGGTCATGTGTTTTGATTTCTATTACCAGGGTGGGAGTGAAGTCAATGCCATGGTCTTCGCGGGTCAAAACTATTACGTCATAGTAAGGACCCTAGGATGACATCACTTGCCTCCATGACATTATCACGTGAATAGATCCATCTTGTCGGAAGCATCAGATTTGAGGGGTCACTGCATACGAATTATTGAACGGCTTTGGGACCCCACTTCGCTTTACATCTTGTCCAACATCATGGGTATTGCCCTTTCGAGCTGCTTCTTCTAGCACCCTTCGCTCCATTTGATCGGAAATAATAATGGCCTCTCTCTCTTCTCTCGGGACACCTCTGGACTAGGACATCTATTAATCATTGATCCATTTTATAGAGTTTCCGAATATCGAGAAGTTCATTCGTGAATGATGAAGTAAGACTAGCAACAGTAAAGTTCCATGCACATAACCACTTATGATAACCCAACTATTCAATAAAATATTGACAATATCAAAGTGCAGATCCAACCAAGTAGGACCACGTGTTAAAGGAAAACCAGAATTGGAATCGTGCGACATTGGTTCGTAGCCAAAGGTCAATTTTTTGGTCATTGAATGGCTTTTTAAATACATCAGAAATTAAAAAGCTGGAAAAATCTCGAAAACTCACCTCAAGCGGGGCATCTTTCTCAAAGCACCTCCAAGATCATTGTTCGCCTCATAGGAAGCTCTTTAATTGGTGATTTGGTCTCAATTGAAACACCCTAATCTCGCTGGTGGCCTAAATCTTCGCCTCACGACGACTGCGTGCATGTCACATGCCATTATTTGCACCTTGGACAGAAATATTTTTCCCGAAAGAAAATGCGTACGGTCCTTCCGCTCTGCTTCCTCAGCCGTCCGTGCCACTCCCTGACTTCAGCTTCATAACAGAAGATTCGGTAGAAAAAAAGTCTTTTATTTTTATCAGTAGAACGAGGAAATACATAGTACAAGGATTTTAGCACTTCATTTTTAACGTAGGGCAATTTTATTGTCCTAGAATTCTGGAATGAAACGGCACCTCTGGAAGTACATTCCTATGTCGTTTCGTTTCATCTTACGAGGGCAGAGAGCATGAAGGTCTCCCGTCGGCGGGAGTGAAGTCAATGCCAGGGTCTTTGCAGACTAAGTTTCATCATTGTCGGTAGCATGACCTTAGGACAACGCCACTTGCCTCCACGTCATTATCATATGAATTGATTTACGAAGTTCCATCTTGTCGGAAGTATCAAATTGAGAAGTCCCTGTATACAAATTATTGAACTCCTTTGGGACCCTGGCATCATAATTTCTTTGCTTTACATCGTATCTATATTCGTGTCGATGTCTATGTCGTTTGATTGAGAATGCATGTAGTTTTCATATAAGGGCATTGCTCTTACGTTGGCACTAGCCAAATTGGATATCACGTCCTTAGTCTTGTGTCTCCTTTTATTATTATCTTTTAGTTGTTTTAATTATTTTTCCCCAGACATTTTTATAGGGGTGTCAAAAAAACCAGAAACAAACCGAATAGTTTGGGTGTGCATCAGTTTTCAAGCAAATAGTGACCCAAACCAATTTGGTTTTCTTTGTTGTAATATTAAGAAGAAGTTTAGTGACAAAGGAGAGAGATTGAATAAATTGTAACGTAAAAAATGTTGCGGAAAGTGATCGAACAATAAACTAAACAGAATAACAAAATAAATGAGACATCAAATTTACGTGATTTGGTTGTAAAGATTTATGTTCATGAGGAAAGCAGCGATAAATTTTACTATAGATCAAGCGATACAATAGAGATTATATATTCGAGTTACTCAAACACTCTCAGTGTTTTCCAAATTCCAATTACATTCAATAATGCACGTAGTGTTTAGCTCCGAATTCCTCACTAACTAGTCTCTCAATCTCACAAAGAAATTCACAAATCTTATTACAAGATTTCATGGCTACAAATACTAACTTGATAAATGTAATTTACGAGTGTCCTTTGTATGTCTTCATCTACCAAGCACTCGTACACAAACGGGCTTCAAGTCTTCTCTCTTGCTCTGGACATGGACTCCACCACGAAGACCACACTGCTTTCGATCAACAACAATATGCATGGCGCGTAGTGTTGCCAACTTCAACTCGGAATAGGAAACTTGGACACTTCGGTCAACAAGTCCAACTTAGAGTTTCCTATTTTGTTCCTCGGCCGACTCAAGCAAGGAATTTCCGTGTTTGTGCCCGATCAGTAAGCCCGTACTTCTTTGAAAATCAATTTCCACAGTAGTCCAAAAAACTCTTTTGGACTTAAACGTGGAAGTAACAGGCCAACTCCAAATCTTGAAAAACAAACTGGTCGTTTCCTGCTTTGCTCGATTTCGTACGTCCATAAATTATTATCTATTTTGAACGGTTTTATTTAATAGGCTCAAACTCGAGACATATTTTAATAAAAAATATGGCCGATTTTCAGTTTGGTTCCGTCGAACCCAACCGAAATAAAAAATAGTTATTTTTTTATTATTCGAATTGAGCCAAAAATGCACGATCATTCGATTCTTCTGGTTCGGTTTTGACACCCTGCTTTTCTAGGCCCATTCATATTTATCATGGGTTGACCAAGCAACTCAACTTTTGATCCCTGTTTATCTTACGGATCAAATTTCTGTCCTTTTTTTTTTTCCTCATTGAGATTCTGAGCGAGTATGTTATTTTGTGAAATGCTATCCGCATCCGTTTTAACAAATTGTGATTTCATATAAATATCTTCCTAAAGATGTGGGACATTTAAAGAGGCAGCAAACCCATCTGATGTCGCCTCTGTCAATGCTAATCCTCATTTTTAGTTATTAGACGACACAAACTACTATGAAAACATAACACATTTCAAAAAGGTTCAATAGAGTTCACAGTTGAGCAAATCTCTCTTATCCATTTACCGAAGGAATTATAGGTGGCCATGGACGATGAGAACTCCACCGATGAAATGGTATGGCTCGCCCTCGATTTAAATTGTTTTGCAGTTTGTACAAGGATGTGCCAGTAGTTTAATGTCTTTTGACCCACCGAAAGAACATTATCTATAGAGCCTGTACCGCAAGCCCATCCAGGCCACTGATCATATGGAGTCCATGACAGCACTCACACAATTAATGATTTTAGATGATGTTAGTCTACATTATCTGTAGTAAGAACGTGCATAGTTAATGCTTTTGCTGATATTGAAGCCTAGCCTGAACTTATCAAGCTTGCTCACTCTAGGCTTGATACATGGGTTCAAACTGTAACAGATTTAGTTTTGCACCCCTTGCTTAGTGGCTGGTGAGGGTTAGCCAATGACCATTGTTGACCTAGAGTTGAAAGGAAAAATGAAAAGAAAAAATAGTAGAAGAATTAGAAAAATTAGAAAAATTATTCACATCAGTACTGGCATTGCCACGTAGAATGTTCAGTGTCCGCATAATCAGTTTTAGATTAAAATTAGCTGGAAGGACTATATTAATAATATCAAAAGGTTAAGGACTGCACTAGTTAAATTAAAAGGTTTAGAATTGGATTGATAATCATGTAATGGGTTATATGACTTTTTTGGTAATTTTCTCATTAGTCTTGAGGACGGACACAATAGCAACTACCAAAGCTTTTGCATCATATTTCACCCCCACCTCTCTATAGAACCGAGCATCCAAAGTTGTAGAGGTGTTGTTAAAGACCTCACATTCAAATTCTTGGGTTACTTGTATTGATTTCAGAGCAACCACAGAGGACGACAAAAAGAAAGAGCCAAGTAGGCCTAATTTTTGCAAAGGAGTGTCACAACCTTCCAGGAGATGAACTACCAAGGGAAAGGCTAAAACGGGAATGAAGGTTTTCCTATCGAGGAAAACGCTTGCGTTTTGCATAGGCTCTTCCAAGCCCCACCAATCGCAACCTAGTACTCAATTAAACATGCAATTAAACCTACCTATTGGAGTCACCGCAATGATGATGACAAAGACACATTTCTCCTCTTTTTTTTCTTCTGCCTCTCAATGGCTCGTGAAGTCTCTTCTTATAGCAAAAATTTCCATCACTTATTGGAAAGTCACTAATCTTGCCCCTTTGATGGTGGGGATTACTGAATTTTAGTCCTGATTTGTGCGTCAAATCCCATCCATCCTTGTAATGCCGCCATGGATGCGTCCATATTCCTTCACCATTATATACAATTCCACGGCCAGCTCATTCCACAAGTATGAGCTTCTTGATTGTTTCCCTTAATTTCCTCTCCCCTCAGTTTTTCCTATCGGCTTTTCTTGGTTGTATTGCCTTGCACATGAACGTCCAATATTCGGCCGAGTGTCAATTTTATTCCATATTGCTTGATAAGTTCCGTCGATTTTTCTCTCATTATCTTCACAATTTCATTCCAGCAGCCCGAACTTTCCACAAACTTTATGATTTCTTTCCTTTATTTTGTCCGTTTTCACCAATTTGTCTCTCAATCGCGACACTTTCATTTCCTGCTTTTACCAATGCTACCGTGAATGTGTCCACATCATTCACTATCATTTTCGTCTTCTTCTCTTTCCAAAATCCGCTCGATCTTTTGCTGATTTTGCCTCCCACCGGCCATATCTTCGAGTAAAAATATTCCATTGATTTCTCCTCTTGTCTGGCCACGATCTCTTTCCTGATATTGCCTCCTCAAATCATGTCAAAATAATAATCCATTTCATATTTCGTGGGCCTGATTTTCTTCGGGATCACTTACCTTCTTCATTCAGAGCAACATACGATTTTGCTCATGCGATTTTCAATCATGGGTCGGCCAAAATTTGCTGGAGAATATCTCCTGATTGATTGGTCTCTTTCCTTCTCGTGGATAACCGGCTATTCACTTCTCCCTCTTGATCTATTTATCCATTTTCTCACATCATGGGCGAGATTCATAATCGAGCACATTCCGAGGACATTTGCTAATCTATGTGCCAACTGGGAGTATTTCATGGCTTCTTGCATTCAAGCATAATGAGGCTAGCTCATATGAAATTACTAGGGAAAATTGTCAAAAAAGTCTTAAATCTATTACACTTTTATTAATTCAGTTATAAACCTTTCAATTTCATCAATTCAAATCTAAACTTTTTCACTTTTTACTAATTGAGTCCATCTGATCACTTTTAATTGGAATTTACTAATGTAGACGGCCGATGTTGACATGATAATTTTTTAATGATATTTTAATAATGTTTGAATTTTTTATTGCTTTTTTTCTTTTTCTTTTTCTTCTTCTTTTTCTTTTTACTTTTCTTTGATTCTTTTCTTGGGGAGCTTGGAGTTTGGCCAGTGATGGTGGCCGACCGACCCTCATTGGCGACAGGTAATTTCCGGTCAAATTAAGACTAGCAATAGCAAAGTTCCATTCACATTACCACTCGTGATAACTCAGCTTTTCAGTAAAATAATGACAATATCAAAGCACAGATCCAACCAGTAGGACCACGAATTAAATGAACGCCAGCATTGAAAACGTGCGGCACAGGTTTGTGGCGGAAAGTTAGTTTTTTTTTTTTTTGTCATAAAATGGCCAAAGTAAGCTCGAATACTTCTCAAAGCACCTCCGTGATTGGTGTTTGCTTCGAAATAAGCTCCATAATTTGGTGAATTTATCTCAATTGAACCCCCAATCTCACCAGTGACACTGATGTTCGCCGGACTGCTTTTGCATCACGTGCCATTGTTCACCCCATAAACGGGCGTTTTTTGTCCGAAAGAAATTGCCTCTGGGCCTCCCGCTCCACTTGCTCTTGTCCGCACCACTGTCCGTCGCCAGCTACATAACAGAAAATTCAGTAGAAGAAATTTCTCATTTCTTCATTAGTAGACCGAGGAAATATACATTATAGGGACTTTAGTACTCCATTTTTTAATGAAGGGCAATTTTATTGTCCTGGAGTTGTGGAATGAAACGGCAATTTTATCTTAGATTTATTTTTCTAGGGTCAGGTGTTTTGTTTAATCTTAGGAGGGCAGAGTCTCTAATGTCTCCCGGCCGCGGGAGTGAAGTCAACGCCATGGTCTTCGTAGGCTAAAACTGTTATGTCATAGTGATGGCCCTAGGATGGCGTCACTTGCCTCCACAACATTACCACGTGAATCCATTCCCCTGGTCGGAAGCATTAGACTGTGGAGTCACTGGATACAAATTATTGAACTGCTTTTGGATCCCCAAGTCATAATTTCTTTGTTTTATGTATATGTGGGGCGGCAGTGGGGCGTATTTGCATTTGTGTCGTTGTCTTTGACTTTTGATTTAGAATGCATGTCGTTTTGATATAAGGGTCTTCTGTCATTTTCAGAATTGCTTTTCTGTTGGCGCCAGCCAAATTGGAATATCATCAGATCCCTTTAGGGTCTTGTGCCTCTTTATATTATTATTATTATTCTTTTCAGTTGTCGTTTTAATTGCTTTTCCCCTCTACTTTTCCATATAAGTGTCAATAGTTCTGTCCTTTTTTGTTGGCGCCAGCCAAATTGGAATATTATCGCATCCCTATAGGGTCTTGTGCCTCTTTATATTATTTTTTTTTTCAACTATCGTTTTAATTGCTTTTCCCCTAGACTTTTTCATAAAAGTGTCAACAGTTCTGTTCGATTCAGATTTGACTCACCAAATGAACATTATCAGTAGGCAGCAAGCTCATTTAGGCCACCGATCATATGTAGTCCATGGTAACCACTCACACAATCATTGATTTAGATTATATCAATCTACATTATCTATAGTAGGAATATGCACAAGTCATGCTTTTGTTTTGGCCCAAATATATTGAGCCTGCTCACTCTAGGCCCAATACACTAGCCTAGACTATAACAAATTTAGGCTTCACGCCTCTTGCCTAGAGATTGGCGAGGGTCAATCAATGACCCTCACCAACCTAGAGTTGAAAGGAAAAAAGAAAAAAAAAATCATAAAAAAAAATTCAGAAAATTTTTATAGAAAATTTGGAAAAATTATTTATGTTAGCACCAGTTTAGCAACATAAAACAGTCGATGTTCACATAATCAATTTATTAGCAAAATTGGCCAAAAATACTAGATTGGCAAATTGCGAAAATATTCAGGACTAAGTTAGTAAAATTAAAAAATTTAAAACTAAATTAGCCACTATATAATAGATTTATGATTTTTTTGACAATTTTTACCCTTTTTTTTTTTTTGTTGAGTATGAACTTAATGGTAGCTAGCAAAGCTTCTGAACTTTGGACTCAGTATCGAACCAAGCGTCTAGAGTTCCAAACTATAAAGTATTAATACTTTTAAGGAGCTTTCATATCGTGTTGAATACTCCGACACGTGTTAAACATTTTTCGATACTCAGTCAACAGGTGTAGAAAAAAAAAACCATCAGTTGGTCAACTCTCCTGACGCTCTTTAATGTTGTGGCTTTTGAGCTCTGTTCGCTTACCGTCCTATGTCATGCGAAACTAAGGAATTGAGCGATGAGATTGAATGGGAGTTGAGATAGAAGGTGAAGCAAAGAGTTAAAAGATGAAAATTGTCAATGTAGATTTGAGCTTGAGCAGCTCCATCTCCATTAATGGAGGTTGCAAGGAACATAGAAGAGGGAAAAGAAAATAAGGCTATTTTTCTATGAAGGAAATATCGAATTGAGCTGAAATTTCACATTGCCAATGAGTCATGGAGGATCAGAGACTTGCACACGTGAAATTAACACGCAAACTTTTTAGTGGCAATATTGGATGAAAAATTTAAGTGTCACGACCTGCCTTTTTGGCGCCCTTTTAAGCGCAAGTGGGCAGAGGCCAATGGCTCACTAAGTCTATTAGGCTTAGCTCGGACTCTCCCAAGCTGATCAATTCACAATTTATGGTTCCGATTTTTAAGATGCAAGTCAATTTTAAATAAGAGTCGTCATTAATCAATTGGGGCGGGTCAATTAGAAACCCAAATAAGATATCAGGAGAAATATTTTATTCCTATACAATTAGATAAACTAATAACGGAGACTTAATTACAGTGATTAATCACTAATGCATTTTACCTAATTTTGTTTAAACTTGAGGTATTTTTTGGATTTTCAAGGATTTTCCATGAATTTGTAGAGAATAAAAACCATATTTTAGGCTTTTTCTGATTTTTTGGAAGATGTAAATCATTTCTGGCTTTTTCTTTTTTATATATCTTCTTAAAAAATATTTTTTAATATGAAAATAATAATATAATATTATATAAAATAAACGGACATGGGTCGGACTCCCGCATCCGACCCGAGTCTCGGCCGGCTCGGGCAGACGACCCGAGTTGTCAGGCCCTCAACGGAACTGGGCCGAACGTACGGGCCCAGTCTAGAACAAAATAAGCCCTTACAAGCCTAATTCATCTCAGTCAAAAGACCAACCCCTAAAGACCCGACCGGATCTGATCCCAACCCGGATCCGACCCATCTCCCTCTCGCGTCCCTGCTCCTCGCCGAGACGGAGACGGCTGGCGCGACTGGCGTCAGTCGCCTCGGCCCGGCTGAGGGCGTACACCGGCGACGCCTCAGCCGACCCGACCCGAGCGCCTGGCCTTGCCTGGCCGGCGACGCCACGACGACGGCCACGATGTGGAAATCGTCCGTTGCCCTACACCCCCGAGACGAGTGGCCCCCGCGGACGACCACTGCGGCCCTCCCCCCTCTACAAGTCGACAGCCTCGCGGCTACTACGCCGGCGTCGTTGGGATGCCTCGACTGGGCGAAGCGATGCCCGGACAAGTCGACGCCGGCCAAAACAAAAGTCACAACAACTGGATCTCGTTCAGACATATCATCGAGCAGTTAAAGCACGCTACAAAAACGAGAGGTTTTTGGCTCTACTGGGGCTCAAACCCAAGCCAAGACTCTCGCCAAACAAACAAATACGCACGCGGCAGCCAGAAAGAAGAGAGACTGGGGGCGGCGTTCGCGCAACCGGGCAGCCGCGAGCTCCGGCCCGACATGCCCAAAACAGGGCAAAAACAGGGCTGAGGCGGCTCCCATTTGGCTCAGTCGGTACCACGGCGGCTCGTCGGGGCGGTCCAGGTGCGGTGGTCACCGGCGGCCTCTCTCTCTGACTCTCTCCGACCTCACCCTCTCTCAGATCTGTCTCTCGCTTAGCATCACTGTATCTTTTTAAGGCAAAAAATCCACAATGTACAATGTCATAGTTTATGATTCCTTGAATAACATGAATACCCAATCCAAGAACAACTTACCCGTTGTATTTCTAAAGAACACCGGTATGATAAGACGCAGTATCTGACAAAACATGAGGATTGCTAGAGAACATACAATACGGTCTACTCCCACAAAATTCCTCAACAACTACTTTAAAATTTCCAGATTAGCAACCCACTCTGTAATATTATATGAGAATATTTTGCAACAACATTCTGCTTGACTCTCCACCACCAAATTGCAGGAGGTGAAAACAAAAATGACAAAAGAAAAAAGGCAACTTCCAAGGCATTCACAGGACCCATTGATAGTACCCAGTCTGTTGATTAGAGTGCCACAGCAAAGTGCACCAAATGGGGCTTGTTGCGCCACGTCGGATTAGGCACTAGGATGTTTTTCGTACAAGTCAGCTGTCTTTACCGAGACAACGTTATACCAGATTTCCCAAAAAGTAATTCTAAAGGTCCAAAAAAAAAGAAAAAGGAAGACTCTTTCGGCTAGAAGGTGTTGCTTTCACAAAGTACCGACGACTTCCTACTTTCCGAATTTATCACGGTTCTCAAGCCTATTTATTTCATCTTAAAGAAGGACCAATAATAGACCACATACATCAGGAGTTGTTCATACTGATCCAAAAGAAAAATAACTCTGCAGTTGTTTGTGTTTCACAGTACAAGCACCATAACATAAGAACCAAAAGTTTGAAGAAGACACAACGAATAACATACGGTTGCATCTTTCTTTCATAAGCAGGAAGCCACGAGACACTACAGTTCTATAATAATGTCATACTAACTTGTGTGATCTTGTCTTACAAAAGAAAAATTCAAAGAAGCTTTCAAATTAAAACTTCCCGAGCAGAAATTAAAACACCTCACATAATCAACCATTTAAAAGTGGAAAATAAACAAAACGCCAGCCAAGGCAAACCCCGCAAGATGGAAACCCAGAACTAGGCAAATCAAAGAATCAAACCATGCATCCAGAACAAGAGACCCAAAAACCAAACCCCATCGTTCGATGCAATCAACCATGCATGAGACATTTAGCAATCCATTTTCTACGAGAAGCAAAGCATCCGTCAACAATCACGAAGCTGAGCCTCATTCACTTGAAAAGACGGTCGAAGCCCTTAGATTGGAAAACCAAGCACCCGCAAAATCCAGAAGCCAGCGGATAAAGCTCAAAATCGGACAAAAGCCCACAACTTTAAAGCACAAACGAGCGTGCACAAAACACCCAACATGTCAATAATGAGTGCAGCAAAAAAATTATGGTGGCAAAAAACGCCCCTATTCCGGTGCCACACTGGCGCTGACTTTTGGATAAATAAATCAAATGATTAATGTTAAGTAATAGGTGCATCAATGTTATAAATCTCAAATGGGCAAGGTTAACGTCTCACTTTTGTGCTCGCAAAGAAGATCCGCGCAACTAGGACAGATGCACCACTACAATAATCACATGGACCTCCTCACACCAGAGAAGCTCATATCAATTTCCCCACAGAACTTTGCCTTGAGAAAGAGGAGGGGTGCATACCTGGCTCTGATTGACGACATTGACGAACGCGATGAGCTTACAGGATGAAAAATAACAATAATTGTTGGGAATCTATTGAAAAAGATGAGAAGATAAGATCAATTATCGAAGGCATTCAAATATTACCTTTAACAATAATTTTGCCCATCAAAATACGAAACTTAGTGCGTAAAGCTCTAAAGGCTATCTTCTCAATATACAACAAATATTCTTTTATGCTCTACATTGACTATTCGACTTGGAGTACAAAACTCGGTGCATAAGACTATAGAGGCTATCTTCTTAATAGATAACAGACATTTTTCTATACTCTGTACTGAACATTTGAAGGAACACAAACAACGTTTTGTGTATAACCTAGTAAAAAGAAAAAGAAAGATATGAGAAACCAATGTCTCTTGAAAAATTGTGGTTCGAAGTTAAATCTATATTCAAACAAGAGAGAAAGAGCCGTTAAGAAACCATTATAAATCCATTGTAAAATAATGCAGGATATATGGAGGAATAAATCAAACGTTACAAAACCGTTATAAAGTCGTTACATGATCATTTTACATTAATAACAGATAAAAACCATTACCATTTGACGATGGTAAAAAAAATGTTATAACATTAATAAATTTTAATATTTCAAAACTATTGAAATATCCAACAGTTTTTTTCTCATTGAGATTTTGGGCGAATATCTTGATTTTGTATATTGCTGCTGTACGCATCCAATTTTAACCAATTATGATTTCATATAAATATCTTCCGAAAGATGTGGAACATTTAAAGAGGCAGCATACCTATCCATTGTAGCCTCTGTCAATGGTAATCCTCATTTTTAGTCATTAAATAACGTGAACTACAATGAAAACTTAACACATATCATAAAGGTTCAATACAGCTTATAGTTGAGCAAATTCAATTGTCTATTTAGCGAAGGAATTTGGGGTGGCTATGGACAATGAGAACTCCACCAATGAAATGGCATAGCTTGCCCTTGAGTTGAATAGTTTTGTAGTTTCTACAAGGATGTTCCGGCAGTTTAATCCCTTGATTGTCTTTTGACCCACCAAAAGAACATTATCTATAGACCCTGTACAGAAATTCCATTTAGGCTGCTGATCATGTGGAGTCCACGGTAACACTTACACAATCAATGATTCAGTTGATTTTAATCTACATCATTTGTAGTAGGAACGCGCACGTGTCACGCTTTTATTAAAATTGAAGTCCGGCCCGAAAATACCAGGCTTGCTCACTCTGGGCCTGATACCCTAGTCCAGACCATAACAAATTTAACTTCGCACCTGTGGCCCAGTGGCCCGCGACGGTCAGCCCACGACCATTACTAGCTTAGAGTTGAAATGAAGATAGAAAAGAAAAATAAAATAATTCGGAAAATTTTTTTAAAACTAGAAAAATTATCCACGTGAGTGCCAACTTTGCTACAGTAAATGTCCAGTGTTCACATCATTGATTTTTCCAATCAAAATTGATTGGAAGGACTATACTACAAATGTTATAAGGTTTAGGACTAACTAAATTGACCAAACTAAAAAGTTTATAATTGGATTGACTGATATATAATAAGTTTATGTTTTTTATGATAATTTTCCTATTCGTCTTTAGGATGCACTACTTGGTGCTGTGGTGTACTTCACCCTGATCTCTCAAGAATATGGAGCCCTAGAGCTGTTGTTAGGGACCTTGCATTCGGATTTTTGGGAGGCTTGTGTTGACGAAGAGAAAGAGCCGAGTAGGTGTAGTTTTTGCAAAGGACGAATTTACCAGCCCTTATCTATGCAATCTTTTGGGTCTACTGGTCGACTATATTTAAGTTCTGACACCAACGAAACCATGAAATATGTTCAATTTTCGACTATCCTTTCAAAAATTTATTATGTATCACGATCATAGATTATTTCTTGCTCAATTGATATACAATCAAGTCTTAAAATTTATTAAATTAGCGAAATCAAGTCAATCCATTAACTCCATTTGACTTGATTAATAGATAATGTTGACATTATTATTATTTTTTTAATATTTCTCCCTGCTACGTGATGTTGAGGTGGCTAAATCATGAAACATAAGGTTAAAATAATATGGTTTTTTTTTTTTTTCCAAATTTTTTAATACAAATTTTATTTTATTTAAATAAAAATGAGCTAAATATTTTATAAGGAAAACGAGAGCTGTAATCAACCGACGACCACGTTATCACCTTTGTTCTTCCTATTTCCTTATGTTCTTTTTCTCCTTCTTCCTTCTTTGTCACCTCCATTATGTTCTTTTAACTATTTCTTGCTCGACCTCCATTAATTCCTCCACCTGCTCTAACAGAGAAATCCATTCTCAACCTCACAAAGATGATTTCACTTCACGGCCAATCAATCAGAAGAAGCAAAGACCGAACGAGTACTTAGAACAGAAATTGCATCTCAAAATCTCGACCACTACACATGAAGTTACAAATGTGATATAAACTCACAACATATTTTATTAGGGAAACACGATACAGCAGATCACTTGCAAACATCACACAATCAACTGCAGAGAATCTAAGGACATCAATACGATGCCCTACCTTGATGAACAAACTCTAATACCATACTTCTAAAGGCTTGCGTGTCTTAGCTCAACCTCAAGGAAAGAGGAATGCCATCGTCATTTACAACCACGACTTTTGTCCTCATTCTCTAAGTCCTTATTCTTTGATCCCTCATCTGGTGTGTACACATGTAGCTTATACATATCACCTAGGAGGGGCAATCCAACAAGCCGTTCCAAGAAAAAATCTATAGCGATTGCCAACCACTGCTGCATCAGCAAAAGAACAAATGATATCATGAGCGGCAACAGGCGCAGAGCTTTCTTGCATGGACTTTTTCCACCCATCGTCGAGAACAGCAGGGATAACGTGAAGCAAAAGTAAGTCAGAACCATTGCGACTAGGGATAGCCTGAGCGGCAGCTTAAGCGGCAGCTTAAGCGGCAGCCTGGTGCAGTTAGGGCCCTGGATATCTCTAGTGAGGCAAATGATCATCTGGACTGACACCACGAATCCTAATGTGTTACCACCCAGGAAGAGAGCGTACACCAAGCCCGCACCATAATATTCAGTCATGGATTTAGGGGAAGCTTCAGTTGTTGAGTTGCAGGGATTATGATTGTTTGATCCATTGTGGTCGACTTCTATTATCTTTGGAGGCTGAAGCACGGATTGGTAGGTCGCGCTTGCGATAAGCGCGGCGACGACCAGCAGGGCATTGCGGATGTCACCAAACGACTCCTTTTTTGCATTTGAATTCTTCAATTGCAAACGTGGTGATGACTGTGGAGCATCTTTGACTGGTTCCTCCCCAGCTGCTTGATGACCGTTAGCTCCATCGAAATCGTTGTCGTCCGGGATTGGGCTTGATGAGGGCGAGTTTGATCTTCCTCTCCCGTGTTTGGCTCCCGCTCGAACGAGGATTTCTCTGATCTCTCTATCTCCTGCTTCCCTTCGCGAGGGAGTTGAGACGTCTAGAGGTGTCAACCCATTGTCGTTCACGACGTTCACCTGTACGACCTCGGACTCCACAGCATGCTTACAAAGCAGGAAGTTCACCAGCTGCAATTATTTTCCATTTTCCGGACATTAAGATTATACAGACAGACTTCGGGCATAGACGAGACATCCTTTATTCCAATAATGATCAAAATAGACCCGATTCGATGAATTCCCTTGCCTAGAAGATCTTTGCATATGGTAGGGACACCAAACCAATGCCTTCACTGAAGTAATGCACAAAGAAAAGCATGATAAAATTAGAGAATCGCGAGACTTGCCTCGAAATTTTTGCCGGCGGCAGCAAGATGCAAGGCGGTGTTGCCTTTGTGGTCCTTCCAATTGATCACCTGCTCCTTCTTGTGCTGCTTCAGATGGTCCACCAACACAACCACCACGTCAAATCGGTTGTTCTTCACAGCGAGGTGAAGCATGGTCTCCTCTCGAGCGGTCGTCTCTTCGACAGACTCAGGCGAAGCGGCAAGCAATACCTTCATGACATCGACCTTCCCGTTTGCAGCGGCATAATGTAAAGGGATTCTTCTCTCTCGTCCCTTCACGGAGCACAGGTGTGGACCCACTGTCAAGAGTTCCCTCGCGATCTCGACATCACCTCGAGCAGCCGCGATGTGCAGCGGGCTGAAACCATCCGTGTTCACCTTTTCCGCAAGCTTTGGCATACGCTTCAGGAGCTCTCGAACGAAATCCAAATGGCCAGCCACACAGGCGACATGCAGCGGCGTGTGACCAGCTCCTTCAAGATCCATCTCCTCGAGGATGAGCTCATTGCTGCTGATCAAGTCTTCCAGCTCATGGACATTGCCCTTTCGAGTTGCTTCTAACATCGTTCGCTCCATTTGATCGGAACTAATGATGGCCTCTCTCTCTTTCTGGGACACCTTTGGACTTGGATATCTGTTAAATTATATCGACCCATTTTATAGATTTTTCGAGCATCAAGGAGCTCATTGTTGAATGATGAAATAAGACTAGCAACAGCAAAGTTCCATTCACATTACCACCCGTGATAACTCAGCTTTTCAGTAAAATAATGACAACATCAAAGCACAGATCCAATCAGTAGGACCACAACCACTGGGGGTTCGCCCCAGTGGCCACCCTTCCAACATGGAAGGGGGAGGTGAGGGGTTCAAATCCCCACCTTCTCAGGGGGGGATGGGGCTAGGGACGCGTAAGTTTGAGCGTGGGTTGCGACTGACCCCACGCCCGCAAAGAGGCGGGCACAAGTCTGCAAGTGAGTGTAGAGTAGGAATAGAGTAGGACTGACCAAAAAAAAAAAAAAAAAATCAGTAGGACCACGAATTAAAGGAACACTAGCATTGAAATCGTGCGGCATGGGTTTGTGGGGGCAAGTCAGTTATTTTGGTCATAAAATCGCTTTTTAAATACATCGGAAATCAAGAAGAGAGAACATCTCGAAAGCCCTCCTTAAGAGTGGCATTTCTCTCAAAGCACCTCCGAGATCGGTGTTAGCCTCAAAGTAATCTCCATAATTTGGTGATTTAGTCTCAATTGAATGGCCAAATCTCGCTAGCGACACAGATGTTCACCGGACGACGATTACTTGTGTCTCACATGCCATTGTCCACGCCATGGACGGGCATTTTTTGTCCGAAAGAAATTGCCTCTGGGCCTCCCGCTCCACTTGCTCTTCCGTTCGCACCACTCTCCGTGCCAGCTAAATAACAGAAAATTCAGTAGAAGAAATTTCTCATTTCTTCATTAGTAGAACGGGGAAATATACAGAATAGGGACTTTAGTACTTCATTTTTAATGAAGGGCAATTTTATTGTCCTAGGGTTGTGAAATGAAACGGCACCTTTCGAAGCATCTTTCTATGTCGTTTTGTCTTATCTTATTTTCTTTTCTTGGGGTCTGGTGTTTTGTTTTATCTCAAGAGGGCAGAGTATCTATCTCCCGGCGGCGGGAGTGAAGTCAATGCCATGGTCTTCGTAGGCCAAAACTATTACGTCATAGTCATGATCCTAGGATGACGTCGCTTGCCTCCACAACATTATCACGTGAATGGACCCCTCTGGTCGGAAACATCATATTGAGAGTCACCAGATACAAATTGTTGAACTGCTTTAGGACACCCATGTCATAATTTCCTTGCTTTACGCATATTTAGGACACCAATGGGGCATATTTGTATTTGTGTTGATGGCTATGTTTTGAAATGCACGTCATTTTCATATAAAGATCTTTTGTCGTTTTCAGAATTACTTTTACGTCGGCGCTAGCCAAATTGGAAATTGTCACATCTTTAGGGGCTTGTCCCTCTTTTTATTATTATTTTTTTTGGTTGTTGTTTTAACTGTTTTTCTCCTAGACTTTTTCATAGGGTAAATTCAGTTCAAATCTTTAGGAAACCTAAACTGAACTAAATCATTGTGTACATTAATTTGAACCGAATAACGACCCGAACCAATTGGGTTTTCTTTTCTTTTTTGTAATACTAAGAAGAGGTTTAGTGACAAATTGAATATAGTGAGTAAATTGTAATTAAGAAGAGGGCAATTTTCAGTTCGTTCAATAAACCGAACTGAAATAAAAAAATGGTTTTTTTTTTTCATTATTTGAACCAAGTCAAAATACATAAAAATTCAGTTTAGTTCTAGTTTCAGTTCAGTTTTTCAATTTGATTTTGACGCCCCAACTTTTCTAAGCCCGTTCATATTTATCACAGGTTGACCGAGCAAGTCAACTTTTGATCCTTGTTTATCTGCATCTTTTTTTTTTCTCATTGAGATTCTAGGCGAGTATGTTATTTTGTGTAATGCTATATGCATCCAATTTAACCAAGTGTGATTTCATATAAATATCTACCGAAAGATATTGAAGAGGCAGTATCCGTCCATTGTATCCTCTGTCAATGCCAATCCTCATTTTTAGTTATTAGACGACACAAACTACCATGAAAACCTAACACATATCAAAAAGGTTCAATCGAGTTCACAGTTGAGCAAATCTCTATTATCTATTTACAGATGGAATTTGCGGTGGCTATTGATGAAATGGCATAGCTTGCCTTTGAGTTGAATTGTTTTGTAGTTTGTACAAGGATGTTCCAGTAGTTTAATCCCTTGATTGTCTTTTGACCCACCGAAGGCACATTATGTATAGATCCTGTACCCCAAGCCCATTTATGCCACTGATCTTATGGAGTCCATGGCAGCACTCACACAATCAATGATTTAGATGATGTTAGTCTACATTATCTATAGTAGAAACATGCACAGGAAACACTTTTGCTAATATTGAATCTTGGCCCAGACACATCAAGCTTGCTCACTCTAGTTCGATACACTAGTCCAAATTGTAACAAATTTAGCTTTTCGCCCCTTGCCCACTGACTAGTGAGGGTCAATCGATGACCATCACCGGCCTAGAGTTGAAAGGAAAAAAAGAAAAGAAAAAAATTAAAAAATTAAAAAATATTGCAAAAATTATCTACATTAGCGCCGGCTTTGCCATGTAAAATGTTCAGTGTCTACGTTATTGACTTCAGACTAAGGCTAGGAGGACTACATTGACAATATCAAAAGGTTTAAAATTACATTAGGCATATTGTATGATTTAGGACTGGTTTGACCGCCATACAATAGGTTTCTGACTTTTTTTAGTAATATTCCCATCTGTCTTGAGGACAGACTCAGTAGCAGCTACCAAAGCTTCCGCAGCATACGGCTTGATCTCTCTATAGAATTGAGCATCCAAAGTTCCAAAGGTATTGATTTTACTAGCTCTTATTTATGCAATCTCTGGAGTCTTTTAAATGACTATATATAAGTTTTGACACCATTTAAAAATGTTAAATATATTCAATTTTGATATTGTTGATTACTATGCTTTCAAAAATTTATTAAATGTCTTGATTGTAGATTATCTCTTGCTCAATTGAATTATCTTAGTTTTGGTTCCGATACAAATGTAATCATTCAATTTGTCTCCTTTTTCTGTTTTTAGTTGGGATTTGTTTTCATGAAAATATTGTCCCACATCTCTTGATAACCAATCATATATATTTGTTATATTCATATGATTTCCTAATATCTATGTAAATTTTTAGAATGAGATTTCTAGCGTAGCACAGGAAGTGGGAGGGACTGATGACTAGCGACAAGTGCAAAAATCTGACTGCGTTCTCGGTTTTAAAGTATGAATTACGAAGCGTGAAAGTTTCAGCATTTCTAAATGCAATTATGACACAACAAAACTATATCAAATAAATCCCCAATCTCTATTTTCAAGCATAGGAGGCTAGAAGAGAAAAACCCTCAGTTCGGGTTGGTTTTAGGTTCAGCTGCTGACTCGTCTCTCAATCATGTACCGCAGGGAGCTACAAATAATTGGAATTTTCACCTCCAAAAGCCCTCATCAGATTAACACAAAATGAAAGGAAAAAAAAAAAAAAAAAAGAAGAAGCCAGAAGAAGCTAGAATGTGTTTAGCGTGGTTGAGCTTCTTAAATGTAATTGGCCAGCACGAACCCTCCAATTTCAATAAAGCATGCATGTCGTGCCATAACAAAATATTTGGGAAAATCTTCCCATGGTTGGTGACAGCCATCACTTTTCATAAAGAGACCAAATGACAAGAAAAGAGTAAACTTGAAGTAAATCTCCGAGAGAATATCATCAAACTTCACCGGCTTTGCGCCGTTCATGGAGTTATTTGAGTGGTTTTGTTCATTACTCTATCTATTTTAATACCTAAGCATTAACTTTCAGTCGAATCTCAATTATGCCTTAAACTTTTTAAATCTTATAAAAATAATTACAAATTTTCATTTTTTATCAAAATCGTGCCCCCGTAAGTTCTTCGTCCAATGTTGCCGTTAAAGTCAATGTGTCAATTTCATATGCACATCTTTATCTCCATTCATGTGTCATTAATGACGTGGAATTTCAGCTAAACTAGATATTATTAAAACAAAAACCTTTGTTCTTTCCATTTCCTTATGTTCACTTTCTTCTTCTTCCTTCCTTGCACCCTCCATTATGTTCTTTTTTCTATGTCCTTGCTCGACCTCCATTAATTCTTCCACCTGCTTTGACAATTCATTTTCAACCTCCCAAAGATGTTTTACTTCGCGACCAATCCATATGGAGAAGCAAAGACCAAATGAGTATTGAGAACAAACTCACCCAACCACATCGTAAAATCTCAACCGCTATCCGTGAAGTTACAAAAATCATATAAATTCTCAACACAATTTATTAGGGAGATAAAATACAGCTGATATTCCATCACCACTGTGGTCGCCTTTCGTTGAGAGTTACCCGGCATCCCACCTTGCCAAGCATCATCTCGAACGAGATATACAGAAAATATACAATTTCTTGTCTAAAACACGTGTCATGTTACTCAAACAACACGTATGTGTCGAAAACGTAAATATAGAGCCATCGTTCATGCATGCATATGACAAGGAGAGCAACTCAATAAAATCCAAGCATTCGTATCTCATTTCAAAATCCTGACATTTGAACCATTTTATATGAAGAAAGCTACTCAAGTAAATCCAACCACCTATGACACAAGTTCAACCTATCAAAATAGGCACAGCAATCTTTTCACTTGAGTAACCTACATAAGATGAATAAAATTTGACCGAAACGATCAACATGAAGTCCAAAATGGGCACACTGGGAAAGTGACCATGTTCAGCTTGCGCACCATACTTTGCTGCTTTGGTTCTCGCACCATGGGTTTTGTTTTTGAGCAAGCCGCACATCATTTCGAAGTAACTTATAACATGTTACATTCGTTTCTTCTCTACTTATAAAGTTTATCCCTAAAATCTACATTTGCAATACTTGAAATTATCCCGACGTGTCGGCAGTATGTTGCTTGATAGCTGATTTTACATATGATGCTTATCTGTCATTATTTGCCACTAGCCGGGTACCGTCCTTGATTTCTTTTGCAAGCTGTATTACTAGTCTTTTTGTGTGTACTACGTTGCATGCACAGAATCAGGGATTAGATTAAAGCTTTTATTATTATTATTATTATTATTATTATTATTATTATTATTATTATTATTATTATTATTATTATTTGGAATCAGATTATTTTTTCTATAGCTTCAATTTGCAAATAAATACATCAAGTACATAAAAAAAAAAAAAGAAAAAGAAAAAGTAAGTCCTTTCGTTACTCTCTTGTGTTTGTCCCGTGATTATTATAGTGAAAGGGGAAGAGTGGCTAATATTTTATTTAAGATGATTTTGCATATACAAAAATGTATCTATCAATGCACTTGAGACTAAATAATATCATTCAAGTGACTGAAGTGATTCGATTGAAATAACTTTCTTGTTTTGACCATAATTGATGTGGTTTTAGAGTGCACATTTTTGTTTAAGGAAAAAAATGGAAATAACTTGTTCGCTTTCCAAATAAAATTTAATGTATTTTTAAATTCAAATTATCAAAAAAAAAAAAAAGAAATAAATTATATGTGAATCTAAATGTCAATATTTATGTACTTTGTAAAATCTCAGATGAAATGATTGCGATGCTATTTAATTTCAGATTTACTCTTCTTCGAAGTTGCATATATGAGTTGAATGACAAGTCATTTAGCGAATGATCATATCTGATGTTCTTCTTCCAAGAACGATTTGGATGTGGGTTGTCAGTTTTCCTTTTCATCAGCTCTTCACGAGTGCCTCCAACAACAATCCAAACGCTGAGCATGTTCATGTTGCAACTTGTACATGCGAACAATCAGCTCACAACCTAAACGTCAAAGAATGGAAATAGAAATAAAAGGGAATGATGGGTTTTCACCTAACTCTTCTTTGAGAATAATTACCGAATCAGGCATATATTTTGAAAGAAAAGTTAATTGTAAAAAAAAATTATCTTATATACCCTTGATATAGCAAGTGAATAGTTTTTTTTTTCTTTTTTCTTTTTTGAAAACTGGTGAAGAAAGTGGTTCGGTTTCCATGAAATATGAGTGGTCAAGAATGCTCTGCTATTGGCAAAAAAATGATGGCACCATTAGCATAGCATATCCCTGTTTTAAATTATAATGATCTCAATTGCATAGTTATACTCCATAACATTATTGGTGGCTCAAGCCACTTAGATAATTGGTAAGTAGAATCCAAACTATATGCTCCTCGGAGGAAAGTTCGAACTCGTTTTCAACTTTCTTGTGAGAAATACATTTATGAAGAATGCCGTAGAATTCCTCGTACCTGTAGGATCTTATAACCATGTTTAGGAAGCTGTCTAATCCGGAAGCTGATCCTCTCTTGCCTACCACAGGCCACATCATCCGTGACACACTTTAACGATTGAACCATGTCAATCTTTGTCTCTCTCTCTCTCTCTCTCTCTCTCTCTCTCTCTCTCTCTCTCCATCTCTCTCCCCATATTATTTCTCTCTAATTCTCCTCCAACCCAGCGCTAGCTTATAAAACCGTTGAGATCCAGGCGAGGTCTCGACAGCAGCACCAGCTCTATATTTAGAATAGTTAATAATGATTTTATAAAATCTCATAGTGGTGGTGACACGGCGAAGGCAGGGACGAAAGCACGGAGAGATGGAGGAAGAGGCCAATAGCCAGGGAGCTAGATCTGACAGCACTGCAGAAAAGTGGGTGTGTGGTTGGTAGCAACGAATTCGCGTCCGTCTTATTTAGTTAAAGATTCTGTAACTTTAAAAATGAAATGAACGCGCCCACTTGTATTTTCAAGGATTGGATGCTAGAAGAGAGGAGAAAATCCGCGATTGGGGTTCACTTTAGATTCGGCAGCTGAGGCCCTATATGGTACCATTCAAATAGTGCCGGATTCTATTATTTTGTTCCTGAGAGTAGTTTTGGAATAGAATTGTGTTCGGTAAAATTTTTGTTCTCAAGAATAAGTTTTTATTTTTTTGTTTCTGAAAGTAGATTTGGAACATAATAATAATAAAAAAAATTGATTCTTGTTCCTGAGAACAAATTTAAGAATCAAGCCCATATTTTCGCTTTTTCTTTCCTTTTCTTTTTCTTCATCTACCACCACCACCACGGTTGCCGTTCACCGCTACCCACCGTTTGTTGCCCATCGCCGCTAGTCGCCGGCAACCGGTTCGTGAGCTTGCTAGAGGCAAGCCCAACCATCGGCGAGGCTCTCCCGGCCTCGCGGTGGCCAGTGGGCCTTGCCTAGCTGCCGGTAAGGCACGGTCGACGAGGGGGCTTTGCCGAGGGCGTGATGCTCCGGTGAGGTCACTAGCTCTTGTCCGGCCGAACCAGTTACCGGTCACTTGAAGAAGAAGAATATGAGAGATAAATGAAAAAAAGAAAAGAGAAAAGAGAAATTATTTAAAAATGTTAAATATATTCAATTTTGATATTGTTGATTACTATGCTTTCAAAAATTTATTAAATGTCTTGATTGTAGATTATCTCTTGCTCAATTGAATTATCTTAGTTTTGGTTCCGATACAAATGTAATCATTCAATTTGTCTCCTTTTTCTGTTTTTAGTTGGGATTTGTTTTCATGAAAATATTGTCCCACATCTCTTGATAACCAATCATATATATTTGTTATATTCATATGATTTCCTAATATCTATGTAAATTTTTAGAATGAGATTTCTAGCGTAGCACAGGAAGTGGGAGGGACTGATGACTAGCGACAAGTGCAAAAAATCTGACTGCGTTCTCGGTTTTAAAGTATGAATTACGAAGCGTGAAAGTTTCAGCATTTCTAAATGCAATTATGACACAACAAAACTATATCAAATAAATCCCCAATCTCTATTTTCAAGCATAGGAGGCTAGAAGAGAAAAACCCTCAGTTCGGGTTGGTTTTAGGTTCAGCTGCTGACTCGTCTCTCAATCATGTACCGCAGGGAGCTACAAATAATTGGAATTTTCACCTCCAAAAAGCCCTCATCAGATTAACACAAAATGAAAGGAAAAAAAAAAAGAAGAAGCCAGAAGAAGCTAGAATGTGTTTAGCGTGGTTGAGCTTCTTAAATGTAATTGGCCAGCACGAACCCTCCAATTTCAATAAAGCATGCATGTCGTGCCATAACAAAATATTTGGGAAAATCTTCCCATGGTTGGTGACAGCCATCACTTTTCATAAAGAGACCAAATGACAAGAAAAGAGTAAACTTGAAGTAAATCTCCGAGAGAATATCATCAAACTTCACCGGCTTTGCGCCGTTCATGGAGTTATTTGAGTGGTTTTGTTCATTACTCTATCTATTTTAATACCTAAGCATTAACTTTCAGTCGAATCTCAATTATGCCTTAAACTTTTTAAATCTTATAAAAATAATTACAAATTTTCATTTTTTATCAAAATCGTGCCCCCGTAAGTTCTTCGTCCAATGTTGCCGTTAAAGTCAATGTGTCAATTTCATATGCACATCTTTATCTCCATTCATGTGTCATTAATGACGTGGAATTTCAGCTAAACTAGATATTATTAAAACAAAAACCTTTGTTCTTTCCATTTCCTTATGTTCACTTTCTTCTTCTTCCTTCCTTGCACCCTCCATTATGTTCTTTTTTCTATGTCCTTGCTCGACCTCCATTAATTCTTCCACCTGCTTTGACAATTCATTTTCAACCTCCCAAAGATGTTTTACTTCGCGACCAATCCATATGGAGAAGCAAAGACCAAATGAGTATTGAGAACAAACTCACCCAACCACATCGTAAAATCTCAACCGCTATCCGTGAAGTTACAAAAATCATATAAATTCTCAACACAATTTATTAGGGAGATAAAATACAGCTGATATTCCATCACCACTGTGGTCGCCTTTCGTTGAGAGTTACCCGGCATCCCACCTTGCCAAGCATCATCTCGAACGAGATATACAGAAAATATACAATTTCTTGTCTAAAACACGTGTCATGTTACTCAAACAACACGTATGTGTCGAAAACGTAAATATAGAGCCATCGTTCATGCATGCATATGACAAGGAGAGCAACTCAATAAAATCCAAGCATTCGTATCTCATTTCAAAATCCTGACATTTGAACCATTTTATATGAAGAAAGCTACTCAAGTAAATCCAACCACCTATGACACAAGTTCAACCTATCAAAATAGGCACAGCAATCTTTTCACTTGAGTAACCTACATAAGATGAATAAAATTTGACCGAAACGATCAACATGAAGTCCAAAATGGGCACACTGGGAAAGTGACCATGTTCAGCTTGCGCACCATACTTTGCTGCTTTGGTTCTCGCACCATGGGTTTTGTTTTTGAGCAAGCCGCACATCATTTCGAAGTAACTTATAACATGTTACATTCGTTTCTTCTCTACTTATAAAGTTTATCCCTAAAATCTACATTTGCAATACTTGAAATTATCCTGACGTGTCGGCAGTATGTTGCTTGATAGCTGATTTTACATATGATGCTTATCTGTCATTATTTGCCACTAGCCGGGTACCGTCCTTGATTTCTTTTGCAAGCTGTATTACTAGTCTTTTTGTGTGTACTACGTTGCATGCACAGAATCAGGGATTAGATTAAAGCTTTTATTATTATTATTATTATTATTATTATTATTATTATTATTATTATTATTATTTGGAATCAGATTATTTTTCTATAGCTTCAATTTGCAAATAAATACATCAAGTACATAAAAAAAAAAAAAGAAAAAGTAAGTCCTTTCGTTACTCTCTTGTGTTTGTCCCGTGATTATTATAGTGAAAGGGGAAGAGTGGCTAATATTTTATTTAAGATGATTTTGCATATACAAAAATGTATCTATCAATGCACTTGAGACTAAATAATATCATTCAAGTGACTGAAGTGATTCGATTGAAATAACTTTCTTGTTTTGACCATAATTGATGTGGTTTTAGAGTGCACATTTTTGTTTAAGGAAAAAAATGGAAATAACTTGTTCGCTTTCCAAATAAAATTTAATGTATTTTTAAATTCAAATTATCAAAAAAAAAAAAAAAAAAGAAATAAATTATATGTGAATCTAAATGTCAATATTTATGTACTTTGTAAAATCTCAGATGAAATGATTGCGATGCTATTTAATTTCAGATTTACTCTTCTTCGAAGTTGCATATATGAGTTGAATGACAAGTCATTTAGCGAATGATCATATCTGATGTTCTTCTTCCAAGAACGATTTGGATGTGGGTTGTCAGTTTTCCTTTTCATCAGCTCTTCACGAGTGCCTCCAACAACAATCCAAACGCTGAGCATGTTCATGTTGCAACTTGTACATGCGAACAATCAGCTCACAACCTAAACGTCAAAGAATGGAAATAGAAATAAAAGGGAATGATGGGTTTTCACCTAACTCTTCTTTGAGAATAATTACCGAATCAGGCATATATTTTGAAAGAAAAGTTAATTGTAAAAAAAATTATCTTATATACCCTTGATATAGCAAGTGAATAGTTTTTTTTTTCTTTTTTCTTTTTTGAAAACTGGTGAAGAAAGTGGTTCGGTTTCCATGAAATATGAGTGGTCAAGAATGCTCTGCTATTGGCAAAAAAATGATGGCACCATTAGCATAGCATATCCCTGTTTTAAATTATAATGATCTCAATTGCATAGTTATACTCCATAACATTATTGGTGGCTCAAGCCACTTAGATAATTGGTAAGTAGAATCCAAACTATATGCTCCTCGGAGGAAAGTTCGAACTCGTTTTCAACTTTCTTGTGAGAAATACATTTATGAAGAATGCCGTAGAATTCCTCGTACCTGTAGGATCTTATAACCATGTTTAGGAAGCTGTCTAATCCGGAAGCTGATCCTCTCTTGCCTACCACAGGCCACATCATCCGTGACACACTTTAACGATTGAACCATGTCAATCTTTTCTCTCTCTCTCTCTCTCTCTCTCTCTCTCTCTCTCTCTCTCTCTCCATCTCTCTCCCCATATTATTTCTCTCTAATTCTCCTCCAACCCAGCGCTAGCTTATAAAACCGTTGAGATCCAGGCGAGGTCTCGACAGCAGCACCAGCTCTATATTTAGAATAGTTAATAATGATTTTATAAAATCTCATAGTGGTGGTGACACGGCGAAGGCAGGGACGAAAGCACGGAGAGATGGAGGAAGAGGCCAATAGCCAGGGAGCTAGATCTGACAGCACTGCAGAAAAGTGGGTGTGTGGTTGGTAGCAACGAATTCGCGTCCGTCTTATTTAGTTAAAGATTCTGTAACTTTAAAAATGAAATGAACGCGCCCACTTGTATTTTCAAGGATTGGATGCTAGAAGAGAGGAGAAAATCCGCGATTGGGGTTCACTTTAGATTCGGCAGCTGAGGCCCTATATGGTACCATTCAAATAGTGCCGGATTCTATTATTTTGTTCCTGAGAGTAGTTTTGGAATAGAATTGTGTTCGGTAAAATTTTTGTTCTCAAGAATAAGTTTTTATTTTTTTGTTTGAAAGTAGATTTGGAACATAATAATAATAAAAAAAATTGATTCTTGTTCCTGAGAACAAATTTAAGAATCAAGCCCATATTTTCGCTTTTTCTTTCCTTTTCTTTTTCTTCATCTACCACCACCACCACGGTTGCCGTTCACCGCTACCCACCGTTTGTTGCCCATCGCCGCTAGTCGCCGGCAACTGGTTCAGTGAGCTTGCTAGAGGCAAGCCCAACCATCGGCGAGGCTCTCCCAGCCTCGCTGGTGGCCAGGTGGGCCTTGCCTAGCTGCCGGTAAGGCACAGTCGACGAGGGTCGGCTTTGCCGAGGGCCAGTGATGCTCCAGTGAGGTCACTAGCTCTTGTCTGGCCGAACCAGTTACCGGTCACTTGAAGAAGAAGAATATGAGAGATAAATGAAAAAAAGAAAAGAGAAAAGAGAAATTATTTAAAAATTAAAAGGAAATAATTTGGAGTATAAATTTTGAGCACACAGTACCATACGTAATTCTATTTCGAATCAGAAATTTTGGATAATTACCAAAAGACTTAAAATGCTTAGAAATTGTTTTCAGGAATATAATTAAAATGAATAATTTCGATCGAAATGTTTCGGGAATAGAATCGTTACCAAATGTGTCATGACTCATCTCTCAACAATCTACCGTAGGGAAACTATAAATGATTGGACTCTTTCAACTCCAGAAGGTCCTCATCGAATCGACAAAAATAAATGAAAAGCAAAAGGCCACTTGAAACTAGAACGTCTTTTAATGGATTGAGCCTTTTGAAAATATACTGGGGCAATACAGTCCCTCCAATGACGATGAAGCCTTGCTTGTGCGTCCCACGACAAAACATTCTGCAGACTCTTTTCATGGTCACGGCCATCACTTTATATTTGACTAAATTGCCAGAAAAGTCCATTATTTTCTTCAAAAAAGTTCTCCGGGAAATATCATCGGAGTTCACCTCCTCTCTCTCCAGTGGCAAATCATCCAGAGAGCCCGATGAAATTGATCAAGGTGTTGCTCAACCACCACGGCCGTGACTCCCCAACAGAGGTCCACAACGTCCTCCTCGTGGTCGCCACCCTCATCGCAGCCGTCACCTTCCAGACTGGGGTCACTTCCCCGCAAAACACTCGGGGTGGCATCTGGTAGGACAGCTCCAGCGACCACCTCCCCCGGCAGGCCATTTACGCCTTCCAATAAGGACCTTTCTTGTCCTCCATCTACCTCATCATCTCTCTCACCTGGGCTTTCCGTTCTTCCTCGAGGTCATGGTGGCCACTGTGTCGATGGCTGCCACTCCCAACTAGCCGGAACAGTTGCAGGACAGCTCTTCACCAGCTTCGTGCCATTCTTGCTCAGGACGCTGGTCCAGATGGGCAAGTATTACGTGTGGGCTATGTCCGAGTGAACTTCATCAAGTAGGAGGTGCAGTTTACTCTCGATTAATAAATTAGTTTGTTTAGTTCTAATCTAATATTCAGCCTCATCTTGATCTGAGGATCAAGGACAGTGTGATGACTTTGTGGGAATAATTTAATTTTGTCAGAATTAATTTGTTCAATTTGGATCATATCTTCTTTAGGCAATTTTACTTTTTACATGGTTGTGCAAAATTTCTAATTCTAATTCTTTTTCTTTTATAATTTGAATTCACCAAAATAAATGACAAAATCATGACGATTTGTCAATATGATTTAGATGTTTCTTTATCTATTTTATATATCATTTTTGATAAACTTCAGAGCATAAACAATGAAAAGTCCGTGCATGGCGACCCTCGAGCCGCCGTCACCGATCAAATTCCTCTCTCTCTCTCTCTCTCTCTCTCTCTCTTCGGTAGTAAAGGACTCGCTACGGCAGATCGGGGGTCGCCAGCCTCAGGTAGGCTGCCGTTTCATGCTGCGACTGTGACAGCAGAGGTTGAGCTCATGGCGTTGCACGAGCGAGCCCTAGGCCGGGTTCACCACGGGACTGAGGGAGGAGAGAGATAGTTCGACGGTGTAGTGCGGCGATGTGGCGGAATTAGGCAGCGCAACGTCGGTCGTGATGGCAAGGTGGCTGGTGCACTGGCTATTGGAGAAGAGTGATGAAATGTGTTTTAAGGCTTTTTTAGATGTGTAGGGAAAATTTGCTTAAAGGCAAGTGGTATTTTGATCCAATGGGGTAACTTTATCGGGTAAAGATAATCATTAAATTCTATCCTATCCTTAAAAAGTCATTTAATGTACGAACTATTCTATGGATAAATTATATTTTAATTGATGTATAAATTCACATTGCACTTTATTATGATTGATCGTGAATTACACAAAGATTTAGATCATGTGGTATATTTTCAATTATTCGTAAGACCTACGAAGAATATGTGCAAAGCGTGCTCATGCCTTCCAGCTTCATAAATAAACTATTCTATGGACGGTAAAAAAATGATGATGATTGAGCTCGTTCCTTTAGCAAAGTTCGAGCTTTTTCGAGCTAAATTGGCAAATTACAAAGAATGAGTGCCATCATGATGTTGAGAGAGAATGCTGAGTATTGTGACTCGACTAAAAACATTGAGTTAAGATGAAGATTTGTGTGAATATGCGTTTCGAGTTCGAGCGGCTGAAATAAAACTTGACTCAGAATTAATCAGGAAAATCTGGATTGTTGCCACTATCTTTAGGTGCGTGAACAAAATTAGGAAATGAACTTCCAATTGTAGCCAGCAAAAATCTTCAAGAACTTCTCTTCAAGGTTCGGCCAAACCCATCTTTAGGGGCCCACTCATTGTTTGAACATATATATTTGAAGTTTGTGAGGTTGATATATATATTTGCAAAATATTATCGATTTAGGTATATTTTATGGTTGCAAAATACTCAAGCGTGAGAGTGATTGTAACTCTGTAATATGTAATTTATTAGTAAGTTTTATGCAACTAACTCTTCCATGAAACATATATTGTCACTCGAATTGAATTACGCAAAACTCTTGTGCTCTTTATTATTTTTCATTGAATTCTTTAGTAATCTGATTTCTCATGTTTGACTTCAATAGTAAGATTCATTAGCTTTGGCATTTTTTTGTGGTAAGATCGAACAAAAGGAGTATGTATTAAAAAAAAAAAAAAAAAAAAAGACCTGCATTGAATTCGTGCGCATGGGTTTTTGGCCAATGGGTCGTTCATCTGGTCATTAAATGGCTTTTTAATCCATCAGAAATTAAGAAGTGAGAAAAGTTTCAAAAAGCTCTTGAAGTGGAGCATTTTTCTCAAAGTACCTGTTGATTGGTGTCTGTCTCAAAGTTGCCCATGAAATTGACGACGTGGAATTTCAGCTCAATTAAATACTTAATAAAAACCATAATTTTTCCATCTCAGTTTTCTTTCATTCTTTCTGTCTTCTTGTTTGTTTCCTGCAAACTCCATTAATAGAGGTGCTAGAGCTCAAATTGGATTCGCACAACCTCGGTGTGGAGTCGCGTGACCCCCGATCATGACCCGAAATTTGAGGTTGCAGTTGGGTCTATAGAGTTTTGAGGATGGCTGAGTGAAGATGGTGGCCGTTAAAGATGCCTTCTTGAAGCTTGAAAAGTTGGAACAAGAAATGAGGGTCTCGAACGAGCTCACAGGAGATTTTTTTTTACAACTGCCAACCATTGCGGAGGGGTTGCTGGAGTCGTGGTGCGGCGTCGAAGGTCTCGGTGGCGATGGGTGAGGCCCCATGAAGCTATGGTGGAGAGAGGCCATGTAAAGAAGATTATGAACATCGATGAGGAGAAGCGTGAGCTTGACTATCAATCTAGGTCCCAATGTGTGAAAAAGTTCAACTCAAAAGCCTAAACTAATAGGTAGAGGAGACATGTATATAAAATAGCATAAAACTCATAGATGAATGTGGTGAGATACTTTCAATACCCTCTCTCTCTCTCTCTCTCTCTCTCTCTCTCTCTCTCTCTCTCTCTCTCTCTCTCTCTCTCTCTCTCTCTCTCTCTCTCTCTCTCTCTCTCTCTCTCTCTCTCTCTCTCTCTCTCTCTCTGTGGCATGTGGGGCCATACATATGAAATAAGTTAAAGCATGACTTGACTCTAAACGCCATTTTAAGAATATGTAGAAGAAATAATTGTGGTATATCTACATGTTCAATAAGGCTATAGAAGATGACTAAGTTAACAAGATATTACAATACTGATTTACGATCAATTAGAATCGATTAATGATATGAATAATCAAATGAGATATATGCACAATCCTGAGAATTAAGGGAGATTTGTAAAATCAAGAGAGATATACGGAATTTCCTAGTTATCGTAAGTAAGTGAAATATACGTGGAATACAAGATGAAAACGATGTTTGCTTTTCACAATAATTTCAAACTCCTAACTCTTAACTATAAGCTAGGTAGAATTATTGTCCTTTGTAATAGTTTACTTCTCATCACAGCAAATAGGCGATGGGACACCATATATCTTTTCGTCCTTTAGTTTCATTGATCTTGACAATATAATATTGCCAATCCTAATTTTATCGCATTCTAGTAATAGATAATTTAATAGAAGAAATTTCTCATTTTTTTAAAAATTAGTAGGACGAGGAGAAACATATTATAGGGACTTTAGTAATTCATTTTCGGTGAAAATTAATTCTGTACTCCTAAAGTTCTGGATTGGACGCGCGTATGAAAGTACCTTCATCTATGGTTGATGGAGTTCATAACTAGGCACCATCTTTTTGTTAAAAGAAAGAATTCCGTGAAATGGATTCATATGTTATCGTGATGTGAGATTCCTTTTAATTTTATAATATAGGCACAAAGTATCTATCTCTTTCAAGGTTTGAAAAGCTCGTGCAGTGATTGAGTGCTTTTGTTTATAAGTTTATTAGTCTAACTATTCTAATGCCCTAATTCACTTAAAATGCACAAATTTTTGATCAGATCCCAATTCTGCCTCGCACCTTTTTAATCTCATAAAAAATCATCAACTTTCACGTTTGTATCGAAATCCACCCTGTTAATTGTCCGTCCAATGTCGCCGTTAAGGTTCAATGTGCCAATTCCATGTGCACTTCTCCCCCTCAACCCGTCATTGACGGCGGCGCATAATTTTCAGCTTAATTAGATATTTTTAAAGGAAAAACCTTTGTTCTTCCTATTTCCTTATGTTATTTTTATCCTTCTTCTTCCTTCTTTGCCACCTCCATTATGTTCTCTTTCCTATTTCCTTGCTTGGACCCCCATTGATTCTTCCACCTGCTCTAGCATAGAAATCCGTTCTCAACCTCGCAAAGATGTTTTACTACACTACCAATCCATCTGAAGAAGCAAAGACCAAATGAGTACTTAGAATGGAACTCGTGCCACCATGTCTCAAAATCTCACTGCTACCCACGAAGTTACAAAACGTGATATAAACTCACAATACATTTTATTAGGAAGACACGATATAGCAGATCACTTGGAGACATCACACAATCAACTGCAGAGAATCGAGAACATCATTCTGGTGTCTGACCTCGACGAACAAACTCCAATACCATTCTGCTAAAGGCTTGCATGTCTTAGCTCAACCTCAAGGAAAGAGAAATACCATCATCATTTACAACCAAGACTTTTGTCCTTCTTCTCTAAGTCCTTATTCTTTGAGTCCTCATCTAGCCTGTACATATCACCTAGGAGGTGCAATTCAACAAGCCGTTCCAAAGAAAAATCTATAGCGGCCGCTAGCCACCGCTGCATCAGCAAAAGAACGAATGATATCATGAGCGGCAACAGGCGCAGAGCTTTCTTGGATGCACTTTTTTTACCCATCTTCGATAACAGCAAGGATAAGGTGAAGCAAAAGTAAGTCAGAACCATTGCGACCAGGGACAGCCTGAGCGGCAGCTTAAGCGGCAGCTTGGTGCGGGGGTGGATATCTCTGGTGAGGCAAATGATCATCTGGACCGACACCATGAATCCTAACGTGTTGCCGCCCAGGAAGAGAGCGTACACCAAGCCCGCACCATAATATTCAGTCATGGAATTTGATTCGTTGCGGTCGACTTCTATTATCTTTGGAGGCTGAAGCACAGATTGGTAGGTCGCACTTGCGATGAGCGCAGCAACGACCAACAGGGCGTTGCGGATGTCGCCAAACGACTCCTTTTCTGCATTCAATTGCGAACGTGGTGATGACTGAGGAGCATCTTTGACTAGTTCCTCCCCAACTGCTTGATGACTGTTACCTCCCCCGAAATCGTTGTCGTCCGCTAGGACTAGGCTTGATGCGGGTGAGTTTGATCTTCCTCTTCCATGTTTGGCTCCCGCTCGAATGAGGATTTCTCTGATCTCTCTATCTCCTGCTTCCCTTCGTGAGGGAGTTGAGACGTCTAGAGGCGTTGACCCACTGTCATTCACGGCGTTCACCTCCACGACCTCAAACTCCACAGCATGCTTACAAAGCAGGAAGTTCACCACCTGCAATTATTTTCCATTTTCCAAGCGTTAAGATAATACAGATAGACTTCAGGCATAGACGAGACGTCCTTTATTCCAGTGATGATCAAAACAAACCCGATTCAATAAATTCCTTTGCCTAGAAGATCTTTGAACATGGTAGGGACACCAAAGCAACACCCTCACTGAAGTAATGCACAAAGAAAAGCGCGATAAAATAAGCGAATCACAAGACTTGCCTCAAAATTTTTGCCAGCGGCAGCAAGATGCAAGGCAGTGTTGCCTTTGTGGTCCTTCCAATTGATCACCTGCTCCTTCTTGTGCTGCTTTAGATGGTCCACCAACACAACCACCACGTCGAACCGGTTGTTCTTCACGGCGAGGTGAAGCATGGTCTCCTCTCGAGCGGTCGTCTCTTCGACAGACTCAGGCGAAGCGACGAGCAATACCTTCATGACATCGACCTTCCCGTTCGCAGCGGCATAATGCAAAGGGATTCTTCTCTCCCGTCCCTTCACGGAGCACAGGTGTGGACCCACTGTCAAGAGCTCCCTCGCGATCTCGACATCACCTCGAGCAGCCGCGATGTGCAGCGGGCTGAAACCATCCGTGTTCACCTTTTCTGCAAGCTTTGGCATACGCTTCAGGAGCTCTCGAACGAAATCCAAATGGCCAGCCACACAAGCGACATGCAGCGGTGTATGACCGGCTCCTTCGAGATCCATCTCCTCGAGGATGAGCTCATTGCTGCTGATCAAGTCTTCCAGCTCATGGACATCGCCCTTCCGAGCTGCTTCTAACATCCTTCTCTCCATTTGATCGGAACTAATAATGGCCTCTCTCTCTTTCTGGGACACCTTTGGACTTGGATATCTGTTAAATTATAGCGACCCATTTTATAGAGTTTTCCGAGCATCAAGAAGCTCATTGTTGAATGATGAAATAAGACTAGCAACAGCAAAAGTTCCATTCACAGTACCACTCGTGATAACTCAGCTTTTCAGTAAAATAATGACAATATCAAAGCATAGATCCAACCAGTAGGACCACGAATAAAAGCAACACCAGCATTGAAATCGTGCGGCACGGGTTTGTGGCGGAAAGTCAGTTATTTTGGTCATAAATTAGCTTTTTAAATACATCGGAATTCAAGAAGAGAGAACATCTCGAAAACCCTCCTCAAGAGCGTGGCAATTCTCTCAAAGCACCTCCGAGATCGGTGTTAGCCTCAAAGTAATCTCCATAATTTGGTGATTTCGTCTCAATTGAACAGCCCAAATCTTGCCGGCGACACAGATGTTCGCAGGACGACGACTACTTGTGTCTCACATGCCATTCTCCACGTCATGGACAGGGGCATTTTTTGTCTGAAAGAAATTGCCTCTGGCCCTCCCGCTCCGCTTGCTCTTCCGTCCGCACCACTCTCCGTAGAAAATTCAGTAGAAGAAATTTCTCATTTCTTCATTAGTAGAACGGGGAAATATACAGAATAGGGACTTTAGTACTTCATTTTTAATGAAGGGCAATTTTATTGTCCGAGTATTGTGAAATGAAACGGCACCTTTCGAAGCACCTTTCTATGTCGTTTTGTCTTATCTTATTTTCTTTTCTTGGGGTCTGGTGTTTTGTTTTATCTCAAGAGGGCAGAGTACCGGCGGCGGGAGCGAAGTCAATGCCATGGTCTTCATAGGTGAAAACTATTACGTCATAGTCATGACCCTAGGATGACGTCACTTGCCTCCACAACATTATCACGTGAATTGTTGAACTGCTTTGGGACCCCCATGTCATAATTTCCTTACTTTACGCATATTTAGGACAACAGTGGGGCATATTTGTATTTGTGTCGATGTCTATGTTTTAAAATGCACGTCATTTTCATATAAGGATCTTTTGTCATTTTCAGAATTACTTTTACGTCGGCGCTAGCCAAAGTAGAATATTATCACATCTTTAGGGTCTTGTCCCCCTTTTTATTATTATTTTCTTTAGTTGTTGTTTTGACTGTTTTTCCCCTACACTTTTTCATAGGGTAAATTCAGTTCAAATCTTTAGGAAACCTGAACTGAACTAAATCATTTGTGTATTTTAGTTTTGAACCAAATAACGATCCAAACCAATTGGGTTTTCTTTCTTTTCTTTTTTTTGGGGAAATACTAAGAAGAGGTTTAGGGCGCGCGTGGAATTGTTTGATTTGTTTTTTTGTTTAACGTAAAAAAAAAAAAGTGTTTTGTTAACAATTTTTGAACAAAAGAACGCGTTTGGTAACGTTTGGTCAGGGAATAAAAAATGAACGTAAAACACGTTTGGTAAATTTTATTCTTTTTTTGTTTCTTTTAATTTTTTAAACATTTTTATTTTATTTTTCATTTTTCCTTTCTTTTTTTTTTTTTTTTTTTTTCGGGCGGTCCCCCCGCCTCCGGCGACCGGCCGACGGGGGCGGCCTCGCCCCCCACGGCGAGGCTCGGCGGCCCTCGGCGAGGCCGAGCCTCGCCGTGGCCGGGCGAGGCTCGGCCTCGCCTTGGCCGGGCGAGCTCGGCTCGCCTCGCCCGGATTCGGCGAGGCCGAGCGTCGCCGGGGGGCGATGCTCGCCTCGCCGGATCCGGGCGAGGCCGAGCGTCGCCGGCCACGGTGAGGCTCGGCCTCGCCGGATCGGGCGAGCTAGCCTCACCGTGGCCGGCGACGCTCGGCCTCGCCCGCCATGGCGAGGCTCGGCCTCGCCCGCCGCCGGCGACGCCTCGCCTCGCCTTGGCCGGGCGAGGCCGAGCCTCGATGGCCGGTCGCCGGCCATGGCCGAGGCCGACGACCGGCGAAAGAAAAAAAAAAAAAAAAAAAGAAAAGAAAAAAAAGAAGAAGAGAAGAAGAAGAGAGAGAATAGAAATGTTTCTTTCATTTTTGTTTCTGGAACAAGAAACAACAAATTGTTGTTTCTTTTTTCTGTTCCTATTTCGTTCCAGAAACAAAAAAACAAAAAAGGAATAGAAACACAACCAAACGCGTTTTGTTCCTTTTTTGTCCCTAACACTTTCCCGTAGAAGTGTGCCGGAAACACTTTTTGGAGTGTTTCCATGCACACCCTTAGTGACAAATGGAATATAGTGAGTAAATTGTAATATTAAGAAGAGGACAATTTTCAATTCCGTTTCAGTAAACCAAATTGAAATAAAAAATGGTTATTTTTTCATTATTTGAACCAAGTCAAAATACACAAAAATTCAGTTTAGTTCTAGTTTCGGTCCAGTTTTTCAATTTGATTTTGACGCCCCAACTTTTCTAAGCCCGTTCATATTTATCACAGGTTGACCAAGCAAGTCAACTTTTGATCCTTGTTTATTTGCATCTTTTTTCTTTTTTTTTTTCTCATTGAGATTCTAGGCAAGTATGTTATTTTGTGTAATGCTATATGCATCCAATTTAACCAATTGTGATTTCATATAAATATCTACTGAAAGATATTGAAGAGGCAATATACCCGTCCATTGTATCCTCTGTCAATGCCAATCCTCATTTTTAGTTATTAGAGGCAAAAGTACGCTTCAAGTGCCAAAAATTGGCACAAAGGGACACTTAAGTGCCAAAAGTTACGAAAGTGACAATTAGGTGCCAAAATCGGAGAAAAATGGATCATTTAAGTACTAATTTAGCCAAAATGCTGACGTGTGCAATTTCCGGCGAAGTAAATAAAAAACAGCATCGTTTTACATGCTAATGTGACCAACCAATACAAAAATGACGTCGTTTTGGTGCTGACATGGTAAAAAAAATATAAAAATTAATTAAATTAAATTTAAAACTAAATTTATTTAAAAAATTTAAAAATACAAATATAAATATTAAAAAAATTAAAAAATTGAAAAAATTGAAAAAAAGGGAGTTGGCTAAGGGCTCAGCCCTCAACCGCCTCCTTTTTTAATTCTTTTAATTTTTTAAATATTTTAAATATTTTAATTTTAATTTTTAAATGTTTTAAATAAATTTAATTTTAAATTTAATTTAATTAATTTTTATATTAAATTTTTTACCACGTTAGCACCAAAATGACTCCATTTTGCACTTGCTTCGCCAAAAAATTGACACGTCAGCATTTTGGCTAGATTTTGATTGGATTGGCATTTAAGTGATTAATTTTGCTTCAATTTTGATACTTAAGTGTCACTTTTGTAACTTTTGGCACTTAAGTGTCTATTTGTGCTAACTTTTGGCACTGCAGGGGTTCGGATGTCGTTATTAGACAACACAAACTATAATGAAAACCTAACACATATCAAAAAGGTTCAATAGAGTTCACAGTTGAGCAAATCTCTATTATCTATTTACAGATGGAATTCGCGGTGGCTATTGATGAAATGGCATAGCTTGCCTTTGAGTTGAATTGTTTTGTAGTTTGTACAAGGATGTTCCAGTAGTTTAATCCCTTGATTGTCTTTTGACCCACCAAAGGCACATTATCTATAGATCCTGTACCCCAAGTCCATTTAGGCCACTGATCTTATGGAGTCCATGGCAGCACTCACACAATCAATGATTTAGATGATGTTAGTCTACATTATCTATAGTAGAAACGTGCACAGGTAACACTTTTGCTAATATTGAAGCTTGGCCCAAACATATCGAGCTTGCTCACTCTGGTTCAATACACTAGTCCAAATTGTAACAAATTTACCTTTTCGCCCCTTGCCCAGTGACTAGCGAGGGTCAATCGATGACCATCATCGGCCTGGAGTTGAAAGGAAAAAAAGAAAAGAAAAAAATTTAAAAAAAAATTCAGAAATATTGCAAAAATTATCTACATTAGCGCCGGCTTTGCCATGTAAAATGTTTAGTGTCTACATTATTGATTTCAGACTAAGGCTAGGAGGACTACATTGACAATATCAAAAGGTTTAAAATTATATTAGTCATATTGTAAGATTTAGGACTGATTTGGCCGCCATACAATAGGTTTATGACCTTTTTTAAGTAATATTCCCATTTGTCTTGAGGACGGACTCAGTAGCAGCTACCAAAGCTTCCACAGCATACGACTTGATCTCTCTATAGAATCGAGCATCCAAAGTTCCAAAGGTGTTGATTTTACTAGCTCTTATTTATGCAATCTCTGGAGTCTTTTAATTAACTATATATAAGTTTTGACACTGTTTAAAAATGTTAAATATATTCAATTTTGATATGGTTGATGACTATGCTTTCAAAAATTTATTATATGTCTCGATTGTAGATTATCTCTTGCTCAATTGAATTATCTTAGTTTTGGTTCTGATACAAATGTAATCATTTAATTTGTCTCCTTTTTCTGTTTTTAGTTGGGATTTGTTTTCATGAAAATATTGTCCCACATCTTTTGATAACCAATCATATATATTTTTTATATTCATATGATTTCCTTATATCTATCAATTAAAATTTTTAGAATGAGATTTCTAGCATAGCACAGGAAGTGGGAGGGACTGATGACTAGCGACAAGTGTAAAAAATCTGACTGCGTTCTCGGTTTTAAAGTATGAATTACGAAGCGTGAAGGTTTCAGCATTTCTAAATGCAACTATGACACAACAAAACTATATCAAATAAATCCTCCCATCTCTATTTTCAAGCATAGGAGGCTAGAAGAGAAAAACCCTCAGTTCGGGTTGGTTTTAGGTTCAGCTGCTGACTCGTCTCTCAATCATGTACCGCAGGGAGCTACAAATACTTGGAATTTTCACCTCCAAAAAGCCCTCATCAGATTAACACAAAATGAAAGGGGAAAAAAAAGCCAGAACAGAAGCTAGAATGTGTTTAGCGTGGTTGAGCTTCTTAAATGTGATTGGCCAGCACGAACCCTCCAATTTCAATAAAGCATGCATGTCGTGCCATAACAAAATATTTTGGAAAATCTTCCCATGGTCGGTGATAGCCATCACTTTTCATAAAGTGACCAAATGACAAGAAAAGAATAAACTTGAAGTAAATCTCCAAGAGAATATCATCAAAATTCACCTTGACCAAAAGACAAGAAAAGAATAAACTTGAAGTAAATCTCCGAGAGAATATCATCAAAATTCACCTCCTGATTTATCGAACGAGTAATTTTAATTCCTCCCTCTCTCTCTCTCTCTCTCTCTCTCTCTCTCTCTCTCTCTCTGAATTGCTCAATTGGGGCATGCCGTTCTTTCTCGAGCTGCTTCTTGCCACAGTGTCAATGGCCGTCAACTATTGCTCAGCGGTCTTTGCTGTTAGTCCTAAGTCGCCCAACCAATTCTACTGGCTGCTCTTCACCGGCTTTGTGCCGTTCATGGAGTTATTTGAGTGGTTTTGTTCATAAGTTTATTACTCTATCTATTTTAATATCTCAGCATTAACTTTCAGTCGAATCTCAATTCTGCCTCAAAATTTTTAAATCTTGTAAAAAAAATACAAATTTTCACTTTTTATCGAAATCTTACTCCCGTAAATTCTTCGTCCAATGTTGCCATTAAAAGTCAATGTGTCAATTTCATATGCACGTCTTTATCTCCCTTCATGTGTCATTGATGACGTGGAATTTCAGCTAAACTAGATATTAGTAAAACAAAAACCTTTGTTCTTTCTATTTCCTTATGTTCACTTTCTTCTTCCTCCTTCCTTGCACCCTCCATTATGTTCTTTTTTCTATGTCCTTGCTCGACCTCCATTAATTCTTCCACCTGCTTGGATAGAGAAATTCATTCTCAACCTCCCAAAGATGTTTTACTTTGCGGCCAATCCATATGGAGATGCAAAGACCAAATGAGTACTGAGAACAAACTCACCCAACCCAACGTAAAATCTCAACCGCTATCCATGAAGTTACAAACGTCGTATAAATTCTCAACACAATTTATTAGGGAGATACAATACAACGGATCACTTGCAGACATCACACACTCAACTACAGAGAATCAGGACATCAATCTAATACCTTCATCAAACAAACTCCAATACTATACTGTTAGAGGCTTGCATGTCTTAGGTCAACCTCAGGGAAAGGGAAATAGCACCATCATTGACAACCACGACTTTGGTCCTCGTTACTTTCATACAGATCGCCCAAGAATCGAAAAAGCTGTCTCAAGAAAAAAATCTAAAACTATCGACAGCCAATTCTATATTAGAAGAAGAAAAACTGCTATCATAAGAGGCAACACATGCGGCACAGTTGCCGTTGCCGCAAATGTGCAGCAAAAGTAAGTTAGAACCATTGTGATCAGGGATAACATAATCGCCCCCTCAAGAGGGGGAGCCTTTTGGCCAGGCAAAAGATCATCTGAACCAACACCATGAATCCGAATGTGTTGCCGCCCATGGAAAGGATGTACACAGGTCCGCTCCGTAAGTTATATTCTTCCCGTTCCCGGATCCAGTGGAAGTACTGTTATTGGATGCCCCAAAAGCATTGTCGACCTCGTCATGTCCTATATTGCTTGGAGACTGTAGCACTGATTGATAGGTCGCGTTGGCGATGAGCGCAGCAACAATCAGCAAGGCCTCAATCTTGCCCCGTGACTCTCCACCATCTTTGTTTGAATTTTTCCGGGTTGAACGTGATATTGATTGAGGAGCACTTAGACTGGTTCCTAATGTGATAGATGACTGTTACCTCCCTTGACATCGTTGTTGTCCATCGAGATTGGTCTTGAAGCGGGCAAGTTTGATCTTCCTCCAACTCGTGCGAGAATTTCTCCGATCTCTCTGTCTTGTGCTCCCCTTTGCGACAGAGCAGAGACATCTAGAGGCGTCAAGCCACTGCTGCTCGAGGCATTCACATCCACGACCTCGGGCTCCGCAACATGCCCACGAAGCAGGAAGTCGACCACCTGCAACTCTTTCCTATGTTTTATTCTCATTGATTTCGGACATTTAGATACCAAAGAAATCTTTTTGGCATAGACAAGACATCCTACATTCCCGTGATAATCAAATAAATTCCTTTGCTTAGAAGATTTTTGCATAAGGTAGGAACACCAAAATAACACCCTCACTAAAGTAATGCACAAAGAAAAGTCTGACAAAATAAGGGAACGGCGAGTCTTGCCTCGAAATTTTTGCTAGCGGCAGCGAGATGCAAGGGAGTGTTGCCTTTGCGGTCTTGCCAATTGATGACCTGCTCCTTTTTGTGCTGCTTCAGATGCTCCACCAACGCAAAGACCGCATCAAACCGGTTGTTCTTCATGGTGAAGCATGGTCTCCTCCCTGGCAGTTATCTCTTTGACAGACTTAGGCGAAGCGGAGAGCCGCACCTTCATGACATCGAGCTCCCTGTTTATGACGGCACAATGCAAAGTGTTTCTTCCCTCCCGTCCCTTCACAGAGCACAGGTGTTGACCTACTCTTAGGAGCTCCCTTGCAATCTCAACATCACCTCGAGCTGCCGCAATGTGCAACAGACCTAAATCATATGCGTTCACTTTTTCCATAAACTCTGGCATCAACTTCAGGAGCTCCCACCACCCATCGTTGCAGCGTGGATGGTAGGGCTGCTGGACTCCACGATGGAGGTCCCAGTTTCGAAGCCCCTGCGAAGCAGGGAGGCTGAAGCGCTGCGTGGTGCCTTGCCTGGGGTGCGTGGGTGGTGGTTTCCTGCGTGCCTCCCCAGGGTTTACTCCCTGGCTGCCGGCCGTGCGGCGGGTTCCCTGGGTCACCCAAAAAAAAAAAAAAAACTTCAGGAGCTCCCGGACAAAATCCAAATGGCCAGCCACACAAGCTACGTGCAGCGAGGTGTGACTGGCTCCTTCAAGAGCCATCTCCTCGAGGACGAGCCCATTGCTTCTGATCAAGTCATTTAGCTCTTCGATATAGCCCTTCTGGGCTGCTTCTAGCAACCTTCGCTCCATTTGATCGGATCTGTTAATGGTCATTCTTTTCTTGGGACACCTCGGCGATTAGAAATCTATTAAATTATTGATCCATTTTATAGAGTTTCCCCTATATTTCTCTCTAACTTATAGTTATCTAGAAGCTCTTAGGCCAAGTCTTGCGGTAGTTAAAATAGGGGCTTTGTTAGCATAACAGTCTTTATTATGAGAAGAACAGTTATTATGAGTCACAAATTCTTAAATGAATGGACTCCACAATAATTTGTAATTATTTTTATTTGATTTTTTTATGATTTAGAATAGAGTGTTATTTTCATAGTGCATTAAATACTGTTATCTAATAATTTTTCTAAGAATTGTGGCAAATAAATTGTCTAGCATGCAAATTGAAGCAAATATCTCAGAGACAAGCATATGAAATAAGTCGTGAGTTGAGACTGAATTAAGGCATGGATGTTACATCATATACAGTAGAGACCAACTAGCAACACCAAAGCTCCATGCACATTGCCACTTTGTAATACCCAACTATTCAATAAAAATTACTATACCTTGTCTCGTTGATGCTGGATGATGTAGGAAACTTGTAAAATCGATGTTTAATATAAATAAAGAGGTATATGTACATTAATTAAACTCTTGTGATTTTTTCGTAAGAAATGTTATAAAAATTTAAAATTGTTTCTGCATACGTAAATTATAATTATGACTTATAATATGTAAATACATGTGTGGTGTGTGACGTTCTTGAGTGTCACGGCCCGAATCTCTTGTACCAAAGCTTGGGACTCTGGCACCGTAGACCAAGTCCCTAATATCTAGGCTCGAGTCCATAGCACTGGAGCCTAGGTTTGTTGAGGCTAGCTTGGGACTCCTACACTTGAGGCCAACACCTTGGTGCCCGTGCCCTTCGAGACCCCGTGCCAATGCCTAGATCCACGATACCTAAGCCCATGTCCATTGATGCTGGGCCCACAACCCCGATGGGCCTAGGTCCATAGAGATTAGGCATGAACTTTAGTAGGCTTGCCATTCACCATCATTGATTACGTACTAGAAAATTCAGAGAAGAGATTTTTTATTTTTCTTGGTAATAGTATCAAGAGAAAATGCACTGTAGGGACTCTAGTAGTTCAGTTTCAGTAAAAAGTAACTTTGTATTCCTAAAGTTCTGGAGATGAATGGCATCTAAGAAAGTACCTTTCTCCGTCATTGATGAAGTTCATAACAAAGCACCATATTTTCGTGAGTCCAAAAATTAAATTCATGAGTTTGAACCTCTTATCGAGGTAATGACAGGTCCCGGCAATGTCGTTTTCTCCCTAATTATCTCTTTTCGGTCGAAATAAAGTTGATATTGATCATTGAAAACTACACTTGTTATGTCATAGTAGTTGAAAATAATAATGTAGAAAACAAATTTGAGGAATTTTTATATAATTTGATATATTCATAATGAGAATTAGATCAACTTATTTATAGACTTTAAAAGATAACTATTAAAGGTAACAAGATAAACATAATATCAAATACAATCAGTCCAGGATGTGCTCTATCAAAGGAGATATATGCCTAATCCTAAGAAATATATGGAATCAACTAAATATCCAAATATTGCCAACATCCCCTCAAACGCAAGATGAGTTGAAACAAATCAACTTGAGTTCGAAATATAATCCAAACAACATCACAAAAATCTTCAACTAGAATAAGCTTAACAGATACAAGATGAGATGGCTCGTATAATGACTCCAACCTTTTGTTGACGAGAAGATTTCAGTATGTTGCTTGTGCGACAGCTGCGAATTTGGTGGTGGTGTCGGCTTGTTGAAACAAGAAGTGAAAAATCAAGAATTAGAGGTATTGTAGCCAAGCAGCATGCGTCTTTTGCGGTCGATTTTGCTATCAAGACAATAACTTAAATGCGGTCGATACGGATGGTGTGGTTATAGCAAGTGGAATAAGCCAGGTTCGGCATCAAAGAATACCTCCATGGAAAATAAAAGCTTGACTTGGTAACACGTTGCCAATGTTGTAATACCACCATAGCAGCACTTGGTTAGAGGCAAATGAGGCATTTAGGTGAACATTGTCGAGGGCGAGATAGATTTATTTCACTAGGGGAGCAATGGGTGCAAAGTTGAGAATGATAAAGTAGAAAAAAAATAGAATTGGGAAATTTTGCACTCGGTGCATTAGGATTGCCTTAGGAATAGAGGCTCTAGTACCAAGTCGAGAATAATAATGCAAATGAAAAAGAACTAAGGAATTTCAATATAATTCGATATATTCATAATGAGGATTACATTAGTCTATTTATAGGCTTTATGAGATAACTATTAGGCTGTGTTTGGCGGTCAAGATAAAATTTAGGATAGGATAAGATATCCTATCCTGTGTTTGGTGTCTACTCATGATAGAATAAAATCGGATATAAAGAGATATAAGGCTTGATAAAATTATCACATGAGAGGGATAGGATAAATGTGAATATGATTTTTAATGTCCATAATAAAAAATATATTTTTCTCAAATCACAACTTCTTAAATTAACAAATTTAAAATTATATTTCGATATAAATAATATTTGAATTGGAATATTATGAATTCAAAATAACAAAAAATAACATGTTAGTAATTTAATCTTATTTTTATCTATATATTCGAATTTATTTTATCTTATAATATAAATTCAATATATATATATAAAACACATTTTAGGTGTTTTAGTATTGGGATAATACCCTAAAAAACCCTAAACTGGTACACTTGTGACAAATTTACCCCAAACTATTTTTTTGACCACCAAAAACTCCAAACTGGTATACTTTTGACAAATTTATCCTAAACTGGTACACTTGTGACAAATTTACCCTATGTTAGTTTTCGTTAAATTTTATTCTCAAATTATTAAATTAAATGACACGTGGCAGTTAACCAGTATACCAATTTAGGATTTTACGTTCCGTTTGTCACAGTTTACAATTTTTATGATTTTTTGTGGTATTAATCCAATTTAGCATAGGGTATATTTATCACAAATTTAACAGTTTAGGGTTTTTTGTAGTTGAATAAATTAGTTTGGGGTAAATTTGTCATAAATGTACCAGTTTAGGGTTTTTTATAATCAATCGGGGTAAATTTGTCACAAGTTTACCAGTTTGGGGTTTTTCATGATCAAAAAAATAGTTTTGGGTAAATTTGTCACAAGTGTACTAGTTTGGGGTTTTTCAAGGTATTAACCTTTTAGTATTTTAGGTATATTATTAAAGTATTTATTTAATAACATATTATTAGAGAATGATGGAAGGGGAAGAAAGAAATAAAAAAGAAATTAATTTAAAAAGAGAGGAAAATAAAATAAAAAAGCAAACAAAATTACAATAGATAAGAGTATCGCAAGAGATCTCTACCATCTCTATTTGTAAAAGGGAAAAAGCTATCACAAACTCGAGACTTTACCCAGAGTGACAAATTTATCCTTGCTCGGGCCTGATTTGGTGAGGAATGCCCTCGCCTATGTCGGGTGAGGGTCGCCCTCTCCTGGGTAGGTGTCGAACAAGGGTCACACTTGCTTGGGTTGGGTGAGAATAGCCCTCACCAGATTTGGTGAGGGTGACCCTCCCTTGATGCAAGTGAGGATGGCCATTGCCTGAGCTGAATCTAGCAAGGAATGCCCTCGCCTAACGCTGGTGAGGGCGGCCCTCACTTGTGTTTGGCTTACCTCTAGCAAAGGGAAGAGAGAAGAAGAAAAAGGAAAAAAAAAAAAGTAAAAAACATAAAAATAAAATAGAAAAGTAAAAGATGAAAATGCCCTATAGTTTGAGGTAAATATATTATGCCGGTACATGTTTGGGGTTTCTTATGTCGCAAAAAATATTTGGGGTAAATGTGTCATTGGCAAAGTTTGAACTTTTTGGTGTCACAAAAAACAACATCCACTTTGGGTCCTTATTTGAAACAACCAAAGCTAGTTCAGGTCCTTATTTAAAACAAATTCCACTTCGGGTCCTTATTTGAGAAAATAATGGCACTTTGTGTGCTTTTTTGAAATTTTCCCAAATATATATTATCCGACTTTATTACTGTAATCACCAAATGGTGGATAGCAAAATCCCTTGAATTTTATGTCCTATTCTATTCAATTCTATCTTAGTTAGAAATTCAGACAACCAAACGTAACGTTAAAGATAACAAGATAAACATAATATCAAATATAATCAATCAAGGATATGCTCTACCAAGTGATATATATGCATAACCCTGAGAGATATGCACAATCAACTAAATATCCTAATATTTCTAACAGTAGTCATGACCCTAGGATGACGTCACTTGCCTCCATGTCATTATCATATGACTTCTTCGAACGCAGGATAATTGTCTAGAAATTTCTAAATCTATTATACGCCAATCAATTCAATCATAAATCTTTTAATTATGCCAATTTAGTTTTAAACCTATTATACGATAACCAATCTAGTTTCAAACCTTTCAACTGTATCAATTTAGTCTTGAACATTTTAATAATTTGTCAATTTAGTCCTAAATCTTTTAACGCTTATCAATTTAGTCATTCCAAGTAATTTTGGCTAGAAATCACTGGAGGACTACATCGGTAAATTATTAAAAAGGTTTATGACTAAATTAGTATATTTGAAGGTTTTAAGACTAGATTGATTGAAGGATTTAGGGCCAAATTGACTGCCGTACAATATATTTATGATTTTTTGCACAATTTTTCCCTTCAAGCGCACACCAAGATTTTTAAAATTCCAAGTTAGTTGGAAGCATCAAATTAAGTAGTCATTTATTAGGAAACTACTTGTTTAAACACAAACTAGACTTTTCCAAGTCCAATCTCCGGTTCGTCTTTATGATGGGGAACCAAACAGGTCAACCTTTTATCCTTGTTTTGCTTTCGAATTAGATTTCTATCTTTCTCTCTTATCGAAAATTTGGGAAAATATATTGCATTGTGCAATGCTGCAAACATCCCATTTAAGAACTCGTCAAATTTAATCTCGTGGGAACCAATTGTGATTTCATAAACATCTATTAAAAGATGTGAAACATTTAGAGGAGTAGCATGCTTATGCCACCAGTCCATTAGCCCTTGTCAATGCTAATCCTCATTTTTGGTTTTCAAAGGACACGATTGGGACCCAAAGCTGCAAACATTTATACAGACTCCGATGAAAACCCTAACATTTCAAAAAGAGTTTCAACGAACATTATAATTAAGCAAAATCTCTATTATTTATGTGCTAAAAGGAATCCGAAGTTGCTGTCGACAATGAAATTTACCCATGAAATGACATAGATTGTCTTTGAGTTGCATTCTTAAGGATGTTTGGGTGGTATAATCACTCAAAACATTGCATGGTCTATAGATCAAGTAGACCAAATCCATCTACCCCATTAATAATGTGGAGTTGAGTGTGACATCCATACAATTAACTTTTCAATGGTATTGATCTATATGGTATGTAGTAGAGGTGTTCACGGGCCGGGCTTTTGTTAAAATTAAAGCCTGGCCCAAATATAATGGGCTAGCTTACTCTAGGCTCAAAACACTAGTCCATACAACAACATGTTATTTTGGCTTAGACCAAACTAGATCCTTGCTGTTCGATTTGGTCTGGGCCTTAGTTCGAAAATCTATTGTGAAGCTTGAAAAATCTGCTACTCCATGGCAGTTGAAACTGAATCCTAGCAGAGATTTGCATTAGTGCTTCTTAGATTTGGTGATGAAGATCTGCAGCTGGGCCAAAAAGAAAATAGTTCCATAGGTTAAAATGAAGTCGCGGATGCTCCACTGTGTAATAGAAAGTAATCCGAGATCAAATAATGGAGTTGATTCTGTGGTTCTCACCTCTTTAGCAATGGGAAAAGGAACTTGAGGAGACTGAGCAGTCGCTGCAGAGCAGGAAGCGATGAGATGTGACGAGGGAAGCAGTAGCAGTAGAAAAGTCGGGGACGGAGAGGTTAATCGGTGGTGGTTCAGGCGACCACAGTGGGAGAAAAATTATTAGGTAGTCCCTGGCTTTGTTAGATCGCTCCGCACAAGCCATTAGATCTAATGGCATCTGTGTGATCTGAGGAGTCATATGACATGGACTAAGTACACCAAGAGTAACCAAAAAAAAAAAAGGCTACTTTCTTTGCGTTACTTTTTCAAGTAATAGCTATACGACCAAAAAACTAACAAAAAAAAAAAAAAAACAAAAAGTAATAGTTCGGGCAGGTCCAGGTCCACTCAACCTTCATCATCTAAAGCCCGGTAGTCAGGACAGACCCAAATAGATAACATCTATGAGCCCAGCATCTCAGTCCGATTGATTTTGGCCCCAAAAATTCGGTCCGGATTTTCGGGCTACCAATCTGTGGACAATCTAACATTTTCTCCTGACCCACCGCTTTCTTAGCTATTTTAAACAACCTCTCTCTCTCTCTCTCTCTCTCTCTCTCTCTCTCTCTCTCTCTCTTCCTAGTTATCCCTTTGAATAAATAATGAAGAATATTTTCCATTGATCCTAAGATAATAAATTAATATTTATTGATCTAATGGAATAATTTCTTATAGTCTGATAGGTAAATTAAATTTTCAGAATAATTTCTTCAACCTGCCTAAACTTTAGCATTTTGAGCAATATAATCTCTCATTTGTAAAACTTATACGTTACCCTCTTGAGCTTTTGGCACCGGTACCCAATCGCTTGCAAATCTTGAAAAGTTCAAAATTTGCCCTAAACTTTGATTTTTTTCTTAGTAATTGGGTTGAGTGTTATCTAAAAATGGATTAACTCATTTTTTTATTATCAATATATTTACCACTTGGTTAAAGAAGTTTAAAAAATAGAATACATGGCTAATGAAGTTAAAAAAAGTAGTAGAGGACCTTGGATTTTTCGAATGTGATGAAATAATAAAACTCACACGTCTTAGCATCTAAATATAGGGATTGGCGACAATGAAAATAAAGGATCCTTACCTTAACAGCTAAGTAACTATATAGGGCCTTCTACGGTTCTCTAGTGGATGGATTTTTAGTCGCAACTTGTCGCATAATTCTTTATATTTTTTTACGTAACTCCTATACAAAATTTCATGCCATAGAAACACAATGATTTTGTGATCAATGCGCGGGACTTACTTTTTTCGGCGGCTATCTAGATATTGGGCACCAGTCTGTAAGAACTCTTAGTGGCATATTCTATCAAAGGTTAGAAAGCAAAAGAGAGAAGGAATAGAAAATTTGCACCAAGCTCTCTTTACTTATGGGGGAACACCACTAAAAATGCCGTAAGAACTCATTTTATAGAACGTTTTCCGGAAATTTTTGTCAGTTTAAACCAACTCTTTGATTGCAGTATAGATGAGCATGACAATAACGTCTTGACGCAATTGGTTGAACTAATTGAACGCTCCGTTAAGTAGCTTAAATGTTGTATATCTTCTCTATCCCCTACATGTTCAAGGTAACTTTTCGATAACTTATCAATACCTTTATGAAGATACTATCATTTTTCTATAGTTCACAAATTATCAATT